>JALIGU010000006.1:15427547-16082547 GCA_023053565.1 Aquilegia eximia
AGATTGGGCCTCCGGTCCGAGGAGCCAAGCCCAAGTCTTTGCTTTCAAACTTGGTCAAATCCAAGTCCCAACCAGTCATCCTGGTCAAGGGGGATTCAAACGGAAGGGATAACCGCCCAGCAGCTTGCAAGCTATCTCTGCAGAAGCATCTTCACAGTTGAACTACCTAAGTTCATGGAGTCAAAACCGGAGGGATGGTTGAGCCAGCCTCCTCCGGTCTACTACAAATACATGAGTTCTTAACCTTTTGAACTACGAGTCTTTCACTGGGCAAATCCATTAGAGCTTAATGGAAGCAGAGACTTGATTCCAAGTTCATCTTCTTGGATACATAGGCAGCCTGATCCTCATCAGGTCCAGTCTCATCGTATACCCCCATCCCATCTCAGTTTGTATAAGGCTTTCATTGTAACTGTTCGATTAATCAATACATATCTCAAGTTTGTGGATCAAATTTTTCCACCGACACTCTTTGGCGCCCCACCGTGGGGCTGAATCTTCCATCAGTTCCAGAGCCTTGAAAAAATCTCGATTCAGCCATACCGGAGTTGCCGCAGCAATGGCTGGAAGTAAGAGACCCCCAACTCGTTCCAACAATGGAATGAGCCAAGTTACTGAAAGTCAGACTGAGAACCTTTCTCCTCTGTCGTAGGTCCCTGAAGCAACATAACCCGTCAATCAAGAGTTAGTGCTCGGGAGTGAGGGCCATGACCATGGCTCACATCATTCTGAAAGTGGATAGCCGGAGAGAGAAAACTTAGTGGTACAAATCACTAATGATCCTGATAATCCGAATGCAGTCAACCGGATTGTCAGGATACCAGCACCGCAAGATCCTGAACCTTCCAGAGTAGCCGCTGCAAGAAGAGACCAGAGAACCATTCCCCAGCCATGGGAGGAGGTTATACCGAGCAGTAGAAAGGGAAAGGCCTAGCGGCCGAATTCCCAACAGCGGCTAACCAGGGAGAACGCGGAACTGAGAAGAAAGAAGAGAACTGGGGCCGGAGATAGCTAGTCATTTCCAGCCCCGTCTTCAAGTCGATCTCCCCAAAAGAAGATAAGGCCACGGTCAGGGACAGGCTAGCACCGGGAAGAGATAGGATGTCTGTCTCCCCAGTTTAGAAACATCGCCGCGGACGTGCAAGAACACCTGAACCACATCATGGACGTAGGATTACCCGTAACAGGTCCGTCAAAGAGGTCACTACACCAGAAGGGTTGCGCCGTAGGAGGCACCAAAGCACTCTTCCCGCCCGCAACGACCGGAGGGGAAGGAATCCCCAAAGGGCTCGCACCCATCAGAGACAACTGGAGCTGAAAGTGGAACAGATGAATCAACTCAAGCTGCAAGAGATGATCGATTTGGCGGTTTCCAACAAGGCCAACCGGGACGAACGAATCAGGAAGTTTACCATCTTAAGGTTGGTTGTGTCACCCCTGGCAGAAGAGGTCAGGAATCATATAGTCCCCGCCAGCTTCAAGCAGTCGCCCTTGGAGCAGTATGACGAAACAAACGGTTGTCCGGTCCAGCATGTCATGAACTACAACAACACCATGGCCATCTGGGACCATGATGACAAGTTACTCACAAAAATGTTTGATGTTTCACTCAAAGATGAAGCACAGACGTGGTATCACAGCCTGCCGCCCGCATCCATCTCCACATTCGTACAACTGGCTGAGTTGTTCGAGGAAAAATATCGATTCAACATGAAGACAAAGTAGGGAGATGAAGTCTTGTTTGCCCTACAAATGGACCAGAACGAGACACTCAGAAATTTCGCTCGAAGGTTCCGAACCCTACTATCAGAAGTACCGGACGCAACTGATAATGTTGTCATTCAAGCTTTCAAGTATGCCTTAAACATCAACCATGAAGAGTTGTACCGCTCACTAGCAAGGAAGCCTCCATCCTCTGCTTCAGCCTTGCTCGAGAAAGTAGAAAGGTATACTTGATAAGTCCTCAAAAGTGTATATTTATCCCCCGAATAACACCTTGTTTGTATAGCACTTAGCTTATATTATTGTATTATATCTATTGATTAGTGCTTTCTTGTCATTTGTGTAGGTTTCATGAGCCGAAATACGAATATTGTGTTAAAGCCCGCCAAAAGTCAAGAAAAACAACCAAAAAAGTGTTATTTGCACAAGGGAAGGAGAATTGATATTTGCACCCACAGATCTGCTGAGGGCACCCACAGTTGGTTCTGTTGAGTTGACTTTATGTCAAAGTGGGGCGGTCCAAATCTCAGCCCAAACCGGGTCCTATTGAAGCCCACAAGTCAGAATTTCTATTTTAGGCCTTATTTAAATTCCAATCTTAAAAAAGCTATACAAGGAGATACAGAAGTCTGATTTGGGCCCATGAGCTATCAAACTGAAGGTCTTGGTCCAAGCTACAACTTAAGGCCAAAATAATTAGGTTTTGCTGAAGATCTTTTTTTTTTTTGGGGGGGGGGGGGGGGGGGGGGGTTAGAATTTTGGTGTTTTATTGATGTAAAAAAGAGAAAACTACAGATGGGCCCAATGCAAGGCAAAAAGGTCCAAAATGGAAACCTTGTACAAGGAATGAGCAGAGGAAACGTTCTGTATATGCTATTAATGGCAATAAGTTTGGTGGTTGGACGTTCTTCTTGAGCTTCGAGCTGCATAGTTCAAAACCTGAAAAAAGTCGATAGCCTAGAGCTTGTCTCTTGTTCTTCCTTCAAGGGTGTAACAACAAAGCTTGGCTCATGGCCGGCTTCCCCTTTTATCTCTGAGCGAGTGACTGCCTCCATTTTAAGATCATTATGTGCTGAGAGAGGACATGGCAAGCAGGTTGTGAGTTGTATGGAGAGGCAGAGGGTAACGGTGGCTTTTGCAGAAGAGAGAGCTGACTTCAGTTTTTCAGAAGTAATAGATGAAACTGGCTATATTGCAAGAGGGATGATCGATGACTTTTTTCCACGCTACCCTTACAAAACCACCTAGAATAGCTGGAGGTATTTTCGGACTTGGGTCACTAAAGGAACAGGGATGATGTATAAGGACTTGTGTCTGGAATGGATCGAGCTGGCCCAGAAGTTTCTCCGAGAGTGCCCTGCTTGTAGGTCCAGATCTCGAAGGCCCACTAGGGCACAGTTGTGGGAGGTTTGAGGTCCCCATCTAACCATACTATATTAGAGAAAGGCCGGAGATTATGTATCAGGATGATGATCGGGTTATCATAGAGTTTGAGTTGAATCCAGTAATGGGGGGCCTTATGATAGAAGAGGATGGTGTGGTGGCGAAGGAGGAGCTGGGAGGAGCCCTTGGGTTTCAGTTGAACTTGGTGAATAGTATCTTTGAGATTGGAGGAACGTCAGGGGCTAAGGGCCAGCTGGACAGGTATTTTACTTCCCTCTATATTAGCTCCTTCTCTTATCTGCTGTCTTACCTGAAATCTGTAAAAAATAGAGATGAGCACAAGTAGATTCCAGTGAAAGGGGATGACATATAATTTTGGCTAAGAGTTCTTCCTTTTCAATACAGAGGAGCAGATAGTGAGGAGGACATCTAGAAGACAAACAACAACAACCACGAATTTGACCTAATTTGGAAGTCTTTGCATGCAAGTATTATGCTTTGTATTTATTATAAAAGAGAGTAGTAGCTAGGGTTTAGGTAGTTTTTCATATAGAGAGGAAAGTGAATATTTGTGAGAGAAAAGTACATCTTCTTCTTCTTTTGTATCAAACTCAATTATTATCAATCAAATCAAATCACTTTACTTTATGATGTTTTGTTATTTAATTATTTATTCCATGGTATCATCATCAAGGATGAGTAGCTAAATCTCCTTAGGAGGATGGTTGAAGCACTCTAGATGATGCAAAAGCCCCATGTTTGTTCTTAATGTTCATTGTGATTCAAAGTTCTTAATGCTTATTTACTTTTAATTCGCGATATGAGGTAAGTATGATTATTTGCATGTTATTGTTATCCATGTTGTTAAAATACTATTGTTAGAGTATAGGGAGACCTAGCTTTAATGGTTTTATTTATATTAATTGAAGATGTGTAGTGAAATAGCTGAGAGGTGATTATTACATATCAGCAGTTAGTATCTTTTATTGGAACCCTTTTGTAATTAAATTGATATCCGAGAGGTGACGATTTAGTTATGACTTAATATGTTGAATTAATTAGATTGAATATATAGCTGAGAGGTGGCGGTTTGATTAATAAGACATATTCAATAGCATGCATAAGAGAATCCCGTTTTAATTGAGTGGAATAGCTAAGAGGTGACTACTTGATTATTATAGGTATTAATGATTAATTGGAATAGCTGAGAGGTGACTAATTAATTGTTATAGATTTAACATGAAAGAATAACATGTTATGTTTGCATGATTTAGTTTGTGGATACCAACTCTTCCCCCTATGTCATCATAAGTTCTTCTTTTCATCTCTAGCATATTCTTAAGTTAGGTTATTTACAGTTTATTATTATTGCCTGTAGGAAGTAGAATCAATCTCAATATTAATTGTTGATTCCCTTGGTGTTCTTTAATTATTATTTTCTATTGTGTTTGAGCTAAGATCTTCACCTTTGAGGTGGGTACGACCCTTGCTTGCTACTTCTCTACTTTGATAACCAATCTGTACAGGCACAAGAAGGAACTTCAAATAAAAAATATAATCTTTTGATTAGGTGGAGACACCAATTTCCATCTATCAATGCTCAGGAAGAGGAAGACCTAAAAGCTAGGAGAAAGAGACTTGCCGGAGACCAAACCACCGAAAAGCCACGGAAAGCGAAGGAAGAAAGCTCCGACAGGGATCGCAAAGAGGAAAAAGCCCCTGACAGAAACAAAGACAGGAAAGGGAAAACACCAGCCCGACTGCCGGTCAGAGAATTCTACCGGGGGCCAACGCAAAGAAAGGGAATTCACACCCCTGAGGTTCCCGATCGAGGAAGTATTTAAAAAGATCAAGAACAGAGGGTTTCTCAGCAAACCTGCCCCTCTACCGGCAGACCCAGAGGGCAGGAGGGATAATTCAAAGAACTGCGATTATCACAATGACTACGGCCACGAGCTAAAGAACTGCAGGTCATTAAAGTATGGAATGCAGCGTTAGGTCGACGTCGGCATCATTCCAGACATGGTGCAGATCTGAGCAGTCGAACAGGTGAAAACTGGAGATCCTATAGTGTATGTCTGCCACGTACAAACACCAGGTTATTTCAAAACATAGAGGAAAAACTGCGCGCGGGAAAAGCTCTGGTGGATAGGACATGTCCACGAAGTTGGACATCTCAAATTCAACGAAGGGATAAACACTGAGTCCATTCTCCCTGTAGGTTTGACATTCACTGAAGAATACGAAAGGGGCGTGCATTATCCACACAATGACGCCCTGGTTATCACAGCATTGATTGGCGTCTACCGGGTCCGGCGAGTCATGGTCGACGCCGGAAGTACCTCCAACGTCATGTTCTCATGTGCTTACAAAGCTATAGAGCTATCAAAGGGTCTCATCGATCTGATGAGACTCCTATCTATGGGTTCAATAGGGAGCCAAAACAGTCCTCCGGGCGGGTCCTCCTGCCAATCACAGTGGGGTTCAATACCGTCGGGATAGAATTCTTGCTGGTCGACTCCCTCCCCCTCCTTCTACAACGTCATCTTGGGAAGGGACTGGATTCATCAGATGAAAGCAATCGTATCCACCTTCCACCAAAGCCTCAAATTCCCGACTCCTAACGGAATTTGCAGGGTCAAAAGAGATCAAGGGATGGCATTCAAATGCCATCTCGATGCTGTCAAAGGAAAGTCCATTTCAGATACCAAGGAAAATACTATCTTCCTGACGGATTCTCTTCAATAGCAACCAGCTCCCGGCAAATCTGTCAAGGGGAAGCTAGACAAGAAAACCGGGATATCACCAGCGGTCGACGAGCTGGAAGAAGTTATAGTGGGACTGGAGTCCAACAAGATAACTTACATCGCTTCCGGCGTACCAAGGGCTGAGAAGGATCTCATGATCACACTGCTCCGGCAGAATCACCACGTTTTCGCATGGAGTGTCAGCGAGATGCCAGGAATTGACCCTTCGGTCGCCTGTCATAGACTGGAGATCGATCCTCTGCACAAGCCGGTCAAGCATAAAACAAGGCGAATTGCACCAGATCGAAAGCTGGTGGTCAACGAAGAAGTCGATCGACTACTGTCAGTCAACTTCATCAAACTAGTCGTCTACCCTACCTGGGTATCCAACATCGTGGTTGTCCCAAAGAAGAATGATAAGATTCGAGTTTGCATCGATTTTACTAACCTTAATAAAGCATGTCATGTGCACCCATATCCACTCCCCAGGATCACAGACATGGTGGACGCCACCGTTGGTTATCAAAGATTGTCCTTCATGGACGCCTACTCGGGATATAACCAGATTCCACTTCACGAAGAAGATCACGAACATACTGCATTCATCACTGACAAGGGGCTTTACTGCTACCGAGTGATGCCATTTGGTCTTAAGAACAAAGGAGCAACGTACCAGAAGCTGGTCAACACCAACTTCAGCGAGCTCATAGGCCGGACCATGGAAGTCCACATAGACGACATGGTGGTCAAAACCAAGGAAAAAGACAATCATTTGCAAGATCTGCAGCAGACGTTCGATATCTTGGCATGGTACAACATGAAGCTGAATCCAGCCGAATGTTCTTTTGGTCTTTCTTCTGGCAAGTTTCTTGGCTTCCTACTGATCAACCGGGGCATAGAAGCCAATCCAGATCAGATCTGGGCACTCCTGGAGATGCCCGCCCCAAAGACAGTGAAAGAATTTCAGAGTCTAACCGGGAAGTTAGCCACTCTCAACAGGTTCATCTCCCATTACTCAGACCGATGCAAGCTATTCTTCAATGCAATCAAAGCTAATGCGGAATGGAATCCTACTTGTCAGCAAGCCTTTGACGAGATCAAGGCATATCTTACTCAACCTCCGGTCCTTACACCACCACAAACCGGACAACCAGTCGGCATCTACCTAGCCGCATCCGATATTTCAGTCAGTGTGGTCATATTTGTGGAAGAGCCGGAGGAGAAGCCAGTATACTTCATCAGCAAAGTGTTGCAGGGAGCTGAGACTAGGTATTCAAAAATCGAGAAGATCGCTTTAGCCCTGATACATGCAGCCAGGAGGCTGAAGCCATATTTCCAAGGGAGGGCAGTAAAAGTCTACATAGAGTACCCGCTCAGAAAAGCTCTTGGAAAGCAGGAAGAATCTAATCGATTGATCGAATGGTCCAGCTACCTCAGTGCGTACCACATCCGGTATGAACTCAGAACCGCGGAGAAACGGCACGCAATAGCCTCCTTGATGGCAGATTTTCCTATCGAAGATATCCGGGTCAACCAAGATTTAGAAGAAGATACAGTGGGGGCGAATGATACCCCCCGGTCACAGGAGTCTTCGGCCAAAGAAGACGACGAAGCATGGACAATCTACACTGACGGGTCCAGTAACTGTACAGGATCCGGCATTGGTTGTCTCCTAATCAGTCCGGATGGACAAACGACAGAAAAGTCCGTTGAGCTGGGATTCCCGGCATCAAACAATGAAGCCGAATACGAAGCTCTAATTCATGGTCTCCAGACAGCACTCCAACTGGGGGCACGGAGGGTCATGATCAAGACAGACTCCAAGCTATTGGCGAACCAGTTCGCCGAGTCCTTCCAAGCCATGGACAACCAGATGGCAAAGTATCTTGATATTGTCCACTCCGTGGCAGGGAAGTTCGAACTCATCACGGTCGAGCAACGACCAAGGATAGATGTCCGGCATGCAGACGCTCTGGCATATCTTTCCTCTTCTATCAGCACTACAGAGCCCCGACAGCTATCAATCGGATATCAGAAAGAGCCGAGTATCGGGTCCAAAAATCCAGACATGCCAATACCGGAGGTATACCTCCTAGAACGCATACATTGGAAGGAAGTCTTCATGGTAACCACCAGAAGACAGAAAAGGAAGAGAGATGAAAAAGCTTCTCAGCCCGGCACCGGGCCTAGCACACAGAGCGAGCCGAATCCTCCCTCTCAGGGTCAGACACAGGACCCACTAGAATCTCAACTTGAAGACTGGAATCCTTGCCTCACCAAAGGCCAGATAGAAGCAATGCTACCTTCGAAGGAGCCGGACGAACCAGACCCGTCAGAACCACCGCTCTCGCATGATCACATCGATTTGGAGCTCCCACCGGAGGAACCAATCGAAGACATTCCAGACAATCTGAATTACGAAGTAGACAGGATCGACGTTGAACTGCAGTCCGGCAACGGCCACGACTGGAGGAGGCCATACATCAATTTCCTCATCCACCATCTACTCCCCGAAGATCCAAAGCTATCAGCCAAAATTAGGAGGGATGCGTGGAAGTTCACTGTCATCCTACACCGGAAGTCACACAGGCTATACGTGAAGAGCCATGGCTCCGGGGTCTTGTTTAGGTGTCTCACTCTAGAACAAGGCCTGATCATACTAAAGGAAATTCATGCCGGGATCTGCGGCAACCATTTTGGGAGTATAAATCTTGCACAAAAGTCAATGATCCATGGATACTGGTGGCCGCACATGATGACAGACGCCAAGAAGTTCACCCATGCATGCCTCCCTTGTCAAAAGCATGCCCCGGTAAACGAACTTCACCCCATTCTGAGCGCATTAAAAGCATTGGATTAATGTCAAACTCTTTTACCCTAGATCCTTCTCCTACTAGGCTGTTAACTGTGCTGCCCATCATGTCTTCACAATATTCATCAGTGTTTGTATTGTGTATTTACAAGCTCGTTATTTAAGTTAGTAAACCTAACTTTTCTTTAAGTTATATTTCCTTAAATATAAAGTTAATAAGTAGAACTAAGTATGGGTGATCGAGGAAAACAAGTATGTAGTATTCTTTTTCAAATTTCTCAAACAAATTTCATCTTCTTTCCTCAAAATTCATCTTCTCATTCATTTATTTTTTCTGCAAATCGATTTGGGGGTAATATCATTATGTATATTTCGGTAGGGGGTAATGTTCATTATTTATATTTCAGTGGGGGTATTACTAATTAGATTTAATATTTACATATTTAAAAAAAGGATAATTTTAATATTATTAAAATATTTAATTTTACTCTCTAAATTATATAGTGAAATTAGAAGTTTAAAACCAGTGTGTGAAGCAAGAGGAGAAGCAGGCCCACGTTAGGTATGTGTAAGACATGTAACAGTTTATGTCCTCAGGTTGACTATGACTCATGAAGTCATGAGAGAGAAATAGAAAGAAAGGTGAAAGTGATATTTATTCCTTCATTCGAAGAAAATGGAGTTTTCTACTCTGATCTGTACTCTAAGTACGTATTCTCGCCGCCCTTCTTTAATTAGTATGTTCTTCTTTTATAATCAATTGTTATTTCTTTGGTTTTTTTTTTTTTTTATTATTGTCGGATTGGAATATTACATCACTTGTACTTCTCTTAGGGTTTGAATTATTTAGAGTTAATCTAATTCGAAAGATTAATTTGTTATTGTTTTTATTGATTCCAAAATGAATTTTATGAATTTATTATTTAATAAATGTTCTTTCACCCTTAATTAACAGCTATTCAAGAGGAGATCAAAAGACAAAATGAACAGTATCTGAGAGAAAAGAAGGTGAAAAAAAAAATAGGCTTTGGAACTTTATTTCATGATTATAACCTGATTGATGTACGTTCTTCAGTCTTCACTTCCTTGTTGAAGAAGCATAAATGAATACATTGAAGCAATCAGATTCAGATCGGATCTCGGATCTGTAAGTCAATCATTTTTATTAATTATATGCATTACATTGTCGATGCTGGTTCGTCATCTGATGATAGACTTGTGTATTTAGATGAAGATTGCTTGTGTACAAGAGAAGATGATCATAAAGAAGTAGGGTTTGGAATTTTATTTCAAGGCGTATAAACTGATCCTGATTGATCAACCTGACATTCTAATCAAACTCGATCGATCGTCTTCACCTTCTTTCTTAAGGAAGCAACCGGAACTGTAAGTCACTTTAATTATTAATTATATACATTATGGATGCTCGGCATCTGATGGACTTGTATTTAGATGGAAGTTGTTTTTGTAGAAGCATGTTTCCTGTATAGTAGGAGTAGGAAGCTAGGAATTGTGAAACCATTCATTGACGGTTCTTATTTGATTAAAAGGATCTATAAACTGATCTCTTATTATTACTTTGATTGTCTTCATGGCATTTTTGAATGATTTGGATCGAGTAATTTCGTTAATATTACTGTCAGGTGTGTTTATTAGTATTCTCGATCGCACCTCTGAATTGCCTCCATAATTTTTGAGCATGATAACTATTGAACTGAATTTTTTAGTAGGTGCAAAACTTTGTTATGTGCATGTCTTTGTCCTTCCAAATGATTGTTTGGCATGTGGTCTTAACATTTTGTACTATAAGACTTGAGAATTCTGTACGTCTTTGCTATTAGATTTAAAACTTTCTGAATAGCTTTAGGCTTTAGCAACATATATTTGTAGGACTGGTTGCTCTAGTTCTTGGTCATACTTTATTGGATTGCTTAATTAAGAACGGTAATGGTTTAACTGTTCTATGCATTCTGCTGTTTTTAGATTGTTACTTTGAGAGATTTAGTGAGAAGAGAACCTTGCCTTGTGAATTATTTTACTAAGATTATATCATACGTATCCTTACTTCCACTAGCCCTTTCTCTTTTTGTTTAGGTTAAACACCCTCTTCTTGAACTTTCACATATTTGGAACTTACTGGGCAAAACTGTTGGATAAACTAGACCACATGCCAAATTTTTTAGTTACCAGTAAGAAAATGTGCTTCAAATTGTGTTTTTTTTTTTTTTTTTGCTTAAAGGTGATTAATATTAAAGCAAATATAAAAAACTTTACAACGGAAGAAGAATAAAAAATGAAAAAAATCTAGCACAGGAAGAGTGGTTCAGAGAACACACCATTCTTCTATAACAGAAAACAGAAATTAAGACTTGATCTCTCTGTAGTACGTAACTGCTGGGCTCTCAAGAGTGGTGAGAAAGCTAGGCTTATGATCTCACCATTTAAAAGAGCCTTTACTCATTTTCCCTCCTTGCTTGGGCACAACAGTCAACCCCAAAGTTTGACTCCCTCCAAATGATGCTGAAGTTTAAGTGTTTAACCAAGTAAATTTATTCTTACCTGCATTCCATCTGTTTCTAATGCCCCAATGAACTTTATCTTTACAGAATGAGTTCACCACTGTAGCTCACTCCCTTCAAATTGTGTTGATTACTAATAAAATTAAATCCTCATTTAAAAACACTATTAATTACTTTCTACTCGAGATGTTTTTTATTTATTTTTTTTGCTTAAGGGTGATTAATATTAATAAAAAGAAAAAAGTACAAAGAGTAGAAAGAATAAAAAAATGTAGCACAAGGGAAGATGGTTTATAAGCACCACCTTCCATTACAAAGGTTCAAGTGTGCACCTCCCTAAAATAGGTGAGTGCAGGACTTTCTAAGGAGGTGAGGAAACTTGGTCGTTGGCTCCACCACTTAACCTCCCCTTTGCGAAGCTTAGCCCCAGCTTTTGCACAACTGTCTGCACCAAAATTAACCTCCCTCCATGCACTAGTAATGTTCAGCCATTCAAATTTATCTTTAATGTGTGCCCATCTGCGTCGGAGCTTCCAATGAACTTTATCCTTAATAAGTGCTTGCACCACTGAAGTGGAGTCACTCTCTACCCAAACTTGCAGCCAACCCTGCTCTAATGCCTTTTCAAGCCCATGAATAACGGCTGCAATTTCGGCATTATAATTAGTATCAAAGCCAAGACCTCCAGTTAGAACCCCTCTCACGCTACAAGTATGGTCTCTAAACAAAGCTCCCCAGCCTGCCAGGCCTGGATTCCCAGCTGAAGACCCGTCAGTATTCAGCTTGATCACTCCAGGGGGAGGGGGCAGCCAATAACATTCTATAAAAACGGCATTAGATCTAACTCTGAAAGATAGACCCAATTTCAGCATTGTATTCTTGTCTTGAATTGTATCTGAATGAGTAGTCTTGGCCTTAGAATGAACAAAATTTATCTCTCTTCTGATAGTAGCCATGATAAATCCTGAGTTAGGCTTCTTTCCATCAAACAAAATTTTGTTTCGATCTTTCCAGATACCCACAAGACATGTAAGGGAGAAGGCTCTCCACAAATCTTGAATTAGAGAGCATCTATTATCACAAGCTTGGAGCATATCATTAAATGAATATATGCTCAATTGAAACCCAAAAAAATTTGCAGCGTCGGACCAAAGATGAGTTGCAAAGGCGCATTCGAAAAACAGGTGATCAATAGTTTCCTCATATAGCTGACAATGACAACATCTGGAGAATATGTACATACCTCTAGACTTGAGAACATCTTCAGTTGGCAGTTTTCTATGAAAGATCTTCCAAGCTAAGGGCATGATGCTAGGATGAATTTTTGCCTTCCATAAGAACACACACCAAGGAGGCTTGGGATGTTTTTTCCTGATTTCTTCATGTGCACTAGCAGTTGTGAAGATCCCATTTGTGCAGTGCTTCCAGATTCTAGCATCAGGTTCAAGACTGTTGGGAGAAGGAAGACGATGCACATTGATATTCAGCTCTTGAAAAATTGCTTTGATGTTGGCATTAAAACGCCAAGATGAGCCCTGAATGAATGGACTGAGAGTGACCTTTGTTCTTTTCCATAGGTTGTCCCCTGGCTGTAAGAGATCCTTCAGAGATGCTTCTCCTGTCCACTTATCTTTCCATAAGTGAATTTGTTTACCATTTCCGATCTCCCATTCGTAATGATCAGGAAGTTGCTGCAAGGTCCCTTTGAGACCAGACCAGAGTGGGGAGGATTTAGAAACATAGAAGTCACCATAATTGTTTATATACTTCTGCTTCATATATGAAGACCATTGTGATTTGTCATTCAATATTGACCATGCAAGCTTCATTAGAAGAGAGAGGTTGATGTCCCTGAGGTGTCTCACCCCCAAGCCACCCTCCATGTGTGGTTTACAAAGGTTATGCAATGCCACTGTGACAGTTTTCTTCTTAGTTGCATCACCTGTCCATATGAAATTCCGTATGCTTCTTTCGCATTCACTAATGAACTTGATCGGCCACTTAAACAAAGCCATATTGTGCAAAGGTATGCTGTTAAGGACCTGCTTCGCCAGAATGACCCTTCCTTGAAAAGACAAAGTTTTTCCGGCCCACCCTGTAATTCTGTTTTTAATGTTGTCGAGGGCAGGGCCAAGGGTGAGCTTTGTTAACCTACCCTGCGTCAGTTGGACTCCAAGGTATTTCTCTGGCCAAGCACCCTCCTTGATACCAAGTAGTTGAAGGATGTCTGCTTTCCTTCCATGGCACATGGGGCTGAAAAATACTTTACATTTGCCTCTGTTGACAAGTTGACTTGCAGAAGTCTGATAGCTATTCAAGAGAGCAAGTAGTTTTTTAATAGAAGGCTTGTCAGCTTTAAAGAATAGAAAAATGTCATCAGCGTAAAGTAAATGAGTGGGACTACTGTAGTGTGCATGTTGTGCCATACATTTTACTTTTTTAGAGTCAACTAGATACTGAATACCTCTACTGAGTGCATCCTCGGCAAAAGAAAAAAGTAGGGGGGAGAGAGGGTCTCCTTGCCGGAGCCCTCTCCCTGCCGAGAAAAAACCAATGGGTCCACCATTTAAAAGAATAGAAATCTTGTTAGAAGAGATGGCAGACTTAATCCAGTTAATGCAAACCTGAGGAAACCCCATTCTAGCCAAAACCTGCCATAGAAACTCCCAGTTGAGAGTGTCAAAAGCTTGAGAAATGTCCAATTTAATTGCAAGGTTGCCTCCGTGTCTTTTCACTTTGAGATCATTCGCGAGTTCTGAGGCTAAGCCAATACTCTGAGAAATATTTCTACCAGGAATGAAGCCATATTGATTTTCAGTTACAACCCTTGCGGCAATAGGTCCTAGTCTGGAAGCCAGAATTTTTGGAATTATCTTGAATGCAAAATTTGACAGACAAATAGGCCTATATTTGTGAAGCTGAGATGGGTTTTTCTCTTTTGGAATAAGCACCAGGAAATTGTTATTGAAACTGTCCGGGAGCCTGTACTTTGTAAAAAAGTACAGAAGAGCATTAGTGAGGTCCTTACCAACTATATGCCAGCAGTGATGGTAAAAGGAACCACTGAAGCCGTCCGGCCCTGGCGCACTATTGGGGTTCAATGCAAATGCCGCTTGTTTGATCTCTGCGATAGTAGGAATAGCCTACAGTACATTGCATTCTTCTTCTGAAAGCAAGTTAGGAATTTTCTGCAAAATAGACTGATCAATAGCATCGTTGGAAGAAGTGAACTTAGATTCATAATATTTAACAATAAAATCAGCTATGTCCTCCTGTTTAGACAACCAATGACCATTATCATCTTTGAGTTCAGTTATAAGAGATTTAGTTTGTCTTACACTAGCCATGGTATGAAAGTATCTGGTGCTTCTGTCTGCTTCATTTTGCCATCTAATGCCTGCTTTTTGCTGCTAGTAGGAAGCCTGTTGATCAAGAATTTCCTCAATCTGGTCTTCTGCAGTTTGAATATCAGCAGCAAGAGAGTCATCTTGAGGACTGTTCTCAAGATAGAGTTGTAAAGTATGGAGTTCTTCAGTAGCATCTTTGAATTTCTTGTCCAGAAAACCAAAAGTATGATAGTTCCAAGCCTTTAAATCCTTTTTTAGTCTTTTAAGCTTCTGAGTGAAAACAAAGAAGGGATTTCCAACAATATATTGAGACCAGCTTTGTTTAACAGTATCCATGAAACTGTCGTCAGTAATCCACATCTTGAAGAATTTAAATGGAACATTGGAGGGCTTGGGAATAGTAGTAATAGCACCAGTTAGAGGGCAATGATCGGAGCATAGCCTGTTGTGGACTTTGTATTTCCAGTTTGGATAGGAAGCGAGCCATGACTGATTGAAAAATATTCTATCTAATTTCGACAAAATTCTCCTTAATCCTTTCTGTTTATTACTCCATGTGAAAGTGAGACCGCTATATGGGGCTTCTATGAGATTATTAGCGTCAATAAAGGACCGCTATATGGGTCTTCTCTATTACTTATAACTGGCCTCAGTTATCATTGCACATGCACTTTGCTTTCTATCGGACACGTAGCTAGCATCAAAGTTTGATCTTCATCCAACCAAGTGGGGGATCAATCCAGGGGATAAAAACATCTGTAGGGGTGGAGTTGTTTTGGGCAGTATCATTTCTTGATAGTCCCTTAAGCCAAAGATTTCTGTTAGATATAGTTTTTTTTTATAAAGAAAATAAATTCTCAGGTAATTTGTTTACTATTAAATTTAATAATAATCCTTCAATTTTAAATTGTAAGCATGATATAAAAAGCTAACAAAAAGAAATCCATTAATTATATGATGTTCATCCTGGGCATCTCAAGGCTTCAGTAAAACTAAACAATTGTAGCCATCATTGGCCATTGTTAATTTTAAGATCCGTTCTATTGGCTCTTCTTCAAAGTATAATTAAAACTCATGGAACCACCTCAAACTTGTTTTTGTTAGCTTAATCTACTAATCAATAGTACCTCACCATCTTTATTTTCTTGTGAAAGCAAAAATTAGTTTCACCTTCAAGAGTTGTCATTCCCTATCAACAACAAAATCTCATGTTGTATATTGTCTCATGTTGTATATAATAATGTCCTATCCAGTAGGAAATGATAGAACTAAAATTTAAAGACATGGACAATGTTGATTAAGTTAAACTCTTTGTTAGCATATATATAAGTAATTTCTTGTTAGACGATTAAACTATCATAATATAATTAATTTCTTGTTAGATGATTCAAAAATTAAGGTTAACATTGTGGTTAATTAGTTCTTGATATTAAACTATCATAATATAATTAAATTATTGTATGGGCGCATAGCACCAAAAATCAAATACACACAGAGCTTAGTTTTAGGATTTAAAAGGCACCTTGTGATGAAGGGATTTTATTACAGTAGGCTGTTTTATATATGGTTTGGACAGATTATGTGATAGATTTGGGGTTTATTTGTAAATTAGGTATTTTTATGCATCAAGTTGTTCATGCCCGCTAGCGAGTTCAACCATTTTGCTATTCCATGTTGTATGATTTTCTTTTATCCAATCTTCATTTTCGATTGTAGTTTATACTTGTTCTTCTTCATACAAGCATTTTGAGGAGTTAAGGTCTCATTTTTAGTTTGGCAACTCCTTCAATTGAGACACAGTTGGAATGTATAATTACAAGGTTGCATGTGCGTAGGTACGTCACCATTCTCCTACTTTTATAAGAACAAATTTAACTTCAAATCTGAAAATAAGTTTATTTTTTTATTCCACCAATTCTGAATGTTTTTTTTTTTTTTACTGTTGCTATCAACGATGTTGAGTTTTCTTCGATTATTAAGGTTGGAGTTTATTAGGCTCTTTACCTTGTCAGGGTGGTAAATGCGTTAGCTGGTATTAGATGCTGAGAGTGTCGGGAGCCATCGAAGCCCACCCGTGCAGTCCGCCATCGAAGCCCACCTGTGCGAAGGCCCAAAACCTCCACGCTGGTTCAACCAACGTGGAACAGAAAGCTAAGGGGAAAAAAATTCCACGCTGGTTCAACCAACGTGGAAGAAAAAATTTAGAAAAAAAAAAGTTTTCGCGTTAGGGTTACCCCTGATATAGGTATAGGAGACGTGCAAAAAAAAAGTGTTGGGAAAGTAAGTGGCACCTACGTGTATGCCATATCTGCCTATGTGTCGGCAATATACGGGAGACCCATTAGAGATGCTCTTATAAGGAATGGGGTTCCCTCAGGTTTGCATTAATTGGATTAAATTAAAGCTGCCATTTCCTCTAAAGAGATTTCTATTCCTTTTAATGGTGGATCTATGGATTTTTTTTTTTTTTTTTTTTGTGCAATGAAGGGACTCAGGCAAGGAGACCCCCCTCAGCTCCCCACCTTTATTCGCCTTTGTCGAGGATGCTCTTACTAGAGGTATTCAGTATCTTGTTTATTGTAAAAGAATGGCCCAATGTGAACATTATAGAAGTCCCACACGCTTATTTTATGCTGATGATATTTTTCTTTTCTTTAAAGCTGACAAATCTTCTATCAAAACCTTCTTGCTCTCTTGGATACTTATCAGTCTTCTGCAAGACAACTTGTCAACAAGGCTAAGTGCAAAGCTTTCTTCATTCCCATGTACCAAAGAAGGAAAGAAGACATTCTTCAGCTGCTTGGCATTAATGAGGGCCATTGGCCAGAGAAGTATCTTAGAGTCCCACTAACTCAGACCAGGGTTAACAAGCTCACTCTTGGACCTATCCTTGACAAAATAAAAAGCAGAATTACAGGTTGGGCTGGTAAAACTTTATCTTTTCAAGGCAGACTCATCTTGGCAAAGCAAGTCCTCTTCATAACATGGCTTTGTTCAAGTGGCCCACCCATTTCATACGTGAATGTGAAAAAAACATCATGAACTTCATATGGACTGGAGATGCAGACAAGAAGAAGGTTGTCACGGTGGCTTGGCATAGTCTTTGCAAACCTAACTCAGAGGACGGCTTGGGTCTTAGACATCAACTTATCTCTCCTTATGAAGTTGGCTTGGTCAATTCTCAATGATAATTACTTTGGTCTAACTACATGAGGAAGAAGTACATCAACAAGTACGGTGACTTTTATATCTCTCAATCATCCCCAATTTGGTCTGGCCTTAAATGGACATTACAACAATACAACATATTCCTGATCACTGCGAATGGGAGATTGGGGATGGCAATCTTATTCATTTGTGGAAAGACAAATGGGTTGGCGAAGCAGCTATAAAGGATCTCTTACATCCTGAAGCTAATATTTGGAAAAGAACACAATCAACTCTCAGTTTTTTCATTCAGGGATCATCATGGTGCCTCAACGACAACATTACAAACATTCTGCAACAACTAATAAACATTAATGTGCACAGTCTCCCAACTCCTAACAGCTCTGAGTTTGATGCTTGAATCTGAAAATATAACGCAAATGGCATGTTCTCAACCACAAGTGCCCATGAAGCAATCAAGAAAAAACATCCCAAACCTCCTTGGTTTGCAAATGTTCATGATCTTAGCATCAAGGCAATAGCCTGGAAGATTTTTCACAAAAAATTACCAACTGAAGATGTGCTAAAGGTGAGAGGTATGTGCATAGTTTCCAGGTGTTGCCATTGTCAACAATCTGAAGAAACTATTGACCATTTTTCTTTTAGTGTAATTTTAATTGCAACTCAGATATGGTCTCAAGTTGCAACTATTTTCGGTTTTCAACTCAGTTTATCCTCTTTCATTGATATGTTGCAAGCCTGTCAGAATAGATATGCATTTATTAAAGATTTGTGGAAGGCTTTTGCCCTTACAGGCCTTGTTGGCATTTGGAAAGACAAAAATAAAATTTTGCATGTTAGATAAAAAAAAGTCGAACACCGGTCTCATTTGGTTACCATTAGAAGAGAAGTTAGCTTTGCCCATGCTAACACCAAGACTTCACACTCAGACTCAGTACAGGATAAGAGTACTATCCAGAAGTTGGGTTTATCTTTCAAACACAGTTCCACAACTGCTTTCTTTGAATTCTATTGGTTGCCACCTCCCCTAGGAGTTATTAAACTGAATTCAAGACTGGAAATCCAGGCCTTGCAGGTTGGGGATGCTTATTTAGATATCACACCTGCAAAGTGAGAGGTGTTTTATTTGGAGGCTTAGGCAATGATACCAACTATAATGCAGAAGTTGCAACCATTATTCATGGGCTTGAAAAAGTACTAGAACAGGGTTGGCTACGAATTTGGGTTGAAAGTTATTCAACTTCAGTTGTGCAACCACTTAGGAAGGATACTAGTACACTCGAAGCTCAGACGTAGATGAATTCATATAAAAAATTTGAATGGCTGAACATAACCAGTCCTTGGAGGGAGGTCAATTTTGGAGCTGACAGTTGCGCAAAGGCTAGAGCAAAACTCAACAAAGGACAAGTGCAATGGTGCGATAAGAGACCAAATTTTTTAACCTCACTTGAAAGTCCTGCACTCACCTATTACATGGAAATGGACATCTGAGTTGTAAGGTAAGGTGGGGATCTATAACCACCTTCTCATTTGCTATAATATTTTCATTTTTTCTTTTCCTTGTATTTTTTTTACTTTTATTCTCAATATTAATCACCTTTTATTCTCAATATTAATCACCTTTGCGATGACCGCCGCCGCTGCTGTCAACACCTAAAGCCACCAAGCCACCTTCGCCCCCACGCCTCTTCCACCATCTTCTCCCTGCTGCTGCTGCTTCCACCTCCTGCTGCCACCATTAATGGCCGCCACTATCTCCTTCCCCCCTGCTTCTCCCATCACCGTCGTCCTCATCTCCTTCCCACGTTCTCCTCGACCTCTCCCTTGCTGATTCCTGCCGCCATCACCATCACCACCAGATCTCGATCATCTCTCTTGTCTTTTCGCAAATCTGGCTTAAGCCAAGCCGAGCCGATTGAAGCCTAGTTCAGAGGCCGACTCAGTTCAGTTCAGCCAGCCGAGCCAGAACCAACAGACAGTTCAGCCAAGCCAAACCAGAAGCCAGTAAAAAAATAAAAAAAAAACAGAAAAAAAAAATAAAAAAATTTGGCTGCTTGATGGAGAGTATCCATTTCGAAACTTTGATGGATGCACAAATGGACTGTGTGGAAATGGATACAAATCTTCGTACATTCCAATGCATGTTAAGAAAGGTCACTTGAAGAGGGTAAATGACATCGACAGGCTGAGAGATGCGATCAAAGTTGATATAGGTTTATTTTCGTCGCTTGACATTACTTTGAAGAGGATGAACAAATGGATGTGTGGTGATTGTTTTTGTATCCATGCATCGACCATAAAATGTAAACATCCGGATGGTGCAGTCATCCAACCACATGTGCGAAAGAAGACCGATAAGTTAGAGTGTGCAATAACCACCACAGCTTTTGCATGTTGATAATCCACCCACACTTACAGCAGGAGGGGACACTGGTATCGATACTCACATTTCTATTGTTGCACCTTCTTTAGATGAGATATCACTTGATCGTATTTTCTGTAGACCTTTCCGCACAGTGAAAAGTATTCCACGTCCTTGTCGATTAGCATTTTCCTGTGCATTGAAGTCAGTCTTGTATGAGGTTACTGCAGACTCCATGTCGACAGGGTCATGGGTTAGATTGCTCCTGCTTCCCTATTGTACATTGCAAGTGTTCCATCCGCAGAATTGCCAAGAGCGTCGATCTGGTACTCGAAAATATCTCCAGCAGAATTAGATTTTGCAGGCTTTCTCTATTTGGAACGAGCCTGGGGGTATATTTCGTCGGATTGAGAGGGTCACACACACAGAGCCTACGTTGGAACGACCATCTCAACAGTCCCAAAGCAAGAATGTACGACGGTGTTTGCAAAAGGTTGCAGACGGGCCCTTTGCAGCAGCCGTGAAGGTGTTGGCATCATCAGGGGTTGCTCCGAACACTCCAGAGACGCAGCGGGCTTTGGAGGATAAACACCCGAAGTATCCACCACCATTTATCCCCGACATTCCTTTACTTGAGTCACCTCAGTCAGTTGAGAGGGATGGGATATTATCATGGATCAGGTCCTTCCCCAAAGGGACGTCTTGTGGGCAAGATGGTCTCCGGGCCCAACACCTATTGGATGCTATGAGTGGGGCTGCATCCGCTGCAGCCACAGATCTTATGGAGACGTTGACACCGGTTGTGAACTTATGGCTACAAGGTCAATGCCCACGGGTCTTGGCAGAATTCATAGCTAGTGCGCCTTTCACCCCACTTCTTAAGCCAGGTAACGACATTCGCCTAATAGCTGTGGGTATGGTTTGGCGTCGCATGGTGTCTAAGATGGCCATGAGAAGAGTTTCTAAGGATATTGTCCCATACCTAGAGGATTTTCAGTTTGGGGTTGGTGTGCCTGGCGGAGCAGAGGCAATTTTGCGTGTTGTTAATCGGTTGGTGTATGCCAATAAGGATGACACATCGCTTTTTATGCTGTTTGTGGACTTTCAGAATGCCTTCAACCATGTTGATCGGTCTGCTATGCTACGGGAGGTACGCAGTCATTGTCCATCTATTGCTCTATGGGTCGAATACCTCTATTGCCAACCTGCTCGATTGTATCTAGGGTCTACTCATATTTGGTCAGTAGCTGGGATACAGCAAAGGGACCCTTTGGGGCCTTTTCTCTTTGCTTTGGTCTTGCATCCATTGATAAACCGCATTCAGTCAGAATGCCACTTGGAGTTGCAGGCATGGTACTTAGATGATGGTACTCTGATTGGTAGTACAGAACATGTGGCTAGAGCTATTCGTATCATTCAGGAAAGAGGACCATCTCTTGGGCTCGTGCTTAATGTGTCTAAGACAAAGTTGTTCTGGCCTTTTGTTGATCCTGACTCCTCCTATCCAGATATCTTTCCGGTTGATATATCATGTCCTCAGCGAGGGGTTAATTTGCTTGGAGGAGTTGTAAGTATTGATGCATCCTTTATTGTGGGTAATGTTCGTCAACCAGTGGATAAGACACTTCAGCTTATAGATTTATTACCACAGCTAAAGGATCCGCAATGTGTGTTGGCCACAAGCTTCGTGTAGCTTCTTGTATGAGATTATCTAAACTCACCTTTGCTCTCCGTACTTGCCCCCCCCCCCTGATTATGTTCAGGAAACAACCGAATGGTTTGACCACAAGCTTCGTGTAGCCCTTCAGAATATTGTGGTTTTTGATGGACCTGGTTTTGGCGATATACAGTGGCGTATGGCAACCCTCCCATTGCGTATGGGTGAACTTGGTATCTATTGTGCTACTAATGTTATGAAGTTTGCTTTCGTAGCTTCACGTACGCAAACCAAGGAACTCCAAGACCACATTCTTCGAGGTTGTGAGAGTGCACCTATGGGTAATGTTTTCGATACTGCCATTGCTAATTTACATATTTCTATACCTGATTTTGAACTCATTAATCTTGCTCCAACTGCTACCGTCCCCTTCAGACCCCAACATGTCTTGGCGGAAGTATACTACAAGAAGATTAGTTCTGGTGTTGGCAGGGAATTTGAGTTGTCAGCTAGATAAAAAGCCGTGATTGGATGTGTGCAGTCAGAACATGCCAAAGATCTTCTCCTTGCTATCCCGATGGAAGGGCTTGGACAACGCATGACGCCTGTAGAATATCGTGTCATTCTTCGTTATCGATTGATGATCCCTCTATATTCATATGGTGAGCTTTGTCCAGTGTGCAAGAATAGCAGACTTGATGCTTTCGGGGACCATGCGGCCCATTGTAAGCCCCTGGCTTCAAGTACAGGCAAGACCACGTTAGAGATATCTTGTGTGATTTGTTCTGGCGGGCTGGAGTACAGGTTAAGAAGGAGACTCCTGTTAACTTTCTTACTGATCCTAAGGAAGGAAGATCGACATTACGTCCTGCTGATATTCTGGTCTACAACTGGTCTGAAGGTAAACATGCGTGTGTTGATATTACAGGGGCGTCTTCGATGGTTGAGCTGGATGCTGGAATTTTTGAGGTGGGGGCAATGCAGCAGCAGCAAAAATGGAGAAATATGAAGGAGCTTAGGGCTAACCAACATAGTTTCATCCCCTTTGCATTTGACACATTTGGATTGCTAGGCTCAGAAGCAGTTGAGCTCCTCAGGAGAGTACAGAAGATAATGGATAGCAACGTAATGACTGCGGGTTCGAACGAATATGTATTTAGGAGAATCGGGTTTGTTATCCAGAAAGGACTTGCCGCGCAGTTTGTAGCGTGTTTGTCTTCTACTTTTGTGTAATTCGTTGAGCTTATCAATAAAATTTGTATGAAAAAAAAAAGACTAGAATCTGGACTAGGGCATTAACCAACTCCAAATGCAACTCTAATGGGGCTAAAATATGTGTGTCAGAAATTGAAGAAAGGGGAGTGAAGACTTACTTGTTATGATATTAATTATAATCAAATTTGACATTATTATGTGAATGAATCTTAGCAATGTTGAAAAATCTGGAGGACTCTTCCATTAATCCCTTATGATTTAATTTAATTTAATTTATTTTTTTTAACAAAAAACCATTTTATTGATAAATTCAAGGAATTACACAAAAGTAGAGGACATGCGCGCTACAAACTATGTTGCAAGCCCTTTTTTTTGTTATCAGCAGCCACCAACGGTCTCGATGATGTTGAGAGGAGGATACAATGATAAACATAACATTAGGGAAGCAAACTTCAATGTTGATGAAGCAGCAAAACATGCAGTTGGAGTGGTGCAAGGAGTAGAAAAATGGTACGGGGAAAATAAACCTCAATTCCTAGTATCCATGGAAGTCCCATCCCAAGTGTACTTCAGGTTTCAGTAAGTAATATATGAATAATGTTTTTTTGCTGATTTTTTTTTTATTTTGCCTCCATGAGGATGGTCTGTTATCATGTAACTCTGAAAGTTGTAACCTGTTGTTTATAAAACCAATATTCACAACTTCCTTGCGAAAAAAAAATATAGAAAGGGGACTGGAACTCTGAGAGAGCTATTTAATGTCAATAGATGAACAACACAGTCTCTCTTAAGATAATAAACATACAATGTTGTTTAAAGGAAACTTCCATTTCACAACAACATACTCATATTCATGCACAGGAAGAAACACCTCAATGTTTTCACTATTGGGAGAGATCGACAGATTTTCCCAACAATGTCAGTAGTTTCCATCAAAGAGCACCAGGACTTGTAAATGGATTTGAATGCTACTATATATGGATAGCATGAACAAGCAGTCTTAAGTAATTTACTCTCTATTTACTAGATTCTTACTTTCTTTGTGTTGACAAGCACAATTTTTAATGAAGATATGTTTTTAGAATTGCAGGATTATATTGAACATGGGGATGGAGAGAGTTTACCCAAAAGATATAAAAGAGGAATGTTTGCTCCCCTAATTGTTCAAATTTCTAGGCTTTCTAGAGAACTTTGCGATTTTGAAGTTCAGAAGGGTGTTTTTCGCAAGAGAGGATGAGAAGATAGAAAGATCAACACCATTTCCCTACAAAAATGTAGGGTTATCAAGCTGCCATGTTTTTCATAGAACTATGAATGCATATCCAAACCATTTTTATCTCAAAGGATAATAAACATAGCTAGATTCTTATCTGGATATTTTTCTTATTCTTTAGAGAAAAGATATTTCTTGAAATCCGGGGTTACAAAGTTTTTCAGGTGTCCTAACGAACCTGAATCTCAAATGAAACTCTTTTCATGTACAGAGACAAAGAACAGCAGATACCATTTGTTTACATTATTACCTAACATTATTTGATCTTAGTTATACTATAGCTTACTCCCACGATACTAACTCAATTTCACCTCTGTTACCCAAATGTTTCAAGTAATGGAAGTCCCCATAACATTGCCAACTAGTAGGAAGAAGAGATGAAATGATTCGCCGATAATTTCTCAAAGTCCCACTTCATCCTTTTCTGATCGTTCATGTCAATGGATCTGTTTTGTGAGTTGCGGAGTCGAATAGTTGATGGAGTGTGGTTGAAATTTTCTTACTTTACTCTGAGGAACTCGTCCCATGTTATAGGGTGGTAAAGAGGTGTGCGTTTCTGATCCTTCAGTTTCAAGAGTGCTGAATTTTGAACATGGGAAGGTGGTCCAAAGAAATAAGCGAAGGAGAGGCGGTGACGAGTTTGATGCACTACTGCACGGTGGATAATGTTGGGCGCAGCGGAGACTAATGCACAAATATGATGATTGAACTAATATATGAAAGTAAAACGAAAACGACAAAATAAACAAGCAATCATACACAAGACACAAGATATACGTGGTTCGGCAATATGCCTACGTCCACGGGGAGAAAGGATGATGCTTTTCTTATCTAGACAATTGTACAAGCCCTCATGAAGAAACCGAAGTCTTCTTCCTCACAAAAGTTCTCTCAAACTCTCTAATGGCTTCTCACAATCTCTCTCTTAGAAAAGTTAAGGTTTTGTATCACTTCTATTTGGCTTTATAGTATAGCCTTACAATAGACCACGAATTGGGCTCAAACAGGCCCATATTGTACAAAAGCATAGGAGGACGTACGTACGTCGAAATCACGTACGTACGTTAGAACACGGAGAAGTTATCTGGCGTACGGGACGTTCATACGCCCTAACTACGTACGTACGCCCCTGTACAAGTAATACAACGTTCGTACGTCGAAATCACGTACGTACGTTTCTTCCCGAAACAGTTATCTGTCACATTGAACGTACGAACGCCCTAACTGCGTACGTACGTTCTTGAGTGAAAAACTTCCCTCCGTCTGAATTTGCACATAAAACCCAACAATTCTCCACCTCGGTGAAGATTCAATAAATCTAAGCCGACACCAAGAATCACAAGTCACAAACTCTCACACATGTCCCGAAAGACTACCTCGGCTGTACCACCTCATGGTTGCCTACGTACCCTTCTTCTAAGGGATCAAGTCATCGTACTTCACTCCAAGATATACTATCAACTCGAAGGAATGATATGGACCAATTCTAACCAATAGAACTTAGTCCCATACACCACTTTAGTCACGGTAATATTCCAAGCTTCTGTCGGAGACAAAGCAACCATAGAATGTAATGTGGACAATCTGATGATAGATCTCACTGCCAATGTAAACACATATCCAAGAGTAGACCAAAGTCTATCAAAGTGACAATCATACTCAACATCCACATAACCACCACACCGCAGACTCAAAGTCCTTCCATGTTGAACTAACAAACCAACCTCCACACTACCTTGAATGTTGTGGAACATCCATTTCACAGCTTCCCAATGTCTCACATCAGGATCATGCATGTATCTACCTACAATGCCCACTGCTCGTGAAATATATGGTTTGAAACACACCAACTCATCATATTTTGCAACTCCAAAACCACTAGGCTGAGACATATATATCTCCTCATCTAGCTCACCATGTAAAACAATCGTTTTCACATCAAACAGAGCTAATACACAATCAGATCGCACTACCAAGGCCATAAGGATGCAAACTTTTACCTTCAAGTGCACATCTTTACCTGGAGATTCTTCTTCCTTCTTAGGTAATCTAGTTGCAATTGGACCCTCATCAATAGGATCACCATTTTCTGCATCTCCAATCGTCTCATCATCTGTCACGTCATCAGAATTTGAAACACCCAAAACCCTTACAAGAGTTTCCACATTAGATACGGAGATATGCAAATCTCCACCCACTGCAAAACCTCTATGGTCTTGTTCTCCACCTGCTGAGAACTCTCAGGCTTCAACATAGAAACCTCTATAAGAGTTTTACCACTTATCACAATCAAATGCAACCTGTTAATAAGATGACATGTCTCAACCCGAAACACTTTGCCTAATCCAGTCATAGACAACATGTGTTCTGCCACCCTATTCTGTTGCAGTGTCTTTCTCACAGTGAAGTGACGCTCAATACCTTCAGTCTGACATACTTGCAAGACCGGATCATCTTTGTACTCTATGTTATTATCTAAGCACAATACCATGATCTTTCTGTCACTTCGGGCCTCAACTAGCTTCTTCCACTTCAATATTTCTAGGACTTCATCCTTATGCTTCATGATGTACATCCACGCACGCCTAGAAAACTCATCAACTAAAGACACAAAATAAGACTTACCTCTCCAAGCTGTGTACTTGGTAGGTCTCCAGACATTCATGTGAACATAATCAAGAACTCCACTCATACAATGGATAGTTGTGCCAAACTTTGCTCTTGTCTGCTTGCCCAGATCACAATGCTCACCGAACTCTAACTTGCAGGCGATAGCACCCATAAAAAACCTTTGCTCCGTCATTGTTTGCAAAGATTTTTCACATTTATGCGTCAACCGCATATGCCACAATTTGGTAGTCTCTCTAGCAAACTTCGTTGTAGCCTCTGACATGGCCACATCACATGTAACTGTACTACCCTGCAAGAAGTGCAGGTTACTTCGTCGAGTACCCTTTAGTAATACCATTGCACCAACCATAACCTTTAGAACACTATTCTGAGTTACTACCTTGTAACCTTTGGCTTCTAAAGTACCAAGTGAAATAAGGTTCTTCTTCAAATCAGGACCATATCTTACATTCCTCAACTCTTTTATCTTTCCATCAAACATCTTCAATCGAATAGTACCTATCCCCAATACATGACAAGGTTGATCATTCCCCATCACTACTGCACCATTATCTAGCCTTTTAAAGCTAGAAAACCATTCCCTTATGGGACACACATGGTAAGTACCAGCCGAATCTAATATCCACTCTTTAGCATTAGTGGAACAATCGATGGATGAAACAAATAAAGAGTAATCAGAACCATCATCTTCATTTCTATTATTACGTGCAATATTTACCTCAGAGTTATTCTTCTTGTCCTTTGCCTTGGCTTGAAGACAATCTTTCTTCCAATGCCCTTTCTCATGACAAAAGGAACATTCATCTTTTGCTAGAAACCCCCTCTTCGGCTCCCTACGAGACTCACCCCTACTATTGTAGCTTCCCCTTGCCACTAAGACCTCTGGTGTTGAGCTTTTGGACTCTTCTTTGTCCTTCTTCATACACGCATGATTTAACAATGCTGCAGAAATCTCACTATACACCAACTTGTCTTTTCCATATGTAAGTGTGATAGCCAAGTGTTCATATTCGTCCGGTAACGAATTGAGGAGACACACTGCCTTGCTTTCATCACTTACATCTGCTCCAAGATTCACCAAGTCGGCAATTACCTTGGTAAAATCATTAAGATGCTCCGCCATGGAAATACCTCTTCTCATATCTATTCGATAAAACTTTCGAAGTAGATAGTTTTTATTGTGAATAGTCTTTGTCATGTACTTCTCCTCCAATTTTTGTCACATCTCCTTTGCAGAAACATCATTCATCACAAGATATTTAACGTCTTGTGCCAAACACGATCTTATGATTCCACAAGCTCGTTTGTTCATCTTTTTCCAATCCTTCTCTTCCACACCTTCTGGCTTATCCTCCAGAACATCTTCTAGGTCTTGTTGACATAGAGCATCCATTACCTCACACCTCCACATGCCAAAGTTATTGGTGCCGGTAAACTTCTCTACATCAATCTTTGCTTGATGGTAAACCACTGTCTTGGTTTCCCCCTTCGAATCCTTCAAATTCAATTCTTTTGTCATCTTACCACCAACTTTTATGCATTAAACAATCACCAACCGAAGGTAAACAAATCTGAAATTCACACCGGAATTTCAACAAACACCTTCTATGCAAGCCACGAACAAAAGGTAGAACCTTGGACTTGAAACACAATTAAGAAACTCACTGCGGAATTTCTTCAAACACCTTCAAGACGCTCAAGATCTAACCGAAGCTCTGATGCCACTTGTTGTGCGCAGCGGAGACTAATGGACAAATATGATGATTGAACTAATATATGAAAGTAAAACTAAAACGACAAAATAAACAAGCAACCACACACAAGACACAAGATATACGTGGTTCGGCAATATGCCTACGTCCACGGGGAGAAAGGATGATGCTTTTCTTATCTAGACAATTGTACAAGCCCTCATGAAGAAACCGAAGTCTTCTTCCTCACAAAAGTTCTCTCAAACTCTCTAATGGCTTCTCACAATCTCTCTCTTAGAAACGTTAAGGTTTTGTATCACTTCTATTTGGCTTTATAGTATAGTCTTACAATAGACCACGAATTGGGCTCGAACAGGCCCATATTGCACAAAAGCATAGGAGGACGTACGTACGTTACAACACGGAGAAGTTATCTGGCGTACGGGACGTTCGTACGCCCTAACTACGTACGTACGCCCCTGTACAAGTAATACAACGTTCGTACGTCGAAATCACGTACGTACGTTTCTTCCCGAAACAGTTATCTGTCACATTGAACGTACGAACGCCTTAACTGCGTACGTACGTTCCTGAGTGAAAAACTTCCCTCCGTCTGAATTTGCACATAAAACCCAACAGATAACACTTCGGAATCGGCCGTTGGAGAGGATATGAAGCAGATCCCCAACATTGACAACAAGTGCGCCACTTTTTGGTGGTACCGTGACCCATTGGTCGCCTTCCCTAAGCACCTGTAAACCACTTGTGCTAGTTTGATAGAGAACAGTTAGTAAGGATGTGTCAGTGTGAGGTGCTAGGCCCATGGCTATCCTAGGGTCTGGACAGGGTGGGTACGAGTTTAGATGTAATGCAGCGCACAGACATTCGGATTTGCTTTTTGGACCAACCCAGCTCATCTAATCCTCAGCTATGCCCAATGACCCAAGTATTATCCATATAAGCCTGGTAGAAAGCTCTTTCATTTCCTTCTTGTATTCTTCAACTACTTCACTGCATAAAAAATTCAAATCGGTTAATTAAGAAACTGTAAAATTAAGTATGTACAAAGACAGAATTGTTCTGATAATAGGATATGGTTCAATAATGCAGTTGTGTTTTTTTTCGCTGAAATAATGCAGTTGTGCATGAATACCTGCACACTGGGGTGCATGATTGTAGTTACCAGAATGTTTTGTACTCTAGAGGCCATAGTTGGAGAGCTTGTTCAATTGGAGAACCAACTATGGTGAAGCCTTCAGACCACATGAGTTTTGGAATGAAGCAACTTATGCGAGCTTGACCATAACCAGACATGCCATTAGGAGGACTTGCCACTTTAAGCTTCTGTTGTGCAGGGAGCTGGAAAAGATGTCTTCCTTCGAACTCCATATCCTCCAGAAGATGTATTGGGATTCCATGGTTAGTGACTTGGAAGAGTGAGAAGGTCCACCTTCTGTGTGATAAATCACTGTGTGATAAATCACTGGACTTGTGTGATAAATCACTGGACTTGAGAGATGAATCCTAGAGTGAGAAGGTCCACCTTCTCTCTAGAATTGCCTTTTCCCTTCGGATAAGGCTTTCCTTTTTAGGGCCCTCTTCTATGGTTAGCTACAACCTTATCATTTTTCTTACCGTTACTCTTTCCCTTTCAAGTAAATTTTAGCGTCTCCTCCCCTTCTCCACCATGGATCTCTCAATCTTTGAACCCTACCATCTGAATCGAACAATCCCTTCCTCCTCATCAACCCATCATACCAACAAACCCCTTTCTTTTGCTGAAGCGACGAAGCAAAACCTCCATGTTCCTGATTTTCAAAACCTTCCGGCTCCAGAAAAGATGGGGGATTACCCTGCAATTTCTATTTCACCCGAAGCACTTCAAAGAGGTCTTAACTACTGCAAACACTGTCTTTTGGGGCGTATTGATTTACAAAAGGTCCCTATTGAAAGAGTTCGTGAGCTTGCTTTGCAAAAGTGGAGACCTACTGGTGAATGGCTGATTACCCCTATTGGTAAGGGTTATCTCTTCATTAGATTTGATAATGTTACAGATTTGAACAGGGTTTGGTCCGCTGGGAGCTCTTGGAGCTTTGATGATGAACCCTTACGACTCAGTCAATGGATCCCCAACTTTACACCAGAAACTCAGAAGCAAACACACGCCCTTGTCTGGGTTAAACTTCCAGGTCTTAGTCAAGAGTATTGGGAGCCTGAAATTCTTATGTCTATTGCAAGAGGTGTTGGTAATCCTATGAGAGTCGATGAGAGAACTTTGAAGAGGGATTTTGGCTACTTTGCTAATGTCTTGGTTGATGTTGACCTTGCTGAACCCATTCCCGATCAGGTATATGTTAAAACTCCTTCCTTTGAGTTCTGGCAGCCTGTGGAGATCCCCAAATTCCCAAAATTCTGCTCACACTGCAAAGTTGTGGGTCATCTCGTCACTGAATGTCGAAAGCTCAAAGGAGTAATGGCTAACAAGGCAAAAGCTACTGACCAAACTAACAAGAGTAAGGCCATTAACTTGGAAGCCAAAGAATCAAATGCTCAAAACATCGGAAGAAAACAGAGGGACAAACATCAAGGTTGGGCTAGGAAAAATACAACCAATGAAGCAGCAGGGACTAGTGGGCAAAACAGATTCAATGCTTTAGATAGCATTATTGAGGAAGTTGAGATAGAAGAGCCCAACAGGGTTATACCTCAAGCTATTGAGAACAATGTAGACAATATTCATGATACTCATGAGGTTGAGATATCCAAAGAGGCAGAGAAAGCTATTGTGGCAGTCAAAGTTACCGAGATTGAGCCGATAAATATTGTAGAGACAGTGAATGATCAAACCACTGGAGTTGATCCGTTAGATGTAGTCGCAGAGCCAATAAACGTAATAATACAGGAAGTTAATGAGAGTGAGTCTCACAGAGTGGTTGATGACAGTTTGCTTCTAATGGAGACCACTCATGAAGCGCATGAGCAAGTGAAGGTTGTGCCTGTTTCATCCATTTATATTGAGCTACCTGTCTCTGATATCGATGATCTTACTACTGCAGCAGGCAATCCAGATATTTCTCAAGATAATTCAATTCCAAACTCATCCTTCATTTCCATTTCCCCAACATTAGATTCACCAGAGAAGGGATGCTCAAGTTCTTCATCTGCAGACCTTGTCCTTGTCCAAGAAACTCAATTCCCTAGTCCATCACAGCCCCCAACTTCAAGCTTGCAACCAGTCCCTCATTCAACTGTTAAATCTCTTAGTTGGGCAAATCAAGTGTGTGAAATTGAAAGACTACAACAGGCCATGGATAAAGTTGAGACCAATAAGAAAGACCCAAAAGAAAATAAGAACAAGAAAACCAACATACCTCCCCCTGCCACTAGACTCAGGTCCGGCAGGGATGCAACTTTTAAGTGAGTTTCTCACACTCCCTTCTTTCTAGTTACACAATGAGGTGCTTCTTTTGGAACCTTAGGGGTGTCGCCAATACTACAACTCAAACTCGGCTTCTTAAACTCATCAAAGACTTCTCTCCAGAAATTCTTGGAATCGTAGAACCTAAAACAGACCCTTCCAACATCCCACCCTCATATCTCTCATCTCTTGGCCTCCACACATCCATTATTTCAAACTCCTCCTTCAAATCCCCAGCAGACATTTGGATCCTTTGGCGATATGATGCCATTCCTCCCACTATAGTTTCTTGCTCTGAACAACAAATTACTGTTTTATTCAACAATGCCCTTCTCTCCTTTGTACATGGTAAACATCTCTATATCGAAAGAAGACCTTTATGGCAACAACTTTCAGCAAATTCCCAACTTAGCTTGCCATGGTTAATTTTGGGTGACATCAACATCGTACTAGCATCCGAAGAGAAAAGAGGTGGGGTTAGACCTCTACCAATTGCTATGAAGGAATTCAGGTCCTTTATTGACGCTAATAATCTCATAGAAGCCCCATATAGCGGTCTCACTTTCACATGGAGTAATAAACAGAAAGGATTAAGGAGAATTTTGTCGAAATTAGATAGAATATTTTTCAATCAGTCATGGCTCGCTTCCTATCCAAACTGGAAATACAAAGTCCACAACAGGCTATGCTCCGATCATTGCCCTCTAACTGGTGCTATCACTACTATTCCCAAGCCCTCCAATGTTCCATTTAAATTCTTCAAGATGTGGATTACTGACGACAGTTTCATGGATACTGTTAAACAAAGCTGGTCTCAATATATTGTTGGAAATCCCTTCTTTGTTTTCACTCAGAAGCTTAAAAGACTCAAAAAGGATTTAAAGGCTTGGAACTATCATACTTTTGGTTTTCTGGACAAGAAATTCAAAGATGCTACTGAAGAACTCCATACTTTACAACTCTATCTTGAGAACAGTCCTCAAGATGACTCTCTTGCTGCTGATATTCAAACTGCAGAAGACCAGATTGAGGAAATTCTTGATCAACAGGCTTCCTTCTGGCAGCAAAAAGCAGGCATTAGATGGCAAAATGAAGCAGACAGAAGCACCAGATACTTTCATACCATGGCTAGTGTAAGACAAACTAAATCTCTTATAACTGAACTCAAAGATGATAATGGTCATTGGTTGTCTAAACAGGAGGACATAGCTGATTTTATTGTTAAATATTATGAATCTAAGTTCACTTCTTCCAACGATGCTATTGATCAGTCTATTTTGCAGAAAATTCCTAACTTGCTTTCAGAAGAAGAATGCAATGTACTGCAGGCTATTCCTACTATCGCAGAGATCAAACAAGCGGCATTTGCATTGAACCCCAATAGTGCGCCAGGGCCGGACGGCTTTAGTGGTTCCTTTTACCATCACTGCTGGCATATAGTTGGTAAGGACCTCACTAATGCTCTTCTGTACTTTTTTACAAAGTACAGGCTCCCGGACAGTTTCAATAACAATTTCCTGGTGCTTATTCCAAAAGAGAAAAACCCATCTCAGCTTCACAAATATAGGCCTATTTGTCTGTCAAATTTTGCATTCAAGATAATTCCAAAAATTCTGGCTTCCAGACTAGGACCTATTGCCGCAAGGGTTGTAACTGAAAATCAATATGGCTTCATTCCTGGTAGAAATATTTCTCAGAGTATTGGCTTAGCCTCAGAACTCGCGAATGATCTCAAAGTGAAAAGACACGGAGGCAACCTTGCAATTAAATTAGACATCTCTCAAGCTTTTGACACTCTCAACTGGGAGTTTCTATGGCAGGTTTTGGCTAGAATGGGGTTTCCTCAGGTTTGCATTAACTGGATTAAGTCTGCCATCTCTTCTAACAAGATTTCTATTCTTCTAAATGGTGGACCCATTGGTTTTTTCTCGGCAGGGAGAGGGCTCCGGCAAGGAGACCCTCTCTCCCCCCTACTTTTTTCTTTTGCCGAGGATGCACTCAGTAGAGGTATTCAGTATCTAGTTGACTCTAAAAAAGTAAAATGTATGGCACAACATGCACACTACAGTAGTCCCACTCATTTACTTTACGCTGATGACATTTTTCTATTCTTTAAAGCTGACAAACCTTCTATTAAAAACCTACTTGCTCTCTTGAATAGCTATCAGACTTCTGCAGGTCAACTTGTCAACAGAGGCAAATGTAAAGTATTTTTCAGCCCCATGTGCCATGGAAGGAAAGCAGACATCCTTCAACTACTTGGTATCAAGGAGGGTGCTTGGCCAGAGAAATACCTTGGAGTCCCACTGACGCAGGGTAGGTTAACAAAGCTCACCCTTGGCCCTGTCCTCGACAACATTAAAAACAGAATTACAGGGTGGGCCGGAAAAGCTTTGTCTTTTCAAGGAAGGGTCATTCTGGCGAAGCAGGTCCTTAACAGCATACCTTTGCACAATATGGCTTTGTTTAAGTGGCCGATCAAGTTCATTAGTGAATGCGAAAGAAGCATACGGAATTTCATATGGACAGGTGATGCAACTAAGAAGAAAACTGTCACAGTGGCATGGCATAACCTTTGTAAACCACACATGGAGGGTGGCTTGGGGGTGCGACACCTCAGAGACATCAACCTCTCTCTTCTAATGAAGCTTGCATGGTCAATATTGAATGACAAATCACAATGGTCTTCATATATGAAGCAGAAGTATATAAACAAATATGGTGACTTCTATGTTTCTAAATCCTCCCCACTCTGGTCTGGTCTCAAAGGGACCTTGCAGCAACTTCCTGATCATTACGAATGGGAGATCGGAAATGGTAAACAAATTCACTTATGGAAAGATAAGTGGACAGGAGAAGCATCTCTGAAGGATCTCTTACACCCAGGGGACAACCTATGGAAAAGAACAAAGGCCACTCTCAGTCCATTCATTCAGGGCTCATCTTGGCGTTTTAATGCCAACATCAAAGCAATTTTTCAAGAGCTGAATATCAATGTGCATCGTCTTCCTTCTCCCAACAGTCTTGAACCTGATGCTAGAATCTGGAAGCACTGCACAAATGGGATCTTCACAACTGCTAGTGCACATGAAGAAATCAGGAAAAAACATCCCAAGCCTCCTTGGTGTGTGTTCTTATGGAAGGCAAAAATTCATCCTAGCATCATGGCCTTAGCTTGGAAGATCTTTCATAGAAAACTGCCAACTGAAGATGTTCTCAAGTCTAGAGGTATGTACATAGTCTCCAGATGTTGTCATTGTCAGCTATATGAGGAAACTATTGATCACCTGTTTTTCAAATGCGCCTTTGCAACTCATCTTTGGTCCGACGCTGCAAATTTTTTTGGGTTTCAATTGAGCATATATTCATTTCATGATATGCTCCAAGCTTGTGATAACAGATGCTCTCTAATTCAAGATTTGTGGAGAGCCTTCTCCCTTACATGTCTTGTGGGTATCTGGAAAGACCGAAACAAAATTTTGTTTGATGGAAAGAAGCCTAACTCAGGATTTATCATGGCTACTATCAGAAGAGAGATAAATTTTGTTCATTCTAAGGCCAAGACTACTCATTCAGATACAATTCAAGACAAGAATACAATGCTGAAATTGGGTCTATCTTTCAGAGTTAGATCTAATGCCGTTTTTATAGAATGTTATTGGCTGCCCCCTCCCCCTGGAGTGATCAAGCTGAACACTGACGGGTCTTCAGCTGGGAATCCAGGCCTGGCAGGCTGGGGAGCTTTGTTTAGAGACCATACTTGTAGCGTGAGAGGGGTTTTAACTGGAGGTCTTGGCTTTGATACTAATTATAATGCCGAAATTGCAGCCGTTATTCATGGGCTTGAAAAGGCATTAGAGCAGGGCTGGCTGCAAGTTTGGGTAGAGAGTGACTCCACTTCAGTGGTGCAAGCACTTATTAAGGATAAAGTTCATTGGAAGCTCCGACGCAGATGGGCACACATTAAAGATAAATTTGAATGGCTGAACATTACTAGTGCATGGAGGGAGGTTAATTTTGGTGCAGACAGTTGTGCAAAAGCTGGGGCTAAGCTTCGCAAAGGGGAGGTTAAGTGGTGGAGCCAACGACCAAGTTTCCTCACCTCCTTAGAAAGTCCTGCACTCACCTATTTTAGGGAGGTGCACACTTGAACCTTTGTAATGGAAGGTGGTGCTTATAAACCATCTTCCCTTGTGCTACATTTTTTTATTCTTTCTACTCTTTGTATTTTTTTTTTTTTTTTTTTTTTTTTTTTTTTTTTTTTTTTCTTTTTATTAATATTAATCACCCTTAAGCAAAAAAAAAAAAGACTTGGAAGAAACCCCATGTCTGACATGCATGGACAACAAGATTGGCAGCATTGGGGTCCATAAGGTCGATAATGGGCACTGATTCGACGTCATATAAATCCTGATCGGATGGATAGTCGACAACTTGTTGCCATTTATGCGAGTCAGGTACCTCTTTCACTGAATACAAATCGATGAAATCATGATGAAGGCACACAGGGTGGGTTTTAATGACCTCAGAGAGTTTTACAGACATAATGAAAAGCCGAGTTGTTTAGAAAAGTAGGACTGCAGTACTTAGAGACTCACCTAGTAACTTAACAAAGTAGTAAGATGTTTAGGTTTCAAGATATGTATAAAATGAGAAGGAAGTACAATTGAATGTGAGTTTATATAGGGGAGGAGATGAAGATGGTGACAATGTGAGTTACAGGTAGAATCTTTTGGAGCTATTGGTGTTGGAAATACAAGAGATGGTAGTCGGCGGTATTTTTTGGCAAAAGATGGACAGAAGGAAATGACCAACATGCCACCAAAGCTTCCATACCAAAACATTAGGGTTTAAGGAACAAGAAGAGGAGAATGCCCCTTTTCGGAAACCATAATAGAATAACCAAAAATGCCCCTTTTGTTAGGGATAAATGCCCTTTCCTTACCCTTTGGGAATGCAAAAACTAATGTCTCAATCTCAAAAATAAGTTCTTGTGAGCTGCTTGGAACTTAATAAACCAGCAGAGGAGAATGACAAAAACCTCTCTGGATACATTTCACAAGTAATTGAAGGGTCACCTTGGTTGCCGAGCGTGCCGACCAGTTATCAGTGAGATATTTTCATTTTTGTTTTTTCCCGTAAATTAGCCATTTCGATGAAAAATATCAAGTGTATTTTATGTATTTTACAGTTAAGTACATTTGTTTCTGTCCTAATATATATGCCATCTCCTTTACTTAAATATTGCTAGACCGAGGAACCCTAATATCTCATTTGAGAGCTCATCATATTGTTTGCAAACCTTTTTGAATCAACTCTTGGACATGTAGGGGTCTGCCCCCATAACCACAACCCGTGGAATAAAGATTTTGTTCACTGGACCCTTTTTTGTGGCAAATCTACCTCCATGAAAGATCCCATGATCACAAGTCTAAATTCTAATAAACCATAATATGAAACTTTTTCAGTGGATTGACACCTGATTATTATAAGATTATTTTGAATGTTTATTTGGCAGCAAAAAATGCAATATGGATTAGAGAATTTTTGGTGATTTAGGTTTTGGTCACCACTTTTTAGTATAAATTAGGTTTTGGAGTCGGTTTTTTTCTTTATTAGGGTTTAGAGCTTATTTTCGAACCAACAACTAAAAAAACCCGGTTGAACCGAAAATATTTTCAAAATACCTAAGTTTACCCCTGAAACTCACGTGATCTGCACGTGATCACTAACCCTAATATAGTTTTGATCAGGGGTATTTTGGCCATTATAAACAATTACTTGGGTCAATTGTCGGTTCAACTCTAAACCCTAATAAAGAAAAAAACCGGTTCCAAAACCTAATTTATACTAAAAAGTGGTGACCAAAACCTAAATCACCCGAGAATTTTATATGTGTAGCCTACTTGCACGTGGGTGTGTACACCCAATCATAAAACACCATCTGGCAATAATAATATAACCTATGTATGGGTTTAGTTAATCCTAGTGGGCTTGATCAGTTACCCAACCACTTTATAAACACATGGCATCATATGATTGGGTGTACACACCCACATACAAGTAAGTTACACATATAATTTTTTTTGAATATGGATTGACACCTGATTATTTGACAGCAAAAACTGAAACCGAACTGTTTGATTTTTGAAACCGAACCGAACCGAACCGAATTTTTTTTTACTAAAATTGAAACATAACCGAACATGTTATTCGGTTCGGTTAACCGAATAAAACTGAACCTAACGCCTAGTAGATGGGTTGGACTACTAGAGTGTTGGAGAGATGGGTTGGACTGTATACAGAATTACATGATGGGCTGGACTATATACAGAATTACATGTTCGGTTCGGTTTTGGGTGTTCGGAAATTTTTGAAACTGCAACCGAACACCCAAAGTAGGTGTTTTGCAAAATTATAAACTGCAACCGGACATGTAAACATGTAAACACCTTATTTTCAGTTCGGATCGGTTCGGTTCGGTTTGCATGTTTCGGATCGGTTTTGCCCAGCCCTATGTTAGATTATTATTTACGTTAAGGTTTAATAAACTGCTGAACTTGATTATCGGTACTTAGGGTGAGTGAAGAGAAGAAAAAAATGAATAGAATTTTTTCAATGGAGCGCATAAAGTAATCTTCAAAACTGTTGGTCTTCTAGGAGGAGAAAAAAATGATGACCATGGTATCTTTTCATCAGATATAATCATCATATATTTAAATTCATCCTTATAACTAAAACTACACCATCAAAATACATTGTTGTATTTGTATTGTTTTCTTGTTATTAAAAGTATTTCACTAATGTCACTCCTTTACCATAGATCCTTGATCTTTCCCCAGTTAACTACCTATCATCTCTATCTCTTAGTACAAGTTGGGGAACCCGTGCTATGTACCGGGGTATGAGAAAGAGCTTTATTAGACAACCTGCATTACTTATGTTTGATTAATTTATGTTTTGGTTATTGTTTGTGTTTTGATTTTGATTTCAGAGGTTTGTACTTAGTAGGAGAGTGGATAAAAGTGTAGAGACTTTTGGTTTAATAGAAAATGGAGAAGAAATGTAGGGAAAAACAAAAATTAGTTATATAGCTATTGAAGTAACTAATTAATTATATTATTTTTTTCTTTTTTTAAAAAAAAATGAGAAAATTTCTGAGAGCTTGGAGATCATTATGATGCCACCTAGGAGAGAGACTGTGGGCCCAGATGGATCTAGCTATTATATAGATACCATCTGTAATTTGTAATGTATTCATAAGCTTGTTATTCATTGTGTCGTATATTATTTTTACTAGTATATGTATCTTCGATTCACGTCGATGTAATATTTAGTTTGTGGTTGTTGATCCAAATGACTTAGCATGCAATAGAATTTATGTAGAAAGAAAGATGGAAAACATGCATAAAAACGAAGAACAAATAAAATTTGATGAGGTCATTTCTCTAGGGTTTTCTCTTATTGCTCTTGAATTATCAAATATTACAATTAGTGAGGCTTCTTGTTCCTTTTTTTATACAAAGTCTTAAAACTTCACTACGAGATGTCTTGCCTATTTTTGAGGGACACGTCTTATATTTATAGAGTGAATATAAGTTCCTACTCCAACAGGGTTTCTAAATAGAGTGAATATTTGTTTGTACAAGTTCCTACTCCAATAGGGTTTCTAAATAGAGTGAATACTTCTTTCCTACTCACCGTAGGGTTCCTACACAAAATAGAAGTCTTGGGACCTTAAGATCCTCCTGATCATGACTCCCCCATTTAGGAACCTTGAGCACCTGCTCAAGCAAAAGTGAGGTGGGGGAACGCTTTGGTTCCCATATCTGATCATACCAACCCGGAATGACACCACCACGCCACGACGTGTTGTAGTCTCATAATGCCAAATCAAGGATATGACAGCAACCCTTGATACCCTACCCACCTCAACTATGAGAGGAGAAACCCCCAGCAATTAATATCCTCTTTAAGTCACGTGGAAATTAATAAGAAGAGAGGCGTGCAGAAGTAGACCATGTACCCTCGTAGCGATATGATTTGTGTAGAAGTAAAATCAAAATGGGGTTTGAGAGGAGGAGTCAAGCTCACACTCATAGGAAAGGGGTATATTGTCTTCTGATTCGAATTGGAAGAAGATTACTCTAAGGTGTGGTTTGGAGGTCCTTGGCTGTTGAGCAATCAACTCATGAGATTTGGGAAGTGGAGTCCAAATTTAAGTATTAAGTGAGAACCCAATATATGTGCAATATAACAATAGTAAAGCAAACAATAAAGCAATAAACAAATAAAGAACACACGATATTTTTAACGTGGTAAAACACAATATGGGAAACGTCCACGGTTGTCCTCGCGACAACAAATAAATCCTCTAGATGAAAAAAGATGTACAAACCTATCAACTACCTGCAATCACTGCGAGTTGACACTACTGGTTATCTCTAACACCTTGACTTCACCGGAGCACCTTGATGTACGCACAAGACACTCGACTTCTTGATGAACACACAAGAAGACTCGAAGCCGAACTATGAAACAAGCTTACACCAGAGTTCCTTGATGAACACACAAGGATACTCGACTTCTTGATGAACACACAAGAAGACTCGAAGCTAAATCAATATAAACAATAATGAAGAAGAAGATGAATGGGGAAGAAGAAGATGAGTTCAATCACCAAAGCCACCTAAACCAAAACCTAAACAAACTCCAAGATAAGAGATGAATTGGACGGCCAAAGAACTAGTTTATTCTTTGGTAGAAAATCCTATATATAGTTAGGGTTTGAAACAAGAGAAAATGGGCCGAAATAAACAGATTTCATATTGGACGTACGTACGTCGAAACAGCGTACGTACGTCCTGAGACGTAAATAGTTTGCTGCCTACTTGGACGTACGAACGCCCTAACTAGGTACGTACGTCCTGACCAAAACATGTTTGCTGCCTAACATGACGTACGTACGCCCTAACTAGGTACGTACGTCCTAAACCCAAAAACTCCCTTTTGACAAACTTGACGCGAAGAGAAGGACTAGGGACGACGCGCGTACAACGAGGTTTTCCTAACAATGAACTCAAGGCGAGATAACCATGGACATCCAATGTCACAAAATTACAAAATTAATGTCAAACAACCGAGTGCCGGTTTCAATAAGTGCCAACAGAAGTTCCTCGAGCAACTCCCCCATACTTCATGAGCTCCAAAGTTTGACACTCGAGCTCCCCCATAACTGTAGCATACTTGAAACATGACCCAAAACTGTACAACCTCTAAACATCAACACGTTCATTCCCCCATACGTGTAGCATACCTGAAACATGACCCAAAAATACACTAACAAAGAAGAAGAAGGTGTTAGTATTATAGTCATAAATCTCCCCCTTTTTGTCACAAATGAAGCAAGGGAACAAAAGAAAGAGAAAAGAAAAATACCAAACCATAACAAATAAGATTAAAGAAGAAAAGAAAGAGAACAATCATGTTAACAACAAAAAAAGGATATGCAACGGAAGCCATAAAATAAACACTTGTTAACACGATGTCAATACAAAGAATTCTCCCCCTAAACAAAAGCTCCACCTAAATGCAATGCATATGAGAAAGATGCCCCTAGAACAAACAAACCAAATAAGGATATTTGAAACACACAAAGAACCATGCATACAAGGGTAGAAGAGAGTATATGCAAGCTCAATTAAAACAAGATACTTAGTAAAGATGAATAAACTTGGTTTCATTAAACAAAGTACGCACCAATCAAAAATTAAGATATGAAACCAAACATCTACTAGAAATGCATCATACAAACATCCTTGGTGTGTGGGAAAGCTAAAGAAAACACAAAGAGAGTCATTTCCACACCTCACTCACAAACCATAAGAACACTCAAAACAACTAGTATTCACCATTAGAAGGATTTTACTTCACAAACGCCTAAACAGACACGGGGAAATGCACTTATAACCTGTTTTTTTTTTACTGTGCATAAATTAACATGTGAAAGGGATTTTTACCTTCATCTTTTGCAACATGTGGTAGGGTGTAGCCTACATCTTTTCAAATTACTTCCTCTTTTCAAAGTAGTGCAACATCGTGGTAACGTGCAACACAAGAACTAACATCTCTTGAGTGCATCCGTCATTGCATGACCCTCACGGCCCCAACGGGTATGTATACCAAATGATTTCTTTCTCAAGAAGATCAAAAGGCTGGGGATTTTGTGAATTGTTGACCACTACCACACCGCCTTCATACTAATAATCACGATAACATAAGAAGGCATGCATACGTATATTTCCAACTAATGATTATCCTAGAAGTTCATCATGTTCAAAGGATGGAAAAAGATATGCAAACAAACTCTCAAAGTGTCACCTAGTTGTGCATAGTGTAAACAAGCAATGATATATGCATGAGACACAACTAGATAAATGTTGGTTTAAAATCTAAACATGAAAGCACAAGCGTATGCTAAGTGTAATAAAATAGTTATATCCATGAATATTAAGCATACAAGAATGATTGAAAGTAATAGACCAATCTAACCACATGCATATACAAAGTATGTGTATCCCAAACACCCATAACAAAGTAAACTATTTTTTTTTTTTTTTTTTTTGTTTTTTTTTTTTTTTTGTTTTTATGATATTCAACCCAAACAAACAAAGCATGCATAAACAAAAAGACAAAACACACCAAACAAATAGCCTATACGGTTAGAAAAATATGCAATTAAAATAACACAAGGCTAGAAAACAAACAAAAAAAAATAAAAATACGAAGATGATATTCAATCTGACTTTAAGAAGTCAAAAAAGAACGTTCAAGTCATCCTTTCGTACCCATACTTGAGAGATATCCTGCAAGTTGGACCCGGATATGGAGGATTTTTGAATATTATCCCTGATAGTAGACTTTCCAATCCTTAACCTCTCATTCTCTAGACTACATTTGGCAGCATCGATGCTTCTATCCCATATGTGGGGTGGTTTGATGACCTTTTGCACAACCCTCTTTCTATTGTTGAAGTGTTGTGGTTTTTTAGGGCCACTTCTTCGCATAAAAGAAGGCCAAGAGGAATGATGAGCCTGTACAGGAAAAGAACAATGTGAGTTCCAATGATTATTACCATAAGAAGAAGAATATGGAACCATGGAATTTTTATCCCAACAGAAAGCTGAAGTATGACCTAACCGACCACAAGTAAAACACTTAAAATGTCTATGTTTAGGACTTGTCTTGTTCTTGGTCATCACATTTGGCTTAGATTCAAAAGCCTTGATAGGTGGAGGCGGAGTAGGAATATGAGGATTTGGTAACAAAGGAGGCAATGATGGCCTCACAAAAGAAGTAGTAGGAGGGACACAACTGGAGGAAGCTCCAACATAGTCATATCCTAAACCAGTCTTATCTGAAGAAAACTTACCACTTTTAATAAGGGTGTCTAGATCAACTGAAGCTTTCTCAAACCCTTGCAATCGCTTAGTAGAAGCAAATAAATCCTTTTTCACAGCTTCATGCTCCAACAACAAAGAACGATACTTATCTTCTATCTCACGATTGGATATTTCCAAAGAAATAATTCTAGATTGGAAATCTAGCTTTTCTTGGGAAAACTCCTCAGATAAAGCATTCATATCACCTGCAAGTACATATTTCTCTTTTACAAGAGACTCAACCATATCATATAAAATCTGATTAGTCTTACGCAAGGATTGACATTGTTTAACAGATGACATATGTAATTCCCTTAACTCACCAGGACTTACTAAAATAGAATCATCGAATTCATGATCGACAATATCGGTTACCTGACAATCCACATTCTCATTCAAAGATGCTCCATAGGCAACACAATGTGTAGCATGGTCTTCCGCTACATCATCATCATCATCATTATCATCATCGCTTTCATCTTCCTCCCAAGTGGTAGATAACTTGATTTTTTGTTGTTCTATCCCTTGTGCACCAAATTTCTTGGGAAGCTTACACTCGTCAAAACCATGGTTAGTCAAACCATTATATTTCATAGTCTTAAAAATATGTTTAAGATAACGATAAATGATACTTAGATGTTGCTTAATGTCAAGAGACTTATCATGATTAATTTTTTCATCTTGTACATCCTCAAAAGTTCCAGCTTTAAAAGCAAAGGATTTATTTTGAGGTTGTTCAAGTTGAACCTCAAGTTCATAAGTTCTCAATTTTCCTGCTAAGGTCTCTATGGACATGGTCTTTAAGTCATTGCTTTCTTGAATGGCATCTTTGCTAGAACGGAATCTAGATGGCAAAGACCGAAGAACTTTACGTACTATTTGAGTATCGGTGTACACTAAACCTAAGGATGCACTAGTGTTGATAATATCCTGCAAACGAATAAAGAATTCATCAAAAGATGCATTATTATCCATTTTCATAGTTTCAAATTGAGTAATAAGAAGTTCAAGCTTACTCTCTTTGACAGCAATGTCACCCTCATGAGTTCTTACCAACCTATCCCAAGCCTCTTTGGATGTTATACAACCATGAACTCTCCGAAATTCACTAGCATCCAAAGCCATAAATATAGCATTAAGCCCTCTTTGGTTGTTAGTAGAAGCAACTTTGTCTTCACACTCCATGTGTTTCATGGCTTTACAGTTGTAACAACCTCATCTGTACTACCTGTAGTAACTCTCGGTGGTGACCAACCATCTTCCACAACGATCCACACATCCTCACTCATAGCCTGCAAATACGCAGCCATACGAACTTTCCAATAGGGAAAATTAGTTCCATCAAATTTAGGAGGACAAATTAGTGTTCCAAATTTATCAGAATCCATTAAAATTGCACTAAGGATCTACGCGTGAGCCTTTACGCTCCTTAACAAGCGCCCTGCTCCTGATACCAATTGAGAACCCAATATATGTGCAATATAACAATAGTAAAACAAACAATAAAGCAATAAACAAATAAAGAACACACGATATTTTTAACGTGGTAAAACCCAATATGGGAAACTTCCACGGTTGTCCTCGCGACAACAAATAAATCCACTAGATGAAAAGAGATGTACAAACCTATCAACTACCTGCAATCACTGTGAGTTGACACTACTGGTTATCTCTAACACCTTGACTTCACCGGAGCACCTTGATGTACGCACAAGACACTCGACTTCTTGATAAACACAAAAGAAGACTCGAAGCCGAACTATGAAACAAGCTTACACCAGAGTTCCTTGATGAACACACAAGGATACTCGACTTCTTGATGAACACACAAGAAGACTCGAAGCTAAATCAATATAAACAATAATGAAGAAGAAGATGAATGGGGAAGAAGAAGATGAGTTCAATCACCAAAGCCACCTAAACCAAAACCTAAACAAACTCCAAGACAAGAGATGAATTGGACGGCCAAAGAACTAGTTTGTTCTTTGGTAGAAAATCCTATATATAGTTAGGGTTTGAAACAAGAGAAAATGGGCCAAAATAAACAGATTTCATATTGGACGTACGTACGTCGAAACAGCGTACGTACGTCCTGAGACGTAAATAGTTCGCTGCCTACTTGGACGTACGAACGCCCTAACTAGGTACGTACGTCCTGACCAAAACATGTTTGCTGCCTAACATGACGTACGTACGCCCTAACTAGGTACGTACGTCCTAAACCCAAAAACTCCCTTTTGACAAACTTGACGCGAAGAGAAGGACTAGGGACGACGCGCGTACAACGAGGTTTTCCTAACAATGAACTCAAGGCGAGATAACCATGGACATCCAATGTCACAAAATTAATGTCAAACAACCGAGTGCCGGTTTCATTAAGATGCAAAACCACTCGATGGAACTTGTGTGGGTGAAGTTTCCACTAAGCCTGGAGTATTGGGAGGTTTTAACTACTTTTTTTAAGAAACAAAATCAAATGATGAATATTAATTTTGTAGTTGCCCTCTCCCCTCCAAAAAATGATGGAGTGTAAAGTATGTCTCCAAACTCACAATAAAAAATATTGACATTATTTTGCTTATGTTGCTGTATTTATTTATTTATAAATTTTAAGAAAAGAATTAATTTCAACTTGTGACTAAATGCCAGTATTTTGGATAAGATGTTCAATTGATTTGTTGTATTTAACCAGGTTATAGTGTTTACTCCTTTTCAACATATTTTGGATAAATTTTGGTTATATGAATTTAAAAAATAACCTTTTAATTTTGGTTTATTTAACCAGTTTCTCTTCAATTTGAGCATCATTTTTTTCATTTATATGTATCAACGTTTGGTGTTTACAAATTAGTGTTTATCTTATGTGGGTTAACTTAAAATATTTAAGTTAGAGTTAAATTACTTAAATATACTTATAAATTAAGTATGGTGTAAAAAATACTACTAGAAAAAAAAAAACATATCTTGACGGCTAAAAACTGTTATTAAATGTTAATGATGACAGTTTTGGGGTTTCTAAAAAACTGTAATGTCAAGAAATGTTTAAAAAACTATCAAGAAAGACTAATTTCTCTTAACAATTTTACGAGTAAACGGCATTAGATTGAAATTTAGGATGACGATTTATGTATAGAAAACCATCACATTAAGAAAAAATTGTCATCTAATATTTGAAGAGCACTCTTATGGTAATTTGGGATGACTGTTTCAATAAAATCGTCATCTAATATTTTAAGAAACCATCAAGAAAATTTAGTTTTAATTAAAAAAAAATCAAAATTGATTTGGATCTAGATGGATTCGAACCACCAACCTCTCAATTAATGAGTGCTCTTTTCATTTTGAGCTTATAGATCCATCAAACTTATCTATTTAAGAGACACGTACAAAGGGATAATGAATAACCTTACAAAGGGGCACTAGGCCACCTTGTACTCAGTTTCATTTAGTTACCAATTTTCTGTTCATATGTAGGTTGGCATAGCTTTCCCCTGTTGCAACAAACCTACAGTTAGGAAAAGAGAACATCAGTAATACCATGACAATTTCAGAACTCACAGCTTGAATTCAAAACTAGATAAAAGAAGATATCCATAAAGTTGGTTTAGATATCATTACAAGCACAAGGGTTTAAGAATTGCATTTTAAAAGGATCAAGAGGAACAGTTAACGATATCACCATATCTAAAATTAAGTTACATATCACTAATCTTTTTGCAGTGGTAATGCAAACAAGTTGAAAACAGTGTTATTGAATCTTTTTTTCCATTTTGTCCGAAAAGATATTATAATGAAGAAAAATATACAGTATTAATTTTTTTGTTAACAAACAATTAATTTGCAATGGATTACCATACTATTTGTCAAAAAGAATTAGCATGTTGTTCACCAAGCTAATGCCAAGGCATATTCCTTCAACCACTAGAAAAATATATCCATCAAAGGATTACATATTTTAAAACTTACTGTATATAAGCTCTAAGAGAGCAGTTTTTATAATATATGCAAGTAAATTGACAGAAATCAGGATAGCTTGCAAAAGTGCTAGATGCTATGAACATGCTTCCCCAAGCTCCACCTAGCCAATCTAGCTATTAACTCTCAATGACTGGACAATACTTCACAACTTAAAGCTGGAAACAAGAGTCTGAAAACACAAGCAAGGACAACAAAATGCTATTGGAGTTTTTTACATTTTGTATCATGAAGATGAGTACTGCTAGTGCAGCGCGAGCAAATTCAGGCGTTGCTGGACGGATAGCGGTTTCTAGAAATGGAAGGACTGAACTGAAAATTGTCTTAATTAGTGGTTTGGGAGTAACAAGTAACTTCGTGACACAGTGGCTATGATCCTTTCAAAAGATTAGCAGAGATCAATTTTGGGGCAGGCAACTGTATCAAGAAAGGCGTACGCTTGAAAGAAAAAAAACCTGTCGAATCGAGTGACATACCTCCCCTTCTTTGAGTCTTGGGACAGTGTTCTTTTTTTTTTTTTGGTTGGCAAGAGAGGTTGAGGGGATCCCTAACCCTTTAAAATTACGTGTTGAAACTTATATCAACAATCAGCTGTTGACGTGTCTCGAACCCACAATCAACCTCTCCACTTTGTGAGAGGGATGCTACCATTGAGCCACATGCTCATTCGCCTACCAGCATACATGAGTAATAACATTCTCACCTACTTCAAATGTTTGAACCCTCCATGTAAGACATCTGAGTGAATGAGGTGCAAGCCTGCAAGGTTACTGGCTCCTGTAACGCCCCAAACCTGTACATCCAGCCAGCCTAAACAAGGACACAAGGGATTGGGATGTCGGATACTAAACAATCTCAAATAAAACTGCTTCTGCCAAGTAAGAACTAGCTAGATTTTTCGCCAAACATAAAACACTAGATGAAAAGGTAGACTGCTTAATGCAGGGCAAAAGGCTAATTAAGGACCCAAACATATGAAAACCTTTTTTTTTTTTTAAGGGCAATTAAATTTTATTAAAGAGAAAAAAGATTACAAGTGATGTTCAGGAATTGTCGCAAAACAATTAAAATCGAAAATAAGTAACAAAGGGCCATTCCATGGTTTTCGAGAAGCTGGGTCTAGAGTCCCACCATACTAAAACCTGTTAACAAGGTCTCTTGCACAATAAAAAAACATATGATCACAAAAGCTACTGTAAAATTGGAAGTATATGATTCACAAAAACCATTGTGTTTCATTCTCAGAAGTAATCACATATTAAAAAAGATGTCAGAAGCATCAAACTAATTTGCCAAATGAATGAACACTCCCAGTTAATTAAACTAATAATGCACATGAAAGCTAGTTCTTCCAATAAACTCTTTGCAACCGACTATATACTTAAACAAGGTATACTTATGAATTGGCAAAGAAAAAAAAAGAACCCATGCTATGAAGAAAAGTATAAGCTATCTTGCAATATGTTAATCAAGCTTTAAAAGTGGATCCCCAATGGGAGGATATTTCAGTGGAGACAAATAACAAATAATAGTACTAAAAATTATTACAGTAAGTTCTACTTAATACCTGGCAGATGGATCAAGTTGGCATCACTTAGTTGAAATGAATAGTCAATGAGGCATTTCAGGAAACAGTTCTTGTGTTGGCATTTCTTCCCATAGATGACTTGCATCTAAGCTTAACCCACAAAATCAAACTCTAATCAATTAAGCTAACATACAACTAAGTATGAATAGTAAATGAGGCATTTCAGCAAACAGTTCTTGTGTTGGCATTTCTTCCCATAGATGACTTGCATCTAAGCTTAACCCACAAAATCAAATTTTTTAAACCCTAACCCTAAAAATTGTTTAAATTCTTTTATTTTTAAAACCCTACCCTTAACTGTTCTGTAAATAATTTATTAATTTTGTTTGTTATCTATTGAATTCAATATAGAAATGTGCCATGTTGATTGTGTCAAATGTTTTAAAATTTGTGAAAGATTATTAAACCCTAATTAACCCTAAAAAATTTGATTTTTTTGTAAATTGTTTCAATTCCTGATTACAATTGTTTATATTATCTGTTTACAACTGTTTATATTATCTATTTTTATAATTGTTTATAATGTTTTTTTATTCAATATTTTCAGCAGTTCAGTTCGGAGATTTCTTCGAAATTACTGGTAATTCATTTCTACATATTTTTTAATCTTTAATCGACATGGTTAGCACAATCCAATCCATTTTTTTTCCAAGTTGCAGTCTCGAAGTTTCGCATCTCGATTTTCAATCTTCTTCGAAATTCTTGGTAATTAATTTCTACATATTTTTTTTAATATTTAATCGAAATGGTTAGTATTTTAATCCATTTTTTTCCAAGTTGCAGTCTCGAAGTCTCGCATCTCGGTTTTCGGTCTTCTTCAAAATTCCTGGTAATTCATTTATACATATTTTATAATCTTTAATCGAAATGGTTAGCACAATTGTGGGTGGAAAAATTTGATCCACAAACTCAAGATGTGTATTGATTAATCGAACAGTTACAATAAAAGCCTTGTATAGACTAAGACGGGATGGGGGTTGTGGGTGCAAAACTTTGATCCACAAACTCAAGATGTGTATATATTGACCGAACAATTACAATGAAAGCCTTGTATAAACATAGATAAGATGGGGGGTATACAATGAGACTGGACCTGATCGGGATCAGGCTGCCTACGTATCCAAGAAAATGAACTTGGAATCAAGTCTCTGCTTCCACTAAGCTCTGATGGAGTTGCTAAGTGAAAGACTCGTAGTTCAGGAGGTTTAGAACTCCTGTATTTGTAGTTGGCCGGAGGAGGCTGGCTCAACCAGCCCTTCAGTTTTGACTCCATGAACTCAGGTAGTTCAACTGTGAAGATGCTTTCCGTGGAGATAGCTTGCATGCTACCGAGCAGTTTTCCCCTTGGTTTGAATCCCCTTTAACCAGGATGACTGCCACATGGCATCCTCTGATAGGTCCTGGTTCAACCTGGGTCTTCCTTTATCTTCTTCAGCGGGCTAGAAGCATGGGTTCTGTTAGCCTGGAATCTCGCTTGACTTATCCAGTTGGATGGGACTTGGATTGACCAAGCCTGAAAGCAAAGACTTGGACTTGACTCCTCTGACTGGAGGCCAATCTTCATTGCATACTCCCTGGCCAGGTCCTCTGGGTTTTTGTGTTGAGCCCTTGGATGAGCCCTTGTCGCTGTTGGACTTTACTGGGCCGGACTTAGCCTACTTGGCCGAGGTGGGCCTGGTCGATGCATGGGAGCCCACGGGTCAACTTCTTATACACTAACCGGGGCTCCACCCATTGATCGTGGACTATCCCGTTGCCTTCTTCAACTTTTGTATGGTATGCAACTCCCGCTGCCTTCTTCAATTTTGCGGTTGCTTTCGTGGTGGGAAATCCCACCGGATCAGATGCACGTGTCCTATAATCGTGCGTCGGATTGGGCTGATTGCCCACCACTTCCAGGTTCCCTTTGGCCCGGTCAAGATGTTCCTGCTGATGAAGTTGGTTGCTCTAGAGGCCAAGGAGCGCTGCTTCTACCCCATTTCTTAGCGCACTGCCGGGAGGCTGTCTGGGCTTCCCAATGACTACGGGAACTAGTTCGAGCCCTGCTACCGGGTGTCGGGGTGGTCGTCTGACCGTAGCATCCAGGTGCAGTGGGACTTAATAGGTAAGCATGTATCTGACCTTGCTTTCATTCTTTTTGTCCTTATGCCTTGCGTGCTTGTTGAGCTCCAGTTCAGGAACAGTTCCATGCTTTTGTTTGCAGGGAAACGCTAGCTCCAAGTGTCTCTGCCAGCAGCCATAGACTCTTCTGCGGCTGAGGGCAACATCGAGCGTTTCTTCAGCCTGCCCACAGACTTGCGAGACTTGACACTCCCGGACCAGATCGTGATACATCTCCGCTTCCCGGCTAGGCTTGCAGCTCTGCCGGTTCCTCCGCAATTGGTGGAGGTTTACTCTAGCTCCAGTGAGGGTGCTGCCCTACGGAGAGTGCAGTTCCCAACGCTGGGGAGGAGCCTTCGGTCGAGAGTGAAGCTGTCGATCTGAAGGGCAAGATGGATGACTGGACCGACGGGGCTCTATCAGTCGGGGGAAGATCTCTTCCTGACAAGCTCATGTCGGATGCTCCGCCGGAAGTCATCCCAGTTGTCGGGGATGTCCAGGTATCTGACGTTACCTCTGTTTGTAATTCAAACCCTCCCTTGGGTCGCCGGAGGAGACCACATGGTTTTTATGGGTCTTCTGACTCCTCCGGTGACCCAAGCCTGATATCGAGGGACAGTGGACTTCTGCTTCCCCGTGGGTCTTGTGAATCAGCTACTGAACGATTCCTTCCTACCCCGGTGCAGGTACATGTTGAAGTAGACAACCTAGCCCAGCCGAAGATGGTGGGAGGCGTGTCTGAGGAAACTATGGTTGCCTCTGCTGCCGAGGGAGGTGAACCAGCTGTGGTCTCAGGGGGTCCACCGGATGAAGCGGGCGCCCCCAGTGCTAAAGACGCTGGCGTTGAGGCCCCGCTGCAGGTAAAACCTTCCCAGCCTCCTACTGTTGAGGTTGTTTCTGTCCAGTCCCCTACTCCGGTTGACCCAAGGGGCAAGGCTATTGTGGATGTATCTGCCAGGGGCTCGAAGATAGCAGCCCCTGCCTCCCCTGCTGACCAAGGGGTGGTTATGCGATTGAGAAGGGAGGATCCCATCCCTCGGGCACTGAGAGGATCGGTGACGGGGATTACCCGGATTGGTAGTGGCTCTCGCGTCCCTGTCGAAGATGCCCTGGTTGTCGAAGATGTCCAGACTGGGATGGAGTTTACTGTGCCTACTGATGATGAAGCTCCTGTTTATGGGTGGGGCGACCAGGTTCCATAGACCGATCTGCCCACTGGCCCAACTGTGCAACTGGGCCCCGAACCGGGTGAGTACCAACCCAAGGCTACCCCGAAGTTTCCACTGCCGGCGTTTGATAGACGGTAATAGCTACCACCTAATCAAAAGATTGATTTATATTTTGAAGTTCCTTCTTGTGCCTGTATAGATTGATTATCAAAGTAGACAAGTAACAAGCAAGGGTCGTACCCAACTCAGAGCGGGAGATCTTAGCTTAAACACAATTGAAAATAATAATTATGTAATACCAAGGAATCAATAAACAAGATTTGAGATTGATTCTACTTCCTAGAGGCAATAATAAATAAACTGCAAATACCTAACTTAAAAAGATGGTAGAGATGTAAAGAAAATATTATGATGACATAGAGGGAGAATTGGTATCCACAAACTAAATCATGCAAACATAACATGTTGTTCTTTCATGTTCAATCTATAACAATTAATTAGTCACCTCTCAGCTATTCCAATTAATCATTAATACCTATAATAATCAAGTAGTCACTTCTCAGCTATTCCACTCAATTAAAACGGGATTCTATTATGCATGCTATTGAATATGTCTTATTAATCAAACCGTTACCTCTCAGCTATTCAATTTAATTAACTCAACATATTGATTCATAACTAAATCATCACCTCTCAGCTATTTGACTTAATTACAAAAGGGTTCCAATAAAAGATATCAACTGCAGATATGTAATAATCACCTCTCAGCTATTTCACCACATAACTACAATTAATATAAACACAAGGGTGAATTAGGTTTTGGCCACTGAAAGTTAGTACTAATTAGGTTTCAAAGCTCTTTTCTTTTGAAATTAGGCTTTGGCCATCAACAGCCACCTGAACCAAACAACATTTTAAAAAGGCCTAAATACCCCTTCTAAAAAATCACGTGCAACACACGTGTGATATTAGATATTTGTGTACCTCACAATCAAAAGATAGATTTGTATTGAATTTTCCTTCTTGTGCCTGTATAAATTGAATATCAAAGTAGACAAGTAACAAGCTAAACAAGGGTCGTACCCACCTCAGAGGGGGAGATCTTAGCTCAAACACAATAGAAAACAATGGTTAAAGAACACCAAGGGAATCAATAATAAGATTGATGATTGATTCTACTTACTACATGCAATAATAAATACTAAACCATAACGAAAGAATATGGTAAAGATGAAAAGAAGATATATGATGACAAAGGGGGAGAGTTGGTATCTACTAACTAAATCATGCAAACATAACATTTTGTTCCTTCATGTTCAATCTATAATAATTAATTAGTCACCTCTCGGTTATTCCAACTAATCATTAATACCTATAATAATCAAGTAGTCACCTCTCAACTATTCTACCTAACTAAAACGGGATTCTCTTATGCATGCTATTGAATATGTCTTATTAATTAAACTGTCACCTCTCAGCTATTCAATCTAATTAATTCAACATATTATTTCATAAATAAGCCGTCACCTCTTGGATATCAATTTAAATACAAAAGGGTTCCAATAAAAGATATATATTGCAAATATGTAATAATCACCTCTCAGCTATTTCACTACACATCTACAATAAATATAAATACTACCATTAAAGCTAGGTCTCCTTAAACCCTAACAATAATATTTTAACATCATGGATAACAATAACATGCAAATAATCATACTTACCTCATATCGCGAATTAGAAGTAAATAAGCATTAAGTATTTCGAATCACAATGAATAATAAGAATAAACATGGTGCTTTTGCATCATCTAGAGAGCTTCCACCATCCCCCTAAGGAGATTTAGCTAGTCATCCTTGATGATGACACCATGGAATAAATAAATAAATCACAAGACATCATAATGGAAAAGATAATGGAATTGATATCGAATATTGAGTTTGATACAAAAGAAGAAGAAGAAGATGAACTTTTCTCTTCAATTCATAAAAAGCTTGATCTAAAGATAAAACTAAAGATACCTAAACCCTAGCTATTACTTCTCTTATATAGAAAATACAAAGTAGAATACTTGCATGCAAAGACTTCCAAATTAGGTCAAATTCGTGGCTGCTGCTGTTGGTCTCCTAGAGGCATTAGGTTTTTAGCAAAGATATAAAGGATTTGATTGAGAGACCAGATATTGATGATAAAGAAATCTATGTTGCCTACATTTTGGATGGAGAAAGGTTTCAAGTTTCTGCAGATATTCATCTCATGAAAATGTGGACTGCAATGAAGAAGTTGGGGGATAAAAAATATGATATCTTTGTGACAACAATTATTCCTGCAGTGGCAAGAATATCACTTGGTATAGAGAGAAGGTCAAATAGGAGAAATTCTAAACCCAAAGTGGATGATCCCAAGGCCAAGAGGGTTATATTTGATATTGATGATGATGATTTTGGCACCCTGTTACCACCTAGCCACAAGTCCAACAAAGTGATACCACCTAGTCCCAAGTCCAATACTGTCTCACCTAGAAGGTCACCTAGGTTTGTAAGTACTAACTCCAATCCTAAGATGAATGATGAGCTTGAGGAGTTAAGTCCATTACCAGCTACACCTAAGTCCAGTGTTAGAAGGTCACCCAGGTTTGTCTCACCTAGAAGCTGATCACATAGGTTTGCAAGTCCTAACTCAAATCCTGTTGGGTCTAGTAGTGTTCCACCAATTAACATTGCAACAAATAGTCTTAGTTCTTGGGAGGGTAGTAGTGAGGCACATCAGAGTCAGTTTCTATCACAAACCCCCTCTCAATTCAATTCTCAATCACAAATTCTTACAATGGAAAGACTTAGCAAACTCCCAACTCAAAGGGTTCCACAAACTGGTTTAGATTCTGCGACTGATATACCTATAATTGATAGTGGTGACTTTGAGATAGAGGTTGAGCTTGGAGACATCAGAAGACAAGCTAGAATGATTTGCTTGATGAAGAACTCAGTGAAAGACCAGAGTATTATGCATGTCCTTTTGTTGGAAGGACAATAGATGATGATGATGATGGTCCAGAAGATTATGTTTCAAGTGATAGTGAAGAAGATTATATTCCCAATGAGGATGCCTCTTCTGAAAGTGACAGTGACAGTGACAGTGATAGTGACTTGGGTGCAGATGAAGATGAAATGTTGAATGAACTTGAACATGGAAAAAAAATGCAGAATGGCAATATGTTTGCTGATGAAGACAATGAGAAGACTAAGGAAACTGAATTGAAGAAAGGGATTCCTGATATCAGTAAAGGTTTGTGTTGGGATAATATGATAGATTGTAAGAGGTATTTCAAGGAGTTAGCTATTTCAAGACACTTTGAATATAAGCCACAAAGCAATGACAAAAAGAAGTTAGCTATCTCAGTATAAACCTTTTAGTGTCATTGTTTTGTGGCTTATATTCAAATTGTCTTGAAATAGCTAACTTCTTGAAATACCTCTAACACTCTGTCATATTAACCCAACACATACCTTTACTGATATCAGGAGTTCCTTTCTTCAATTCAGTTTCCTTAGTATTCTCATTGTCTTCATCAGCAAACATATTGCCATTTTGTACTTTTTTTTCAATATTCAAGTTCATTCAACATTTCATCTGCATCCCCACCCAAGTCACTATCACTATCACTGTCACTTTCAGAAGAGGCATCCTCATTGGGAATATAATCTTCTTCACTATCACTTCAAACATAATCTTCTGGACCATCATCATCATCTATTGTCCTTCCAAAAAAATGGACATGCATAATACTCTGGTCTTTCACTGAGTTCTTCATCAAGCAAATCATTTTTAGCTTGTCTTCTGATGTCTCCAAGGTCAACCTCTATCTCAAAGTCACCACTATCAATTATAGGTATATCAGTCGCAGAACCTAAACCAGATTGTGGAACCCTTTGAGTTGGGAGTTGGCTAAACCTTTCTATTGTAAGAATCTGTGATTGAGAATTGAATTGAGAGGGTGTTTGTGACAGAAACTGACTCTGAGGTGCCTCACTACAACCTTCCCAAGAACTAAGACTATTTGCTGCAATGTTAATTGGTAGAACACTACTAGACCCAACAGGATTTGAGTTAGGACTTGCAAACCTATGTGATCAGCTTCTAGGTGAGACAAACCTGGGTGACCTTCTAACACTAGACTTAGGTGTTGCTGGTAATGGACTTAACTCCTCAAGCTCATCATTCATCTTAGGATTGGAGTTAGTACTTACAAACCTAGGTGACCTTCTAGGTGAGACAGTATTGGACTTGGGACTAGGTGGTATCACTTTGTTGGACTTGGGGCTAGGTGGTAACAGGGTGCCAAAATCATCATCATCAATATCAAATATAACCCTCTTGGCCTTAGGATCATCCACTTTGGGTTAGAATTTCTCCTATTTGACCTTTGCAATATACCAAGTGATCTTCTTGCCACTGCAGGAATAATTGTTGTCACAAAGATATGATATTTTTTATCCCCCAACTTCTTCATTGCAGTCCACATTTTCATGAGATGAATATCTGCAGAAACTTGAAACCTTTCTCCATCCAAAATGTAGGCAACATAGATTTCTTTATCATCAATATCTGGTCTCTCAATCAAATCCTTTATATCTTTGCTAAAATCCAGCCACATTAAATGTTCACCATTAACAGTCCACACTACATGTTTCCCCCCTTTGTAATCCTTCAAATGCACTTTCCCTGGGATAATAAAACCCCACATTCCACCATAATGCATCACAATTTTCCTAGTGTCTAAGGCCATCTTCACTGAAACAACATCAACAAAACAACATTCATTACAAATTAGCTATTTTGGTCCATAAACTTTCACCAAATTTTCACTTGAGTCCACAAAGTTGTATTTGGTTAATTTGGTCTCCAAAGTTTTATTTTGTTTGCAATTTGGTCTCAAGTTAAGACTTTGTTTCAAATCACATAACACAGAGGGTGATTTGGCAATTAAAATCGTATATGTTTAGTTAAATCTAAATTTAAAATTCTACAAACTTCTCATATATTGACCTGTCGCCAAAAGTAATAAAAGAAAATTTAAAATTTAAATTTAACATAGAATTTTTAACTACCAAATCACCTTACGTTAAGTGATCTGAAACGGAGACTTAACCTGAGACCAAATTGCAAATGAAATGAAACTTTGCAGACCAAATTGACCAGATACAACTTTGTGGACTCAAGTGAAAATTTGGTGAAAGTTTGTGGACCAAAATAACTAATTTATCCACATTTTCATTATCCAAACAAAAAAAAAAAAAAAAAAAAACAAAAAAAACCAGATACACATTTTTGAATTGTTCCACAAAACTAGTTTTGTCATGTATAAATTGACATTATAAAACAACTACTAATAAAACTGGTTTTGTTATGAGTTTTGGATGAGCTATTAAAATTTTTTGGATGAGCTATTGAAAATTTTCATTATAATTTAGGGTTATTTTGTATTTGGTCTCTCTAGAAGACGGATAATTAGCATGTGGTATAGAGTTTTTAGTTTATTAGTGTTTGGTCCTATTTCTGTCAGTTGACTGTTAGTCAATCAGGTTGACTGAGGTCAAACAATCCAATTTTTTTAAATACCTATAATACCCTTTGTTATGAATTTTTATAAAACAACCACTAGATATATCATCATATATGCTTGATCCAATGGTCCAAAACTAAATTAATTAAACATATAAAAATTAAAATAAATAATCAAAATAATAAAATTTAAAATTAAAAGATAAAGTGATAGGCAATAATATCCCATTTTTACCATCACCATTAATATACCAATCTATACATCAAAAAAAAAAAAAAAAAGTTGAAGAAAAATTCTAACAACCCTCGAATCCTCGATACAAAATCAACAAAATCCAACCTCAAAATCATCAAGATTGAAACCCATTTTTCATGTCAAGGAATTGAAACTAAAAAGTCATTCTTCTTGTAAAAAATTAAAAACACATTCTTCTTGTCAAACAATTGAAATTGAAAACCCAAAACCCATTGTTCTTCTTTAACAATTTGAAAGTCTAATACCATTGTTTTTATCAAGCAATTAATTGAAAACCCAATACCCATTGTTCTTCACTAATAATTTGAAAACCTAATACCAATTATGTTCTTGTCAAACAATAGAAATTGAAATACAATACCAAAATAATATGAATAAAGGAAAAAAAAAAGAGTTGAAATATGAGGTTGGTGATGATGGAGTTTAAATTGGAAGAGAAAGTAAAGGAAGTTAGGGTTTTGCCATTTAGTCCCTTTGATCAAATCAGTTTTTTGAGTTTTAAGTTTTGTCACATGAAAAACACGTGAAAGGGCAGTACGGACATTAAAAAAATATGAATGGTTTGACTCAAGTCAACTGCGTTGACTAACAGTAAAGTAACGCTTTTGGTACTATTTGCTAATTAACGAAAAACTCTATACCACATACTAATTAGCCATCTTCTAGAGGGACCAAATACAAAATAGCCCTATAATTTACAGACACAACATATATTGAATTGAACAGAGATACATTGACAGACAAACAGAGTTAAACAGAGCCCAAGTTATATCTTTTTTGACCGACAAACCCTAGCAAGCACACAGTTTTTTGAATAACCCCAAACTCAAATAACAAGTTCAACAAAATGCTACCATTTTTTCACCAAATCTGAAAGTTTTGAAACAAAGTTAAATTTTTCCAGCAAAAGAAAAACCCCAATTTAAAAAAACAAAATCAAAGCTTTGATTTTTGAACTTTAGATTTTTGAGATTATGAGAAAAAACTTAATCTTTCAAACATAAAAGAACATAATTGTCAGATCAACCATAAATCCCAAAAAAATTTGAACTTTTTCGAACATAGAAAAGTTTAATCAACAACAAAATAAAAACAAACAAATGGCAAAAGAAGAAGTTTAGAATTTAACCAAATACAAGATGATGAGAGAGACAAACAGTTGAGAAAGATGAAGTTTTAAATACCTAATCTTGATCGAAGACTTTGAAGACATAATTTTCTGTTAAAACCCTCTTTCTTGAACAAACAATTATTTGTTAAAAATCACCAACAAACTCGCTCCCTCACACCATTTTGAGTAATCATCAGCAAAAAACCTTAGCATTTGTTGTTGTTTTGAGGAAAACCTAAGTTTTGTTGCAGAGAAGAAAATCAAAAGAAATGGGTTGGGTTGCTAGAGGTTGGGAGTATACTGAGGGTTCCCGCTACTTATGACTCGAGATCTGCGTAGATGGTACGTTGTATGACCAGATTACAATCAAATATATCGGGCGGTTAATATCGTGCAACGTGTCTGGTCCATGTACAGAAACTAGGTCTCGTGTGTTGCACGTGATTTTTTTAGAAGGGTATTTAGGCCTTTTTAAAATGTTGTTTGGTTCAGGTTGCGGTTGATAGCCAAAGCCTAATTTCAAAAGAAAAGAGCATCGAAACCTAATTAGTTCTAACTTTCAGTGGACAAAACCTAAATCACCCTACATATTTTTACCTTAATTCCAGCATTTATTACAACTGTCTATCTCCCTCACCCCCTTATCGTTTTAAGGAATTTCCTTAGGAAGATAATAGTTCTTTTCCTTGCTGATCTCATGGCGATCCATGGTTTGTTTGGTGCTCAAAGGGGATTTGACCCTGCCTTGCAAGATTTGATCCGGGGGCAGACTAGCTTGTCTAACAGCCCTGGTTTTTAAGAGTGGATAGCCTCGCTCTTATAATTTACCAGAACCGGGCTCAGCGACCCAATCGAACTTGTACTAGAACTGGAAATTTGTCCAAGCATTCTAGGCCTAGCGGCCCTGTAGAGGTTGGCAGAGGACTTGCTGAGTGGAGATTAGTACTCTGTCACCCATTGTACTAAGACCGAAAACTAGGTCCAGGCATCTTAGGCCTAAAGGGAGCATGACTCTGCACTTACGACTTAAACAGGATCGAAAACTAGGTCTGAGCATCCTGGGTTGGATGGGGTTTTTGATCCCTGTCATCCTCGGTTTCCAAGACTGGAAGCTAGGTCCGAGCGTCTCGAGCCTAAAAGGAGCATAACTCTGCACTTAGGACTTTATATAGGATCAGAAACTAGGTCCGGGCATCCTGGGTTAGATGAGATTTTTGACCCCTGTCATCCTCGGTTTCCAAGACCGGAAGCTAGGTCCGGGCATCACGGCCCTAAAAAGAGCATAACTCTGCATTTAAGACTTTATATAGGATTGAAAACTAGGTCTGGGCATCCTGGGTTGGATGAGATTTTTGATCCCTGTCATCCTCAGTTTCCAAGACCAGAAGCTAGGTCCGGGCGTCTCGGGCCTAAAAGGAGCATAACTCTGCATTTAAGACTTTAGACAAGATCGAAAACTAGGTCCGGGCATCCTGGGTTGGATGGGATTTTTGATCCCTGTCATCCTCGAATTGCAAGACCAGAAGCTAGGTCCGGGCGCCTTGGGCTTAAAAGGGGCATAACTCTGCATTTAGGACTTAGACAAGATCGAAAACTAGGTCCAGGCATCCTGGGCCTTTGTGGAGACATGATCTTGCACTAGCATTTTCAGCAGTAAACAATACAAAGTACTCGAATTCTTACGGGAAAGAATCTTTACTGAAATCATCAAATGGAGTACATTACTTGTAGAATTTCTTGAGGTGGAAAGTGTTTCATGGTTTGAAAAAGAGGTGTACGGTCAGAGTTCTGAGGAAGTACGAGCCCTTTGTCGCATGTCTGTCTATGATGTAAGGTCCTTCCCAATTTTCTCCGAGCTTGCCGGCTGTTGTATCTTCAGTCATGGCTTTGGCTTTCCTCCTGACCCAGTCGCTCAGATTGAACTTCCTCTATACGACTCGCTTGTCGTATCCTCTTTTGATAGTTTCCTGGTACCGGAGGAGGTGTTGTAGGGCTTGTTCTCTCTTGTTGTCAAAAACGACCTTTTCTCTTGCTAGGATCCATTCATTCTCCCCGGTAAGGAGTGCATCAGTACGAGTAATCGGAGCTAGCACCTCTGTTGGCATTATCGTTTCTGCTCCGAAGGTAAGCTGGAAGGGTGTCATACCGGTGGACCTTCTTTGAGTGGTCCTGTATATATGCCCATAAGACCCCCGGGACTTATATTACCTAGTTGCCTTTCGTTTTATCCAATCGCTTCTTGAGCGTATCCAAGATAACCCGGTTGGATGCTTCTGCTTGCCCGTTTCCCTGAGGGTAGTACGGGGTCGAGAAGTTGTGTTTGATCCCAAGGGTGACACAACCAACCTTGAGATAGTAAGCTTCCTGATTTGTTATTCCCGGTTGGCCTTGTTGAAAATAGCCAAATCGATCATCTCTTGCAATTTGAGTTGATTCATTTGTTCCACATTCAGCTCCGGTTGTCTCTGATGGGTATGAGCCCTTTGGGGACTCTTTCCCCTCTGATCGTTGCGTGCCTTCGAGGAGTGCTTTGGTGCCTCCTCCTCCGGCACAGTCCCTCTGGTGGGGTGAGTTCTTCTACGGACCTGCTACGGGTTACCGTGCGGCCATGACGTGGCCTGGGTGTTCTTGCACATCCGCGATAATGTTCTGAATTAGAGAGATAGACATCTTATCCCTCCCCGGTGCTAGCCTATCCCAAATAGGGCGGGGATCATGGCTATGGGGGGTAAGACTCCGGTCACTTCCTGACCGTGGCCTTATCTTCTTCTGAGGAGATGGACTTGAAGTTGGGGCTGTAGATGACTGGCTATCTCCAGCCCTGGCTCTCTTCTCTTCTCAGTTATGGATTCTCCCTGGTTAGCCGCTTGATGATTGCAGCTGGGGATTTGGTCGCTAGGCCTTTCCCCTTCTGTTGCTCGGTGTAACCTCCTCCCGTGGTTGTGGGAATTAATGGTTATTTGGTCTCTTCTTGTAGTGGCTACTCTAGATGGTTCAGGGTCTTGCGATGCTGCTATCATGACAGTCTGGTTGACTGTATTCGGATTACCAGGATCGTTAGCGATTTGTACCACTAAGTTTTCTGCCTCCGGCTTTCCACTTTCAGAGTGCTTTGAGCCCTAATCATGGCCCTCGCTCCCGAGAACTGATTCTTGATTGACGGACTCTATTACTTCAAGGACCGGAGACACAGGAGAAACGTTCTCGGTCTGACTTTCAGTAACGTGGCTCATTCCATTTTTGGAACGAGTCGGGCGTCTTTTACTTCCAGCCATTGCTGTAGCGATTCTCCGATATAACTGGATTGAGATATTTTCAAGGCTCTGGAACTGATGGCAGATTCAGCCGCATCGTGGGCGCCAAAGAGTGTGGGTGCAAAAATTTGGTCCACAAACTCGAGATGTGTATTGATTAATCGAACAGTTACAATGAAAACCTTGTACAGACTCAGATGAGATGGGGGTATACAATGAGACTGGACCTGATGAAAATTAGGCTGCCTACGTATCCAAGAAGATGAACTTGGAATCAAGTCTCTGCTCCCAATAAGCTCTAATGGAGTTGCTCAGTGAAAAACTCGTAGCTCAGGAGGTTAAGAACTGCATTTGTAGTAGATCAGAGGAGGCTGGCTCAGCCACCCCTCTGGTTTTGACTCCATGAACTCAAGTAGTTCAAACTGTGAAGATGCTCCCGCAGAGATAGCGTGCATGCTGCTTGGCGGTTATCCCTCGGTTTGAATCCCTTTGACCTTTATTGGCGACTGCCATGTGGCGTTCTTTGATATGCTCTGGTTCAACCTGGGTCTTCCTTTATCTTCTCCAGCGAGCTAGAACAGTGGGTTCTGTTGGCCTGGAATCTTGCTGGACTTATCCAGTTAGTTGGGACTTGGATTTGACCAAGTTTGAAAGCAAAGACTTGGGCTTGACTCCTCGGATCGGAGGCCCAATCTGCATTGCATACACCCTGGCCAGGTCCTCTGGGCTTCTATGATAAGCCTTTGGATGAGCCTTCGTCGTTGATGGACTTCGATGGGCTGGACCTGGCTCACTTGATTGAGGTGGGCCTGGCTGATGTATGGGAGCCCACAGTTCAACTTCTTATGCAGTAATCAGGGCTCCACCCACTAGTCGTGGACCATCCGGTAGACCAAGATCCACAGAGCGTATGTGGGCTTTTTGAGATCGGGTTGGGCCCTAGCCGATAGTCCAGGTCTGGCTGGTTACTGTTCAGGTGCTTTCAATTTAGCTTCTTATACAGCCACCGATGACACTTGTTAGGTATTTTACCTAGGGTGAAACCGTCAGCCGATTCTTCCATGTTGTCTTGGATGCGATGATAAAATTATTTAGGGAAGTTGTCAACAATGCTACGGAAGCCAACTTACCACTAACCAACCATTACAGCCTTGTGTACTACCACGAGTTTTCTAAGGTCCGATTCTTAACTCTAGAACCAACTCCAAAATAAAATATTTTTAAAACGACCATGTAGACTAATCAAACCTTTTTTATACGATAGGATGTTGTTGGTGCGGTCGATGGTACCAATTTTCCTTCTATGGTCCCTATCACAGATCATACTAGGTACCACAATCGGAAGGGTATAATATCCTAAAATATTATATCATGCTAGCCGGGTGGGAGGGATCGGCCCACGATGGTCGATTACTGCGGAACGCAGTTACTCGTCAGGGAAGGAGGTTAACTATACTGATGATAGTTTTAATACACCTTGCCTGAATTTGCATAAACCCTATAATTACACTCAGCGAATCCTAAAATAACACGTGTCAGCTGAGTTACTCACTATAGTTCACTGCACTCATATATAAGTGATATTTTAGGGGAGAGTTTGTCAAAACCCTAGCACCTTGCCTGAATTTGCATAAGCCCTATAATTTTTTTATTTTTTTTATTTGAGTTTACCCAGGCCGTCAACTTTTCTGTTAATAAATTGTATGCTGACTAAGATGATTTCGTTATTAAAATACCGTCTAATATACCAATAATACCTTCATTTAATTAACTGTTAAGATCTAACAAATAATTGCTCAGATTTATCTAAATCTCATTGTTGTAGATACCAGTCATCTTCCCAACTCCTTCTCCATTCTAATTCTTTCATCCATGGGAGATTTGAAAGCCTACAGGAGTTAGCTGATATGTTTGAAGAGAAATGGGAGCGTCGCATAACTGTCCGACACCAGAAGTTGCCTGAGGCTCGCCCGCAGGCATGTTTAGATTTTTTTCCAGTTTTCCAAAGTAGCATCAGGGCCCCTTTTTCGAAGGAAAACGGGCCAACGATCAAGATGCGTTTTTCGGGGTTCTGACATCGTTTAGGCCTTCAAAAATCCAATTTTGCTATTTTAAGAATGTTTTGTTTTGTTTTGTTTAAATCTCCTTCTAGAGAACTCTGTTTTGCATGTCGTCTGTGGTGTTGGATTCTTAAAGATGAGTAGAGTCCAGATTTGATCATAACTCAAATCTTTCTATTTTTGATAATTTTCGTCTTATGTTAGGGTTAGAGGTTAGTTGTGTCCTTTTTACAGTATTAGGGTTTGGTTAGGATTTGAAAACCCTAATACTGGTGTGAGTTTGTTTGTGTTCCAGGATTGAGTTCCTACATCAATTGGTATCAGATTTAGGTTACTATCCTGTTTCAATGGCACGTGGTGTTGGAAGAGGACGTCCTGTAGTAAATTGAGATGCCCCTCTAGATGATGTGTATGCGAGAGATAGGATTGCAGAGCTTACCCGGCAGGTTGAAGCGTTCACCCGTCAGATGGCTGGTTTGTAAAATCAGCAAGAGATCCGTCGTGTTCCAGAATCGCAAGATGCATATACTGGAGATGATGAGGAAGGGCTTGACAACCCCTTTGCAGAAGTTGATCGTGAGGTTGCTAGACAACCTTATGAAATCGTAGATGGGAGGCTGGATTGAAAATCGATATTCTAGAGTTTCATGGAAATCAACAAGCTGATGAATTGATTGGTTGGTTGGGTACTGTTGAAGAGATTTTGGAGTTCAAAGAAGTTCCAGAAAACAAAAAAGTTCCTTTAGTTGCTACAAGGTTTCGTGCAAGGGTTGTTGCATGGTGGCAACAACTAAAGTCAACTCGTAGTAGGCAAGGGAAAGCCAATATTGCTGTATGGGAGAAACTGAAAAAGCCCATGTACACAGATTTTTTGCCTTACAACTACGCCAGAGAGGTTTTTCCATCGTTTGCAGAATCTACGGTAGGGTTCTAAAACGGTTGAAGATTTTACTAAAGAATTATATCAATTAGTATTCCGGGTTGATACTGCAGAGACGGGTGAACAGTTGGTTACTCTTTATATTGGGGGTTTGCGTCAGAATTTCTAGGATACACTGAACTTGTTTGATTATTGGGATGTTTCTGAAGCACACCAGAGAGCATTGAATTTGGAAAGGCAGATGCAAAGGAGGGGTGGTTACACTACTAGTCCTGATAATAGGTTCGGTGTTCGTAACAATACAACACCTACTAACAGGCCCATAAACATGCACGGTGGAGGAGAACAACCAGTTAAAGCACCAACTTTTAAGTGGTTTAAATGTTGCGAACTTGGACATAAGTCTACTGATTGTAGAAAGAGTGATAGGCAAGGAAAACTTTTATTTATTGATGGTGATGAAGAAGGTGCAGATGAAGGAATGGGGGGTTTTGAAGGTTCTCCATGGTTTGATAACCCACTGTTTGACAATAACGAGGTTGGGGAAAAGGTTGTTCATGGCGATAGGGGTGAATGTTTAATCACTCACAAGATTTGTCTTACTCCCAAAATCACGGAAGGAGATGCGTGGTTGAGAAACAATATTTTCCGTTCAAGTTGTACTATTGGGGGCAGAGTCTGTCAACTGATTATTGATCTTGGTAGCTGTGAAAACATGGTTTCTGATGAAGTTGTTTCAAAGCTGAAGCTGGCAACTGAGAAGCATCCTGAACCACATTCCCTTTCATGGCTCAAGAAAAGGGTGGAGGTATCTGTCACTAAACCTTGTTTGGTTACTTTTTTTGTTGGTGCAAAGTATCGGGATAAAGTTTGGTGTGATGTTGGGGATGCATGTCATTTGCTGTTAAGTAGATCATGGCAGTATGATCATTATGTTCACTATGATGGTCATAAAAATACTTATAGCTTTATGGTTGCCTCTGTTCATATTGTATTAATGCTAGCAAAGATGTTTCTTCTAACCATACAACACATAGCAATTCTAATTTTTTAACAGCAAAACGTTTTGTTAAGGAGATGGAAGCAACTGGTACGGTGTATTTGTTGATGGGTCAGAGTGAATCTGTGTTAGTACCTGAGTGTGTCAAGGGTGTACTTGACGAATTTGCAGATGTTTTTCTTGATGAATTACCTAAGGGTTTGCATCCTATTCGGGATATTCAACATCAGATTGATCCTGTCCTAGGATCTAGTCTGCCTAATTGTCCTCATTATCGTATGAGTCCACAAGAGCATGATGAATTACAGCGATAGGTTGTTGAGTTACTTGAGAAGGGATATATTCGTGAAAGCTTAAGCCCTTGTGTTGTTCTTGCCTTATTGATACCAAAGAAGGATGGTAGTTGGCGTATGTGTGTTGATAGTCGTGCTGTCAACAAAATTACTATTAAGTATTGCTTTCCAATTCCTCGCCTTGATGATTTACTTTATCAATTGCATGGGGCTGTAGTATTTTGTAAGCTGGATCTCAAGAGTGGGTATCATCAGATTCGAATTCGTTTGGGGGATGAATGGAAGACGGCTTTTAAAACCCGTGAGGGCTTGTATGAGTGGCTGGTGATGCCATTTGGACTCTCCACTGTGCCTAGTACCTTCATGCGTATTATGAATCAGGTTTTAAAGTCTTTTATTGGTCGTTGCTTGGTTGTGTATTTTGATGATATTCTTATTTATAGTGCAGATTTACAGTTGCACCTCCAGCATCTACGGAAGATTCTGTCAATTTTGCATGCACAACAGTTTTAAGCAGCCACTCAAAAGTTTGTGTTCTATACTGATCGTGTTTTATTCCTTGGGTATGTGGTCTCTAAGGATGGCATCTCTTTCGATGGGTCAAAGATTGAGGCTGTTGTTAATTGGCCTACTCCGCAGACCTTGCATGATGTTTGTAGTTTTCATGGGTTTGCATCCTTCTACAGGCGTTTTATTCCTCATTTCAGTACGGTTACTGCACTTATCACAGATTGTATGAAAAGACAAAAATTTTGCTGGACTGACGCAGCTGAGGCAAGTTTTCAACAATTAAAACACAAATTGGTGACTACTCCAATTTTGGTTCTTCCATATTTTTCTGTTCCTTTTGAAGTACATACAAATGCTTCAAAAGTGGGTATCGGTGTTGTTCTTAGCCATAATGGAAGACCGATTGCTTATTTCAGTGAAAAGATGACTGGTGCGAAGAAGAATTATAGCACTTATGATTTAGAGTTTTATGCGCTGATTCGAACTCTGGAGCATTAACGTCATTACCTTATTCATTCTGCTTTTGTCGTATATACTGATCATGATGCTTTAAAGTATATTGGCAGTCAGGAAAAAGTAAGTTCTCGGAATATGAGATGGTCTCAATATATGGAGGATTATACTTTTGTACTGAAGCGCAAGTCTGGTATTTAGTATAAAGTTGTAGATACTCTTAGTAGACTACACAGGTTTTGGGTTTTGATTCGTTTCGTGAATTATATGTTGATGACCCTTATTTTTCTGTTATTCTGGATGACATTACAGCTGGAAAGTGTTCTGAGTTTCTATTGCAAGATGGGTTTCTCTTCAAAGGAAAATGATTGTGTATTCCTACTTGTAGCCTTCGTTTGAAGCTTATCAAGGAATTGCATAGTGAAGGACATTTTGGGCGTGATAAGACTTACAAGCTCCTTTCTGAGTCTTATTTTGGCCTAGTTTCTATGGATTTTGTGCTTGGATTACCACGTACACAACGAGGTCGAGATTCTGTTTTTGTTGTGGTTGACAGATTTTCTAAGATGGCTCATTTCATTGCCTACAAGAAAATAGATGATATAGTTAATGTTGCTCGATTGTTCTTTGCGGAAGTTTAACGTCTTCATGGTTTGCCTCGTTCAATTGTTTCTGATCGTGACTCAAAGTTTTTAAGTCACTTTTGGCGAAGTTTATGGAAATCTGTGCGTACTGAGTTGGATTTTAGTAGTGCATATCATCCATAGACTGATGGATAGACATAAGTTGTTAACCGTTCTTTGGGCAACCTACTTCGTACTTTGGTTCTTGCTCATGTGACAAGTTGGGATCAGTTGATGCTTCAGGCAGAGTTTGCTTTTAACCGTTCTGTGAATAGGAGTACAGGGTTTAGTCCATTTTAGATTAATTATTGGTTTAATCCTCGTTCTGCTACTGATTTGTCTTTTCCAGATTTGAAGAATGGTCATGTTAAGGCAGATGATTTGTTGCAGAAGATTCAAGATATTCAGTCTACTGTTCAGAAAAATTTGCTTGAGTCTAATGCTAAGTACAAGCAAGCGGCAGACCGTCACAAGCATTTTGTGGAGTTTGAGATAAAGTTTGGTGTGATGTTGTCCCTATGGATCCATGTCATTTGTTGTTAGGTAGACCATGGCAGTATGATCGTTATGTTCACCATGATGGTCATAAAAATATGTATAGCTTTATTGTTGGCTCTGTTCGTATTGTATTAATACCTAGCAAAGATGTTTCTTCTACCCCTACAACAAATAGCAATTCTAATTTTTTAACAGCAAAACGCTTTGTTAAGGAGATGGAAGCAACTGGTATAGTGTATTTGTTGATGGGGGAAGCTCGGAGTGAATCTGCAGATGTTTTTCCTGATGAGTTACCTAAGGGTTTGCTTCCTATGCGGGATATTCAACATCAGATTGATCTTGTCCGAGGATCTAGTTTGCTTAATCGTCCTCATCATTATCGTATGAGTCCACGAGAGCATGATGAATTACAGCGACAGGTTGTTGAGTTACTTGAGAAGTGATATATTCGTGAAAACCTGAGCTCTTGTGTTGTTCCTGCTTTATCAATACCAAAAAATGATGGTAGTTGGCGTATGTGTGTTGATAGTCGTGCCGCCAACAAAATTTTATATACGGTTGTGTTGGAAGTCTGTTTGTGGTTAACAATGTAAGAAAACCATTGTGAAAATGCATGCATGTATTTCTTTTTAACATATAAGCATTGCGACATCTCTCATGATAATTGCTGAATGCACATATATATAGTTATATACTCTCAGCAGTGGCAAAATTTATATTCAAATCCATCACAAACTTTACATTCAATCCATCACACTCCGGCGTAAACTTCGAACTTCCAATTTGACTTCCACGATCTCTATATATATGTGAGTAATACTCTATATATATGTGAGTAATACTGTAATAGTAATGGAGGAAGTCTGCGTAGTTAAACCCTTGGCTTATATGCCTCATTAACCATCAACCCTTGGCTCGCATAAGCTGCTTCTTTCCGAAACTCATCTGCTATAAAGGCTTTAGTGCTTTACCATCATTGGCTTGCCAATCGAACATGCTCGCCAACTATATATAACTACAAATTAAAAGGTTCCGGTAAGTAACCATCCAGGCCAACAAAAAATGGAATTGAAAATGATGGCAAGGCTTAAAGCTATTCTTGATAGATACAGCTTTGGGGATACTGTCTCCATCCGCATGGATTGGTTTAAAGTCTAAACACAACTTTGGTCAAATTAGTTGACAACACATACTAGCTTAGTGACCACAATGAAGAGGTTTATATGCACCAATTACAAGATTCCGTTTTACGTCTTACATACGCTGATGCCATAGCCAATTTTCAATCATCATGATTAAGTCCTCTCAACTCAATCCAAGTCTTTGTTTGGTTGAAAAGGAGATTTTAATATCTTTGAATACAACTTGATGGTGTTCAAGCAATGGCTTCGGTCATTGCATGCAGACTTGCAGTTCTACACAAGTACCAAGAGTATATAAGGTAAGATCAATATTGGGCCTATATGAAGCAAACAAATTATACGGAAATTTCAAATCTCTTGAATCTATGATGCACTTGGCCTGTATGGCTATTTACCAGTTTCTGCAATGATTCAAAGTAGTCAAAAATGGTTCTTATAGAGAACCATTGCTTTTTCATCTGAACACATCACAAATTCCAAGAAATTCCTGAAAAAAAGTACTGTCAAAAGAAATGAATTCTATAAGTGATCATATTAATCAAAATGCTAACAAATACTACTAATTAATTAGGCATGATCTGAGAAACTACAAATAGTGCTAGTATAACAATTGTAAATTCAAACAAACAATTAACCAATACGCAGAAAGTAAATAACACACAGAGATTTTTAACGTGGTAAAACCCAAACAGGGAAACGTCCACGGTTGTCCTCGCGACAACAAAATAATCCACTAGATGAAAAGAGATGTACAAACCTACCAACTACCTGCACTCACTGCGAGTTGATACTCCTGGTTATCTCTAACACCTTGACTTCACCAGAGCACCTTGATGTACGCACAAGACACTCGACTTCTTGATGAACACACAAGAAGACTCGAAGCCGAATTCACAATAACTCTTAAAGATCACAAAGATATGAATTGTGAAAAAGGGGGAAGAAAAGGAATTGAGTTCAATAGCCACAAACACTTTCAATATCAAAAACCTAACCAAAACACATGAACTAGAAGAAGGATGGACGACCAAAGAACTGACTTGTTCTAAGGAAGAGAAACCCTATTTATACTTAGGGTTGGAAACCAAGGAAAATGGGCCGAAACAGTGCAAACCGACTTTCGACGTTCGTACGTCGATATGACGTTCGAACGTCGCCACACAAAAATAACCCTGCTGCCTACCATGACGTACGAACGCTCTAACTCGGTACGTACGTCTTCATACGAAACTCGTCTGCTGCCTACTTGGACGTACGAACATTCTAACTGCGTACGTACGTCCTGACCAAAAGAAGTTTGCTGCTTCAGTGGACGTACGTACGTCCTAACTAGGTACGTACGTCCAGAACCCAATAACTTATCCTGGACAGAACTAAGAAACACGAAGGACACGAGACGACCATGCGTACATCTTGATTTTCCTAACAATGAATTCAAGGCGAGATAACCAAGGACACTTTGTCACAAAATTGATGTCAAACCACTTCGTGCCGGTTTCAATCTCCCCCTTTGACATTGATTTTGTGACAAAAACCTATGACTCTAATAGCACTTATAAAACGTGCTTACAATCCCAAACCATGGCATTTATAAAACATGCCTACAAAAACACTCAAAATAGAAACACATAACAAGTCACCAATTCTTGTTATCCAGCTTTAGGAAGATGCTTTAACCATCAGAGATCGAACGGAAGCAACTAGGAACTTCCGAAGCAATCAAGGATTCAACAGAAGTTCCTTCGAGCAACTCCCCCATACTTCATGAGCTCCAAAATATGTTTGGCACTCGAACTCCCCCATAACAATATAACGTCTAAAATCATCAACACGTTCACTCCCCCATACGTGTAGCATACCTGAAACATGACCCAAAAATAACCTAACAACAAGAAGACGATTGTTAGTACTTAGAGTCATAAATCTCCCCCTTTTTGTCACAACAAGTGAACAACAATAAACAAATAACGAAGAAAAAGAAATCAATACCAAACGAAGAATACAAAACACATAAAAATATAAAACTAATCCAACTGTTAAAAGTTTAGAAAGTCAACTAATAACCAAACAGAGAAATCCATAAACATAAAAGGCAAAACGACAAAAAAAAAAAAACCAGAGGGCTTGAATTAACGAATTCGAAAAACCCTTTCCTAATGACCTAGAGGAAGCTTGGAGAAGTAAGCTTCCGCACGAGCCGAAGGTCTATTCCACCGAGCAATCACATGATCATCATAATCCTCCAGCCATTCACTCTTACAAAACAACTCCTCAATTCTGCTGTCCAAGCCACAGTCGGTAAGTGGAGCAGCAAGTCCCGGAACCTTCGGATAACCAACCAACTCCAAGATATGATTTTGAAGATGTCCCGGTAATCTCTCCCAATGATTGACACGAACCAAACAAGGATTAAGAAAAGGTCGATGAATATAGTCATATCCATGGGGAACGCGACATAAACGACAAACCTTTGCATTGTTTTTGTACTCCATCACCATGAACGACACATAACCAACAGTCGGAACAAAAATTCCATGAAGTTCATATTCTGCCATAGAGGATTCTGAAGAACAAAGAGACAACTAGCAAGAAGTAAGAAGACACAATAGAAGTGAAAGAGAAAAAGACTCCCTATTTATAGAAAAAACAGGGGTAAACATATCATGGGCCCAAGAAGAGAGGTCCATTACCTCAGAACAATTTACTGCAAAACAAGGAAACCAACTTGAACTAATATGAAAATAGCAATATCCAAGAACATGTACAATACCAAAAAAATAGAAACAAACCAATATAGCAAAAAAAAAAAGTTAAGTACAAAAATGTGAAGAGGAAGCCATAAAACCAACTACTCGGACTCCGAGGCACCATCACTGGGTTCACCATCACCCTCGTCCTCACTCTCTGAGTCATCACCATCACTCTCACCAGGAACTGGAGGCACCTCTTCCGGAAACGGAGGCAAGTCTGTGGGAGTGAAGTCCAGCTGTAGATGACGCATCTGAGCAACGTTCATCGCATGAATATCACTGAGCATGACATCATGACGAGAGAGAATGACCCCAAAACGATCTAACCGAGCATCCATATGATCCTGATGACGTCGGAGAGAGGAGACCCGAGCATCAATTGCTGCAACAGCCCGATTGCCCCTAGCAGAGGCTGGGATGGGGCGTCCAGAGGTCAAAGCCCGATCAAAATCATCGTGGCGAACAAGAGCCCTGCCTCCCCAAATGAGGTGATGCGTCAGACGCGCACCCACGGACTCGAAGGCCAACTTTCGAGACTGACAGCCCTTCTTGATAGCGTTGACCCAGTCGTGGCCAACAAACTTTGGAGGGCTCACCCCCATATATTGTCCCTGAAAACCCAAGTGCTTGATTATAGTCATTATAAAGCTAGGGAAAGGAAGAGTACCCTTAGCTGCATCGATCTGAAGCATTCGAGTGTAGATGACCTCAGAGAGATGAAGGTGGTGCACCGACATACAGACCACCAATTTGACCATGTCGTCGGTCATGATAATCTTGTTGCCCTTGGAGGGGTAGATGTTGGAATGGGCAACCATGTGCAAGAGGATGGCGCTGTAGTGCTTGGCGTGATACCTTTCCGTGACACCATCAATAAACATCTGCTGAACCTGATTGACAAAGTCGATTTGAATTGTATCCGGAACGGGCCATCGGACAGAAACAGCATCTTCAGGAATAAAGTCACCATCAATACCCAACGCCTCGCGTATCACCTTAGGAGAAATGGTGTATCGCCGACCTTCAATCAAGACCGAAAAACTCGAGCGATTTTGCGAGGGTGTCTTTGTCTCATAGAAGGCTATTGTATGCTCAACCGAGTACTTGGTGATTGGTCGAGCCACCCTTAGCCAATTCCGACTCTCAAAGAAGAGAGATATGTTGCCAAGCTGAGTAGCCCCAAGAGGAGTAGCAGCGATGTCTGCCAAGTCAAAGAATCGCTCAGAACAATAGCCTTTGCTCGAGGATGAGCACCAAGAGATGTGGGAGGAGGCGACAAGGCCGGAGTGGAGTTTCGACCCCGCGGAGCTCGAGAAGATGATGCACCCTTAGACGTGGATGCCGTGGTCGTGCGTGCACGCTTTGAAGCCATTGTCTACACAGTCACAACAGTAAACAAACCAATAATGTAAGAAAATTGACAAAATAACCAAATTCAAGCCCATAGAGGCATTTCATCAAACACTTGATGTGCATAATCTTAATACATGGTATTGACAACAATGTAGCAAAGGCAAGCAACCAAACACACGGCAAAACATAACCAATAGCAGATACCATGAACAAAACACTTCCCAAGGTTGTCCACAACAAAAAAAATGCAAGATTGAGTATCGAAACACCAATTTCCATTGATTCATCATGTAAACATACAACCTTAACTGACAATACTATAAAGAGTAACCAAGCAATCAACAAAACATGACAATGGAGAAGAAAGAGAGATCAATAAAACTTACAAGAGATGGTGATTGAGAATGACGAACAAATCTCCCGACCAACACACTGGACCAAAACAATGAGAAGAGAAGATGAACAAATTTCAAACAAGACGAGAGAGAAGAGAATCTCCTAAGACAATGATGGAAAACTAACCAAAAAACTAACAGCTTGTAGTGTGCCAAAGAGAGAACACGATTGATATAACAGTTGGCCTTTGGTTTAACCAAAAATTTGAATTTAAACAGCAAATGGGCCGGACTGTATCAGGGACGTTCGTACGTCCTAAAGACGTTCGTACGTCGGGACCAAAAAAAAAACATCTGCCAGACCCTATGTTCGTACGTTCTAATAACGTTCGTACGTTGGAAAAAGATCTGCCCACCTCAACGTTCGAACGTCATCACAGCGTTCGTACGATTTTTTTTTTTTTTTTTTTTTTTTTTTTTTTCGAAAAAGAAGAAGAACCAACCTAACAGCTAGATAATAAACCACATAACCCCAAAAACAAATATTGAGAGACATCACAAGAAAACACTTCTACTTATCATACGTATTCCAATTACAACCGAATACAGTTTAAACAACCCTTAACCACAAGAGAATGCAAAATCGAAGAACGACATCATACACCAAGGCAGGGTACTTACTTAGACGATGCAAGCATGTAGATGAAACAGATAGACCAATACCAACCGCCAGAAACAAACTAAAAACATGATCATTGAGAATATTGAAAGTCACTTGCAACTAGCCCAATATGAAACTGAACCAGATCACAACACAACAAAGAAACCACACACTATTGTTTTTCTTCTTGTCTTTCAACTAGACAAATGCGAAAGCCACTATTCATTTTTTTTTATTTTTTTTTTTATTTTTTTTTATTTTTATTTTTTTTTTGTAAAAACATTGAAACAGATGCCATTCCCGTGTGGGAGTATGTAATATCTCCATCTTTTACCAGAACACGAGGGTAGGGTGTAGCCTACATCTTTTCGGCAAAACACACTCAAGAAGTGCAATACCATGATAACGTGCAACACAAGAACTAACATCTCTTGAGTGCATCCGTCAGAGCATGACCCTCACAGCCCCAACGGGTTCTTAGCCAAATGAGTATGCTCTCAAGACATTCAAATGGCTGGGGATTTTGTGAGTCATTGACCACTTACAAGAGGCAAATACATATAAAGGAAGACGATGATCATGAAAGGAAACCATAGAAGAGTGGAGATATATAGGTATGTAAAACGACAATCCAACTACATGTAGATGCACCATATAAGAAACTACCAAGACGAAGAGAGTATGATGTAACCCTACAACTATGCATGACACAAAAACAGTTGAGGACGCCAAACTAGAAACATCTGTAAAATGGAATCCACACAATAGAGAAAGTAGTATGTCCTCAATACCAACAACAATAATAAATAACTGAACCTAAACATCCTAAACATAGACAGTTCCAATGAACACATTAGGTATATGAATGCGGAAGAGGTGTAGTGACAATGAAGCAGTTGTCAGATGAGCGACTACTAGTTAACACCAAGATATGATTGGAATCAAAAACATCACACCTATTATCCTCAAACACAACCTTAAATTTAGCATCACATAACTGACTAATACTCAATAGATTGGACTTAAGACCCTTAACAAAAAGAAGCTCATGACTATTGAGCGAATCAACCTCAGAAAAGTTACCTTTACCTTCAACCGGAAGCAGTTTACCATTACCAAACCTAACCTTACCTCGATAACCAAGAGTCAGGTTATCAATCAGAGTCTTATCACCTGTCATATGACGCGAACAACCGCTGTCAAGATACCATGATGAAGGCAATGGTTCAACCAAACGAGCCATGTGAGACACCATTTTCCTGGATGCATCCATACTCCTATCCCAGAAATGTGGTGGTGGAGTAGGCATGGGTGTTGCTTGAGGACGGTTTCCATAAGGAGAAGTTCTGGGTAAACCCCACGGAGCATAGCCATTCCACATGTATGGAGCCTGCATGGAGAAGGTGGAAGACTTGTTCCAATATGAGTTACCTGCAAAAGAAGGATGATGAGCAGGATACAAATTATTCCAACAAAAGGCAGAAGTGTGACCCATGCGACCACATGTTAGACATTTAAAGCCTTTGTGTCTAGAGTTCTTTTTCCGAACATGCTTTACATGAGTAACCTTGGGTGGTGATACCACACTAGACACCTGCACAGGAGCAGGAATAGCGACACTTGTTGGTCGCACAAAGGTAGTGCGGGAAGTGCTAGCAGTAGCAAGGGGAACAGATGTGTCATAACCTAAACCAGATTTATCTGAATGGGATTTACCGATTCCCAACAGAGAGTTTAGATTAGCACTTGCTTTACCGAACCCAACCAATTGTTTGTTAGCAGCAAACAACTCAGCCTTTACTTTCTCATGCTCCAGGACAAGGGATCGATACCGTGTTTCTAGATCATTATTCAGCTTTTCCAGAGTGACAATACGCACTTGGAAATCCTCCTTTTCCTTCACAAATTCTTCCTTTAACATGTTGGAATCACCTGTAAGATTGCATATATCCTGTCCAAGACTATCTACCTGATCCTGCAAGACAGTGTTAGTTTTTTCAAGCAACTTTACTTGTTGCATGGAAAACTTATACATATCACATAGTTCAGTAGTAGTAGCATGAACACCAGAATCAGAAACAATAATATCAGCAGAAGAGGATACAATACCTCCTGGATGTTCATCCAGGGATGCACTGAAGACCACATAATTGGAGACAACATTTGAGAGATTCCCATCATCATCTTCATCTGAATCATCCCATGTTACTGTGAGGTTCGCTTTGGAATTATCACCAGGTTTGCGATCCACCTTCTTGTCACATTCATTTGCAAAGTGTCCATAATCACGACACTTGTAACATTGGACATCTTTACGATCAACTCGAGCTCTTCTCCCATCCACAGAGAACCGCTCAAAACCACGACTTCTAGGAGCATTTGAGGAATCAGGAAATCGCTTTCGAGGATCTCGATTCTGTTGATATTTCAGAATCTTCTGAAAGCTACGTGACAGAAACGCATAGTTATCATCCACATCCTGTTCTTCATCATCAGAAGGTCCTGTGGAAGGTTCTTTAGACGATGTAGCTTTGAATGCTACAGATTTGTTCTTCAAAGGTTCTTCCAAAGCCTGTTCCATCTCACATGTCCTTAGTTTCCCAGCAAGTGTCTCGATGGACATGTTCTTAATCACATTGCTCTCAGTGATGGCATCCTTACGTACCACTTGTGTGTCAGTATATGCATGACCAATAGCCGCACTGCAGTTGATGATGTCTTGGAGACGAATAAAGAAATCATCAAAGGTCTCAGAATTATCCATCCGTAGATTCTCAAACTGAGACGTTAACAGTTCCAGCTTACTTTCTTTGACTGTTTCGTCACCTTCATGTGTACAGATAAGCCTGTTCCATGCATCTTTAGCCTCTTCACAGCCTTGCACCCGACGAAACTCACTAGCATTTAATGCCATGAAAATAGCATTGAGTGCCTTGTTGTTATAATTTGCCAGCAATTTCTGTTCAGGCGTCCACTTTTCACGTGGCGTCAGTGATGTAACAGCAGTATCATCAGTACCTGTAGTAGTCAGAGGTTCTTTCCACCCTGTGACAACAGAAAGCCAGACTTCTTCTCCTAATGCTTGGAGATAAGCTCGCATACGTACTTTCCAATGACCAAAGTCCTTTCCACTGAATTGTGGAGGAAGACTTGAAGTAGCAGTCTTGTGAGATTCGATAAAGCACTATTGATCGTTAGCGTGAGCCTTTACGCTCCTTAACCAGCCCCCAGCGACTGATACCAATTGAGAAACTACAAATAGTGCTAGTATAACAATTGTAAATTCAAACAAACAATTAACCAATACGCAGAAAGTAAATAACACACAGAGATTTTTAACGTGGTAAAACCCAAACAGGGAAACGTCCACGGTTGTCCTCGCGACAACAAAATAATCCACTAGATGAAAAGAGATGTACAAACCTACCAACTACCTGCACTCACTGCGAGTTGATACTCCTGGTTATCTCTAACACCTTGACTTAACCAGAGCACCTTGATGTACGCACAAGACACTCGACTTCTTGATGAACACACAAGAAGACTCGAAGCCGAATTCACAATAACTCTTAAAGATCACAAAGATATGAATTGTGAAAAAGGGGGAAGAAAAGGAATTGAGTTCAATAGCCACAAACACTTTCAATATCAAAAACCTAACCAAAACACATGAACTAGAAGAAGGATGGACGGCCAAAGAACTGACTTGTTCTAAGGAAGAGAAACCCTATTTATACTTAGGGTTGGAAACCAAGGAAAATGGGCCGAAACAATGCAAACCGACTTTCGACGTTCGTACGTCGATATGACGTTCGAACGTCGCCACACAAAAATAACCCTGCTGCCTACCATGACGTACGAACGCTCTAACTCGGTACGTACGTCTTCATACGAAACTCGTCTGCTGCCTACTTAGACGTACGAACGTTCTAACTGCGTACGTACGTCCTGACCAAAAGAAGTTTGCTGCTTCAGTGGACGTACGTACGTCCTAACTAGGTACGTACGTCCAGAACCCAATAACTTATCCTGGACAGAACTAAGAAACACGAAGGACACGAGACGACCATGCGTACATCTTGATTTTCCTAACAATGAATTCAAGGCGAGATAACCAAGGACACTTTGTCACAAAATTGATGTCAAACCACTTCGTGCCGGTTTCATGATCATGGGTATGCATGATAAAAATTAGGTATGGCATAAAGCTGGAAAATGGAAATAACCCTATTTTTCGCCTTTTTTGAAAGAGCTATATAACGAATCGGTGCAGAGGTTAGTGCATGATATGGCTCTTGACCTAATTTCAGTGAAGTGACTGAACTTTTGTATACTTTTTCTTATGAAAAACAAAACTGAGAATCCAAACAATCGTGTGAGCTGATGTGAGTTTCTTATGGACTGGTTTAATAATCACAACTTGATCATCTATGTATACACACACAGACACATCCATTTTTGTTGGTTGCTAGACATAACACACTATATGAGCTTGTTTCTAAATGTCTTGGCCTTAAAAATTGAGACTATTTTTGTAGGAAATCCTTAGAATAAAACATCAGTACAACGACTGAGCAACCTTAGACTAGCAAGAAAATAGATTAAATCAAGATTCTTTAGCATATGACCCACATGCAGTGGTTCCCCAACTTTTTCGAGTGGTGATCACCTGAAAAAATATGGAGTTGTGTGTCTTTTGTATAGTCGTCTAATATGTATGTGAAGGATAAATCAGAGATTCAAGTCATAAGTTAAGGGATATTTAAGGTTCAAACAGTGGAGGTTTTTTGTTTACAGATTGGAAAGGATTGGGGATTTCTACTAATTATATGGCTGAGTGTCATGCAATAGTAGGAGCATCAGAAATTGCAATTGGACATGGATGGTATAACCTATGGATTGAATCGGATTCTAACGCAGCAGTGACAGCTTTTTTAACTGCTGATGTTCCATGGGAGCTAATGACTAGATGGCTGAGTTGCAAATCAAGACTACATAATTTTGAAATCTCACATACATAAAGAGAAGCTAATTTCTCAGCTGATGAAACTGCCAAGAAAGGTACCATGCTTGATGAGAATGATCTTAACTTTTGTTTAGGGAAAGCTACTTGGCTAGCCAAATGGGAAAATCCAGATGCTTTGTACTTTAGATTTGAATCCTAATAACTGTTGGTGTTGAATGGTTTTATATCTTAATACAAATAGAAACTTACCAAGGAAAAAAAAAAAGTTCAAACCATACAAATTAGAGGTTCTGTGTAAAGGTACATGATTTGTTCCTTTAATCACTAAATCTGACATGCAAGATAGGATTTGGTTGATGTTAATGTTGACACATTAATTAATACAAATTATTGTGTTTTTTTCTCTTTAAGAATATGATAATTATAGGGAGGTTACTCTCGGTTAATCCTAATTTGGTACAAGAATAGTGTTGATCATGTGCTAGAAACTGGACAATGATGCAGTATGATCAATTCAAAATATCCCACTTTCACGTGGGTTGCAAACTCGGCAACCAAGGTGCCCCCTCAATTACTTGAAAAGAATCTATCCAGAGAGGTTTTTGTCCTTCTCCTCTACTTTTTCATTGTAGATAAACTCAAAAGAGACCTTGTTTTGGAAATGCACATCATCAATTCATCACTCTCTTCAACACCACTACCTCCCAAAAGTTGCCTCTACTCACTTTGTCACCATATTCCTCTCCTCCCCTATATAAATTCATAATCAATCATACTTCCTTCCCATCCGAACAATTAGCTGTTTTGGTCCTCTAACTTTGCTCAAATTTTCAGTTGAGTCCTCAAAGTTTAAACTGATCAATTTGGTCCCAAATCTTTCAAAACGTTTGCAAAATGGTGTTTGCAAAATGGTTTGGCCGTTTCCAAGCATTTAACAGAGTTGCCCAGTGGTAGTTTACTATCATACGTGGCAGTTTATGAAATGCCAAAATATAAGAGGAGGAGGTTAATCATTTTCGATGTTGTTTAACTCAAGGTTTTTCACTTCAGATATAGCTACTGGGCAATTGGGTAAACCACGTATGATAGTTAACTGCCACTGGGCAACTTTGTTAAATGCTTGGAAATATGAAGATAAACGAGTGAGCATTTTGCAAAGGTTTCGAAAGATTTGGAACCAAATTGACCAGTTCAAACTTTGAGGACTCAACTGAAAATTTGAGAAGTTAGAGGACCAAAATAGCTAATTGTTCCTTCCCATCCTATCTTGAAATCTAAGCAATTAACTACTTCTATTAAGTTAGACCATTCCCAATGCAGGGTGGATTTATCCACCTTCACGTAGGCGCCATATATGTGCCACTAGGATAAATCCAACTTACTCACTCAAAGTGAAACTCTACAAGGTGGAGAGTTTGCAAGGGAAGGTGGATTCTTTGAGATAGAAAGTACATGTCGTCCCATTTATGAGCTCCACTTAAAAAGTGTCACAAAATGGTTCAATAAGATTTTAGGGTCCCTGATTCTACCAATTGTGTTAAAAAGATGGAATTGGGACAGAAAAACAAATTTAACAGAAAGCAAAATAAACTTTTACCACTTTTAGTTCATAAAAATAGACTATATACAAAGATAGAACAAATTCAAAATATCCCACAGTTTGCAAACTCGGCAACCAAGGTGCCCCCTCAATTACTTTTAAGAATCTATCAAGAGAGGTTTTTGTCCTTCTCCTCTGCTACTTGATTGAGTTTAGATAAACTCGAAGAAACCTTATTTTGGAAGTGCACATCATCAGTTCATCACTCTCTTCAACAACATTACCTCCCAAAAGATGCCTCTTCTCACTTTATCACCATTTTTATCTCTCCCCTATATAAATTCATAATCAATCATACTTCCTTCCCATCCTATCTTGAAATCTAAGGAATTAACGACTTTTATTAAGTTAGAGCATTCCCAATCCAGGGTGGATTTATCCACCTTCACGTAGGCGCCATATATACACCACTAGGATAAATCCACCTTACTGACTCAAAGTGAAACTCTACAAGGTGGAGAGTTCCGAAGGGAAGGTGGAATCTTTGAGATAGAAAGTACATGTCGTCCCATTTATGAGCTCCACTTAAAAAGTGTCACAAAATGGTTCAATAAGATTTTCACTTTCGCAAAGAAAGTTTTTTCAACGTTGGTCTTACTGAAGGTTCAGAATCTTTGCAAGAGACCTAGTAGTCTAGAAAATTGAATTACTCGCAAACATTGTGAGCATTTAACAGAGATTTTAGGGTCCCTGATTCTACCAATTATGTTAGAAAGATGGAATTGGGATAGAAAAAAAAAATTTAACAGAAACCAAAATAAACTTTTACCACCTTTAGTTCATAAAAATAGCCTATATACAACCATAAAACAAATTCAAAATATCCCACTTTCATGTCGTTTGCAAACTCGACAACCTAGGTGCCCCCTCAATTACTTGAAAGAATCTATCCAGAGAGGTTTTTGTCCTTCTTCTCTGCTTCTTGATTGAGTTTAGATAAACTCAAAGAGACCTTTTTTTAGAAATGCACATCATCAGTTCATCACTCTTTTCAAGACCACTACCCCCCCAAAAATGCCTGTACTCACTTTGTCACCATTCTCCTCTCCCCCCTATATAAATTTTCATAATCAATTATACTTTCTTCCCATCCTATCTTGAAATCTAAGCAATTAACTACTTCTATTAAGTTAGAACATTTCCAATGCAGGGTGGATTTATCCACCTTCACGTAGTCGTCATTATGCGCCAGTAGGATAAATCAACCTTACTGACTCAAAGTAAAACTCTACAAGGTGGAGAATTCCCAAGGGAAGGTGGACTCTTTGAGATAGAAAGTGCATGTCGTCCCATTTATGAGCTCCACTTAAAAAGTGTCACGAAATGGTTCAATAAGATTTCACTTTCGCAAATAAAGTTTTTCCAATGTTGCTCCTACTGAAGGTTCGAAATCTTTGCCAGAGACCTAGTAGTCCAGAAAATTGAATGACTCGCAAACAATGTGAGCACTCAACTGAGGTTTTAGGGTCTCTGATTCAACCAATTGTGTTAAAAACATGGAATTGGGACAGAAACCAAAATGAACTTTTACCACTTTTAGTTCATAAAATAGCATATATACAACCATAAAACAAATTAGAAATAGCCCACGGTTTGCAAACTCGACAACCAAGGTGCCCCCTCAATTACTTGAAAGAATCTATCCAGGGAGGTTTTTGTCCTTCTCCTTTGCTTCTTCATTAAGTTTAGATAAACTCAAAGAGACCTTGTTTTGGAAATTCATATCATCAGTTCATCACTCTCTTCAACACCACTACCTCCCCAAAGATGCCTCTACTCACTTTGTCACCATTTTCCTCTCCTCCCCTACATAAATTTTCATAATCAATTATACTTCCTTCCCATCCTATCTTGAAATCTAAGCAATTAACTACTTCTATTAAGTTAGAACATTTCCAATGCAAGGTGGATTTATCCACCTTCACGTAGGCGCCATATATGCGCCACTAGGATAAATCCACCTTACTGACTCAAAGTGAAACTCTACAAGGTGGAGAGTTTGCAAGGGAAGGTGGATTCTTTGAGATAGAAAGTACATGTCGTCCCATTTATGAGCTCCACTTAAAAAGTGTCACAAATTGGTTCAATAAGGTTTTCACTTTTTGAAATAAAGTTTTTCCAATGTTGCTACTACTGAAGGTTCGGAATCTTTGCGAGAGACCTAGTAGTCCAGAAAATTGAATGACTCGCAAACAATGTGAGCACTCAACTGAGATTTTAGGGTCCCTGATTCTACCAATTGTGGTAAAAAGATGGAATTGGGACAGAAAAACAAATTTAACAGAAACTAAAATGAACTTTTACCACTGTGAAGTCTGTTTGTGGTAAACAATGTAAGAAAACCATTGTGAAAATGCATGCATGTATTTCTTTTAACATATAAGCATTGCGACGTCTCTCATGATAATTGCTGAATGCACATATATATAGTTATATACTCTCAGCACTGGCAAAATTTATATTCAAATCCATCACAAACTTTACATTCAATCCATCACACTCCGGCGTAAACTTCGAACTTCCAATTTGACTTCCACGATCTCTATATATATGTGAGTAATACTGTAATAGTAATGGACGAAGTCTGCGTAGTTAAACCCTTGGCTTATATGCCTCATTAACCATCAACCCTTGGCTCGCATAAGCTGCTTCTTTCCGAAACTCATCTGCTATAAAGGCTTTAGTGCTTTACCATCATTGGCTTGCCAATCGAACATTCTCGCCAACTATATATAACTACAAATTAAAAGATTCCGGTAAGTAACCATCCAGGCCAACAAGAAATGGAATTGAAAATGATGGCAAGGCTTAAAGCTATTCTTGATAGATACAGCTTTGGGGATATTGTCTCCATCCGCATTGATTGGTTTAAAGTCTAAACACAACTTTGGTCCAATTAGTTGACAACACGTACTAGCTTAGTGACCACAATGAAGAGGTTTATATGCACCACTTACAAGATTCCGTTTTACGTCTCACATACGCTGATACCCTAAACATTACCATTGCAGGGTGGATTTATCCACCTTCACGTAGGCGCCATATATGTGCCACTAGGAGAAATACACCTTACTGAATCAAAGTGAAACTCTACAAGGTGGAGAGTTTGCAAGGGAAGGTGGACTCTTCGAGATAGAAAGTACATGTCGTCCCATTTATGAGCTCCACTTAAAAAGTGTCACAAAATGGTTCAATAAGATTTTCACTTTCGCAAATAAAGTTTTTCAAATGTTGTTACTACTGAAGGTTCGAAATCTTTGCCAGAGACCTAGTAGTCCAGAAAATTGAATGACTCGCAAACAATGTGAGAAATCAACTGAGATTTCGGGTCATTCATTATACCAATTGTGGTAAAAACATGGAATTGGGACAGAAAAACAAATTTAACAGAAGCTAAAATGAAATTTTACTACTTTTAGTTTATAAAATAGCCTATATACAACCATCTCTGGATAAATTCTTTCAAATTTAACAGAAACTAAAATGAACTTTTACCACTTTTAGTTCATAAAAATAGCCTATATACAACGATAAAACAAATTCAAACTATCCCACGGTTTGCAAACTCGGCAACCAACGTGCCCCCCCCCCCCCCCCCTCAATTACTTTAAAGAATTTATCCAGAGAGGTTTTTGTCGTTCTCCTCTGCTTCTTGATTGAGTTTAGATAAATTCGAAGAAACCTTGTTTTGGAAGTTCACATCATCAGTTGATCACTCTCTTCAACACCACTACCTCCCAAAAGATGCCTCTTCTCACTTTGTCACCATTTTCTTCTGTAACCTATATAAATTCATAAACAATCATACTTCCTTCCCATCTTATCTTGAAATCTAAGTAATTAACTACTTCTATTAAGTTAGAGCATTCCCAATCCAGGGTTGATTTATCCACCTTCACGTAGGCGCCATATATGCGCCACTAGGATAAATCCACCTTACTGACTCAAAGTGAAACTCTACAAGGTGGAGAGTTCCGAAAGGAAGGTGGAATCTTTGAGATAGAAAGCACATGTCGTCCCATTTATGAGCTCCACTTAGAAAGTGTCACAAAATGGTTCAATAAGATTTTCACTTTCTCAAAGAAAATTTTTTCAACGTTTCTCGTACTGAAGGTTCAGAATCTTTGCAAGAGACCTAGTAGTCCAGAAAATTGAACGACACGCAAACAATGTGAGCACTTAAATGAGATTTTAGGGTCCCTGATTCTACCAACTCTATCTAAAAGATGGAATTGGGATAGAAAAACAAATTTAACAGAAACAAAAATAAACTTTTACCACTTTTAGTTCATAAAAATAGCCTATATACAAAGATAAAATAAATTCAAAATATCCCACTTTCATATGGTTTGCAAACTCGGCAACCAAGGTGCCTCCTCAATTACTTGAAAGAATCTATCCAGAGAGGTTTTTGTCCTTCTCCTCTGCCTCTTGATTGAGTTTAGATAAACTCAAAGAGACCTTGTTTTGGAAATGCACATCATCAGTTCATCACTCTCTTCAACACCACAACCTCCCCAAAGATGCCTCTACTCACTTTGTCCCCATTTTCCTCTCCTCCCCTACATAAGTTTTCATAATCAATTATACTTCCTTCCCATCCTATCTTGAAATCTAAGCAATTAACTACTTCTATTAAGTTAGAACATTTCCAATGCAGGGTGGATTTATCCACCTTCACGTAGTCGTCATTATGCGCCAGTAGGATAAATCAACCTTACTGACTCAAAGTAAAACTCTACAAGGTGGAGAATTCCCAAGGGAAGGTGGACTCTTTGAGATAGAAAGTGCATGTCGTCCCATTTATGAGCTCCACTTTAAAAGTGTCACAAAATGGTTCAATAAGATTTTCACTTTCGCAAATAAAGTTTTTCCAATGTTGGTACTACTGAAGGTTCGGAATCTTTGCAAGAGACCTAGTAGTCCAGAAAATTGAATGACTCGCAAACAATGTGAGCACTCAACTGTGATTTTAGGGTCCCTGATTCTACCAATTGTGTTCAAAAGATGGAATTGGGACAGAAAAACAAATTTAACAGAAACCAAAATGAACTTTTACCACTTTTAGTTCATAAAAATAGCATATATACAACCATAAAACAAATTAAAAATAGCCCACGGTTTGCAAACTCGGCAACCAAGGTGCCCCCTCAATTACTTGAAAGAATCTATCCATAGAGGTTTTTGTTCTTCTCCTCTGCTTCTTGATTGAATTTTGATAAACTCGAAGAGACCTTGCTTTAGAAATGCACATCATCAGTTCATCACTCTCTTTAACACCACTACCTTCCAAAAGATGCCTCTTCTCACTTTGTCACCATTTTTCTCTCCTCCCCTATATAAATTCATAATCAATCATACTTCCTTCCCATCTTATCTTGAAATCTAAACAATTAACTACTTCTATTAAGTTAGAGCATTCCCAATCCAGGGTGGATTTATCCACCTTCACTTAGGCGTCATATATGCGCCACTAGGATAAATCCACCTTACTGACGCAAAGTGAAACTCTATAAGTTGGAGAGTTCCCAAGGGAAGTTGGACTCTTTGAGATAGAAAGCACATGTCGTACCATTTATGAGCTCCACTTAAAAAGTGTCACAAAATGGTTCAATAAGATTTTCATTTTCGCAAAGAAAGTTTTTCCAAGGTTGCTCCTATTGAAGGTTTGGAATCTTTGCCAGAGACCTAGTAGTCCAGAAAATAGAATGACTTGCGAACAATGTGAGCACTCACCTGATATTTTAGGGTCCCTGATTCTACCAATTGTGGTAAAAAGATGGAATTGGGACAGAAAAACAAATTTAACAGAAGCTAAAATGAACTTTTACTACTTTTAGTTCATAAAATAGCCTATATACAACCATCTCTGGATAAATTCTTTCAAATTTAACAGAAACTAAAATGAACTTTTACCACTTTTAGTTCATAAAAATAGCCTATATACAACCATAAAACAAATTCAAACTATCCCACGGTTTGCAAACTCGGCAACCAAGGTGCCCCCCTCAATTACTTGAGAGAATTTATACAGAAAGGTTTTTGTCGTTCTCCTCTGCTTCTTGATTGAGTTTAGATAAACTCGAAGAAACCTTGTTTGGGAAGTTCACATCATCAGTTCATCACTCTCTTCAACACCACTACCTCCCAAAAGATGCCTCTTCTCACTTTGTCACCATTTTCTTCTCTCCACTATATAAATTCATAAACAATCATACTTCCTTCCCATCATATCTTGAAATCTAAGTAATTAACTACTTCTATTAAGTTAGAGCATTCCCAATCCAGGGTGGATTTTTCCACCTTCACATAGGCGCCATATATGCGCTATTAGGATAAATCCACCTTACTGACTCAAAGTGAAACTCTACAAGGTGGAGAGTTCCGAAAGGAAAGTGGAATCTTTGAGATAGAAATAACATGTTGTCCCATTTATGAGCTCCACTTAAAAAGTCTCACAAAATGGTTCAATTAGATTTTCACTTTCTCAAAGAAAATTTTTTCAACGTTGCTCCTACTGAAGGTTCAGAATCTTTGCAAGAGACCTAGTAGTCCAGAAAATTGAATGACTCGCAAATAATGTGAGCACTTAACTGAGATTTTAGGCTCCCTGATTCTACCAATTTTGTTAAAAAGATGGAATTGGGATAGAAAAACAAATTTAACAGAAACAAAAATAAACTTTTACCACTTTTAGTTCATAAAAATAGCCTATATACAAAGATAAAATAAATTCAAAATATCCCACTTTCATTTGGTTTGAAAACTCGGCAACCAAGGTGCCCCCTCAATTACTTGAGAGAATCTATCCAGGGAGGTTTTTGTCCTTCTCCTCTGCCTCTTGATTGAGTTTAGATAAACTCAAAGAGACCTTGTTTTGGAAATGCACATCATCAGTTCATCACTCTCTTCAACACCACTACCTCCCTAAAGATGCCTCTACTCACTTTGTCACCATTTTCCACTCCTCCCCTACATAAATTTTCATAATCAATTATACTTCCTTCCCATCCTATCTTGAAATCTAAGCAATTAACTACTTCTATTCAGTTAGAACATTTTCAATGCAGGGTGGATTTATCCACCTTCACGTAGGCGCCATATAAGTGCCACTAGGATAAATCCACCTTACTGACTCAAAGTGAAACTCTACAAGGTGGAGAGTTTGCAAGGGAAGGTGGATTCTTTGAGATAGAAAGTACATGTCGTCCCATTTATGAGCTCCACTTAAAAAGTGTCACAAAATGGTTCAATAACATTTTCACTTTCGCAAATAAGGGTTTTCCAATGTTGCTACTACTGAAGGTTCGGAATCTTTGCTAGAGACCTAGTAGTCCAGAAAATTGAATGACTCGCATACAATGTGAGCACTCAACTGAGATTTTAGGGTCCCTGATTCTACCAATTGTGTTAAAAACATTGAATTGGGACAGAAAAACAAATTTAACAGAAACCAAAATGAACTTTTACCACTTAGTTCATAAAATAACATATATACAACCATAAAACAAATTAAAAATAGCCCACGGTTTGCAAACTCGGCAACCAAGATGCCCCCTCAATTACTTGAAAGAATCTATCCATAGAGGTTTTTGTTCTTCTCCTCTACTTCTTGATTGAGTTTAGATAAACTCGAAGAGACCTTGCTTTGGAAATGCACATCATCAGTTCATCACTCTCTTTAACACCACTACCTCCCAAAAGATGCCTCTTCTCACTTTGTCACCATTTTTCTCTCCTCCCCTATATAAATTCATAATCAATCATAGTTCCTTCCCATCTTATCTTGAAATCTAAACAATTAACTACTTCTATTAAGTTAGAGCATTCCCAATCCAGGGTGGATTTATCCACCTTCACTTAGGCGTCATATATGTGCCACTAGGATAAATTCACCTTACTGACTCAAAGTGAAACTCTACAAGGTGGAGAGTTCCCAAGGAAGTTGGACTCTTTGAGATAGAAAGCACATGTCGTCCCATTTATGAGCTCCACTTAAAAAGTGTCACAAAATGGTTCAATAAGATTTTCACTTTCGCAAAGAAATTTTTTCCAAGGTTGCTCCTATTGAAGGTTTGGAATCTTTGCCAGAGACCTAGTAGTCCAGAAAATTGAATGACTTGCAAACAATGTGAGCACTCAACTGAGATTTTAGGGTCCCTGATTCTACCAATTATGGTAAAAAGATGGAATTGGGACATAAAACAAATTAAACAGAAGCTGAAATGAACTTTTACTACTTTTAGTTCATAAAATAGCCTATATACAACCATCTCTGGATATATTCTTTCAAATTTAACAGAAACTAAAATGAACTTTTACCACTTTTAGTTCATAAAAATAGCCTATATACAACCATAAAACAAATTTAAAATATCCCACGGTTTGCAAACTCGGCAACAATTACTTGAAAGAATTTATCAAGAGAGGTTTTTGTCCTTCTCCTCTACTTCTTGATTAAGTTTAGATAAACTCGAAGAAACCTTGTTTTGGAAGTTCACATTATCAGTTCATCACTCTCTTCAACACCACTACCTCCCAAAAGATGCCTCTTCTCACTTTGTCACCATTTTCTTCTCTACCCTATATAAATTCTTAATCAATCATACATCCTTCCCATCCTATCTTGAAATCTAAGTAATTAACTACTTCTATTAAATTAGAGCATTCCCAATCCAGGGTGGATTTATCCACCTTCACATATGCGCCATATATGCGCCACTAGGATAAATCCACCTTACTGACTCAAAGTGAAACTTTACAAGGTGGAGAGTTCCCAAAGGAAGGTGGAATCTTTGAGATAGAAAGCACATGTCGTCTCATTTTTGAGCTCAACTTAAAAAGAGTCACAAAATGCTTCAATAAGATTTTCACTTTTGCAAAGAAAGTTTTTTCAACGTTGCCCCTACTGAAGGTTCAGAATCTTTGCAAGAGACCTAGTAGTCCAGAAAATTGAATGACTCGCAAACAATTTGAGCACTTAACTGAGATATTTTAAATTGAATGACTCGCAAAAATCACTGTTAATTACTTTCACAACAATGCTCTTCTTTCTTTGGTTCATGGCAAACATCTTTACATAGAAAGAAAGTCGTTATGGCAGGACATCCATCAACATTTCTCTCAATAGCTAGTCTTGGGTGACTTTAACATCGTTCTAACAGCTGAAGAGAAAAGACGGTGTGTCAGCCCTCTGTCAATTGCAATGAGAGAATTCATATCCTTCATAGACACAAATAACCTCATTGAAACTCTACATAGTGGCCTTGCCTTCACTTGGAGCAACAAATAAAAAGGTGTCAGAAAATTTTTGGAGAAGCTGGATAAAATGCTCTTCAATCAATCCTGGCTCAATTCCTACCCAAATTGGATGTACAAAGTTCATAGCAGATTATGTTCAGATCATTGCCCTCTAACTGGAGTTATAACCTCTATTCCTAAACCTCCCAATGTTCCTTTTAAAAAATTTCGGATGTGGTTAACTCATGATACCTTCTTGGATACAGTTAAACAACGTTGGTCCCAGTATATTGTTGGGAACTCTTTCTTTGATTTTACTCAGAAGCTGGAGATATTCAAAATGGTTCTAAAACATTGGAATTTTCACATTTTTGCTTTACAACTAAACCTGGAATCCAGCTCATTTAATGACAATCTTGCTACAGAAATTCAAACTGCAGAAGAAGAGATTGAGGATATTTTAGAACAACATGCCTCTTTCTAGCAACAAAAAGCTGGAGTAAGATGGCAAAATGAGGCTGACTGATGCACAAGATACTTCCACATCATGGCTAGTGCAAGAAAGTCTAAGTCTTTCATTATTGAGCTGAAAAATGATTAGGGCAATTGGTTGTCTACACAGGAAGATATAGCTAATTTCATTGTTCAACATTATGAATCTAAATTTTCTTGTACAATTCTTTCGAGAGCAAGGTAGGAAGATATAGCTAATTTCATTCTTCTTTGGCTTGTTTTACAAGGAATGGGGTTCCCTCAAGTTTGCATTAATTGGATTAAAGCCGCCATTTCCTCTAACAAGATTTCTATTCTTCTTAATGGTGGACCTATCGGGTTTTTTTTTTTTCTACAATGAGGGGACTCAGGCAAGGAGACCCCCTCAGCTCCCCGCTTTTATTCGCCTTTGCTGAAGATGCTCTTAGTAAAGGTATTCAATATCTTGTTTATTGTAAGAAAGTTAAAAGAATTGCCCAACATGCACATTATAGAAGGGGGGATTTAGGTTTTAGTCACCGTAAGTATATACTATTTAGGGAAATAGCATTTTTGTTTCATTAATTAGGTTTTAGTCATGAAACGGCTGTTGAACCAAACATAATTTTAAAATAGCCAAAATACCCCCACTTAAAAAACACATAAAAAGCACGAGATGTAGGTTTAGCTGGCAATATAGGGACACGTTGTATAATTACGATCGTTGGATCTCCACCAGTATAATATGTCCATCCATCTCTCTCATCTCATAGATCTCCATGTATTGAAGCGGGAAAACAAAGAGATATACTCATGTTGCCCCCAACCACCACCAACACTTAGATATTTTTTTCATTTTCTCTCTCATTTTCTCTCATCTTCCATCATGTTCTATAACCAACCCTCAATCTAGGGTTTCTTCTAAAACCCCATCTCCTACTCAAAATCAGTTTTTTTTTTTCAATTTCTTCTAAAACTCATCTTTCTACTCGGCGTTTCTTACAAAGATTACTAAAGGGAGGGTTTTTATTTGGGTGGCGAAAGTGATCGTTGTAACAAAGGATAACAGGTATGTTAATTTTTATTTTATTTTCACTCTCTCTCGTCATCCTCTGCTATTGTTGTTTGATTTTACTCAAAGTTCTATTTGGTTTTTTTTTTTTTTTGTTGCTTGTTTTGAATGATGGTTGTCTAGGTTCTTCTGAAATTTCGATCTATTTTGTTACATGTTTAAAATATTGAATCTTTGTTTCAATTTCTAATAAATCAGTTTAAAAAAATTGTTTTTTTTTTTAATTTATGTTTTGTAAAAAGGCCCCATCTTTGTTAGAGTTTCAAAATTTTGATTTTCTTAAATATCAAGTTTCTGTAGAGATCTATGTTTTTTTCCTTAAATATAAAAAAAATCTGATCTTTTGGCTAAAAAACCCACATTTGTAACTAATTCAATTATATTTCTAGGGTTTGTAAGTAGTTTATTTATATTTTTGTTAAAAACCCCAACTTTGTAATCTATTTTTGTAAATAAAAACTGAAAAATCAATCTATCTTTGCTTGTAATCTATCTGTGCATTTACTTGTATTTACTTGCATTTACTTGCTTAATTTCTCTATATCAGTAAATTTAATAAAGCTAAATTTCTCTATACAAGTTGTTAAATATGGAAATTTGATAATGTTATATAAATACTCTGTTTTTTTATTTTATCACCACTCTCATTTTTTCTTAATGTTTGAACATATTACTCTGTTTATAAATATTGTGTAATGGTTGTCTATACTGTATACTTATTTGCTTGAAAATAGTGATGTTTGACATTGTGAATGTGATATTGATTAGGTGCAATGGAGTTAGGGTTAAGGGATGTTGTGATGCATTATGAAGGTTTGTGGGGCCTAATTAAGCCGGGGAATGTGAGATTAGGTGATTACAAAGGTGGTAAGAAGGTGGTATGGAAGATTGATGGTGCGAAACTGATGTGGATGGATTTTGTGGCAGACATTAAGGAGAAGTTGCTTGGCAGGGCTAATATTGATGATACAGATCTGTTTGTTTCTTATGTATTGGATGGTGAAAGGTACCAAGTTGATAAAGGTATCCATTTGATAAAAATGTGGAACATAATGAAGAAGCTAGGTGATAGAAAATATCATATTTTTGTGATTAAAGTTGTTCCTGGTGTGCCTATGGTTACATCTCCATTAAGGAGGTCACCTAGGGTTCAAAACCTTAATCCAAAACCTGTTACAACAAATCCTAAAGCCAAAAATGTCATATTTGAAATTGATGATTCTGAATCAACTCCACCTAGACCCACACACAACAATCAGCCTGAAGGTTTAACTCATTTACCTAGTACACCCAAGTCCACAAATATTCCAAACAACAACTATCTTCTTTCCCCTAGAAGGTCACCTAGGCTTCTTGTTTCTAAATCCAACCTTGCTGGGACTAGTAATGCTCCAAACATGATTGCAGTCAATAATGTTTCATCTTGGGATGGTAGCAACGATGTAAGTGATTGTCATTCTCAACCTGAAAGTTGTAGGTTGTCACAACTGCCATCTCAGTTTACTTCACAGCCAGAATCATTTGGAATAATTACATGCTTAATATTGAAGGCGGTGATAATTTGGTTGTTGACCTTCAAGAACCAGTGGCTGCAGCTAGAAATCAATTGTTAGATGAAGAGAACAATGAAGGTGATAAGACCTACTATCCAAGTCCATTCTTTGGTATTACAGTTGATGACAGTGATGGAAATTCCTATGTTTCTAGTGATAGTGATGACAACTACTTTCCTAGTGAAAGTGATAAAGAAGATGGGGATGATGTGGATAGTGATGGAGAAGATATGTTGGAAGGTTACCAAGAAGAACAACAACATGATAAGTTTGACAACCTTTATCAGGAAGAAGATGATGAGAAGATTGAAGACTTGATTGCAAAGCAAAATATTCCTGAAATGTGCCAAGGTATGTGTTGGCCAACCATTGAAAAGTGCAGACATTATTTTAAGAGTTTGGCAAACATAATGACAGGAAGAGGTTCAGAGTTGTATGCAGTGATGATACTTGTAAATGGTTTGCTTCTTGTTACAAAGTTGGAAAGAACGACTGCACCTTAGTGTTACATAAGTTCACAGATGTGCACACATGTCTTGGACTTGGGCAGCCTGAGAACAAACATGCTACAGCACCTTGGGTTGCTTCTGAGCTTCTAGATTACTTGAGGGACCATCCACTTTCAACTCCCAAAGACATCAAGAAGGAGATTGTGAAGAGGACTGGAAGTAAGATAACTTATTGGACTGCATGGGTAGCAAAGAATATGATGATGGACAAGATCAATGGAAATTATGAACAAAGCTATACTTTGTGTCCAGAGTTGGTGAAACAAGTGAAAGAAAGAAACCCAGACTCAATTGTGAAGTACTATGTTGATGATGAAAAGCAATTTTCTGGGTTGTTTGTATGTTTTAGAGCTTGTTTGACAAGTTGGACAAATGGTTGTAGACCAATTGTTGGTCTTGATGGGTGTCACTTGAAGGGCAAGTATGAAGGTCAGTGTCTTAGTGAAATAGGGCTGGATGGGAACAATGGTTTGTTTCCTCTTGCTATATACATCAGAAGGGGTGAAAGACGTGATAGTTGGTTTCATTTCTTGGGACATTTAGAGAAAGACTTGAAGAAAAGGACTCTGGGGTATGGTGGAGATGTCTTGACATTCTTTTCAGATAGACAGAAAGGCTTGGTGAAAGCTGTACATGAGATTTTTCCAAATGCTTACCATAGATACTGCTACAGACACATGATTGCAAACTACAAGAACAATAGCTTCAAGGGTGAACATCTTGTGAACCTTGCTTGGGCTGCAGCTAAGGCCTTTAAACAGTGTGATCATCTTAAAGTGATAGAGATGCTCAAGGAAGAAAACATTCAGGCAAAAGAGTACCTAGAGATGGAACCTGTACAGTCTTGGGCAAGATGTTATTTTGACAAGACTTCAAAATGTGATTACAGCAACAACTTCTCTGAAAGCTTCAATGGGTGGATGTTAGAAGTGAGGCATATGCCACTTGTCAGGTTAGTGGACAGGTACATAGAGATGCTTTCTAAGCAGTTTTATGATAGGAAAGTCTGTTTTGTGGACGTTTATGGTGAGACCTTGGTGCCTAGAGTATGTGAGCTGATTGAAAAAATGGATAGGAAGTATTTTAAATATGAGGTCCAGGGTATTAGTTTTGATATCTTCTTGGTGAAAAGCAGACACACTGGCAAGAAGTGGAATGTGGACATCGAACAACACACTTGTACTTGTAATGAATGGCAGGTTTCAGGGGTTGTTTGTGTTCATGTTGTTGCTGTAGTGAGGAATAGAAGAGAGGGATGGGTGAAGTAAGTTAAATTTTTTTGTTTACATTAATAAATATAATTTTGTTGTGTGTTATTTTAAATTAATAAATATTTCTTATATTCAACTTTAAGATGTAATTTTGTTTTGCAGATGGTGTAGCCCTTGGTTTACGGTACAATTATATAGAAAAGCATATGAAGGATATATAGTACATTTTTTTGGTTTAGATGATTGGGGACAGGTTAGTATTTTAGACACATGTGATTTTAGTATTCTGATTTATTTATATTTTGATTTTATTTATATTCTGATTCATATTTTATTTGTAAACAGCCTGATGAAGTGGTTCTTCCACCACCAATACAAAAGGCTCCAGGTAGACCTAAGAAATTGAGAATCAGAGGTGAAGATGAACCGGTTCCAAGTAAGATTAAAATGATATATAGTGGCTGCAAAGTGACAGGCCATAATATTAGAACTTGTAAGAGAAGACAAGATGCTACACACGTTTACAAGCCAAAGGGTAAGAAATAATACATTACAAAAGTGTTTTCTATTTTTCATGATAGGTAAAATGTGTTAACTTATTCTATTTTTCATGTAGTTAAAAAGTACAAGAGGAATGAGATGATTGGTCTTACTCAAGAGCAACCCTCTCATAATGCTGAAGCGGAAAGTTCAAAACGGAGAGGCAGGGGTGCTTCAAACAAAAGAAAAGTTGCTGATATAAACAATGGAAAAGTTGCTGATTCAAACAAGGGAGGTAGGGGTGGTGGAGTGAGAATGAGGGGTGGTATTGGTGGTTTGAAACCTACACGGATGCATTGAATAGCTACAAGTAAGTATTTTGTATGTGAGTCTGGTAGTATTTTGGATAATGTGTTGAAACTTGAGGTATTTTGAACTTGCTGAGTCCCATGGATAATGTGGTGTAGTCATGCTGCTATTTTGGCTATGTTGAATTATTTTGATATTTTGGATAATGTGTGGCAGTCATGGATAATGTATTTTCAAACATGCAGTCATGGATATGTTGAATTGAATAGATATTTTGGGAGTGTTGTTTGTTATTTAATGTTTTTATTTGTAGTGCATGATTTATATGAAAATACATATATTTATAGAAATATTGATTGACACGTATTGATAGAAATATTGCTTACATAGGAATTACATAGCTAGGAAAACAAAAGGACACAGGGAAAAACATGGGAGTTCATCATATGGATCAGGACAGAGATAAATTGTGTCGTGTCCAGGACAGATATCAGAGATCGTATTGACACTTTAGAAACATGAAATGCTCAACTCCATGTTCATCGTAAACTGTATAGAATTTTATGATTCATCGCATCCTTCATTGTTATATGGAAAAAATAGGAGTGGACAGACCTCAGCTGTGTGTCCTTCAGACCTGCAGATTTAACAGAGATCCTGTGAAAAAAAATAGATTAGTATTACTTATTAGAAGTTAATCCCTTCTATAATTGTAATTATTAGGTATTGGACACTTTGGCAGCCATTAAAATGACAGAAAAATACTACCCAAAGGTTACAACGCACCCATCTTCAAGCTTGAAAGTTGTTTATCTTGATTGCAGGTACAAAGTCTGTGTAGAACTTGTTGGTTTTGAAAGTCTATTGCAGGTACAAAGTTGTTGTAGGAAACATAGCTTATATAGCTTATATAAGCTTGAAGAAGATGACTAACGCCTCTTTTTTGTTAGCCATTGGATTTAGTTGTTGGTTTAGATTAGGACATGTGTATTTCATTATTCAAACAGGTGCTTTAAGTTTCTCACGTGTAGAACACGTGAATTTTACAGGGGTAATTAAGCCTTTTCAAAAAATATTCCGGTTAAACCCGGTTTTTTTTAACTCGGGTCAAACCAAGTGACTAAAACCTAATTTATGAAACAAAAATGTTATTTCCCTAAAAAGTATATACTTACAGTGACTAAAACTTAAATCCCCCTTATAGAAGTCCCACACACTTATTTTATGCTGATGATATTTTTCTTTTCTTTAAAGCTGACAAATCTACTATCAAAAACCTTCTTGCTCTCTTGGATAGTTATCAGTCTTCTGCAAGACAACTTGTCAACAAGGCCAAGTACAAAGCTTTCTTCAGTCCCATGTATCAAGGAAGGAAAGAAGACATCCTTCAGCTACTTGGCATTAATGAGGGCCATTGGACAGAGAAGTATCTTGGAGTCCCACTAACTCAGACCATCCTCGACAAAATAAAATGCAGAATTACAGGTTGGGCTGGTAAAACTTTATCTTTTCAACGCAGACTCATCTTGGCAAAGCAAAGTCCTCAACAATATTCCTCTTCATAACATGGCTTTGTTCAAGTGGGCAAGTGGCCCACCCGTTTCATACATGAATGTGAAAAAAGCATCATGAACTTCATATCGACTAGTGATGCAGACAAGAAGAAGGTTGTCACGATGGCTTGGCATAGTCTTTGCAAACCTAACTCAGAGGGCGGCTTGGGTCTTAGACATCTCAGGGACATCAACTTATCTCTCCTTATGAAGTTGGCTTGGTCAATTCTCAATGATAATTCACTTTGGTGTCTAAGTACATGAGTTAGAAGTACATCAACAAGTACCGTGACTTTTATGTCTCTAAATCATCCCCACTTTGGTCTGACCTTAAATGGACATTACAACAGATTCCTGATCACTACATATGGGAGATTAGGGATGGCAAGCTTATTCATTTCTGGAAAGACAGATGGGTTGGCGAAGCAGCTATAAAGGATCTCTTACATCCTGAAGCTAATATTTGGAAAAGAACACAGTCAACTCTCAGTCTTTTCATTCAGGGATCATCATGGTGCCTCAACGACAACAATACAAACATTCTGCAGCAGCTAAACATTAATGTGCACTGTCTCCCAACTCCTAACAGCTCTAAGTTTGATGCTCTAATCTGGAAATATAACGCAAATGGCATGTTCTCAACCGCAAGCGCCCATGAAGAAATCAAGAATAAACATCCCAAACCTCCTCGGTCTGAGTTTCTGTGGAGAGCAAATGTTCATCTTAGCATCAAGGCAATAGTCTGAAAGATTTTTCACAGAAAATTACCAACTGAAGATATGCTAAAGGTGAGAGGTATATGCATAGTTTCCAGGTACTGCCATTGTCAACAATCTGCAGAAACTATTGACCACCTTTTCTTTCAGTGTAATTTTCCAACTCAGATATGGTCTCAAGTTGCAACTATTTTCGGTTTTCAACTCAGTTTATCCTCCTTCGATGATATGTTGCAAGCCTGTCAGAATAGATATGCTTTTATTAAAGATTTTTGAAAAGCTTTTGCCTTTATAGGCCTTGTTGGCATTTGGAAAGACAGAAATAAAATCTTGTTTGATGGAAAAAAATCGAACACTGGTCTCATTATGGCTACCATTAGAAGAGAAGTTAGCTTTGCTCATGCTACCACCAAGACTTTAATAACCCAATATTTGTGCAATATAACAATAGTAAAGCAAACAATAAAGCAATAAACAAATAAAGAACACACGATATTTTTAACGTGGTAAAACCCAATATGGGAAACGTCCACGGTTGTCCTCGCGACAACAAATAAATCCACTAGATGAAAAGAGATGTACAAACCTATCAACTACCTGCAATCACTACGAGTTGACACTACTGGTTATCTCTAACACCTTGACTTCACCGGAGCACCTTGATGAACACACAAGGATACTCGACTTCTTGATGAACACACAAGAAGACTCGAAGCTAAATCACTATTCAATAATTAAGAAGAAGATGAATGAGGAAGAAGGAAGAAGAAGATGAATGGGGAAGAAGAAGATGAGTTCAATCACCAAAAACAACCTTAACCAAAACCTAAACAAACTCCAAGAATAAGACTTCAATTGGACGGCCAAAGAACTAACTTGTTCTTTGGAAGAGAAACCCTATTTATACTTAGGGTTGGAATACACAGAAAATGGGCCGAAATTGACGAAATCCATATTGGACGTACGTACGTCGAAATAACGTTCGTACGTCTTCACACGATAAACGCTTGCTGCCTGCTTGGACGTACGAACGTCCTAACAAGGTACGTACGTCCTGAACAAAAACAATCCTGCTGCCTAACCTGACGTACGTACACCCTAACTCGGTATGTACGTTCAACACGATGAAAGATTGCTGACCTACTGGACGTACGTACGTCCTAACTAGGTACGTACGTCCTAAACCAAAAACACACTATGGATACACAAAACACAAGGACAAGAACCTAGGATGACGTGCGCAGAACGAGGTTTTCCTAACAATGAACTCAAGGCGAGATAACCATGGACATCCAATGTCACAAAATTGATGTCAAACAACTTAGTGCCGGTTTCAGACTTCACACTCAGACTCAGTACAGGATAAGAGTACTATCCAGAAGTTGGGCTTATCTTTCAAACACAGTTCCACAACTGCTTTCTTTGAATCCTATTGGTAGCCACCTCCCCCAGGAGTTATTAAACTGAAGGACCGGAAACCCAGGCCTTGCAGGTTGGGGATGCTTATTTAGAGATCACACTTGCAAAGTGAGAGGTGTTTTGTCTGGAGGCTTAGGCAATGATACCAACTATAATGCAGAAGTTCCAGCCATTATTCATGGTCTTGAAAAAGCACTAGAACAGGGTTGGCTACGAATTTGGGTTGAAAGTGATTCAACTTCAGTTGTGCAACCACTTAGGAAGGACAAAGTACACTCGAAGCTCAGGCGTAGATGAATTCATATCAAAGACAAATTTGAATGGTTGAACATAATCAGTGCTTGGAGGGAGGTCAATTTTGGAGCTAACAATTGCACAAAGGCTGGAGGAAAACTCAACAAAGTACAAGTGCAATGGTGCGATAAAAGACCAAATTTTTTAACCTCACTTGAAAGTCCTGCACTCACCTATTACATGGAAGTGCACATCTGAGTTGTAAGGGAAGGTGGGGATCTATAACCACCTCCTCATTTGCTATATTATTTTCATTTATTCTTCTCCTTGTATCTTTTTTAACTTTTATTCTCAATATTAATCACCCTTTAAGCAAAAAAAAAAAAAAAAAAAAGACTAGAATCTGGAGTTGGGTATTAACCAACTCCAAATCCAACTCTAATGGGGCTAACATGTGTCGGAAATTGAAGAAAGGGGAGTGGACAACTCTAATGGGGCTAACTTGTTATGACATTAATTATAATCAAATTTGACATTATTATGGGAAGGAATCTTAACAATGGGGAAAAATCTGGATGACTCTTCCATTAATCCCTTATGATTTAATTTAATTTAATTTAATTTTCTTAACAAAAAACTATTTTATTGATAAATTCAAGGAATTACACAAACGTAGAGAACAAGCCGCTACAACCTATGTTGCAAGCCCTTCTTTTTTTTGTTATCAGCAGCCACCGACGGTCTCGATGATGTTGAGAGGAGGATACGGTGATAGACATATCATTGGGAAGCAAACTTCAATGTTGATGAACCAGCAAAACATGCAGTTGGAGTGGTCCAAGGAGTAGAAAAAATGGTACAGGGAAAATAAACCTCAATTCCTAGTATCCATTTTTTTTGCAAAAGATAAGCAATTTGAATTAAAGAATGAAACGGAATTACAAAAAATCTGACCAGCAGCCAGGTGAAAAAGAAAGAAAACTTCAATCAAATCTGAAGTAGACAAATTGGGGGTCCTCCACTTTATTTAGTAGTGGAGGCCTTCCAACATATGTCTAAACAACACCAACAGGCAAGTTAACACCTAGATTAGCCATGCAGTCAGCAGCAGTGTTTACTTCCCTCCAGGTAGAAGAAATAATAAACCTCTGCAGCCTTGTGATTGCTATGTTCCATCTTGTTGCCATTCGCCATGGTATCTGGTTCTTTCCAAAAGAATAAATTACAGCAACAGAGTCTGTCTTTACCCACAGTTTAGACCAGTTATTGTCCAACGCCCATTCAATTCCTTGCATTATGGCCTCACACTCAGCACAAAAATTAGTTGGCACCCCTAATCCTTTGCTCAGTGCACCAATGACATTGCCATGATCATCTCTATATACCGCCCCAGCCCCAGCAATCCCTGGATTCCCTTTAACAACACCATCACAACTAAGCTTAATGAAACCAAAGTCAGGGGGGATCCATCTACATTGTCGTATCTAGGAGCTTTAGGGAGACTGGCATCCACCCCAATTTTCCCTAGAATAGAACCATCAGTAGAATGAATTCTTGGAATGTCTTTTGAAAGTTTGCCTGCAGCTTTGAGCCACCATCTGACCTTGTATGAACAGCTGAAGATATTAAATCTTACCTCTTCAAACAACCGTTTATTCCTTCCCTTCCATGTCTCTACCATGACAACAAGAACCCCAACATTCCACAGATCTCTGAGTAGAGTGTTGAAGTTGTTGCTCTTTGCCATAGCCTGTTCAAAACACACAAAGTCATAGCTGCAATTAAATAGTTGACACAACCATGACCATAAATCCTTCACTCTATTACAATGTCACAACAAGTGATTTAAGGACTCCTCTTCTTTACCACACAGACAACACATGGATGCTAACTGAATACCCCTCTTTTGCAAGGTTTTTTCTACTGGTACTCTGTTATGAATCACTTTCCAGGCAATGCCAGCAATCCTAGGATGTGTAGCAGCTGCCCAAACTTTATTGTACCACCATACAGGTTCACCCTTTTTCCTGATTGCCTCATATGCTTCAGCAGAACAGAAATTCCCTTTGGCATTCAAAGACCAGACTAGTTTATCAAACTGTGTAGGACAAATCTAGGGCAAATCATTCAATTGGATACCTGCCAAAGCAAGAACTTGTTGCAAAATTGGCCCGATATTCCATCTCCCATTCTCAATAACATCACGGAGTTTAGACTTACAATGCTTCAATACTTCTGTACTAAGGTGCAACCTTTCTTTGATAGATTTCCCACACCAATTATCCCTCCAAAGATCTATCTTTTCACCTGTGCCAATGATTCATGCTGTATGGGGTAAAGTCTCCTCAAGTGCCCATTTCAACCCTGGCCATATGGTAGACTTCTTGTAATATTGAATCCATTCTCCCATATGTTTCATGTACTTATTTTTCATGAAAACTGAGAATTCATTCTCATTTGTTAGCATAGACCATGCCAACCTCATTAGCATTGTCTTATTAACCTCTGAGAGCCTACGAATTCCAAGACCGCCTTCTACCAAAGGCTTGCAACAGTCTTCCCATCTCACAGTAACAGCTTTCCTTATACTAGGGTTTCCCGACCAAAGAAAATTCCTAATAAGAGTTTCGCATTCCTTGATAATACTTGGTGGTCATTTGTAAACTGACATATTAAAAATTTGGATACTACATAAGATGAACTGAATTAAAACCACTCTCCCTTAGAAGGACAAAGATTTGCCAGCCCAAGAAGAAACTCGTGATCTTATCTTATCAATCAATGGATGCAACACAGCCTTTGTAACTCTACCATGAACCAATGGCACCCCAAGGTACCTCTCTGGTAGACAACCTGTTGTCATATTAAACAATTCCTCAATCCTTACTTTCATACATGCTGCATGTCACATGTCCCATAAACAATTTGCTTTTTGCTTTGCTCACCACCTGACCTGAGGCCTTCTGGTATCTAGAAAGAAAACCAGCAAGGTTTCGGAGTTGTTTGATCTTTCCATTAGCAAAAATGTGTACATCGTCCGCAAAACGAAGATGAGAGGGCCCAGGGAAACCCCTCACTATACACATAGGCGCTACTAGACCACTTGACATTAAAAAACTTATACCCCGGCTAAGAGCTTCTTCGGCTACCAAAACTCAGATCTACTTTTCTGTTGCCAAAATTCCTGTTGTTGCTTCAGAATATCTTGTAAATGTTTTTCTTTACCCAATGTTTCTTCTGTAATGATCTCACTCTCAGGTTGTTCTTCTAGTTTTAGCTGCCAAGTTTCTAGCTCAACTTCTGCTTCTTTAATTTTGAGGTCCAAGTTCCCAAAAACTTGTGTTTTCCATTTCTTAAGAACTTCCTTCAATCTCTTGAGCTTTTGCTGAACTCGAAAGATTGGAGCAATGGCTTCCCTCCATGAGTCTTCCACAGTTTTCATTAAGCTCTCATGTTTAATCCATTCCTTACAGAATCTGAATGGGATGTTGCTTGGCCGTGAAACCCTTGCGTCTGCGCCAAAAAGAGGGGCATGATCGGAGTATGATCTAGCATAAATTTTGTACTTCCAAGAAGTGAACCTGTCAGTCCATAAATCATTTGCCAAGGCTCTATCGATCATGCTGTAAATTCTGTTGCTTCCCAACTGGTTGTTGCACCATGAGTACTTCAACTCTGTTGCGCTGCATTCTACCAACCCACAATCATTAATCATATCAGCAAACTCTTTCATAATCCGAGAATCAGGAATTCTACCCCCTTTCTTCTCTTCAATCCTCAAAACAACATTAAAATCGCCAATCACCAGCCATGGAATACTGGTTAGGCTGAGAGTCGTGAGGTCAGCCCATAACTTCCTTCTATACACAAACAAGTTATGAGCGTGCACAAAAGTAACGAGACAGTCACGTACCATCACAGTAATATGTTGCTCAGACATAAGGATAAGGCCCACTTGCAATCCAGTCCTCCACCCAAAGATTTCCTAGTTTATGTGTAGAGTGGTTGTGGATAAATGAACTACTAAAATTTGGAGGTTTTATTCAATTAAAATTGCTTGATAACGGCTCAATTTTTTGTTCATCCAGACAAACAACTTCAAGATGTAACTCAAAAACAAGCTTCTTAAATCTCTCATTCGTATCATCGTTTCCAATGCCTCTCACATTCCAAAAGAATGTCTTCATAGATAACAATGAGATGAGGGAATTGCCTGGTTCTTAGCCTAGATGCCACCGAAAAAGTAGCATCAGACACAAAACCTTTTTTTTTCTTCTTCGAAGTCTGAAACTGCCATTCATTATGTTCCAAGGCTTCCTCAGTAACCTTACTCTTGATAAAAGCAGGTTCATGTTCAACCAAATTTCTAGCTTGGCCAGCATTGACCAACTCGAGATTTCCTTCATCTGGTGGCACCTCTTGATTATTCTCAGAGGACTGGGGACTTGCTTCAACATGTGCCTCTGTGTTACTGGCCTCCACATCAATTTGTTGTTGTGGACTTCTTGTTTCAGGTCCTGGCGAGACAAGGATTGGGGTTGGTTGCCCTCTTCCGTTTTCATGGCCTTCTTCCATATTCTGAATTACGACCGGTTCCATGGTTGACGCCTCAGCGGCGTGGACAACCTCCTCAAGACCTTTAGCCTTTTTCTTGTATCGTTTCTTTAGGCTCTTGGACATCCCTGCAGTTAGATCCTGGCCATTAGAATCACCTCTCACTGGTTCCTTATTTTTCGTTGGTCTCTCTTGTTGATCTTTCTTCAAAAACCTACACTGAGAAACAATGTGCCCAATTACTTTACAATTGTTACAGAAGTATGGTAGCTTACCAATCTGAACTTCCTGCCAAAACTCAATGTTTCGATCCTCCACTTCCACAAGTATCTTGTCTAGAATAGGCTCTGAGAGATCCACATCCACCAAAACACTAGCATAGTACCCCATGTCACACTCAATGGTGTTCTTATCAACATGCATCAGCGAACCAATCGGTCCTTCCCATAGCCATGAGTATATCCACTCCCCAATACTCCATACTTAATCCTGGAAATTTTACCCACACAGCTGCTATTGTGTTCTTCTGTTTATCAACACTAAGGTATCGTTTTGTTTTTCTTTCAGTTAAGCACTGAATACTTATTAAGTTCTGAAGATCACTTAATACATTCAGTCATTAAGTGATCCTTTCTGCCAAATTTTAAGTCTGAATGACTTAACTGAACTTTTAGATGATGAAATAGATTAAGTACTTAATAGTTGGTAGAAAACAAACAGTCTGAATGAATGAAAAACAAACAACACCTAAAGTTTGGAGTCCACTTAGAAAATAGCAAAAGTTGTTTATTGATGTACCAAGGTCCCCTAAACCATAGCTTATCCAAGTCTTATTGAGACTCCAACTTGAATATCATGTATGATGTATCCACGGCCTAAAGGTGAGATCTTTACAGAGAAATCCATGATCTGTCGTGCAATTCCCCGTATTTCTTCATTGTTTGTGCCTTTTAAATCTATTCTACCCACAAGAGCAAACTTGTAGTAGTCCACACCTTTATCAACTGACTTCGAAGAGATCTTAATCATCGGAGTCTCCCCCCTCAAGCTAGGTAAAGGTAGATCGACTAAATCGACCGATCTTTGCATCCTATCCTTCGTCTTTTCAGCATAAGATTGTTTCATAGTACCACTGACCTGATTATTAACAAGATGAGGAGCATTAGATGTTACAGCCCCATTGAAATCCAGTAATCCACAACTTCTTGAACTGGAAGGTTAAGAACCGATTGTCCTCCTCTTTTCCCTAAAAAACACTTATTCCTTCCTACCCCTAGACCAATTGCCATGATTTCTAACCAAAGAGCGAACCTCCCCCCAATAATGGCTAAGTTTGTCTCGTTGGTCTCCTCTACTCTCTCCAAACGGAAAGAATTTGGCCGAAAGTGCAAAAGGAGGCAAGAATTACCCCAAATATCCTTCGAGAAAGATCGCACCAAAAATCGCCTCAAAACTGCCTCAAAACGAACAGAAAGCTAGCGATCCCATTCACTATATTGCTTTGGAATCTTGGTTTTTACCTAAGCCTAGTATCCATGGAAGTTCCATCCCAAGTGTACTTCAGGTTTCAGCAAGTAATATACGAATAATGTCTTTTTGCTGGTTTTTTTTATTTTGCCTCAATGAGGATGGTCTGTTATCATGTAACTCTGTAAGTTGTAACTTGTTATTTAATATTTATACAACCAATATTCACAACTTCCTTGCAGAAAAAATATAGAAAGGGGACTGGCACTCTGGGAGTTATTTAATGTCAACATATAAACAACACAGTCTCTCTTAAGATAATAAACATACTATGTTGTTTAAAGGAGACTGCCATTTGACAACAACATACTCATATTCTTGCACAGGAAGAAACACCTCAATTTTTTCACTATTGGGAGAGATCGGTAGATTTTCCTAACAATGTCAACAGTTTCCATCAAAGAGCACCAGGACTTGCAAATGGATTTGAATACTTCACCACTTTTTAGTATAAATTAGGTTTTGGAGCCGGTTTTTTTTTTTATTAGGGTTTAGAGCTGAACCGACAATTGACCCAAGTAATTATTTATAATGGCCAAAATACCCCTAATCAAAACTATATTAGGGTTAGTGTTTCAGGGGTAAAATTAGGTATTTTGAAAATATTTTTGGTTCAACCGGGTTTTTTTAGTTGTTGGTTCGAAAATGAGCTCTAAACCCTAATAAAGAAAAAAACCGGCTCCAAAACCTAATTTATACTAAAAAGTGGTGACCAAAACCTAAATCACCCTACTACTATATATGGATAGCATGAACAATCAGTCTTAAGTAATTTACTCTCTACAGTAAAACCTCCATAGATGAATGTTCGATAAAGTAATAACCTCATTTAGATAATAATTTCTTCCGATCCGAACTTGGGCATGTGTACTAAAGTAATATCCTCGCTAAATGCATTAAGTAATAAAAAAAATTAAATCCTTAAAGGCCCAACAAAAATATAAATTAATAATTACTAAAATTCATACAAAAATTTATGTATATAATCTACATACTCTTTTATAATTTCATTTTTTCTGAAAATATGCATCTAAACTCTAAAGTTGTTTATTTTTTCTTTATACCCAAACCAAATTCAACCTCATCCTTAACTCTTTGTAGAGCATACACAACTTCCGAAATATTTTGCTCATATTGTAACAAATATTTATATAATATGATTATTGCTTGAAATGCTTCTTTTGACGAAACAATTGGTCGGTATAACCAAACTATCATCAGGATCATGTTCATCATCATTTAGTGTATGACCGCGTACTTATTCTATTTTGATTTTTTTTTCTTTGACCACATACATAGATTGAAAATCTCCCTCTAAAATAATAAATAATAATTTATCGATAATTTAATATATTATTCATTTATCGATAAATAAATAATCTCACTAAAGTAATATATTTTTTCGGTCCCGAGGGTATGCATTTATCGAGGTTTTACTGTATTTGCTAGATTCTTACTTTCTTTGTGTTGAGAAGCACAAGATTTGATTTGTTTCTTACTTACCATTGACTTGGGGGGGGGGGGGGTGCGCAGCGGAAACTAATGCACAAATATAATGATTGAACTAATGTATGAAAGTAAAACGAAAAGACAAAATAAACAAGCAACCACACACAAGACACAAGATATACGTGGTTCGGCAATATGCCTACGTCCACGGGGAGAAAGGATGATGTTTTTCTTATCTAGACAATTGTACAAGCCCTCACGAAGAAACCGAAGTCTTCTTCCTCACAAAGTTCTCTCAAACTCTCTAATGGCTTCTCACAATCTCTCTCTTAGAAAAGTTAAGGTTTTGTATCACTTCTATTTGGCTTTATAGTATAGCCTGTAAGACCACGAATTTGGGCCCAAACAGGCCCATATTGCACATAAAACCCAACAATTCTCCACCTCGGCGAAGATTCAATAAATCTAACCGACAAACACAAGTCACAAACTCCCACACATGTCCCGAAAGACCACCTCGGCTGCACCACTTCATGGTTGCCTACGTACCCTTCTTCTAAGGGATCAAGCCATCGTAGTTCACTCCAAAATATACTATCCACTCAAAGGAAGAACATGGACCAAATCTAAGCAATGATAGAACTTAGTCCCTGAAACCACTTTAGTCAACATGTCAGCCGGATTATTGCTAGTATGAATCTTCTTCAATAAAATCTCATCATCTTCAATAATGTCTCTGACAAAGTGATGTCGCACATCAATGTGCTTTGTACGAGCATGATAAACTGAGTTCTTTGCCAGATTTATGGTACTTTGATTGTCACAATGAACCATAAGCTGCTCTTGCACAATACCCAAGTTTTTCAACATACCTCGTAACCAAATGGCTTCTTTAAAGGATTCAGTCACATCCATATATTCTGCTTCTGTCGAAGACAAAGCAACAAGAGATTGTAATGTAGACCGCCAACTAATAGGACCACCTGCCAATGTAAAAACATATCCAGTAGTAGACCGACGTCTCTCTATTTGACCATCATAATCAGCGTCCACATAACCAGCACAAAACTGATTCAAATTCCTTCCCTTCTGGAAAAGTAAACCAACCTCCACACTACCTTGAATGTAGAGTAAGATCCATTTCACAGCTTCCCAATGTTTCTCACCAGGATTATGCATGGACCTACTTACAGTGCCAACTGCATGCCTAATGTCGGGCCTTGTACATACCATCGCATACATCAAGCTACCAACCGCACTTGCATATGGATAACGTGTCATGTAAGCACGTTCCCTATCAGAATTAAGAGACATGGAAGCATTCAAGTTAAAATCTTTTGAGAGAGGTATACTCACAGCTGTACCAATCTCATATTGGCTAAATCTCTGTAGCACCTTCTGTAGATAGGCCTTTTGAGATAACCACAATCTTCCATTGTCTCGTTCCCTCTGAATTTCCATGCCAAGTATCTTTCTCGCTTCACCAAGATCTTTCATCTCAAACTTCATAGACATAGTCCTTTTCAACTTGTCTAACTCCACATTGCTTTAAGAGCCTATGAGCATGTCATCAACATATAAAAGCAAATAGATAAAAGAACCATCACATACCTTGCGAAAATAGACACAAGGATCATATGGACTTCTTGTGTACCCTTGCCCTATCATAAACCGAGTAAACCGCTTGTACCATTGCCTTGGAAATTGCTTCAACCCATACAGCGATTTCTTCAATTTACACACCAGCTTGTCATTACCCGCATCTTTATACCCACTCGGCTGAGTCATATAGATCTCCTCATCTAGCTCACCATGTAGAAAAGCAGTTTTCACATCAAGCTGAGCTAACTCCAAATCAAATTGTGCTACTAAGGCCAATAGGATGCGAATAGAGGAATGTTTCACAATTGGAGAAAAGATTTCATTATAATCAATTCCCTCCTTCTGAGCATAGCCTTTTGCCACCAATCTTGCTTTGAAGAGTACATTTTCACCAGGAGACCCATCTTTCTTAGTGTAAACCCATTTCCACCCGATTGCTTTCTTTCCCTTAGGCAACTCCATGAGTTCCCAAGTTTCATTCTTATGAAGAGATTTCATCTCCTCATCCATGGTCGTCTTCCACCTTTCATAATCACTACTCTGCAGTGCTTCACGAAAAGTTTCTGGAATACCCTCATCAACAACCGAAAGTGCATAAGCTACCATATCATCAGTAAGCCGTTTAGGAACACCGACATTTCTCTTATATAATCTAGATGCTGTCTCGTTCCCTCTTTAACCCAAGGAACTAACCTTCGGCTCTGATGCCACTTGTTGTGCGCAGCGGAAACTAATGCACAAATATGATGATTGAACTAATGTATGAAAGTAAAACGAAAAGACAAAATAAACAAGCAACCACACACAAGACACAAGATATACGTGGTTCGGCAATATGCCTACGTCCACGGGGAAAAAGGATGATGTTTTTCTTATCTAGACAATTGTACAAGCCCTCACGAAGAAACCGAAGTCTTCTTCCTCACAAAGTTCTCTCAAACTCTCTAATGGCTTCTCACAATCTCTCTCTTAGAAAAGTTAAGGTTTTGTATCACTTCTATTTGGCTTTATAGTATAGCCTGTAAGACCACGAATTTGGGCCCAAACAGGCCCATATTGCACATAAAACCCAACAATTCTCCACCTCGGCGAAGATTCAATAAATCTAAGCCGACAAACACAAGTCACAAACTCCCACACATGTCCCGAAAGACCACCTCGGCTGCACCACTTCATGGTTGCCTACGTACCCTTCTTCTAAGGGATCAAGCCATCGTAGTTCACTCCAAAATATACTATCCACTCAAAGGAAGAACATGGACCAAATCTAAGTAATGATAGAACTTAGTCCCTGAAACCACTTTAGTCAACATGTCAGCCGGATTATTGCTAGTATGAATCTTCTTCAATAAAATCTCATCATCTTCAATAATGTCTCTGACAAAGTGATGTCGCACATCAATGTGCTTTGTACGAGCATGATAAACTGAGTTCTTTGCCAGATTTATGGTACTTTGATTGTCACAATGAACCATAAGCTGCTCTTGCACAATACCCAAGTTTTTCAACATACCTCGTAACCAAATGGCTTCTTTAAAGGCTTCAGTCACAGCCATATATTCTGCTTCTGTCGAAGACAAAGCAACAAGAGATTGTAATGTAGACCGCCAACTAATAGGACCACCTGCAAATGTAAAAACATATCCAGTAGTAGACCGACGTCTCTCTATTTGACCATCATAATCAGCGTCCACATAACCAACACAAAACTGATTCAAATCCCTTCCCTTCTGAAATAGTAAACCAACCTCCACACTACCTTGAATGTAGCGTAAGATCCATTTCACAGCTTCCCAATGTTTCTCACCAGGATTATGCATGTACCTACTTACAGTGCCAACTGCATGCCCAATGTCGGGCCTTGTACATACCATCGCATACATCAAGCTACCAACCGCACTTGCATATGGATAAAGTGTCATGTAAGCACGTTCCCTATCAGAATTGGGAGACATGGAAGCATTCAAGTTAAAATCTTTTGAGAGAGGTATACTCACAGCTGTACCAATCTCATATTGGCTAAATCTCTGTAGCACCTTCTGTAGATAGGCCTTTTGAGATAACCACAATCTTCCATTGTCTCGTTCCCTCTGAATTTCCATGCCAAGTATCTTTCTCGCTTCACCAAGATCTTTCATCTCAAACTTCATAGACATAGTCCTTTTCAACTTGTCTATCTCCACATTGCTTTAAGAGCCTATGAGCATGTCATCAACATATAAAAGCAAATAGATAAAAGAACCATCACATACCTTGCGAAAATAGACACAAGGATCATATGGACTTCTTGTGTACCCTTGCCCTAGCATAAACCGAGTAAACCGCTTGTACCATTGCCTTGGAAATTGCTTCAACCCATACAGCGATTTCTTCAATTTACACACCAGCTTGTCATTACCCGCACAGCCATATAGATCTCCTCATCTAGCTCACCATGTAGAAAAGCAGTTTTCACATCAAGCTGAGCTAACTCCAAATCAAATTGTGCTACTAAGGCCAATAGGATGCGAATAGAGGAATGTTTCACAACTGGAGAAAAGATTTCATCATAATCAATTCCCTCCTTCTGAGCATAGCCTTTTGCCACCAATCTTGCTTTGAAGCGTACATTTTCACCAGGAGACCCATCTTTCTTAGTGTAAACCAATTTGCACCCGATTGCTTTCTTTCCCTTAGGCAACTCCATGAGTTCCCAAGTTTCATTCTTATGAAGAGATTTCATCTCCTCATCCATGGCCGTCTTCCACCTTTCATAATCACTACTCTGCAGTGCTTCACGAAAAGTTTCTAGAATACCCTCATCAACAACCGAAAGTGCATAAGCTACCATATCATCAGTAAGCCGTTTAGGAACACCGACATTTCTCTTATATAATCTAGATGCTGTCTCGTTCCCTCTTTAACCCAAGGAACTAACCTTCGGCTCTGATGCCACTTGTTGTGCGCAGCGGAAACTAATGCACAAATATGATGATTGAACTAATGTATGAAAGTAAAACGAAAAGACAAAATAAACAAGCAACCACACACAAGACACAAGATATACGTGGTTCGGCAATATGCCTACGTCCACGGGGAGAAAGGATGATGTTGTTCTTATCTAGACAATTGTACAAGCCCTCACGAAGAAACCGAAGTCTTCTTCCTCACAAAGTTCTCTCAAACTCTCTAATGGCTTCTCACAATCTCTCTCTCAGAAAAGTTAAGGTTTTGTATCACTTATATTTGGCTTTATAGTATAGCCTGTAAGACCACGAATTTGGGCCCAAACAGGCCCATATTGCACATAAAACCCAACAATTCTCCACCTCGGCGAAGATTCAATAAATCTAACCGACAAACACAAGTCACAAACTCCCACACATGTCCCGAAAGACCACCTCGGCTGCACCACTTCATGGTTGCCTACGTACCCTTCTTCTAAGGGATCAAGCCATCGTAGTTCACTCCAAAATATACTATCCACTCAAAGGAAGAACATGGACCAAATCTAAGCAATGATAGAACTTAGTCCCTGAAACCACTTTAGTCAACATGTCAGCCGGATTATTGCTAGTATGAATCTTCTTCAATAAAATCTCATCATCTTCAATAATGTCTCTGACAAAGTGATGTCGCACATCAATGTGCTTTGTACGAGCATGATAAACTGAGTTCTTTGCCAGATTTATGGTACTTTGATTGTCACAATGAACCATAAGCTGCTCTTGCACAATACCCAAGTTTTTCAACATACCTCGTAACCAAATGGCTTCTTTAAAGGCTTCAGTCACATCCATATATTCTGCTTCTGTCGAAGACAAAGCAACAAGAGATTGTAATGTAGACCGCCAACTAATAGGACCACCTGCCAATGTAAAAACATATCCAGTAGTAGACCGACGTCTCTCTATTTGACTATCATAATCAGCGTCCACATAACCAGCACAAAACTGATTCAAATTCCTTCCCTTCTGGAAAAGTAAACCAACCTCCACACTACCTTGAATGTAGAGTAAGATCCATTTCACAGCTTCCCAATGTTTCTCACCAGGATTATGCATGGACCTACTTACAGTGCCAACTGCATGCCTAATGTCGGGCCTTGTACATACCATCGCATACATCAAGCTACCAACCGCACTTGCATATGGATAACGTGTCATGTAAGCACGTTCCCTATCAGAATTAGGAGACATGGAAGCATTCAAGTTAAAATCTTTTGAGAGAGGTATACTCACAGCTGTACCAATCTCATATTGGCTAAATCTCTGTAGCACCTTCTGTAGATAGGCCTTTTGAGATAACCACAATCTTCCATTGTCTCGTTCCCTCTGAATTTCCATGCCAAGTATCTTTCTCGCTTCACCAAGATCTTTCATCTCAAACTTCATAGACATAGTCCTTTTCAACTTGTCTAACTCCACATTGCTTTAAGAGCCTATGAGCATGTCATCAACATATAAAAGCAAATAGATAAAAGAACCATCACATACCTTGCGAAAATAGACAGAAGGATCATATGGACTTCTTGTGTACCCTTGCCCTAGCATAAACCGAGTAAACCGCTTGTACCATTGCCTTGGAAATTGCTTCAACCCATACAGCGATTTCTTCAATTTACACACCAGCTTGTCATTACCCGCATCTTTATACCCACTCGGCTGAGTCATATAGATCTCCTCATCTAGCTCACCATGTAGAAAAGCAGTTTTCACATCAAGCTGAGCTAACTCCAAATCAAATTGTGCTACTAAGGCCAATAGGATGCGAATAGAGGAATGTTTCACAATTGGAGAAAAGATTTCATTATACTCAATTCCCTCCTTCTGAGCATAGCCTTTTGCCACCAATCTTGCTTTGAAGAGTACATTTTCACCAGGAGACCCATCTTTCTTAGTGTAAACCCATTTCCACCCGATTGCTTTCTTTCCCTTAGGCAACTCCATGAGTTCCCAAGTTTCATTCTTATGAAGAGATTTCATCTCCTCATCCATGGTCGTCTTCCACCTTTCATAATCACTACTCTGCAGTGCTTCACGAAAAGTTTCTGGAATACCCTCATCAACAACCGAAAGTGCATAAGCTACCATATCATCAGTAAGCCGTTTAGGAACACCGACATTTCTCTTATATAATCTAGATGCTGTCTCGTTCCCTCTTTAACCCAAGGAACTAACCTTCGGCTCTGATGCCACTTGTTGTGCGCAGCGGAAACTAATGCACAAATATGATGATTGAACTAATGTATGAAAGTAAAACGAAAAGACAAAATAAACAAGCAACCACACACAAGACACAAGATATACGTGGTTCGGCAATATGCCTACGTCCACGGGGAAAAAGGATGATGTTTTTCTTATCTAGACAATTGTACAAGCCCTCACGAAGAAACCGAAGTCTTCTTCCTCACAAAGTTCTCTCAAACTCTCTAATGGCTTCTCACAATCTCTCTCTTAGAAAAGTTAAGGTTTTGTATCACTTCTATTTGGCTTTATAGTATAGCCTGTAAGACCACGAATTTGGGCCCAAACAGGCCCATATTGCACATAAAACCCAACAATTCTCCACCTCGGCGAAGATTCAATAAATCTAAGCCGACAAACACAAGTCACAAACTCCCACACATGTCCCGAAAGACCACCTCGGCTGCACCACTTCATGGTTGCCTACGTACCCTTCTTCTAAGGGATCAAGCCATCGTAGTTCACTCCAAAATATACTATCCACTCAAAGGAAGAACATGGACCAAATCTAAGTAATGATAGAACTTAGTCCCTGAAACCACTTTAGTCAACATGTCAGCCGGATTATTGCTAGTATGAATCTTCTTCAATAAAATCTCATCATCTTCAATAATGTCTCTGACAAAGTGATGTCGCACATCAATGTGCTTTGTACGAGCATGATAAACTGAGTTCTTTGCCAGATTTATGGTACTTTGATTGTCACAATGAACCATAAGCTGCTCTTGCACAATACCCAAGTTTTTCAACATACCTCGTAACCAAATGGCTTCTTTAAAGGCTTCAGTCACAGCCATATATTCTGCTTCTGTCGAAGACAAAGCAACAAGAGATTGTAATGTAGACCGCCAACTAATAGGACCACCTGCAAATGTAAAATCATATCCAGTAGTAGACCGACGTCTTTCTATTTGACCATCATAATCAGCGTCCACATAACCAACACAAAACTGATTCAAATCCCTTCCCTTCTGAAATAGTAAACCAACCTCCACACTACCTTGAATGTAGCGTAAGATCCATTTCACAGCTTCCCAATGTTTCTCACCAGGATTATGCATGTACCTACTTACAGTGCCAACTGCATGCCCAATGTCGGGCCTTGTACATACCATCGCATACATCAAGCTACCAACCGCACTTGCATATGGATAACGTGTCATGTAAGCACGTTCCCTATCAGAATTGGGAGACATGGAAGCATTCAAGTTAAAATCTTTTCAGAGAGGTATACTCACAGCTGTACCAATCTCATATTGGCTAAATCTCTGTAGCACCTTCTGTAGATAGGCCTTTTGAGATAACCACAATCTTCCATTGTCTCGTTCCCTCTGAATTTCCATGCCAAGTATCTTTCTCGCTTCACCAAGATCTTTCATCTCAAACTTCATAGACATAGTCCTTTTCAACTTGTCTATCTCCACATTGCTTTAAGAGCCTATGAGCATGTCATCAACATATAAAAGCAAATAGATAAAAGAACCATCACATACCTTGCGAAAATAGACACAAGGATCATATGGACTTCTTGTGTACCATTGCCCTAGCATAAACCGAGTAAACCGCTTGTACCATTGCCTTGGAAATTGCTTCAACCCATACAGCGATTTCTTCAATTTACACACCAGCTTGTCATTACCCGCACAGCCATATAGATCTCCTCATCTAGCTCACCATGTAGAAAAGCAGTTTTCACATCAAGCTGAGCTAACTCCAAATCAAATTGTGCTACTAAGGCCAATAGGATGCGAATAGAGGAATGTTTCACAACTGGAGAAAAGATTTCATCATAATCAATTCCCTCCTTCTGAGCATAGCCTTTTGCCACCAATCTTGCTTTGAAGCGTACATTTTCACCAGGAGACCCATCTTTCTTAGTGTAAACCAATTTGCACCCGATTGCTTTCTTTCCCTTAGGCAACTCCATGAGTTCCCAAGTTTCATTCTTATGAAGAGATTTCATCTCCTCATCCATGGCCGTCTTCCACCTTTCATAATCACTACTCTGCAGTGCTTCACGAAAAGTTTCTAGAATACCCTCATCAACAACCGAAAGTGCATAAGCTACCATATCATCAGTAAGCCATTTAGGAACACCGACATTTCTCTTATATAATCTAGATGCTGTCTCGTTCCCTCTTTAACCCAAGGAACTAACCTTCGGCTCTGATGCCACTTGTTGTGCGCAGCGGAAACTAATGCACAAATATGATGATTGAACTAATGTATGAAAGTAAAACGAAAAGACAAAATAAACAAGCAACCACACACAAGACACAAGATATACGTGGTTCGGCAATATGCCTACGTCCACGGGGAGAAAGGATGGTGCTTTTCTTATCTAGACAATTGTACAAGCCTTCACGAACAAACCGAAGTCTTCTTCCTCACAAAGTTCTCTCAAACTCTCTAAAGTTTTGTATCACTTCTATTTGGCTTTATAGTATAGCCTTACAATAGACCACGAATTTGGGCCCAAACAGGCCCATATTGCACATAAAACCCAACCAGGGGGGTGGCAATTAAAGGCAGCCACCAAGGACCTCGATCGATGATGTTGAATTTCAAGTACAGGATATATATGGTGATCGACCTCGACCCTCATCTATTCAAAATTGCTCTGGTAGTTAACGGAAAAAGCTCAAAGTCCAGTGATTATTTGTTTCGCGAATAGATCGATGTGCAAGATTAAAAGAAAAAAGGTATGCATACCCTCAAAGGAACAACTTCTTGAATAAACTCGATGAATAAAGAAGGCTTTAATGCGAGCAGATATTTGCTAACTATTCATAATAAAATTAGAATTTATTTGAAAAAAGAAACAATATATGACTACTTTTAATGAAAGTGTTTCTGCACGTGGAGTTGAATCCTTTTAATGAAGATATTTTTCTAGAATTGCTGGATTATATTGAACAGGAGGATGGATAGAGTTTACCTAAAAGAAATAAAAGAGGAATGTTTGTTCCCCTAATTGTTCAAATTTGTAGGCTTTGTGGAGAACTTTGCGATTTTGAAGTTTAGAAGGGTGTTTTTGGCAAGAGAGGATGAGAAGATAGAAAGATCAACACCATTTCCCTACAAAAATGTAGGGTTATCAAGCTGCCATGTTTTTCATAGAACTATGAATGCATATCCAAACCATTTTTATCTCAAAGGATAATAAACACAACTAGATTCTTATCTGGATATTTGACTTATTCTTTGGAGAAAAGATATTTCTTGAAATCCGGGGTTACAAAGTTGTTCAGGTGTCCTAACCTGAATCTCAAATGGAACTCTCTGTCTTTTCATGTACAGAGACAAAGAACAACAGAGACCATTTATTTACATTATTACCTTACATTATTTGATCTTAGTTATACTATAGCTTACTCCCACGATACTAACTCAATTTCACCTCTGTTACCCAAATGTTTCAAGTAATGGAAGTCCCCATAACATTGCCAACTAGTAGGAAGAAAAGATGAAATGATTCCCCCATAATTTCTCAAAGTCCCACTTTTATCGTTTTCTGATCATTCATGTCAATGGATCTGTTTTGTGACTTGAGGAGTCGAACAATTGATAGTGTGTGGTTGAAATTTTCGTACTTTACTCTGAGGAACTCGTCCGATGTTATAGGGTGGTAAAGAGGTGTGCGTTTCTGATCCTTCAGTTTTGAGAGTGCTGAAATTTGAACATGGGAAGGTGGTCCAAAGAAATAAGAGAATGAGAGGCGGTGATGAGTTTGATGCACTACTGCACGATGGAAAACACTTCGGAATCGGCCGTTGGAGAGGATCTGAAGCAGATCCCCAACATTGACAACAAGTGTGCCACTTTTTGGTGGTACAGTGACCCATCGGCCGCCTTCCCTAAGCACCTGTAAACCACTTGTGCTAGTTTGATAGAGAACAGTTAGTAGGGATGTGTCAGTGTGAGGTGCTAGGCCCATGGCTATCCTAGGGTCTGGACAGGGTGGGTACGAGTTTAGATGTAATGCAGCGCACAGACATTCGGATTTGCTTTTTGGACCAGCCCAGCTCATCTCATCCTCAGTTATGCCCAATGACCCAAGTATTATCCATATAAGCCTGGTAGAAAGCTCTTTCATTTCCTTCTTGTATTCTTCAACTACTTCACTGTTAAAAATGTAATCTGTAATGTCCAAGTCCAGAAAAGCCCAGTCCATAGAAGTGTCTAGAAGCATAAAGAATTATCTAGTCCATAGAAGTGTCCAGAAGCATAAAGAATTATCTAGCATAGAAGCATAAAGAATTATCTAGCATATAGAGAAATCTAGAATGTATGAGAACTATGGAGAACAATTAAAGTCAGTTATAATGTCCTATAAATAGGGAGGTGAACATGTTGTTTGATGAATCAATCAAGAAAAGAAGTTCTCTAGTACTAGAAGTCCTCTTTTGTAATAAAAACAAAGTTTCTTTATTCTTCTTCTTGACTCTCATATACCCACTAACTCTTTCCATTGTTTTAACAAATTGGTATCAGAGCCAAGTTTTTTCTTTGGTCCCCCCATACCACTTTCCATCATCTACACCTTAAACCACTATATTCCCATTATTTACACTTAAACCATGGCCATAAATCAAACCCCATATACATTCAATTATACCCAAAATCTAATACCCATATTTGATGGTGATAGTTATGATTATTGGAGTTTACAATTGAAAACTCTATTCATGTCTCAAGATTTATGCGAATTAATTGAAGATGGCTATGATGTACCGGAGTCGACGGCAGAATTACAAACATGGGATCAAAGCAAGCAAAAGGAGTACAAGGAGAAGAAAAAGAGAGATGCCAAAACATTATTGTTCATCCAACAAGGGGTAAGCAAATCAATTTTTCCAAGAATTTTTGGCGCTTCAAATTCTAAGGATGCATGGGAAATTCTTAAGAAAGAATTTCAAGGAACCCAAAAAATAGTTTCTATCAAACTCCAATCTTTATGGTGAGAATTTGATAATTTTCTCATGAAAGATAATGAGAAAGTTCAAGTATTCTACAATAGGGTCTCCAACGTTATCAACCAAATTAAAAGTTATGGAGACACTATTAAAGATAAGAAAGTTATTGAGAAAATTTTGTGAAGTTTACCCGCAAAATTTGATCATATTGTCGCCGCCATAGAAGAATCAAAAGATTTGTCAAAATTATCATTATATGAGCTAATGGGTTCTCTTGAGGCGCATGAAGAAAGGATGAGCAGCAGGTCAGCTGAAAAATCATTGGAGCAGGCATTTCAGTCCAAGGTGACTTTTGGGGACAAGAAAGAAAATTCAAGAAGCTTCCAGAATCCCGGAGAATTTAGCCGAGGAGAAAGCTCAAACTGGGGACGTGAAGGAAAATTCAGCAACAACAACCGAAGGTATGGCAAAAATCCTTCTTCAAAACCTTATTGCAATGTTTGCAAAAAACCCGGTCATAAAAGTGAAAACTGCAGATATAAATGCACCACGTGTAAAAAGTTAAATCATGTGGATAAAGATTGTTGGCTCAAGAAGAAAAATCAAGCCAACTACATGGAGAAAAATGAATCTCCAGACCAAGTATTTTATTCTTGCTATAATGCAATGCAAGAACCTAAAGATATTTTGTATTTAGACAGTGGCTGCAGTAATCACATGACCGGAGATAAGAAAGGTTTTATAAGTCTAGATGAAGACGTAGATTCTGAAGTTAAGCTTGGAGATGGTAAACTTCAGAAAATAGAAGGAAAATGAATAGTTACAGTAAAAATTGGAGAAGGAGCATCTAAAAATATGCATGATGTTCTGTATGTCCCCGGTCTTGCTCAAAACTTACTAAGTGTTGGGCAACTTATCCAGAAAGGGTATATTGTGCATTTTGAAGATAATGAATGCACAATTTACGATAAAAGAAAGAAGCAGGTGGTTGCCAAAGTACAGATGACAGAAAATAAGGTTTTTCCATTGGTGATGTCATCGGTACAAAATTGTGCCATGAAAGCAACTGCAGTTGATGAAACTGAATTATGGCATTTACGATTTGGGCATTTGAATTATAGAGCCTTAAGGGTTCTAAAGTCCAAAAATATGGTGATTGGGCTACCTAGTATTGGTGGAGAAGATAGAGTTTGTGAAGGCTGCATTTTTGGGAAATTTCATAGATTTCCCTTTGCTAAGTCATCATGGAGAGCCAGGAAGTCTTTAGAATTGGTTCACGCTGACATATGCGGACCAGTTCGAACACCGTCATTAAATAACAAAAGATATTTTCTTTTGTTTGTTGATGATTACACCAGGATGATGGGGGTGTACTTCGTAGAACAAAAATCGGAAGCATTCACCACATTCTTGAAGTTCAAGGCGCTCGTTGAAAAACAAAGTGGGCATTCCTTAAAGGTGTTACGCACTGATCGAGGAGGAGAATTCACATCTAAGGAGTTCAACAAATATTGTCAAGATCAAGGAATCAAGAAGGAGCTGACAGTCCGATACACTCCTCAACAAAATGGCGTGGCAGAAAGGAGGAACAGGACGATCGTGGAGATGGCTCGGAGCATGCTGAAGGGAAAAGGCTTACCAAACAAACTATGGGCTGAAGCTGTCAACACCGCGGTCTACATTCTCAACCGTTCGCCAACTAAAGTAGTGCGAGACAGGACGCCGTATGAAGCATGGCATCATCAAAAGCCCACGGTAACTTCTCTCAAAGTCTTTGGATGCATCGCATATTCTCATATTCCATCAAAACACAGAGAAAAGTTTGATGAGAAGGGAGAAAAACTCATCTTCATCGGGTATAGCGAAGAATCCAAAGCTTACAGGCTACTTAATCCCAGGACCAATGAGTTGGTAATCTCCAGAGATGTCATCTTTGATGAGCATAATGCATGGAGTTGGGATGATAGAAACAACACTAATGACGAGGCGCCACTAATACTTGAAGAAGAAGAATCAACCCAAGAACAACCAGGTCCAGAACCTGAACCAGTTACTCCGCCAACAAGCCCAAGAAGTCCATCTTCAACAGGGTCAAGCTCTCCCCCAAGAAAGGTACGTCATTTACAAGATATTTACAACTCATGCGGTCCAGTTGCTTTTCTTGCTTGTGAACCACAAAAGTATGAAGAAGCAGCAACTGAAGAAAAATGGAGAAAAGCTATGGATGAAGAAATGAAAGTCATCCATAAAAATGAAACATGGGAGCTGGTTGAAAAGCCCAAAGAGAAAGAAGTTATTGGGCTGAAATGGGTCTATAAAACCAAGTATAATGAAGATGGCTATATCCAGAAGCACAAGGCTCGGCTTGTCGCAAAAGGTTATTCCCAACAACCTGGAATAGACTTTAACGAGACATTTGCGCCCGTTGCAAGGATGGAGACAATTCGTACAGTACTAGCAATTGCAGCACAATTGGAGATGAAAGTCTACCAGATGGATGTGAAGTCAGCTTTCTTGAATGGAGAACTTGAGGAGGTCTACGTGGAACAACCTCAAGGCTACATCATCAAGGGAGAAGAAAGAAAAGTTTATCGACTTCGTAAAGCTTTGTACGGGCTAAAGCAAGCACCAAGAGCCTGGAACAGTAAAATTGATCGCTACTTTCGCCAGAATGGATTTGAAAGAAGTCCAAGCGAACCATCGCTTTATGTGAAACGAGATGGTGCGGGTAATTTCTTTATAGTTTGTCTTTATGTTGACGACTTAATTTATGCCAGCACCAAGCAAGCAATGGGAGAAGAATTCAAACGAGCGATGATGAAGGAGTATGAGATGACTGGCTTGGGACTCATGAGATATTTTCTCGGGATCCAAGTACGACAATCTCAAGAAGGCTTTTTTCTTTCTCAAGAAAAATATGCCGAAGATCTCTTGAAGAAGTTCCAGATGGTCGACTGCAAACCAGTGACGACACCAATGGCTGTGAATGAAAAGCTAAGTAAGGATGATGGAGCAGCTAAGGCCGATGCTTCACTATTCAGAAGTCTGGTTGGTTCGTTGATCTATCTCACGAATACAAGACCAGGTATTGTTCAAGCAATAAGCATGATATCGCGCTACATGAGTGATCCAAGCAAACTACACTATGCAGCAGCCCAGAGAGTACTGAGATATGTCAAAGGAACGAAAGGATTCGGCATCAACTACAAGAAGGAGAAAGATAACAAGTTAGTTGGCTATACAGATAGCGATTGGGCAGGATCAATAGACTACAGGAAGAGCACTTCAGGTTATGTTTTCTTCCTAGGTACGAAGGTGATCACATGGTCATCAAGAAAGCAAAATACAGTGGCACTATAGTCGGCAGAAGCAGAGTAAATGTCAGCAACAAGTACAGCTTGTGAGGCAGTATGGCTTCGAAGAATTCTGGCAGATTTACAACAAGAGCAAGAAGGTCCTACTACTATATATTGCGACAATATGTCTGCAATAGCTATGACCAGGAATCCAGTGTTCCATAGCAGGTCAAAGCACATTGAGTTGTGTCACCACTTCATCAGAGACTTGGTTGAAAGTGAAGAGATCGAGCTACAATTCTGCAGGACTGAAGATCAATGTGCCGACATATTTACCAAGCCACTCGGAGGTGAAAATTTTCATCACTTTAGGAGGAGCATGAACATTACAGATTAAGTGGGGGTGTTAAAAATGTAATCTGTAATGTCCAAGTCCAGAAAAGCCCAGTCCATAGAAGTGTCTAGAAGCATAAAGAATTATCTAGTCCATAGAAGTGTTTAGAAGCATAAAGAATTATCTAGTCCATAGAAGTGTCCAGAAGCATAAAGAATTATCTAGCATATAGAGAAATCTAGAATGTATGAGAACTATGGAGAACAATTAAAGTCGGTTATAATGTCCTATAAATAGGGAGGTGAACATGTTGTTTGATGAATCAATCAAGAAAAGAAGTTCTCTAGTACTAGAAGTCCTCTTTTGTAATAAAAACAAAGTTTCTTTATTCTTCTTCTTGACTCTCATATACCCACTAACTCTTCCATTGTTTTAACATTCACTGCATAAGAAATTCAAATCGGTTAATTAAGAAATTGTAAATTTATTAAGTATGTACAAAGACAGTAGTGTTCTGATAATAGGATATGGTTCACTTAACTAATGCAGTTGTGTTTTTTTTTTTTTTGTCTGAAATAATGCAGTTGTGCATGAAAACCTCCACACTGGGGTACATGATTGTAGTTACCAGAATGTTTTGTACCCTAGAGGCCATAGTTGGCGAGCTTGTTCAATTGGAGAACCAACTATGGTGAAGCCTTCAGACCACATGAGTTTTGGAAAGAAGCAACTTATGTGAGCTCGACCATAACCAGACATGCCATTAGGAGGACGTGCCGCTTTAAGCTTCTGTTGTGCAGGGAGCTGGAAAAGGTGTCTTCCTTCGAACTCCATATCCTCCAGAAGATGTATGGGGATTCCATGGTTAGTGACTTGGAAGAAACCCCATGTCTGACATGCATGGACAACAAGATTGGCAGCACTGGGGTCCATAAGGTCGATAATGGGCACTGATTCGACGTCATATAAATCCTGATCAGATGGATAGTCGACAACTTGTGGCCATTTATACGAGTCAGGTACCTCTTTCACTGAATACAAATCTATGAAATCATGATGAAGGCACACAGGGTGGGTTTTAAAGACCTCAGAGAGTTTTACAGGCATAGTGAAAAGCCGAGTTGTTTAGAAGAGTAGGACTGCAGTACTTAGAGACTCACCTAGTAACTTAACAAAGTAGTAAGATGTTTAGGTTTCTAGATAGGTATAAAATGAGAAGGAAGTACAATTGAATGTGAGTTTATATAGGGGAGGAGATGAAGATGGTGACAATGTGAGTTACAGGTAGAATCTTTTGGAGCTATTGGTGTTGGAAATACAAGAGATGGTAGTCGGTATTTTTTGGCAAAAGATGGACAGAAGGAAATGACCAACATGCCACCAAAGCTTTCATACCAAAACATTAAAAAGCAACAAGAAGAGGAGAATGCCCCTTTTCGGAAACCATAATAGAATAACCAAAAATGCCCCTTTTTTTAGGGATAAATGCCCTTTCCTTACCCTTTTGGAATGCTAAAACTAATGTCTCAATCTCAAAAATAAGTTCTTGTGAGCTGCTTTGAACTTAATAAACCAGCAGAGGAGAATGACAAATACCATAGATCCTTCCCCAGTTAACTACCCATCATCTCTCAATACAAGTTGGGGAACCCGTGCTATGCACCGGGGTATGAGAAAGAGTTTTATTAGACAGCTTGTATTACTTATGTTTGATTAATTTATGTTTTGGGTATTGTTTGTGTTTTGATTTTGATTTGAGAGGTGTGTACTTAGTGGGAGAGTGGATAAAAGTGTAGAGATTTTTGGTTTAATAGAAAATGGAGAAGAAATGTAGAGAAAAACAAAAATTAGTTATATAGCTATTAAAGTAACTAATTAATTATATTATTTTTTTCTTATTAAAAAATATGAGAAAATTTATGAGAGCTTGGAGATAATTTAGGATGCCACCTAGGAGAGAGAATGTGGGACCGCATGGATCTAGCTATTATATAGATACCATCTCTAATTTGTAATGTTTTCATGAGCATGTTATTAATTGTGTCGTATATTATTTTTACTAGTATATGTACCTTCGATGCACGTCGATGTAATCTTTAGTGTGGTTGTTGATCCAAATGACTTAGCATGCAATAGAACTTATGTAGAAAGAAAGATGGAAAACATGCATAAAAATGAAGAACAAATAAAATATGGTGAGGTCATTTCTCGAGGGTTTTCTCTTATTGCTCTTGGATTATCAAATATTACAATTAATGAGGCTTCTTGTTTTTTTTTTGGGTGATTTAGGTTTTGGTCACCACTTTTTAGTATAAATTAGGTTTTGGAGCCGGTTTTTATCTTTATTAGGGTTTAGAGCTCATTTTCGAACCAACAACTAAAAAAACCCGGTTGAACCGAAAATATTTCAAAATACCTAATTTTACCCCTGAAACTCACGTGATCTGCACGTGATCACTAACCCTAATATAGTTTTGATCAGGGGTATTTTGGCCATTATAAACAATTACTTGGGTCAATTGTCGGTTCAGCTCTAAACCCTAATAAAGATAAAAACCGGCTCCAAAACCTAATTTATACTAAAAAGTGGTGACCAAAACCTAAATCACCCTTCTTTTTTATACAAGGCCTTAAAAATTCACTACTAGATGGCTTGCCCATTTTTGGGTGACATGTCTTATATTTATAGAGTGAATACAAGTTCCTACTCCAATAGGGTTCTAAATAGAGTGGATATTTGTTTCCTACTCAACATATGGTTCCTATTCAAAATAAAAGTCTTGGGACGTTAAGATCCTCCTGGATCATGACTCCCCCATTTAGGAACCTTGAGCACCTGCTCAAACAAAAGTGAGGTGGGGGGAGGCTTTGATTCCCATATCTCGATCATACCAACCTGGAATAACACCACCACGCCATGACATGTTGTAGTCTCCTAATGCCAAATCAAGGACATGACAGTAACCCTTGATACCCTACCCACCTCAACTATGAGAGGAGAAACCCCAGCAATTAAGATCCTCTTTAAGTCACGTGGAAATTAAGAAGAAGAGAGGCGTACGTGCACATTTTCTTTGGTGGGGCGAATTGACATGAAGAAGACCACCCTCGTAGCGATGTGTGTAGAAGTAAAATCAAAATGGGGTTTGAAAGGAGGAGTCAGGCTCACACTCATAGGAAAATTCAAATTGGAAAAAGATTACTCTAAGGTGTTGTTTGGAGGTCCTTGGCGGTTGAGCAATCAACTCATGAGATTTGGGAAGTGGACTCCAAATTTCAGTATTGAGATGCAAAACCACTCGATGGCGCTTGTGTGGGTGAAGTTTCCACTAAGCCTGGAGTATTGGGAGATTTTAACTATTATTTTTAAGAAACAAAATCAAATGATGGATATTAATTTTGTAGTTGCCCCCCTCCCCTCCAAAAAAAGAAAAAAAATACTATTATAATAATTTATTTATTTTTATTTTCAAAGGTTTTATTTTTAATTTTTAGATCAAATTCGTGAAAATTTTGTTTTCATTATTGGTTTAGTCACCGAAGATGAGATGTTAAATAATACTACTAATAATAATAAATTACCATCATTTTATAATATTTTTTGAGAATTTATTTTCTTAATTTGTGTGCCTATACAATTTTTTAATATTTTCAATAATATAAATTGGCGTTTTTAATTTGGGGTGTAAAGTATGTCTCAAAAGTCACAATAAAAAATGTTGACATTATTTTGCTTATGTTACTGTATTTTTTTATTTTTTTATTTTAACAAAAAATTTAATTTCAACTTGTGACTAAATGCCAATATTTTGGATAAGATGTTCAATCGATTTGTTGTATTTAACCATGTTATAGTTTTTACTCCTTTTGAACATATATTGGATAAATTTAGGTTATATGAATTTGAAAAATAACCTTTTAATTTAGGTTTATTTAACCAGATTCTCTTCGATTTAAGCATCATTTTTTTCATTTATATGTATCAACTTTTGGTGTACACAAATTAGTGTTTATCTTATGTGGGTTAACTTAAAAATATTTAATTTAGAGTTAAATTACTTAAATAAACTTATAAATTAAGTATTGTGTAAAAAACACTACGAGAAAAAAAGCAATCTTGACGGCTAAAACCTGTCATTAAATGTTAATGATGACAGTTTTGGGGTTTCTAAAAAACTGTCATGTCAAGAAATGTTGAAAAAACTATCAAGAAAGATTAATTTCTCTTGACAATTTTAAGAGTAAACGTCGTTAGATTGAAATTTAGGATGACGGTTTATGTATAAAAAACCATCATTTTGGACATCAAAACGTTCATCTTATGGTAATTTGGGATGACAGTTTCAATAAAATCGTCATCTAATATTTTAAGAAACCATCAAGAAAATTTAGTTTTAATTGAAAAAAATAAAAATTGATTTGGATCTAGATGGATTCGAACCACCAACCTCTCAATTAATGAGTGTTCTTTCCATTTTGAGCTTATAGATCCATCAAACTCATCTATTTAAGAGACATACAAAGGGATAATGAATAACCTTACAAAGAGGCACTAGGCCACCTTTGTACTCGGTTTCATTTAGTTACCAATTTTCTCTTTCATATGTAGGTCGGCATAGCTTACCCCTGTTGCAACAAACCTAGAGTTAGGAAAAGAGAGCATCAGTCATATACTCATACCATGACAATTTCAGAACTCACAGCTTGAATTCTGGAAACAAGAGTCTGAAAGCACAAGCAAGGACAACAAAATGCTATTGGAGTTTTTTTCCATTTTGTATCATGAAGATGAGTACTGCATCTGCAGCGCGAGAAAATTCAGGCGTTGCTGGACGGGTAGTGTCTTAATTAGTGGTTTGGGAGTAACACCTATGATCCTTTCAAAAGATTAGCAGAGGTCAATTTTGGGGCAGGCAACTGTATCAAGAAAGCACTTGAAAGAAAAAAAAACCTGTCGAATCGAGTGAAATACCTCCCGTGCTTTGAGTCCTTGGACAGTGTTCTATACCAGCATGCATGAGTAATAACATTCTCAGCTACTTCAAATGTTTGAACCCTCCATGTAAGACATCTGAGTGAATGAGGTGCAAGCCTGCAAGGTTACTGGTAGAGCTCCTGTAATGCCCCAAACCTGTACATCCAGCCAGCCTAAACAAGGACACACGGGATTGGGATGTTGGATATTAAACAATCTCAAATAAAACTGATGGATAGGGTTTTAATCTTTGGTTATAAACCTACCTAACGAAACAAAACCAAATTAATTAAACCTTAATTCATCTTCTCTTCTCTTTGTTTCTCTGCTAAAGCCTCCTCATGAAGATGTTGGGAAAGAAAACCTTAGTCGCTGTGAATCCTTCCCATGAAGGTAACTTATTTACTCAATAAAGCCCTTCTTCGTCATCCATTTGTTACTAATCTAATTTGTTCTCAATGAAAGTAGATAAAATTCAATCAAATTAAGCACGAATTCATTCTTCTCTTCTCTTCAAGTTTTGAATTTGTTATCAAATTTCGAATTGTTCTCTAAATTTTTTATCAAATTAAGCACTAATCTAGACTACAGTGCGTAACCGGTAACTCTTTTCGGTGGTTTATATATGTTCAATGAGTTCTCTACAAAACGTTGATGTTTATTTTATTTTATTTTTGATAGAAGGGGTATTTTATTAAAAAGAGGTAGAAGCATCACCTAAAGCATAATAATACGTAACAGGGGCATTGTTACTCACTGTGAGCTGCTTTGGTTCCAATTCCCGCGCAAAAACGATACTAGAGGAATCTAGGATTGCTAAAGTTTACATCCATGATCCCATTCAGAACTGCTTCCCACTTTTCTGTTGCTTTGCGGCAGCCAAAAGAACATGGTTCAGGGACTCCGTACCAAAATTGCATACGACGCAGATTGGGGATATGTTAAGACCGATAGAGTGAAGAAACTCTGCAGTTTGCAGGCGTTTATGCATGGTGGACCAGATGAAGAACCTGACTTTTGAGGGAATACGACTCTTCCAGACAAGCTTGTAGGAGAAAGGAGAATAAGTTTGGGTGCTCTAGGTAGAGGGGGATCGAACTGCTTGTACATTCTTTCCACAGTATAGTGCCCATGCTTTGAGCCATTCCATCTGCATGAGTCAGGACAGTCAGAAATTTTTTGTCTCCTTAGAATAGATAGGAGTTCCTCTTTGGCAGTCAGCTCCCAAGACCTGAGAGCCCTTCTTCAGTGTAAATACCAATCTGCAGAGAATAAATTAAAAATAGTATGAGAGAATATAATAGATTTGAGTATGACAAAATTTATAATTGCTGCCAATTAACAAAAACCACGAGTAGTTTTCATTGCTATATTTATTTTCCTTCTTTTTATAGCAGCTCATTAGTAAAATTGTGCTATTCGTTGAAGTGTGTGTAGTTAATTCTTTCCAGTACAAGTTTTGTTAGAGTTAATATGTTTGCATGCATTAGTTCTACTTCCATACAAGGGCCATACTAAGTGTTTGTGTAAGGATTAACGTGTGAATTAAGAGATGGAGCGCCATATGTCAGGGAATGGCCGACAGATGATTTGGGAGATATTTAATTAAAGAAAGATTATGACACCCTCTATTTCAATTTTTTTTTTTTTTTTTTTTGTTTCATTCCTGCGCTCCATTCGAAATTCAGGCTGTGACACAAGAACTAACAACTTTTTGCCAAAGGATTTGAAGGAAGATCATCCACCATAGAATAAGACAAATCTCAAGATCAAAATTATGACATATATTTTTTTTATTGACAAGCGAGGAGGGGACCCCTACCCGTTTAAATTACGTGGAGAAACTTTTTATTAAACGATCAGCTGCTGACATGTTTCGCACCCACAACCTCTTTATTTTGTGAGAGGGATGCAACCATTGAGCTACTGGCTCATATGCTAAGACAAATAATTTCATCCATATAGATGATGAAAATTGTAAAAATATCCCGCAGTATCAATGTATGATGCTTCTAATAATGGATCCTCGTGAAAATACAGCGGTGAAACATTAAGGCAAATTATTGCTTCACTTCCCACATATGATCCTTCTAATAATTGATCCATAAATTCTAAGTCTTCTCCTTCACTCATTTCCATGCCTACAATTATATTTCAGGATGTATTCACACAGCTAGCTTCATCAAGTGATGAAGATTATAGTTCAAACAGATAGCAATGCACTTACATAGGTGAGAAGGCTTTGTGCTAGTTCAGAAAGTTGAAATCCATTGTTCTTCTATATACTTAAGATCTCTAGCGAAAGGACTCAGATCCAAAGTTGAAAACATCTGACTTCACAGAAAATTGAGCTTCCATTGCGTACTCTGGAGCAATACACCTGCAGAAATTGAGATGAAACAAAGTAATGTCTAAGCACTCATTTGTCATCGATGTGATTTAAAGTAATAAATTTTCCTGTGTGCTTGAAACTGGAAGGTACATGACCAACAATAGAGTACTAGCTTCTAGTCCAATCCCCATATTCACTAGATGCATGCAGATTTTGTACTGGCTTAATGATGTGTTATTAGAAGTTATTACTTTGCTCCGATCATCTAAAGTAATCAGATGATGAGTAGGACTAGAAAAGATATTGCAACGTTTTTGCACTAGTGTCCAAGTAACTTCCAGTGTGTAGCTATGCATAAATGTGTGTGTAGTTTGCTATATATATGCTAGGTTTAAATTCACACCCTAAAGATTTGTGACCGTTCTAATAAAAACTCGATATTTTATTACCTCTCAACATGACAAATCAGGAGTAACTTGATAAAACCAGAGGAACCAAAAGAGAGGTCTAACCTAGAAAGGACGGCAAATCAGAATAAAACAAAACTTATAACAAGGGCAAGCTCCAGTTTTATTTGTTTATGTTTTTTGAGATTCTCTCTGTCTGCATCATCTACTTAACCCTCTTTTCATTGATCATTAAGTTGACTTCCCATTTAAAATAAATCTAATTTTAAGGGATCAGATGAAATTAGACTCGAGGACTGAAACAGGAAGGGCAATCCAAACACCTTAAGTCAAAATTAAGCATTTCTAGAGAAGAGATGGATAAATATTGATGCATAAGTAATTATATGTGTTACATAAGGTATAGTGATTAACACAAATTTAGAGCATACATTCTTACAGATAACTAAGAAATATGGCAGTTTATACATGCAGGTTGCTTTGGGTATATTAGTAGGGTTTCCAGCTGAAGTCAGAAGTATTATTGTAACACCCCGGGTCGGCAGGTGGTTTGCCGAGGGGTGTGTCCTACGGCACGTGAGAGGAGGATGTCCTGACATTGGAATATAGGTATAGATCCGTCATATATAATCACCGAGGCCTTTTGGACTCACTTGGCTCCAAGGTTCGAAAGAACTCCGAAGTTAAGCGTGCTCGGGTGGGAGTAGTCTCAGGATGGGTGACCTCCTGGGAAGCAGACTGCTGCCCATAAAACCTCACACTGTCGGATGTCCGTAGTGGCTAAGTGGGGACAATATCGGTGGTGATATAGGCCGGGTCGTTACAAATGGTATCAGAGCCGACGACGGTTCACCTGTCGAGGGTGGGAGAGTATGCTGGAAAGGCACCTAGCGAAAGGGGTGACGGTTGGGCTGGGTACTCGTCTCGCGAGGGGCAGGGAACGTCGGAGATCTGGGGTTGTATATTCCAAAGCCGAGGACGGCTCTCCTCTAAGGTGGTGGGATTGTAACACCTCGGGTCGGCATGGTGGTTTGCCGAGGGGTGTATCCTACGACACGTGAGAGGATCGATGTCCTGACATTGGAATATAGGTATAGATCCGTCATATACAATCACCGAGGCCTTTTAGGCTCACTTGGCTCCAGGGTTCGAAAGAACTCCGGAGTTAAGCGTGCTCGGGTGGGAGTAATCTCAGGATGGGTGACCTCCTGGGAAGCAGGTTGCTGCCCAATAAAACCCCACACTGTCGGATGTCCGCAGTGGCTAAGTGGGGACAATATCGGTGAACAATAGAAGAGGTTCATAATTATGAGGTAATGGCAGTTTATAATTATGCCATAATATTTACCTGAACAATAGAAGAGGTTCATAATTATGAGGTAATGGCAGTTTATAATTATGCCGTGCCGTGTCATCAACATCAAAATAGAAACCACTCAGAGGTTCATACTTCTGAGGTAATGCACCAGAGAAAATCTACAAGGTTCAAGGAAAGTTGGCAAGGAAATGCACGCCAACTACAATTTCCTATATTCTCTAGTTCAGCTAGGTAAGCTCACCTGTGCATAGGAAGATGGGTCCTAGAACCACGCCCTTAGACTTTCTCATTTTGACGTTTTGTTTTGTCTCTGTCGTTAACAAATCCAACCAAAGGAAATAGAGTCAAAACCAAACAAGATTAACAAAAAGAATTTGGTGTTCTGGGAACTGGGTATGATGGTCTTGGAGTTTCCACAAGTTATATTGCAGTCATAGCTATTTTAGAAGCTATGCAAAAGTTGCGACTGAACATGGATGGGGAAATTTATGAATAGAAGTCGATTCCGAATCTGCCATGCAATCCTTCCAAATGAACACGATACCAAACGTGATACTATCTGTGAATAGTAGAGAAGTGAATTTTGCTGCTAATGTACGTTCAAAGAAGGGAAGTCGCTTGCAGAAAGGTGCCTATGGAGAATCCCTACTCAGTGTATTTCCGTCTTATAATAATGCCCAGCTGTATCATTTTACCTTTTCTGTTACTTTTTAATACAATTACCTTGAGCAAAAAAATAAAATAAAATTATGTTGAGCGTCCATTGATCTTATACTGAAATCTTTCGAATCCATCAAGTGATGCAAGTATTTGAATGGGGGTGAGGGGGCTTAAAAACATTTTGTTTGTATCCCTCTACTTTGACCATACCCACCACTTTCCATTACACCGAACTAAATGTACCCACACTGAACTGAATGTATGTATTATTCAATTCAAAAAAATCAGTACCTATGTGATGGCTTTTACAGGAAAGGGAATCATCAAACATATTATGCAAGGCGTAACAAAACCAGATACATAAAGAGGTAAAAACTGTTAACACGGAGAAAGGCATACCTCTGCCCTCAACAAGTAAGCTAGCACAACAGAATGCCCAAAGTGCGAACAACTTCAGGGTGTCTGACAAAATTTTTGTTTACTAAAGCGGTGTCATTGAGTTTATTTGAACGATCATATCAATATATGTAATCTGGTGATGTCCCATCATGCATGCGCATTCCTCCATTACTGTAATAACCAACTGCTAGTACATGATATCTAGTCAACCAGAGCTGACAACTGTATCTTGGACTCCAGCCATTCCACTAAAGAAAGAAAACACCTGCATTATTCCATGAATTGTTAGAACCATAGTTTAAAATTCTGAATCCGGGCGAAATTTAGGATTCAGAATAAATGGTATATATATTCTCGGATATTCCCGGAATTTACAATACCGATTCTCTAAAAACCGGCATATTCCGCCAAAATTTCGCGAAATATGTCGGCATTTTGAACTATGGTTAGAACTAGTTAAAAGTAAGTGTATTCTTGTCTTTCTCAGTGTTACTAGATGTTTCAACAAACATATAAATCACAACAGGCACTGCAATTAATTCTGCCGCTTCTCACTAATTCTCACAAAGTAACCAACTTAAAACAGCGCGATAGAGATGGTTAAACCAAACAGTAAAGATTACCTTTCCTATGATTACGGACTCCGCTTTATCTAATATGAAACATTCCTTGGCCTCAGGAAGGAAGCTGATCAACCTTGTCTGTGATTATTAGCGCTTGAGAACTGTAGCCTTGCTTGGCGAACGTGTCGGAGACACAATTTCCTTCTGGAAAGATATGAGTTAAACTCACATTCATCCCAACACAAAAGAAGAGAGTGCATCTCCAAATGCACCCCAAATCCCAAGGTGACACTTTCCCAGTATTGAACCAGTTTACTATCAATTGGGAATCCACTTCCACTTATAGAGGGTAGCAATCCCTATCTCTACAAAGTTTCAAAACAAGGAGCAAAGCCAACATCTCCGCTTTATTATTAGGTCCCAATCTGATGACGGAAAGAAGGGTGATTTGGGCTTTAATTTTGGTCCATAAATATATTTGTTTATTTTATTTGTTTAGTTTAGGATTTTGGGTAAATTGGTAATTTTATTATGAGTATAGGGTTTTGGGTGAATTGGTAATTTTATTAGGAGTCTAGAGTTTTTGAAAAACTATATAATTGATTTTATTGTAGTAGAGAGGGGTTTTTTTGGAGTTTTAATTAATTATTGAAAGAAGTGTGTCTTCTTTATGAGGGAGTACCTCATTTATCTCTGTTGTTTAATTCATAAGTTTTCTTTAATTCGCTTCCCTGCATCAGTTAGTATCAAAGTCGTGTAACGTCTTGAAGCATGACCTGTGGAGAACTAGGTTATGGTGGTGTTATTCACGAAGATCCAAACGGTAGCATAATACGAAAGAGAGTGGTTGAATTATCACGGCGGGTTGAAGCACTCACCCGACAAGTTGTTGTTATGCAACAACAGCAAGAGCGTCGTCGTTCCTCAAGCCTACATGTGTTGGAGGATGGAAACGATGTGAAAGATGCAAATCCTTTTTCAAAATTTGGAGATAATGAATTACGACTTGTTGCAAATAAATCTCAAGATTCTATGAGATTTAAGGTCATTTTCTCAACAGTCTTCGATTGTCAATCCAACGATATGATTGTGGAGAGTGAAAAAATTCAATTTTTATTCATGGAGCACAAGAAATATTGCCAGTTGTAAAATGGGAAGATCCACTATTTTTTTATAGTTATCCAGATGATGGTGCAGATGAAGTTTCTTTTGCCAAATATGTTAATGATGATACTTCGCAAAAGTTGAATGGTGTTTTTAAGGATTTGATAACAAGTACTTTGACAAAGTATTCAGATCCTTTTCTTTGTTCTTTTGAGAAGCAATTTAATACACAATTTTCTTTTCACTTAGAGTCACTGGGAGTATGCTTATTGAATCATTTTTCGAACAAGATTTATGAGCATGGATTTTGTGTTGAATCGAAGAAGAGGAGAATGATGACGGATAGAAGGGTGATTTGGGCTTTAATTTTGGTCCATAAATATATTTGTTTATTTTATTTGTTTAGTTTAGGATTTTGGGCAAATTGGTAATTTTATTATGAGTATAGGGTTTTGGGTGAATTGGTAATTTTATTAGGAGTCTAGAGTTTTTGAAAAACTATATAATTGATTTTATTGTAGTAGAGAGGGGTTTTTTGGAGTTTTAATTAATTATTGAAAGAAGTGTGTCTTCTTTATGAGGGAGTGCCTCATTTATCTTTGTTGTTTAATTCATAAGTTTTCTTTAATTCGCTTCCCTGCATCACAATCCAAAGCCAACAGAGAAAGCCAGAACCAAAGCACCCATATGGTCTCTAACAATTCCAACCACAGGCGCCAGGGTTATCTAAAGAAGAGCAGTCAAGATTCGGTTTAAGAAACTGAAAGGAAGTTCTTTTCCACACGAAGAGAGGTGAAATGTTAATATTTCTTGGAAAAAAAAAAATTCTTTTCCACATTACCAAACATGGTGGTTCGACAGTCAATATTTTATCATGCAATCCAAGAACATCTAAGGAGAGTTTTTCTTCAAAATCGCAAGAAGTCTTATGGTTGGAGAAATGGGAGAGATCTCTTCACCACATTTTCTCATACACTGAGAATTAAACTTAGGTTTATAAAAGGAGGTATGAACATTTCAAAAAACCACAAAAGAATCTTTTGCATCTATCGAACCAGAATTGCAACAAATAGTGATATCGTCAAAACCATGAATATGTAATCCAAATACCATACCAAAATACTGCCAAACTTCACCATGAAGTGTGAACAAGTCTCAGTTAGAGCAACACTCATACACTTGAATTGGAAGCCAGGAGTATGCGAATAGATTGAATAGTTTCATCAACTACGTACTGGGACAATATTAAACCATACCTTCCACGCAAAAACTGAAACTTTTGTTGGCATAAAACGATTCCATAAAAATTTGAAAATAGGCGAGGCTTTTCTTTATTGATGTGGAATTTTTCCCAAGTCAATTTTATTGAGAAGCACCCATCTGCCGAGTTAGGCCAAATGTCTCTATTTGGTTCATTGTCATGTAACACGACTGATGGAGACACATGGCAGCAAAAATCAACCTAGAAAGATTTGGAATAAACAACGTAGAAAGATCTGGAAGTCTTTAGTGTCATTTAATGTTTCATTTCATATAGTAGTTAAATAGTCAAATCTGTCTTTAATAAGTTTAGTCTTTGTATCGGGGAGAAGATGAAGTTGGAGAAATTTCTAGCAACTACGCTATTGTAAGAATTGTGTGATTGGTGGCGGTGTGGACGCTTAGGTGGTAGCATCAGTATTCTCCGTGCCTTGTCTTTGTAAGTCCTTTGGGCCCTGCCTTTGTAAGCCTTCGGGCCATGATTAATATATAATTTTTTATTTTGTGCGATGCAATCCAAACCTTAGTGTGATGCCTAGGTCTCTAGGAGTGATTACTAGAATCCTACTAGTGTGATGCTAGTAGTTTCGTCGACATTACTACTTATTAGTATGATTCTAGTAATTTCTTTCTTTCTTCTATAATATACTCCTTGTATTCGATTAATTTCAGCCATCAAACAGTTTTAACTGATAGATACAACTCTTCCTACATTTCCTCTATCATGTCCTACATCATACATCAACGACGGTTATTAATATTAATCACCCTTAAGCAAAAAAAAAACGACGGTTAATTCAATGTGTCTTATGAAAAAAGCTGGGAATGTTTTAACAAAAAATAATGTATAGACAAAGTTTTTTAAGAAGATGTATTTCATTAGTAGCCCACCTTTATCACAAGTGGCTTATGCTTCAAAATTTGGGCGAGGTCTGGTTAGTGCTTATATTGATGTGGAAGCCTGCTCGGTGTGGCATATATGATGTGGTAAGTTAGATTTATAGGCAGATAATTAGTTTGGGACACGCCCAATTTCTGAAAAACAACAAATCTACACGTACAAGTCAAAGAATTCTTATCTCCGATATCAATGTTAATGGGCTGTGGAAATGGAACTTGCTTCAAGCTCCAATTTCTGAAGAGCTTTCTGAAAATCCCTCAAGCTCCTGATCCCTAAACCAGCCTTCATCTGTTGGATAAGTAATGGATTCCCAAGATCTACAGACCCTCCGTTTTTTTTTTCTTCACTCTCCCCCAGAAGAACCCAAAGAAAAACTTTTCCACCTAATTTTCCACCGTACTTGGAACAACAACTGTTGATAAATAGGAATAGAGGCAAGGACATGGCTAATTAACATAGCCTGCCACCTTGTGGCAACAACTTGTTCTTCTAACCTAATTAATATAAGCCTTTTGGGAAGTTCAAATCTAGCCACAATGTTAAAGAACACGACGAACTCACTTGCCAAACAATCACATGGACTTACAAATGCATGCAAATGTACGGAACAAATTTGTGCAGCCTTGTACTGAAGAATTCAGTTCACAGTTTATAACACAATGATCTTGCTCAACACTATCTGATTAAACTTTATGTACATGGGTGTTCATATTTCACACGACTCCTTTACAGACTTATGGCTATATTTTAACTGTTGAAAATGAGCAAATAAATAACAAGATGAAAGTGGATCAATCCATTGTTCATGTTGATCTGTTGCTTCAATTTCAGGAAGGAAAAGGTTCCAACGAAGCTTTTGACAGATGCAATTGATAGTTTCTATTTTTTTCCCTGCAAATAATACAATTTGCTTGTTGTAGTTATATGGAAGGATACGTAACAGTTGACACGCTCTCTATTGACAGGATCGACAGTCGCTACACGATGTTTACCTAGTTATAGGTGTGAACAGCAAAAAATGCTTTCGGGGCAATCATTAATTGCGCATATATAGATTTTGAAAAGTTCATTAATTCCTAAGCCTTGAGCGCTTTCACCACAAAATGAGCAAGAGTGCCGAGATAGAAATGCAAGCATTAACTGATTTCATCTACTGATACCCCAATCCCATTTTGTGCAACATAAAATCAATCTCTCAAGTCTCAACTATTAAATACATGTTTTGAATAAATATTTAATGATTACTTGTAAAACAGAGATTCAGAAAGTTCCTACGAAGGGGTCTCTCCCAAACCCCAGCATCCTCTTAAAATCGCCTCACCATATCGTCGCCACCAATGCCAATCCCAAATCTTACATTAGATCTAAACACTTTCAAACCACACAGCCGTAGAGGTGGACACCACCCAACCCTCCCAACCTTTGAGGGTTTAACCCATGTTTGAAAAGAATAACCCTTCTCCATATTGGATCTTGTTTGTTACCATATAACGACAACCATTTAGTAAACAACACCCTATTCACCAGCCTTGTACTTTTAAACCTAACCTGTATTGCAACTTGGTAGCACAAATTCTCTCCCAACTGGAAAAATGGTAATGAACCTACTTAATTAGTGTACCCCCAAAAGAAAATCACACATTATCTTTCGCGGGCAATATGCCATCTTAATGGGAGCTGAAACAATGACATACTATAAAAAGGTCAAAACCTATCGTTTGGAGAGCAATTAACTAGAACAAAGAAACATGCAATGGAGATGCACTCACAAATCAGATTCCAACTAATGTGATTAAATCCCATATGACCCTAGAGTAGTGGATGAATTTTCAACAAACATGTTCACATATATATGATACATTAACTTTTCAAATGATACCATCTTTGTTGGCAAGAACCCTATTGGCATTGGGTAACTGCACTTGTTCGGATCAGAAGGATGATCTTCACCCTTGCATTTTAACTCAAGCCGTTATATCTTACTCTTGGGAAGAAAAAATAGGGAGGTGGTGTGGATGACATAGCTATTCTTTATTTTTTAAAAATTTTAAGTACATGAAATCCCATCCGAACTTTGGAACGACAAGGTGTTTACGCGTGTGGAGTTCAAGAAGGGAAACTAAGAGGCTGAACTTCTAGAACTTGATAGTTGATACTATAAATGAGGTTTGCCTGCTCACGCAATTTAATTAAAAGGGACAAAAAAAGGGGATTGTGAGGGGCAAACTCGTCTAGATGGTCAAGATTAATTTGAATTGAAGTAGAGATGGAGTGAAAGTGAAAAGAAAATATCACAACACCATCCCTTGCAAATGCTAGGCGAAGGATCAACTCCTGTGTTTCCCTTAATATTAGCAGAATGTTGCTTGGAAACGAAGAAGTAATCAATAATAAGATAGTTAAGTTTTACCCAGATTTGTGCACCAAACCCTTAAATATAAGATAGATCATTCCTTAATGGATAGCCATGAAAAACATGGAAGGAAAATTCTTATTTGTGAACAAAACCCTTAATGATAGGAGTAGTTGTCGGATAGATAGATATCTTCCTTGACGTAGAGATGTTTACAGGCTTCAAAGACATGGACATGATAACGCACCTAGTCTCGACGAGTTCTACATGGGGTTTTTAAATAGGTTTTAAGCTTTAAGAGAAGTTTATGGATATGTTATAGATTCATGCATCAATGTTTGAACTAATACCTTTATCACTCTTAATCCTAAAGTTCAAAGGGTTGCAAAATGTTTACTGCCTTAAAGGAATGGGATAAAGCACTCGGTCTCGATCAGTTATATGTAGAGTTTTATAACAAGTTTTAGGGTCTCATTCAGCAGCTATATAAATATCTTATAGATCCATGGATCAAGGTTTGAGCTAATACCTTCATCACCCTCAATCCTAAGGTTCAAGGGTATGTAGAGGTCATGATATTCTAATTCTTTCGGCTCATGGGGTAGCTCAAATCTGAAGTCCGTTATCTTAGACTCGAATGGTTTTCAGGGAAGTTTATTTCTTGTAAACAAGGAGTCATTGTTGCAGGTAAGCTAAGTTTGATAAGGTTGTCGTTTCTAATACGGAAATTACCCCCAACGAAGGAACATTTGCCAAATTCTCTATCAACAAAGTTAACAAAACTCATGTGACTTTCAATATTACACAAAAGTTTTATCTTTGGTAAAACTAATCACATTAAAATGTCTTACGTCACTAGCATACATCCACACCCTGGGGGGGGGGGGGGGGGGTGTTAAATCACATGATTATGCCCAGAAGGTCCCAAAATTTTCTCAACTTCTCTCATTGACATCAAAGTTTACAGTTAAAACTAGTGAAAAAAAAAATTAGGTATTGAGTTAAAAAAGGTATTTACCAAAGTGGCAAAAGATGATTAAACTGTTTGCACACGGCCTTTAGAAGAATAAGTGTTTCAACTATGTCGTACTCCAAAGCATTCTCAAACTTGTAATGATACCATAAGGAGTTATAGCACCCCTCTAGACTGGTACAACCCATAATCAAAATCTTGGGTCACCTGAACCCTTGTACAGTCAATGTCTTCTTCCAACTTTGTGTTTTCACTCTCGTTGTCTTCAAACACCGTGTTCTCATTATCAAATTAAATGAGTCTCCCATCTCACTATTTGTTACTGGTAGCGACCCCCACTCATTCTTCTCATCAGATTCTTCCAAATGATTGACTTGATTCCATTGTTTTAAGAACACATTTGGAGCTTTAAGCACCCATTCCACCTCTCTTTCATTCTATGGTTCCACCATAACCTTGTACCTATTGATTGGAGTCAACAATGGTGTTTTCTCCAACCTGAATATTTCAACAAAGATTTCAAGGCTCTCCTTCCAACCAAAGTAGCCCTTGTGAATCTCCACTATTTAGACACTTCAATCGATTATCAAAGCCTTTCCTCACAAGCACACTTTGTGCACCCCAACCTTCTATATGTAACAAAAGATGGTGGATCTAACCTTTATTTCCTCCTACCACCACCGAAAGCTTCAATATTGGCCTTCAAAGCAACCCAACCACAAAAGTCTTCACCTTCCGACACACAAATCGTTACTTTCCCCTATGGTAATTGTTTCGATATGAAAACCATAAAGAGAAAATTGTCATGCTTATTTTCTGTAACAAATAATAGCAAGCTCGGATCTTTAACACTTTCTTTCCCCAAAAAACCGAGCACTAGAGCTTTCTTCAAGCACTTGTGTCCTTTCACCGATCCAGATCTCAAATTCCTTCGCAAAGGTCACCTTTAAGGTGATACCTACCCCCCTTTCTCATAACCTCACATTATCCTCACCAACTCAAATTCAAAAGGTTTCCGATGTGTGATTATGACATATTTTCCTCTCAACCTATACAACCAAAAAACCCATTGTCTAGTCCTCACCAGCCAAGTTATGGCCACTCTTCCATTACCATTAGCTGGAGATTATTATTCCTCTTAGTTGTCCAGCGAAACCACCCTTTTGACAGCTAACTTTGCATCACAAAATCTTCTCCTCCAATACCTTGGTTGCAATATTTATCATTCTTCTTTTTTCACACTCAACATTTCTTCTTGTCCATTGATCACAAAATCATATCAAATTGTCCACTTTGTTTTTGGTAACTGATTTGCTCCCTACTTTTACCACATGTCCCTTTCTGTTTATTCTCCCAGCAGATGTCGAGGTACTTGCACTACCTTTACAATTCTTGCTAATACGAGACACTTACTTTTCGCCCAAACAAACTTGTCAAGTCATCAGTCTTGTCTCCGCAATGGTACCATCATTTGATTTCTTACGTTTCTAATAGGTTCCACGACATTTCCTTCCCACACGTTAGCTTTAACATGACTCAAATTTTTCACTGCCTTAGTCTTGGTGAGTAAATCATCTTAAGCTTCAAGCATATATGTATTCTCTCCATTTTCTTAGAAATGTCATTACAAATAGGTTTAAGGTTCATTTTCGAAAACGAAACCATAATACTCTTCTTAAATGGTTTGGGACAACCATCTTTGAGCCCGAGCTTTCCTTTTAGGTTATAGGAGGCAAATTTTACCTTGGGTTTCCTTATTTCCTATAACCCGTTTGGATTAGTCCTTAAGAATACCCACCCCATCCCAAGACATCTAAATCTATAGCCCGGTCCACAACCCTCGGTGACCATATTTCAATCAGATATATTCAAATTCTCGTATGTGACTTCTTTTATTGTGTTTCGTCACCACTGTTTTGGGGTAAATTTGCTCAGCGTCACCACTTTATTTTTTATTTGCATTTCGTCTCAGCTTCGTCAATTCTAACGGTCAACTCAACTTTGACCTGGTCAAACTATTATCACACAACAAAGACTTCGGTTTTTTGTTCTCTCTTTTCTCTTCGTTGTTGTTGTTCTTTGTTTCGTTGTTCTTCGATTTTTTAATTTATTGAAGCTCGATCTCAGTCCACGTATATTTAAATCAGTCAACTAACGGTTGACATGGTCAACTAACAAGGCTGAGACGGAATGGTGACTAAACACAAATAAAAAATAAAGTGGTGACGATGTGCAAATATACCCCCAAAAAGTGGTGGCGTATGTCCAAAAATCTCTTCTTTTATCTCATCGTTAATTAAGTCTATGTTTTCTCTTCCACTCACAACTTGTACTCAATGCTCTAATTTCTCTAGAACATGAAAAGTTCTCTCATGACGAGACACGTGCATAATTAACTAATCACATAGAGATATGTGAACTATATACATAGTGGAATGCACGAATGATGTTTGTGATTTTATAACAAAGATATTGCATACGAGAGAGTTATTAGCTATTAGATGGTGCTTGCAACAACATATAATAGTCCATAATATGTGGAGAAATCTCAGTAAAATACTTTTTTGGGTAGATTCATCAAATACGCCTCGTGTAGTGTGCAAAGAACCCAATTGAGCACAACCTCCTAATGGTTACCTAAAAAATAATTCGAAAGGGGCATATTTGGTATTGAACTATTGATGGTAAATAACAATAGATACAAAGAGTATCATAGGTGATGGCATACAGGAGTTAGCTGATATGTTTGAAGAGAAATGGGAGAGTCGCTCGACTGCCCGACACCAGAAGTTGCTCGAGACTCGCCCGCGGGCAAGTTGAGATTTTTTGCAGTTTGCCAAGATAGCATTAGGACCCCTTTTTCTGAAGGAAAACGGGCCAAAGATCAAGACACACCAGTTTTGCTTGTGTGTTGTTGCGTTTTTGGGGGTTCTGACATCGTTTAGGCCTTCAAAAAACCAATTTTACTATTTTAGGAAAGTTTTGTTTTATTTATATCTCTTTCTAGAGAACTCCGTTTTGCATGCCCCCTGTGGCATTGGATTCCTAGAGATAAGTAGAGTCCAGATTTGATTATAACTCAAATCTTTCTATTTTTGGTAATTTTCGTCTTATGTTAGGGTTGGAGGTTAGTTGCGTCCTTTTTACAGTATTAGGGTTTGCTTAGGATTTGAAAACTGTAGCCTATATAAAGGCCTCTTGTTAGATGTAAAGGACTTGGTTTTTATTGATTAATGAAAAAGAAGTGGTCTTCTTAATATTGGTGTGAGTTTGTTTGTGTTCCAAGATCTAGTTCTTGCATCAATAGGAAAGAACAAAGAAAAAAGAAAAGACTTCAAACACCAATCAATTTCACTGTTCACTAAATCACCTTACAGTTAGAGAATAAATAGAGATATGCAAATTAACCTAATGTTGACGAGACAATTAAGAAAAACCTACTATCATTACTCATTAACAAACCTTAAGCAACTCATTATAACATGAAAACTAGATCATTAAATAAGCATGTTCCTAGTTTTTTTTCTTTTTCTTTTTTTTATTTTTTTTTTTGCTAAAGGGTAATTGTATTTACATGTTCCTAGTAAACACTATATAGAAAACCAAAATTTGATATCACATATGAGCTTGTGCATATATGTATGCCTCTCTTTTGGGGAGAGATTGTGGGTTTGACACATTTCGACAGCTGATTGTTTGGCAAAAAAATTCCTCACATAATTAAAAAAAAAAGAGTAGGACTCACTAAAATCTAGACCTTAAACCTTTTAAGCAGTAAATGCTAAACATGAGAAAGATTTTTAAACAACCAAGTGTAATTATCACTAAGATATTTACTTTTCTACAGATAGCTATGAATTATGAAAGTTTATAATTTATACGGTTAGCTTCGGGTAATTCGTCTAGACAAACTCAAAAAGTATTCTTTTTATGTGTTGTGGGTGTAGTTTATCCAACAGCTTTCCCTAGCTCAAAGAGAGAAAGGGCTAAGTTGAGCTATATAAGTGTACATGTGATATGTACGTCCTTGCCTAGCTTGCTCGAGCTAAACATATATAGATCACAACACGCACTGCAATTGCAATTAATTATGTCTTCTCGAATACAAAGTTAAACCAGACAGTAAAGAATATTGAATTGAAACTATTCATCATTTCCATGAAGACAATCGTAAATGAGAAAATAGTTCATATATAGATCCTTTCTAATCAATGAAATAAGAAGTGTCAATGAATTGTAAAACTGTTTAAATCACCAACATACAACATCGTTTCACCAATTCCAACGACTAAAGACATGGTACTAAGGACAGACAAGTCGATCAGATGACTCTTAAGAAGCTTAATCTGAGGATTGACATATAATGTATATAAATAAAGTCACTTACCCATTACTTCATTTTCATTATTCTGCATCTATCCTCACAAAGGAAGTGATGGAAGACGAGTTTTATTAGAAGTAACAAAACCCTTGTTCTTTTTCATCTTCTCTAATCTTGGCTTTTGCTATTGTCTCTTTCTTTACACTATCTTCTTCATTAATTAGCTGTTCGGGTTTGAGAATATAATTGTAAATATGTATTAAGTAATAATAATTATATGAAAATGTATTCCTCTTTAAATCAGTTTATAGAGATTACCAAATTCCATTTTGAATCATCATGATAATATGCACCCCAAGAACAAGTGAATATAATACCTCCAGATCGAATACAATCTCTGATAAAAAATAAAAAAAATTACTAATTAATAAAATATCCACTAATTATAAAAAATCATATTAGACTGAGTTGAGTGATCGATTCATTTAGATAAACTAAGTACGTACCTTATATATCCATGACACAATATATCAAGAACTCATGAAATAGATTGAGTCAGATAGATTAATAAAAGGGTTAGGGTTTGTTCACCAGGTTGGTTGACGACAGAGAGAGAGAGAGAGAGAATTCACTTGTTCTGTCCCAGGTTTTCTGGATTTTTTTAATTAACAAGCTGGGAACCCGCGCTACGCACCGGGGTATGAGAAAAAGCTTCATTAGACTGCCCGTGTTATTTATGTTTGATTAATTCATGTTTTTACTATTTTATTGTGTTTTTATTTTGATTTGAGAGGTTTGTGCTTAGTGGGAGAGTGGATAAAAAGTGTAGAGGTTATTTGTTTAATGAAAAATTGATAAGAAATATAGAGAAAAACAAAAATTAGTTTTAAAGTAACCAATTTTTTTTTTTTTTTTTTTTTTTTTTTAAATAGAAAAATTGTGAGAGCTTGGAGATCATTTAGGATGCCACCTAGGAGAGAGAATGTGGGACCGCATGGGTCTAGCTATTATATAGATATATAGATGATGATGATGTGGATTGATTGAATACCGCCATGACGCCATCACATTATTCACATCTCTCTTTCTCTCTCTTCCTTAACATGAGGAAACGTGGCTTCCAGTCCAGTAGTCCACACACAACTGCTTCATCATTTCACATGTATGTACATTGGTTTTGGAGTTTGGACCTCATAGTTTGGCCCATGGTCTACACCCACTACTGTGCATGATATGATCATTTTAGCCTATGAATTTGTTTTAACTTTTAACAACCTTAGTAGTACATATAAAACAATTCATTCAATTTCAATTTCTGCATCAGATGAGTCATTCCCATGTCTCATACATGTCAGATGCAGCTAGCCATATGGTGGTGGTGGTGGTTTTGTCACACCAATGGGATTTTTATTAGCTTAGATTGCCAATGTGAGTGGTCGATCACAGTAGGAGTTGTCTATGCTGGAATCGGACAGGTGATCTGGAGAAGAAACAAACAACTCATTTTCCGTACAAGATTTGCTTGGATAAACTGCAGACCATGGGGTTTACAACAGACTGCGCGCAGACCATGGATATAATGCTGAACCAGGGGCATGAATCTCAACCCTGTTTGTGTGTTATGTAGCAATGCCCCCTAAAACTATGGATCATCACTTATTCATTTGGTGTAGTTTTGCTAGGAGAATATGGTGTAGACGTCTGAGTGATGTCTTTGATATTGAGGACTTCCTTGACTGACAACGACAAAAACTGTTGTTACTTGGCAAACCTCCAAATGGCACTCGTATAGGTAAGAAAATATGGGGTGTAGTTCATATTGCTATACTGTGGACTGTTTGGAAGATAAGAAATGACAGCAGATTTAAAACAAGGGCTCCGGACAGTATGACAAAGGCATCTTACAAGTGAAGGGTTACATATAGAATTGGCTGGAAGGTAAAGTAAACGGGGACTACGACTTTCAGCAGCTGATGTTTGATTCGATTCATTTGCTCACTCCGTGTAGAGCTACTACTTCTATGTGGGATCTCTTTAGAATTAGAATCATTTGTATTCTCTTTCTTGTGAAGCTCTTGTAATGTTAATATATATCTTCAAAGCAGTGCTTGTGAAATATCTTTCACATCCTGTTTTAAGCATTTTACATTTACTCATCTTGCTTTTTCAATGAAAGTGACACTTATCTAGAAAAACTACTTGGATCGGAGCTGATCAACCTACTATGAGTTTGCGCATTCAACAATATTCACGAGACATCGCAATGTTTTTTATATGTTAAAACAGAAATACATTTCCACAATTGTTTTCTTACATTTGTAATTTAACCACAAACAGACTCTTAAGTCTTAACACATGCATATATAAACATTACATGCAATTAATCCATCACACTCCGGCATAAACTTCCAATTCATTTCCATCATCTATATGTGAGTAATAGTAATGGAGGAAGTCTGTGTAGTTAAAAGATTGAAAGAGAAGCGGGTGTTCTTTGTCAACCATTTCATCTGGTACTTCAACCACCCATCCTTCCTTTGGTGCCGAAAACAAGGCGAATGAATACCTTGCTTTATCACCACACATCATCACTCTATGTTTTACTCCATGAAGTCTTCCATTGCTCCAAGCCTACAAGATATAATAATTCAATCAACGCATTCACATTATCTTTACGAGGTGTCAAGGTGAAACAAATTGTAAAGATTATGAATTAATATGTAATTTCAATTCCCTTCCAATTGTTTGAGTTTTGATTGAAATCTAACTATAACAAAATGTTATGAGTGGATCGGTGTAGTTTACCTTGAGTGCGTCACCAATGAAAACTGTGAATGCACCAGGCAATGGTGCAACACGGAGCCAAGTGCCTCCTTTCGAAAGCACCTCAAGCCCTTGTACTGAGTCCTGGCATAAAATTGACAAGAAACTTTTATCCACATGAGCTGCAAGACCAATTTCTGAGTCATTGCTATTAGGAGCTTCGTACTTCATTGCTCGAAACACCATATCACTTCCATCTACATATGAGCTGTAGTATTTTTCCACTCCATAGCTTTCCATCAGCAGTTTCAGGATTATTAAGTTCAAGTCATACATTTTTCTTGTCATGGAATTCACAATTTCACTGAAAACATAAATTATTCGTAAGAATGTGTATAACATATAGTTCAAAAAGTCGCTTTTCTATCATAATATTTACATACAAGAGCTAGAAAAACTTACCAAAAGACTGAATTTCCATCAGGCCACATGAGTTGAGCGAAGGCTTGAACCGCCTCAAGATTAAGAACATCTTCTATGCCCAAACTTTCATACAATGGAACCACATCAATCTTGCCAATGTAGCCATTGTAAGGCTTAGACCCAGTGTTCTTCATCTTGGTCTCATCAGGGATATGAAACAATTCCTTTAATGCCTTGAACATCTCTTGACGTAGGTCTGTTGAAATCTTATTGGTGTATATAACTTGAAAACAACCATACTCCTCACATGCCTCTCTTACTTGGTCACATAATTTTTTCCATCCATCACTTCCTTCTTCTAAGTCTTGAGGATCTTTAGTGAAATCAATAACTGGTATTTGTGTGATCTGATCATTAGCCTTCAAATCCATTTTTATTTTCAATTTCTCTATAGGTGGAGATAATGAATGGGTCTTGCAGACATATATACAAAGGAAGTTAGTTTGGCCTAATTTAATATGGTCAGAGGAAAACTTATGAAGAATTATGATAAAAGCTATACTAAAGGAAGGATCACTATGGATGGTGACATGTGAGATGTACAGATGTTTTGAAGGCTTGTTTTAAGTATTAAATTCCAAATAGGTGGGTGGAGAGAGCACTGGATCATGTGGCATTTATTGATCTTCTGATAGAGTAGTTATCACCTCCCATTTGACATTTAGAATTTTGCTTAGGTGATGGCCAAAGTCACATATCTATGTGACACTTCAATTCATACACCATTGATTCTGCATTTGCTAGTGAATTGTTGTTCATCTCAATGTACAAATGAACACTATGCATGGATTTGTTACTTAAATAAATTACCATAGTTGTCACCTTAGCACACTCATTCATATATAATAAGACTAAAACATTTATTGCATTTCACATAAAAATAAAAAATTTGTTTGGGTAGCTTCAGATGAAACAGTAAGCTTACATTAAGGGATTAATTGTTTCCTTTAATTTGTTTTGTTAGATGGACAACCAAGCTGGGACCAGCTGCAAATGACCTTGTGCTAGCTCTGATGCAGAAGTCATCCTTCTGCGTTTAGCACTTTTTGTGTCTCAAGTCTCAACACTGAAGTTTACCCAAGAAGAAGAAAAACACAAAGTTACATAACCTGTCATCCATATGGTACAGTACTTTTTAGATATACATAACATAAAGTCTTGAAACCCACAACAAAATTTATATGTAAGTACTGCTATACTATAAAGATGCAAGTATTTTTGTCCCACTTAAAGTGAACTCAACATGAAATGATTGGGTTATATTAGTGGAGTTTACATAGATGCCAGCTTCTAAGTAAACCAACTAAGTGTTGGTCTGTAACAGATGAAACATTGTCCCCCAAGTTCTTAATGCATAATATAATAACTCTACCAATTATTATTATGTTCCATCATCTCCTCACTTCTTAAAAGTCTTCTCTTGGACCTCAAAATATGAATTAGGTAACATGTCTGGTTCACAAAAGAAAAAAGCTTTTTTTTTTGAAGTATTGATGACCCTATAACATTTAGGAATTAGGAACATGATTATACCTCATAAACACTTCCTATGATAAGGATGTGCAGCTGTGAAATGTAATCATCAATCCTAAAAAAATTCAATTTGTAGGCTGTAAGCATTCATATTGAATGAAAACTAGTACATAATGCAACCTTGAGATTCACATATATCAACACTTGATAGTCAAATTCAAAACAATCACATCCTGTCATGACATACTCATCAATAATGTTCATACAAAGAAGTCTAACAAATAACAACAATACTTAACTACTAATCCAACTTTAGATATATTAAGTTTTGCCAGCTTGTTAAGGTGTTTTATGATTCAGCTTCATATTACTTTTGACAAGCCCTTCATTGACTTTATTAGCTCTAAACCAGGAAAACAGACAATAAGAAGCACATTTTAGGGTTCTTGTTCTATTTTGTATTGTGCAAGTACTTCTACTGTACTAATATCAATCTGTAAGTCATATGTTATTATTTCCATGTGTTTAACATGTTTTAATATATCAAGCAATTGCTTAATGTGATAGGAAAAAGGTGAGCTTATTACATAGTTATCGTGATTTCAGCATAATGGACTTAGGAAACTTATCTGCTGACTGGACATTGACAATTTGTAGCAGTTTCTACATTACAAAATTTCCAAGACTTTGGTACTTCCAAACTTATGATTTGTATAATATAATCCACTACAATATTACATGCAAAATAATTTCTTTTTACAGACCAGCAATTATTTATATGTTCTCCTAGACTTTATGACACTGGCTAGCTTGACAGATTTTGAATTATTACACGCACAAATAGAAATATGATTTATCAGTATATCTTAGGTACATAAGACATTCAGGCAGACATCCATCAAACACCAGTATAGGCCTCCAAAGGGTTCTCATTATATTTAAGATCAGTGACGCATAATTGGTTGAAGAAATCCATGAAATTAAAAGGTTTGTAGAGTAGAGGGTGCTCTTGGTCAACTAGTTCCTCAGGTACCTCAACTATAACTCCCTCTTTTGGTGATGCAAACAATGAATATGAAAACCTTTCTTTGTCTCCACTCAGGACTACCCTGTGTTTCGCTGCATATTGTCTTCCATTGCTCCAAGCCTAAGCAGAGCATATACTAGTAGAGTATTTACTAAATAAAGATTAAAAAACCTTTGTAACGAGTTTATGCACCTACCAAACCGTTTTGAGTTAAGCTCGTGAGTTTTCATATCGATCTATCACCTATAAAATTGGCTATGCATGGAAAACACAGCCAGGTTGTCATCATAACCCAAAATGGCTCGATGGTACAATTAAAGAAAGACAAAGACACATACCTTGAGGGAATCTCCAACGAAAACCACGAAAGCGCCTCTTATATCAGAAACTTGTAACCATTTACATTCCTTCGAAAGCACCTCGAGACCTTGAACCTCATCTAGACATTGAATTGTTAGGCTGCCTTTATCAGTATGAGCTCCAAGGAACTTTGTATTTCAGTAAACGAAAGGTGTTCTCAAAACGTTTTTCCTGTGACTCATAGTGTTTTTCCACTCCATAGGTCTGGTATAAGATGTTAAGAACAATCAGCTCTAGTTCATGCAACTTCGTAGCAACAGAGTGCAGAGTTTCACTGATAAATGAAAATCATAAGGGAAATAAATCATTATCTGTTCAATAACTTAAAAGAAACAAACTAGCAGAATAAACCATGGTTGATAGGAAGAAATTATGTTTTTGTTTGTATACTTATTTACAACAGACGTGTTCTTGAAAAATTTATAAATGTCAAAACAACTCCTTTGCATAACTTAAACAAAACACGAGGTTTTACTTAGAGAATCCTAGAATGAAATCAATCAAAACTAGAAATGTATGTTAGATCATCCGGTCCTGTACATACTATTGTTTTTCTTGCAGGGACTCTTCTTTCCCGACTCTTAACACTTTAAGCATTCCAAGTTTCTGATCGTGCTCTCTATGACTCTATCTTGTGGGAGTCACTATGTGAGTCCTTTTATTTTTCTGAAGATTTTTAGGTATAGGGAAACCCTGATCTGTTCTCCTTATATTTGCTGATTCATGGCATTAGCTTTGTCCTCCATTACAATGGTTAAGCAGACTCTATGTAAGTCTTCAACCTTTATCAGTCCTTGTGACTTATTATTGAAACAAGCCAGTAAACAAAAGATTAATGAAATGACAAGCATCCCCACTGATGGCACTACAAAAGTATAGTTTTACCCTACAGCAAAATAAAATAAAATAAAAGGAAATAGTTGCAGTTGACTCCTCAAACTTGTGGCTGCACAGCTGCACCTAAAGAACTGACCAATAAGGGGGCAGCTCAAAGGATTCGAGATAACTTTACTCAATAAGAGCTCATCAACCAGAATCCACATACAGATTGGGTCCTTTTGATCAGAATGGATCCTGAGGTTAAGAGTGTCATGCTTACCTAATATCAATCACACTCTATAATCATGCCATCGGAATAAAATCAAATCCAAGTTTGTAGCTCCGTAATAGAAAAGACATTTTATTGAATTCACAAAACCTTTGTAGATTTTGGTAGTGGAAGCATACAAAAGAAAATTAATACATTTTGGAAACTTTCCACTATATAAGACACAAGATAGAGAACTCTTACCACAACTTTGGGTTTCCTTCTGCCCACATTAGTTGGGTGAAAGCCTGAACTGCATCGAGCAGATGAGCAGATCTCCTATGGAGAATGCCACAGCAGCCGCATCCAGGGGAAAAGTGTGATAGATAGTCAGTCTATCAAGCTTTGAACCCGAAGATGGGACCGTGGACTCCCTTGAGTGGATTCTCAACCCCAAAACCTTCGTAGAAAGGGAGCATATCTGACTTGGAATAACCGTAGTAAGGCTTGGGACTCAAGTTCTTCTGCTTGGTCTTATCAGGAAGATCAAACAACCCCTTGCATTCATTGAATACATCTTGACATAAGCTTGAAGGAATATTCTTGTACAAAACTTGGAAGCTCCCATATAGTTCACATGCCTCTCTTACTTTTACATAAAATTTTCCAACCTTCACTCCCTTCTGCCAAATTTTGAAGGTCTTTAGTAAAATCGACACATGGTATCTGATTCTTAACCGTCAACTCCATCTCCATCTAGGACAGCTACATCTTCAATCTTTACGTGTTTTCTTTATCACGCCAGTAAACCAATAGACCAACTGCAATATTGAACCTGCAGAGAAAGTTCAATCAACAAAAAATCTACAATGATAAAACCAATCCAACTAACCTAAATTTCCTTAGCTTTGACCGAGTATTTTACACAAAAGTAGTATATGATGAACTGAAGGTAGAAAGTGTCCATTCCATTATAAATCAAATGAAAACATACAAAACTAACACTAAGTTCTTCGGTTAGTGAGATTTTTAAACCTATGGATCAAATTTTTGTGACAACTTTATATTAAATTGAAGAACCGAATGCAACTATTAAATTTTTTCTTCAAAAGCATTAAAATAAGAAGTCACTCAGTTCAATTAAAAAAATGAAAAGGGCATGGGAAAACAGGCAAATAACTTGGAAGTAGAAGTACTCTTATTCTAAAGTTCAAAGCCAACTTACTATAGAAATGGCAGAAGTTCTTCAACCTCCTTCGATGTTTCTGCTTTAAGGGAAAACAGGCAAATAGCTTCCTCTGCTCATATGGGAAGTGTTGAAGAAGATTGGGCTTTTAGGTGTCATCAATGATGGAGGGGGAGACATTTTATAATAGAGAAGTAAGAGTGTAGATATTTCAAAGTTGGTTGGGGAATTTCGTCAAACACTTTAAGAATGAAAGAAAAGGACTGTTAGTTTATAATGGCGGGAGAAAGGAGGAGATCATTATATAAGAAGGCCCAATTCTGAAACTGGACTAAGTCCACATGCAATCAAGTCTCCCCATGTCTCATTCTCATAATCATTTCTTCTTGTTTTTAATGTTGCTACTAGTCTTCCATGCAACTGAACATATGTGAACCTCCCATCTTCTTCAATGTAAGTCTAAGCAGATGGCTGCGTCTACAGAGTTGACCACAACATGCTTCCCTCAACACAATGACTATTGCCTCTTTCATTGCACTTGTGAAATAGTACACTATATATGAGAATGCTAAAAAACCTCCGGTAATAACACCCCTAAACCCTAAGCAAAAATCTGATCTAGTCATCTAGACATATAAGTTGCAGTGTTATCAGCTGGTATAGTAGCTTATTTCCAAACGTAAGTAACAAGAACTTTTGCATTTCACTCGTACTTCATCTTCCATTAATCTTCCATGGTCGCATTCCTGTGTTGAAGGCCATCACTTCAGCACCCCTTCATATTTAATCCTCAGATGTCTCTACCCAATATATTTTTAGTGCTGCAACCATGGCTTCACACTCCTGGAAACTGCTTCCAATCCTACTGCCCTGAATCCTAAAAGACATTCCTAAACTAGCTGGTCCTCCTGGATTGCCAGTAGCAGCCCCAATGATATTCACCTTAACTTGCCAAATAGAAGGTGATAGCCATATATGCATTGACTTCTCCTCGGAAATTGAAGCAGGAGCAGGCCCCAATATCGACTACATCTCAATGACCTTTAGATAACATGACAGTGTTGCTCAACCAGGACTTTTGAATCTTGGCAGAATGCATTGTTGACTCTTAACTTTATCATCCAAAATGAAGCCCGGGAGATGTTAACAAAAGGACTTCTTGTCCTGACACTGTTAGCTTCTGTTGGATTTAAGAATTTTGAATCTCACCTTGGACTTGTCTGTCGGCCAACCCCACTTATTCCTTTGCCCAACAGCACTCCCCATACGATGTAACTTTGATCTTCATCACTCCTGCAACATCGACATTTTGAAACTAGTTTCACAACCCTCACCTGCTTGGCCAAAGCAGGTGTCATGCATTTATAAAGAATCTTCCATGGCTACATAACCTCTATTTCTGTACAATACAATAACAGTTTTCACTTTCAAGTTTGTGATTCAATCAATTAATAATACAAATTAATGCTTAGAATCATCAAAATTTAGTGCTACAACCTACTTTCTGTATTCTCGATGATAAAAGATTTTTCTATTTTGCACATATACCTTCGACAAACTCTAGTAATTCATCAAATACTAGCATACTGCAAGCATTATAAATTTTGGATCCATTCATACTATCGTATTATGAACTTTATAACACATTGGTATAATTAATATATAGTGTACTCAAAACATTCATGCACACATTCATCAAACGCCAGCATAGGCCTCCAATGGGTTCTCATTAGATCTAAGATCAGTGTTGAAGAATTCGTAAAGGAAATCCATGAAGTTGAATGGTTTGTAGAGTAAAGGGTGCTCTTTATCTACCAACTCCTTTGGTACCTCAACTACTTCCCCCTCTTTTGGTGATGCGAATGATGCAAATGAATACCTCTCTTTGTCTCCACTCAAGATGACCCTGTGTTTAGCTGCATATAGTCTCCCGTTGCTCCATGCCTGAGCAAATTTTAAAATGAAAAATATAAATGAAAATAAGGTCACATATTATACCCAAGCATTTTTCAACATTCAGCATAAAGGGTAGTTTTTTGAATGACCCAAACTCTGGGATAAACTGCATATTGGCCATGACTTCTCCAAATTATCAATATTATTTATTTTCTTATTTCAAGTACCCTTTTCTTTTTTTAGATGCAAATTTCCCTTCTATGATCCTTTCCCATTACTATACAGTTGCAACTGCAATTTTCTATTGTTGGTTACTGCTGGCATGATCCTCACAGCAGACAAATTGGTTAGGAAGATATAAAATTCATCTCCTATATGTTGATACTGAACTACTGAAGGCAGGATGAAATGAATCTATCAATCATTTGTTCATGCAATGCGATGAGGTGAGAGATAGATGGTCCGGTTATTACTGGGGCTATGACTGACTTAATTTCTGTTCTTAGCGCTGCAGTATAGAATTTTCTACAGAAGTAGTAGTTGGCCTACTCCGTGTTGCAATGTCTGGAAACACTTTTTTTATGATAAATTAGCTATTTTGGTGCCCTAACTTTGCCCAAATTTTCAGTTGAGTCCCCAAAGTTTAAATTGGTCAATTTGGTCCCAAATCTTTCGAAACGTTTGCAAAATGGTCTCACCGTTACCAAGCATTTAACAATTCTCTTTTTTACAAAATGGGTTCTATTTTTACACAGTTTGGGTTTGTGTTCTATTTTTAAACAATATGATGTTGCGCTTGCCACTCACGTGCTCTGCTGACCTGGCAAAAAAAAAATATTAAAATTTGAATTTAACAGACCACGTGTGATAGTAAACTACCACTAGGCAACTTTGTTAAATACTTGGTAACGATGAGACCATTTTGCAAACGTTTTGAAAGATTTGGGACCAAATTGAGCGGTTTAAACTTTGAGGACTCAACTGAAAATTTGAGCAAAGTTAGGGGACCAAAATAGCTAATTCTCCCTTTTTTATATTCCAAGAATAGATTACACCATTTGGTTGGATTATCTTAGAAGCAACTAATTTTTATTTTTTGCATTTGATGACCTTGTCAGATACCCAAAAAAATCCGTAAGTTGCACTTGATGAGCTTGAAGAACTGATTGATTTTTTTTTTCTTTTTCTTTTTTTTTTTCGCTAGGGATGCTTATTTTCGGAAGAGGCTGATGTCTGAGAAGGTGAGCTAAAAAAGAAATATTTTGCTTCTGCTACTTAGTTCAAGATTGCCATTTATCTATCGACTCCATATTGTGAATCTATGATTAGGTTATCATCAAATGATGTATATATAGTAACAGTACTGGGGCGTTGCTTGTACCTTTTAACAGAACCTCCTCCCTTCTTGCCTCCTCTATTCAATTTATTTTCACGATTGTCGACAGGATCGGTTAATGAACATGCCAACTTAAAGAACACAGGCAATGCACACCATTTCCCACTAGTACTGACAATTTTCTAAAATGTAAACTATTATTGGATTCATGGATGAGTTTGAAAATAGAAAGACGTTGTTAATGGATTAGCTTATGTTCAGACTAGTTAATCTTTACAGGTTTGAGGATAAAATAATTCAATCACCTACGAACCCAATTGCGATATAGGCTAAGCATGAAAACATAACAAGATTAACAATATTATTTGAGGTGGTTGGATAATGCAATAAAAAGAAGACCTAGAGGCATACCTTGAGTGATTCACCGATGAAAACTATGAATGCACCTTTCAAAGGAGTAGCCTGTAACCATTTACAGTCCTTGGAAAGCACCTCGAGGCCTTGAACCTCATCTTGAGATAGAATTGTTAAGCTTCCTTTATCGGTATGAGTTCCAAGGACGACAGCTGCGTCACTTTGTGGGGGAAGTTTGTATTTCATTACACGGAAGAGGTTCTCAAAACTTTCTGCCAGTGACTTGTGGTGCTTTTCCAGTCCATAGATATCACATAACATTTTGAGTACAATCAGCTCTAAGTCAAGCAACTTTGTACTAATAGAGTGCAGAGTTTCGCTGATAAAACAGAATCATAATGGAGATGTAACATTATCTGTTTAACAACCTATAAAGATAATTATATTTATAAACACAACAAGGAATCTGAAAACAATGAATTCTCTCATCTGATTGATAGTAGAAAGTATAAAAAGAGCCAAATAGTAACTCCTTGAAGGAGTTGCAAGGATTGAAGATTGCACAAATGAAACACAAGAAATCAAAATAAACAAATACATGAAATAAAATTGTTTGGTCTATGTGCAACTTTATAACTTTTAGCATTTTCTCATAATCAAGACATTGATGGACTAAACAACATCTCCAATAGTGGCAGTGCAGATTCAAAGATTTACATGAAATTAGAAAATTCTTACAACAGAATAGGATTGTACACATTGCACTTGAAATAAATTTCCACACGTAATTTAAAGGGGTAGGGGCCCCTCAACCCCGCTTGCCAATAAAAAAAAAAGCACTTGATTCCCACAACTTGTGGCTGAATTGAAAGAAGTGCACAAACAAAGTCGCTATTTGAGTTATTTGACATGACTTTTGCTAAAAAAATCTCAAATATTAGAGATTGTACATTACTAATGTTACTGTGAAAACTTGTCAACCAAAATTCACAATACAGATTGAATCTGCTTGTTTTAAAGATCGCAGAGAGATTCTTAAATGGGTCTTATAACAAATGGATATTAGTATGAGTTTGGCTATTACCTGGTATAAATCTCACTTCGACATCATCCAACATATACAAAATCTCTAATCAGATATATGGTAACTATTTTATCGTAACATGAACAGAAGTTTAATTGAATTGTTATTATCTTTGGTAGGTTCGTGGTAGTGGATGTAGTACATACGAAGACAATCAAAACATCTTAGCTTTACTTTCACTTTCACAGCATAATTTTGCAAAACTACCAGCATAGAAAGCACAGACACATGTGGAAAAAGACAGAAAATCTCACCAAAAGTTTGGGTTTCCTTCAGGCCACATTTTGTCCGTGAAATTCTGAACTGCATTACGAATGGGTGCGTCCTCAACCCCAAATCCTTCATAGAAAGGGAGAATATCTGACTTGCCCAAGTACCCAAAGTAAGGCTTGGGATTCAAGTTCTTCTGCTTGGTCTCATCAGGAAGATCAAACAACCCCTTGCACTCACTGAATACATTTTGACATAAGCTTGAAGGAATCTTATTGTATATAACCTGGAAGCTCCCATATCGTTCACATGCCTCTCTTACTTGGTTACACAACTCTTTCCAACCATCACTGTCTTCTTCCAAGTTTTGGGGGTCTTTAGTAAAATCAATACATGGTATTTGATTACCAACCTTTGAATCCATCTCTGTCTAGCCCCCTATTCAATGTATAAAGATTCTGATGATGAATGGAGTCTCTTTAGTACAAATCAGTATAGCACAAAGCGATGAGAACGTGATATCGATCTCAAGTCAACCTGCGAACAAACTTCAGTCAACACGATTCAACAAGAAAAAAACAGCAAATCAAGGAATGTATAATCTCCAAAGTTTTACAATGGAAGTAATTTAAGAAAGTGCAACTTGACACCAATTTCCATAAAACAGACGAGCAACTAAAAGAATAACCTGTTGGAGCATAAAAAACACTATTGAATGTCCTATTTTAAACACATACACAATCCGCTAACAAACTGAACTTTTTAGCGAAACTGACTAATAGCAACCTAGCCATTCTTTGGTTTTAGGTTGAGTGATGATACAGTTAGGTGGTGGTGATTGTAGTTGGATAGATCTAAAGCTTTCCTGCCAGGGGCTATCACAGGCTTACCACCTTAGGATCGAGCCATCCACATGCTGATATATTCCCAACCTTACCACTCTAAGGGTTTGAAGTATTACTCAAAAGGCCACAACGTAATTATGCGATAAATCATTACTGTTTTTCAAGAATCTAGGATAACATCCTACGTGATTTAGCACTAAACATTGGCGCTACTATCACCTCACTTGCATCTCAAGGGCTGGGAGCCTTAAACCAGAAAATCCCCAATGGGATATACCCACTGGGTGTCACATTTACTGTATCCCATCTCAAACGCACAAAGAAATGTTTAATAATATCAGGTAGTTGGCAGGGAGCTGTGGAGAGTTGCTCGACATCTACCTGAAGAGCTATAATTGTTTATCATCGTTGGGTTAGGTTGATTAAACAAACTAATTTGAGCTCTTTGCCTTGGTTGGGTGTAACGTGGGAAGAAAAAAGTGCAGCGTGGCTGGTGCTACTGAAGGCTGAACTTTGGCGAACTACTTGAGTCTGTTGCGGGAGGTCCTAGTGCTCTCAATAGGCTAATATCCTGAAGGTCAAGCCAAGTGCCAAACTATGGTGCTACGTCCAGCCGGGGTCTTGTCTGGCTCAATATGGGACCACAAAAAATGGGTAAGGAATAGAGAAAAGATTCAAACTGAATGTAACAAGGAAAAAGGATATCACGCTAATCTAGAAGACTGGAATGAAGTTTGTTCAAATGTAGAAAATTACTAAATGAAGGTTTTGTGAGTCAGGTTCTGGTTTTGCAGGCGATGAGGACAATCTGGCTACAGTTGGAGGGAAGGGGGAAGTATCTACTGATCCAACGGATTCAGGTGGTTAGGTTCTGATGGTTAAGACGAATATTTCTTGCCTGCACCATTTCCCTTCTCTCCCTTCTATTCTTCTTCATTTACTGCTAAGATGTTTTGTTATCAAGGAAACATTTATTTGGTTTTATATGATATTTCCTTTCGGCTGGTGAAATAAAGAATAACATCATTGCAACTTCAGAAAGATATCAAAACGAAACGGTGCAAATGCATTATGTCTCTGTGAACAAAGGAACGAAGAAGATAGAACTGGAGACAGATTGCAAAGGATCGACAGAGTATCCAAATGAAAGAAAAACTAGTCTTTCCTGGACTGCAGACTCACTTTCGAACCAAGCCGAATCTTGAACTAATTTATGTTTGCCTACATTAAAGTCATCTTGTGTAAAAGGACTAGGAGCTCAGTAGTAACTCATAATGTTGCAGAGAGCTGATACAAGCTTCTGGGTTCCCAATTGTTGGTCACATCCTCCTAGGTAAATGTTAACAAACGTAGTTGAATGGAAATACTGATTGGTCTTAACTCTTAATATATAGAGAAAATTTAAACATTTAATCTACAATCAAATAATTTAATTCAGCACATATACAAGTTTTTTAGCTCATTAAGAAAACCCCAGAATATCAAATAAGTTTAGAATCAACCCCATTACATTTTTTTAAACAAGGCATAAGAATGTCCCATAATAGTAATTAATTAAAAGTAAACCCAGAGAAGAAATTAATGAAACTCAAGTCATAACTGTAAATTAAGTGTTATTTTATTTCCACATGAGTTGTGAGTTGTGACAAGAGTGGGGTTTTGGGATTAATTGAAGATTCTTCTGTTTGAATTTGATTAAACTCAAGCCATGACTGTAAAGCAAGATATCTAAAATAACATTTGATTTGAGGAATAAATCAAAGAGATATATTGAATGAATGTACTCACTTGTGACTTGTGGGGAAGGTGAAGATTGAAACCTTGAAATGCTGAAAACCTTCAACTTCTTTCTCTGCTATTAAATTGGTCCTTGTCCAGACCGGAAGAGTATGAAAAGCTTTGAAGGAGATTTGGGTGAAAAAGAAATCGAATATTTTGTACTATCAGAGAGTCAACACTTGACAGTCCATACTCCATAGTCCATACATACAGCTGCCCATGCTGGTTGAGGAATTTCGTTAAACACTTTGAATGAGGTCAAATCAAAGCACTCCCAAATCACCTCAAAGAATAAATAAATAAAATATATATATATATATATATATATAGTAAAAATCAAAGCAACTTCAGGTTAACTTGATAATATAATAAAGGGACCAGAGTGATAAGAGAGAGACCAAATAAATATATGTAATGGGACGGAGTGATCTTTCTTATTCCCTTTGTTATTCATTTAGTAGTACACGTACACCTCAGTCACACATTCATATCCAAGTATCTACCTATATATATAGGTTGCATTAACCTCATAAGTCAACTGATTGTTTGCTTACTCAACACAGTTGAGTGCCACATCAGGTTCTTCTTTGACACCTGTATATGATGATTAATTAGTCATCATCAGTTGCTCCATCTAATCATACTGATGTGGGCTTGGGTTTGGGCATGAACTTGAATTTGGACATCCACACTATTTACAACACTCCCCCTTGGATGTACAATGTCCACCATATCAAGATTATTGCCTCATTAAAACCTTGCCAGGAAAACCCAATGGGAAAAACCATAGCTAAGGAAAAAGAGTACAACGGTTGACGTCTTGATTGGTGTTGGACGCGCTATATACTGCCTCGTTAAAACCTTGACAGGAAAACCCAATGGGAAAAAAACCGTGGCTAAGGAAAAAGAGTACAGTGCGCTCAATGTCCTGGCGGCTCCCCCTGGAGACAACTCCCCCTGATGAAGATCAGACTAAGCTAGACTTTCGGCGCATCCCAATGCCATACGCCAGTTTCTCAAAAGCTGGTGGAGCTAGTGACTTAGTGAACAAATCAGCGAGATTCTCATCAGACCATATCTTCTGGACATTGATCTCGTTACTCTGCTGGAGTTCATGAGAGAAGAAGAATTTTAGAGAAATATGTTTTGTTCTATCACTTCTGATGTAGCCTTCCCTGATTTGATCAATACATGCAGCATTGTCTTCATAAATCACCGTTGGTGTCTCTGTAACTGAGGGGAGTCCGCATGTTGATTGGATATGGTGTATCAAGAGCCTCAACCATACACACTCACGAGTTGCTTCATGGAGTGCAAGTATCTCCGAGTGGTTGGAAGATGTAGCAACCAATGTTTGCTTAGAAGATCGCCAAGAAATTGCTGTACCACCATAAGTAAATACATACCCGGTTTGCGATCTTTCTTTGTGTGGGTCAGATCTATATCCAGCATCTGCATACCCCTTTAGTTGGGAGCCATTTGGCGGTTCTCTGGAATAGTATAAACTCATATCAGTTGTTCCTCGAAGGTAACGCATAATCTCCTTTAAGCCAGTCCAATGTCGTCGGGTTGGAGCTGAGCTAAACCTGGCTAACAAATTCACTGCAAATGAAATGTCAGGTCTAGTACATTGGGCTAAATATAAAAGAGCACCCACAGCACTCAAGTATGGTACTTCAGGACCAACTAAAGATTCATTGTCCTCTTTAGGACGAAATGGGTCTAATTTCACATCAAGTGACCTAACGACCATTGGAGTGCGACTTGGGCGACATTTGTCCATGTTGAAACGCTTTAAAACTTTTTCAGTATACGTTGACTGATGGACAAATACTCCATGCGTTGTATGTTCGATCTGCAGGCCGAGACAATACTTTATTTTACCGAGATCTTTCATCCCGAACTCATTCTTTAAAGAGTTTGATGCTTTGGTAATCTCTTCAGGAGATCCAATTATATTTATGTCATCGACATAAACTGCAATGATGGCAAATCCTAAATTTGCTTTCTTAATGAATATACATGGGCAAATGGGATCATTCTTGTACCCTTCCTTCAGTAGGTACTCACTGAGGCGATTGTACCACATACGCCCGGACTGTTTCAATCCATATAATGATCTCTTAAGCTTAATAGAGTACATATTACGTGGTTTTGCTTCAGGCAATTTTAATCCTTCAGGGACTTTCATATAAATATCAGTATCCAACATTCCGTAAAGATACGCAGTAACCACGTCCATGAGATGCATGTCGAGTCTTTCAGAGACTGCCAGACTGATTAAAAATCGAAATGTAATTGCATCCATCACGGGAGAATATGTCTCTTCATAATCAATCCCAGGTTTCTGCGAGAAACCTTGTGCCACGAGACGAGCTTTATATCTCACAATCTCGTTTTTCTCATTGCGTTTCCTTGCAAATACCCATTTGTAACCTACAGGGCTAACATTCTTGGGGGTTAGGACTACAGGTCCAAACACATTTCGTTTTGCAAGAGAATCCAATTCTGCTTGAATTGCATCCTTCCATTTTAGCCAATCATGTCGTTGTTGACATTCCTCAACAGTATGTGGTTCAAGACCATCATCATCTGCTGCAATCTCAGCAGCTACGGCAAAGGAGAATACGCCATCGATGACAATTTTGTTTCTATTCCACAACTCTCTCGTGCATGCATAATTTATAGAAATTTCATCATTTTCAGGTACCTGGGCCACATCTGGGGCTTGTGTCACTTCAGGGACGACCACTTCAGGGGCTTGTGCCACTTCAGGGACATATTCCTCTTCAGGAAGTTTTTGTTTAGAGAGAGTGTGTTTTCCTTGCCTTATAGCCTCTCCAAGAGCGCTATTTACTGGAGGTTTTGTTTGGCTTTTCTTCTTCCGGGGATTTAAGTCTTTTGACCCAACAGGTCGTCCACGCTTCTGGCGTACTTTAGACGATTCATTTGCTGCCACATTCGCGGGTTGTCTTTCAGAGATGTGTCGTCCTTCAGGGACAGATCGTCCTTCAGGGACAGATCGTCCTTCAGGGACTTCAATTCGCGCAGGCGCATTAGCAGCTAGTACATGTGACCTTGTTACTTTTGCTGCATTTGTAAAACCATCAGGCAATTGCCAAGCAATTTTCTGAAGGTGAATGATCCTTTGTACTTCAGTTTCACACAAAGGAGTACGTGGATCAAGATGAGACAAAGTTGGTGTATACCAAGTCAATTTAGGTGCTTCTGCGGGAAGCCACAATTCACGTCGTTCTCCAGGAACAGACGAATTTCCTCCCCCTAACGACGGGAAGACTGTCTCATCAAAGTGGCAATCTGCAAATCTTGCGGTAAAAACATCACCTGTCAAAGGTTCAAGATATCTAGTAATAGACGGAGAATCAAAACCAACATAAATTCCTAATCTACGTTGCGGTCCCATTTTTGTGCGTTGGGGTGGCGCAATTGGAACTTGCACCGCACAACCAAATGTTCGTAGATGAGAAATATCTGGTTGATGACCAAAAGCAAGTTGTAAAGGAGAATATTGATTATATGCATTTGGTCTAAGTCGAACCAATGCGGCGGCATGCAATATAGCATGTCCCCATGCAGAAACAGGCAACTTCGATTTCATAAGCATGGTGCGTGCAATCATCTGAATATGTTTGATAAAGGACTCTGCTAATCCATTCTGTGTATGTACATGAGCAACGGGATGCTCGATGTCATTCCCTATAGACATGCAATAGTCATCAAAGGTCTGTGATGTGAATTCACCAGCACCATCAAGGCGGATGGATTTAATAGGGTAATCAGGAAAATGTGTCTGTAATCTAATGATTTGAGCAAGAAGTCGTGCAAATGCCATATTTCGTGTAGACAACAGAGACACGTGAGACCATCGTGCAGATGCATCAATTAACACAAGAAAATATCTAAATGGTCCACAATGTGGGTGTATGGGTCCACAAATATTTCCTTGAATCCGTTGTAGGAATGTAGGAGACTCAGTAGTGACCTTAGTCGGAGATGGTCTTGTGACCAACTTACCTTGAGAACAAGCAGTACAAACAAAGTCATTAGATGCGAGAATCTTCTGGTTCTGCAAACTATGCCCATGTGAATTTTCAATAATTCTTCACATCATACTAGCCCCAGGGTGACCCAAACGGTCATGCCATAACATAAATGTCTTATGGTCATGGAACTTCTGGCCCATTACTGCATAAGATTCAAGGGGCTTGATGGTTGTGCAGTACAACCCTGAAGAGATAGCCTTAAGTTTCTCTACAACCTGCTTCTGTCCTGAAACTTCAGATGTTATACACAAATACTCAATATCATGATCATTCATAGTCTCGATGTGGTAACCATTAAGACGTATATCTTTAACACTAAGTAAATTTCTTGTGGACTTTGTGGAGTATAAAGCGTCCACAATGTTGAATATGGTACCACAAGGAAGCATGATACGGGCTCTGCCAGAGCCTTCAACGAGACTTGATGTACCAGAAATAGTGTCCACATTAGCCTTCACAAATTTTATTTGTGAAAAGTACCTACGGTCTCGTAAAATTGTGTGTGTCGTGGCACTGTCTACGAGGCATACAACTCTACCATTCGCAAGACGATTATGCATGCTATATGCGGGATCCATATCCCTTCATAGTACAAGAAAATTAAAGTGAGTACGAGTTAAGATAACACACACTTATTATTTATTAACAGACACAATACCAAGTAGTACAGAACAAAAGTACATATAAACAGATACATGATATAAAACGATAGATATAGACTTAATTGGTGGGGAGACCTCCATCAAAGAAGTCAAGATTATACTCTGGTTCCACAATGAAATCATCAACATTAAAAAGAGTAGAGTCTTCTGGCTCAGACTGATCGATAAAGTTTGTTTCCACTTTCTTTCCTTTGTCATTCTTTGATGTTTGATAAAGCTCAACCAAGTGTTTGGCCGTACGACAGGTACGCGACCAATGTCCTTCCATGCCACAACGATGACAAGTGTCATCACCAGTCTTATGGTAATGAGTGCTACTGGCACCTTTCCCGTTATCCTTTTTAGGCTCAGTGTCATCCCACTTCTGGTATTATGGGGTACTTCTGGACCTTTTGTGGTTCGAATTATTGTGATGAGGACCACCACTCTTGTGGTATCGGCCACTTCTGGGGCCTTTGCCTCTTTTGGGCCCATTCCACTTTTTACTACCACGATATGATGACGCATGTGCTTCAGGCACAGGGGCAGAGCCAGGTGGCCCTTTGTTAGCATTGCTCATCAGGAGCTGCTTACTTTGCTCGGCAGAAGTAAGAATTTCATTTAAATCCGAGTACTTCTTAAGTCGGCATTGCCGATACTGTTCGTGTAAGACCATATTTATAGGATGAAATGTAGATAGTGTTTTATCTATCATTTCTTCCTCAGTAATAGGATGCCCACATAACTTCAGGGTGGACGCGATTTTCAACAACTTCGAGTTGTATTCAGAAACAGTTTTGAAATCCTGAAACCTCAAGTGTGACCACTCATGTCGAGCCCTTGGGAGGGAAATAGTTCTATGGTGGTCATACCTTTCTTTGAAATTCTGCCAAAGAATCTGCGGGTCTTTGACAGTGAGGTATTCAGTTTTCAATTCCTCATGGATATGGTGGCGAAGGAAAATTAGTGCTTTAGCACGGTCCTGCTGGGACAGCTGATTTCCTTCTTTTATGGAGTCTTCCAGACCCATGGAAGCAAGATGTAATTCGATATCAAGTACCCAGGACAGATAATTTTCACCAGTAATATCCAAAGCAGTAAATTCCAACTTGGTAATGTTAGACATGATTATAATACGAAAATCAACAAACTTACCCAAATACTTACACTGGTAACACCTTGTTGTAATAACAACTTACTGATGTATACACTTCTTATAGTTGTTGGACAATAGAGCAAACTCGTGCTGATAACGTAGTAAAAATCAAAGCAACTTCAGGTTAACTTGATAATATAATAAAGGGACCAGAGTGATAAGAGAGAGACCAAAGAAATATATGTAATGAGACGGAGTGATCTTTCTTATTCCCTTTGTTATTCATTTAGTAGTACACGTACAACTCAGTCACACATTCATATCCAAGTATCTACCTATATATATAGGTTGCATTAACCTCATAAGTCAACTGATTGTTTGCTTACTCAACACAGTTGAGTGCCACATCAGGTTCTTCTTTGACACCTGTATATGATGATTAATTAGTCATCATCAGTTGCTCCATCTAATCACACTGATGTGGGCTTGGGTTTGGGCATGAACTTGAATTTGGACATCCACACTATTTACAACAATATATATATATTATTTGATGAAGCAATTGACTCATAAACTGTCTTTATATGAACAGCATTTCATCAAGATCCATACACATAAGAAAATCTTATTTCTAGCATGACCACATAAGAGCAATGGGTGTTTTCTAGCTTCATCTACTAGTTCTTCTGTTGCTTTCACCATATACCCATGCAAGGCTTTCAGATTTATCAATGTTTGTTGCATCAACTATGCCCATACTTGCATATAGAGGAAGACCCTGACCTGTAAATTTGCTGATACATGGTATATTAGCTTTATCAGTCTAACTGCTGTTCTGACCAAGCACATATCACTTTTTTAAACTTGTTAAAGTGAACATTTTTTTCTTTAGCTTGAACAAACATTCTCTAAATAAAAAGCAAATGGTAATTGTAATTTGATTAAAACTGAAATTTGTATCATAAGCATTTGGTTTTCATACATCAACCTTGAGCAGCTTCAAAGTTCAAGGAGTAAGCAACAATACTAACAAAAGGGTGAACAAAATACAATCTTCACATGCCAACATGCATTTATCTGCCTCTGATATCTCAAACACCACAGTAACTTTTCAAGGCAGATTTACAACCATGATCCTCGGCTGTATTATTAAATTTGGTGAACTCGACAAAATCAAATGGTTTAAAGAGTAATGGGTGTTCTTCATCTACTAGCTCTTCTGGTGCCTTCACCATGTACCCATCCTTTGGAATCGAAAACAACCCTGTTGAGTATCGTGCCTTGTCTCCAGTCATCATCACACGATGTAAAGGAGAATGTAATCTACCATTAGTCCATGCCTAGAGTAAACAATCATTAATACAGATATAAAAGTGTGTGTTAGTATCTGGAATCAAATTTCATGATTATATAAGAGATTTAAGTATAACAGATGAGAGTGTTGCATACCAAAAAGGAATCACCAATCATGACAATGAATGAGTTGGGCGAAATTTTGACTTCAATCCAAGTGCCATCTTTGCTTTGGACTTCTAATCCATTAACTTGATTTTGACATAGTATCGACACTATGCTTTTATCAGTGTGAGGCTGTAGGCCAAGCTTAGCGTCACTAGTATCTGGTCCTTTGTACTTCATAACTCGCAGAAGATAATTGGTAGATTCAATGTGTTCATCATAGTACTTTTCGACACCCAAGCTCTCCAAAACCATCCTCCTCACCATTTGATCTAACTCTGATACTTGCTGTGAGAAGGAACTTATGATTTTGCTAATAACACAAACAAACAGGACATACATTAGATTATTAAAAAGTTTGGGAACAAAATCAGAAGCCCTGGTAGGAATTGTAACTATACCAGAAGTTAGCATTCCCTTTTTCAGGCCACATCATGTTGGCAAGGCTTTCTGCATTCTCAATGTTCATGGCATCATCGATGCCAATACTTTCATACAGAGGAATAAAGGAGTATTGCCCAATATAACCATGGAAAGGCTTTGGAGACTTGTTTTTCAACTTGGTCGATGAAGGGAGATCAAATAGCTCTTCTGATGAACTATATAGTTCCTTGTGAAGCTCCATAGGGACTTTGTCATACACAGCTTCAAAGAAACCATATTCTTCTAGTGCATCTTTTACTTGCAGCTTCACTGAATCCCATTCAGGAGTTCCAGGCTTCAACTCTATCCTAGAGAAATCTATAATCGGAAGTTTAAGAGTAGATTCAGAACCCATGACTATTCTTAGAATGATCAATAGAAAGGTTTAATGCATTTTTTTGTGGCTGAAAGATATTGAATAACTCCTATATGGGATGCTTTAATACAAACATACAGGATGCACATGCTACCCACATATTTTAAAGGGATGATGCAACTTTAAGCTCAAGAAAATAAAAATAAAAGGCTTACATTTGACTTTAAAAAAGGAGGGTGCAGTCTGGTGTAAGCACTGAAGAGAATGACTTGCTTGTGCAGTCTTAGTGGCTGATGCCGACGGCTGCCAGATGTAGAAAAAAGTCCCATATACTTAATTACCATATTACCTTTGTATCTGATTATGTACAAGTTTCTAGTCAATCAATAGTAAATGAGAGAAACATAAAATAGGAACAAATATGATAAAGTGGATATTAAAATGAAGCTTTTTGTATATTATTAATGAGTATTTAGTTAAGGCAACTAAAGACATTTTTTATTATTGGGGCATTTCAGCATTTGATAGAATAACAAAGAAGCAGTTAGTTAAGAAAAATGAAATAAATTATTCGGTTCTTCGTTATAAATTAATAAATAATAAAATAACTAGATAAATTTGGTTGGTAGGGGAATCGGAATCCTCGCATTGTTATTGGGGCAGTTCATTTATTCTTTTGCTGAGAAATGGTTAGAGTACGGTAGAGATGGACTTTAGATGGCAATACACGTTGTTACCACCAAACTTACATAGATAATGTATTTAATCAATAACAAGGATAAAAGTATATCACACTAATCTGGCACGGAGTTCATTCAATGAAGAAAACATTGAATGGAGCTTTTGTGATTTAAATTCTGGTAGCGTAGGTGCTGAGGATACTATGGCTAAAGGATACAATGGTACAGCCGTACAGGGATGGAGGAAAGGGAAAGTATATATGCAGTGATCCAATAAGCTAAATAGGTTACGAAAAGAATTGGGTGGTTAGGCTGTGATGGTTAAGATGAGCGATCGTTTCTACCCTGCACCATCCTCCTTTTTTCCCCTCTATTTTTATTCTTTAAATAGTAAGATCCTACGTTATTTAATAAACTCCTCTTCGGTTTTAAAACAGTATCTCTTTTGGGGTGATGAAACATAGAATGTCATGAGTGTAACTTCAGAAAAGTATAGAAATGAAACTGCGCAAATGCATTATGCGTCTGTGAACAAAGGAATGTCAAAGATAGAAATGGAGAATGACTACTGCAGAGGGGCATAGTCACTACTTTTGAACCAAGCTCACTCTACAATTAAAATATCAAAAAACAATAAATACAAATGCATGTTTTTCTCAAGGAATTGAAACCCCACAGTCCACAGACGATCATATGATAAAGTGTGCTTTTAGATTAAAAGTTTGATCAAAACATCTTTAAGGAATATAATTAACCCATTATTAATCTGTATTTGCATGAAAGAAATGCCTCTTAATCAATTAAAAATCAAATCCAGAAAACAAAATTACTGAAACCAAATTAAAGATTGTTTTGGTTCATAATACATAAGAGATATGTTGAATGAACTCACTTCACTTGTGATACGTGGGGAAGGTGAAGAATAAAATGCAGAATAATATCAACTTCTTTCTCTGCTTCTTCGCAACTGGTTGTTGTTGGCATGCTTTGGGTGTTAACGAAGATCGGAGAAGGGATAGAGACAGCGAGTCTGCGAGTGAGTAAACAGTCAGTCAAGGCAGCTGTCATTGGTTGGGGAATTTCGTCAAATATGTACTGTACTTTCATCGAGGTCACATAAATACATGCCAAATCAGCTTATACACAAGGCATTGTGACTTTTCTAGTGGAAGAGGCTGCTGCAAGGGTTAAAGCAACAATGTGGAGTTGGATGGAAATCGGCAAGGATAACACTGCCAACACAAGAAAGGTCACAGCTACAACGAGCAAACATATCAGGTTAAAAGGACACATGGACGTGCAGCATATCAGGTTAAAAGGACACATGGACGTGCAGCATATCAGGTTAAATAAGACAGAGCAGTGCTCATGCGACCAAAGGTAGGCCTTGCAGAGTTCCTGAACAGGGGCATGATTACAGGGAGAAGCGGTAGTTTTTACTTGTTTCATTTATGCAGTTGTTAATGACCCGCCTAAATCAACCCGTAGGCAGCCTAACCCAGACAGAAGACTTACAAGTGTACAGTGTAACCACCAATGTAAACCTGGTCAAGTTTTAAATTTTATACACATGAACAGTTTTATTATTTTCCACCCTTGTGTCTGGAGTATATCATGGTGACAGCGGGCTAGATCTTATGTGGCATGAGGTTCCCGTCGACAAGTCTAGACCGCGATGTGTTGAACTACTACGGCCTTGCACCCCGGCAGACTACTGGGAACTTGCGGCGCTTCATGCATGTTTTCAATAACTTGAATGTCACATTACCCTGTTAGATGTTAGAAAGTTGTACGATCTGCGGTCAGTCAAGTGAACAGAGAGATCTGCCCTACTATAATTTTGTGATGAGAGATGCCAAGAAACAATATCATCTGCTCACTCCGGACCTGGGACAAGAAGTGGTGGTACATTGTAGGGGAATTGAGAATCCCCTAGTGGATACTCGCTTACAAAACCCATGCTAAATTTTGGTAGTTACTGCCATGCCATTTCATTAATTGTGATTTTGTCTGACTGCTTTTTGTTTACATTGGTATATTCGGAAACTGAAGGTCCTCGAAATCTTGTCTCAGTTGAGGAAGAAGAAGAAGAAGAAGAAGAAGAAGAAGAACCGTCTGTCCCTATAGTGAGAGTAAAATTTTCTTCTGAGTTCTTCTATTAAACTTTATTTTGTGTTTGTGTCAGGTCTTAATGGCTCTCCCTCCCTCATATCACCATAACAGACAATAGCATACACATGTATTATTGTCATTTTAAATAACTATCATTTCTGTGTGTGTTGTCAGACAACTGGTCATCTGGCAGTATGAAAATTAAGAAAATGAAGGTTGGGGGCTAAGAGTGATTACCAAAGAAAACCGTTGGGACTTGGCGGTTAGAAAAACCAATAATCTTCTTCTTACTTGTGTGAGTTGATCACCACTAAGTACTGACCACTGTATAAGTATGACTGAACTGGTTCAGTTATATTGATCAAATCACTATTAACAACATAGGTAGCAGCAATCATCCTATATTCCTTTTCTTTACTATACTGTTGTACTACATAAACATATTGAAATACAAACTATAGCTGTTACATGAAAAGAAAGTAAATTTCCCAACAAAAGATGGATTTAATCTTTTCACTTCAAATAGCAACTTCAAGCATTATCCCATCATTTCTTAATTCTTGGATATAATTTTCAGAAGTTGGTGATCAAGATCAGGCAAAAAGCATAGTATTCTACATCCTTGGTCTGCCTAATCCGACTGGTGTGGCTTGAGATTTCTGGCGCTTGACATACTGAAGAATAGGCTCCTTCACCTGCCACAATGACAAATTTTGTAACATTAGGTATAAATCAGGGATGTTGGATGTGAGTCTTGTGTACATTAGTAATAAACCCTCAGATTCTGTTCTGTTGTCTTTTCAGTTAAGTGCACTTGCATTATATGGATTTAATTACAATAACACTAGTCATACCGTGCTCGCTTTCCTTGCTCGCTTATCTTGGGTGGAACGACTGCATGTGATGTTGTCTCCATCATCACAGTGGCTTCTTCCATTTCCCTGACCATGCTCATTTCCTTCTGCAATGCTCCCTCGTGAAGGCACAGGCTGCAAAAATATAGACTGGGTCTTTATATCTCTTACTCCAGTGCCTCAAATTTGGAAACTTATTCACTTGAATATATATAATGGAAAAAGAATAACCTCAAGCTTGCTCATGGGTGTGTTCCCCGGCTCCCGCTTCTTCCCTGTTGTCTGCTCACTTCTGATTGAACCGTTTTGTTGGGCGCCAGATCTTTCCCTGGTGCGTGTAAGATCAGAGCCAATTGAGTGGAACCCTCCGCATGTCGATGTATCTTTATGATTGCTCCCTGTCAGATATTTATAAGCATCTCTGTCATTGGTACAAGACGAAGAGCCACAAAATCCTGAATAGGATTTTCACCATACATACCCGATTTTTGAAAGCCTGAACTATTGGTTCTGTTCTGTGGTTCACAGATATCCATTGCCTGGTTGAACAAAGAAATGTTACAAGATATGAAAAAAGATAAAGCTTAGCTATAGCCACAATAAACTATATTATTACCGAAGAGTTGTTCTCCACGGCATTCTTAACCTCAACTAGCTTTCTGTTAGTCAATTCAGAGTGGACGACGCGTTTTCCTGCAATATGATAAATTGAAATAGCCAAATTGCTTAAGTGTTGCAAATTATCCAAAGTATTTATAAATTATCAAAATGTTACTTCAGATTTAAGGATTTCACCTAATCGCCTGTTGTTTGTGCTCTCAAGGTATCCATCCTGTGCCATCTTATCAAGCAGTTTTCGCACTGTTGTCTGGTTTGCTTCTCCATCTAGTTTTGTCTGAAGTTTTGCTACCGTCACATAATCCATTGGAAGAGCATGATACAAGGCCTGCATGATATTTGGAAATTTTGAAATGTAGCATGCAGTTTACAACTTACAAGATATATATGTTGTATAATTGAATTTATGAAATCCTGATATGTGGGTGCATACACGAAGGATAAAGAATGAGACAATGATACTAATAAATTAAAGTATCTCCAAATTTACCTTGTGATTCTATCCCTTCAACACTTTAGACATAACACTTAAATTGCCTCTATATACATGTAGCATTTCAACACTTTGGGAATATTGCTGAAACTTACCTTCATGTACATGTAGTCATCCGTCTTTTTAGGAATTTTTACATCAAGTGTTTGCTGGACATCCATCTCTTCCTTCACATCACTCAAATGTGACTGGAATTCCTGAACAAGATTCGTATAGGAAGTTTTTAACTTTTTTAGTTACAATTGAGATCAGAACACAATTAATCTGTTGAGGAAAGGGAAAAACCAGTCTCTGTCTGATGGTGTAAATGTCTGTTCCAGCTCTTGCTAGTACCCCTTCATCTACCAGTTTACCCATAATTTCTGCAAATAAGTTAATATGGATAATGCAGATTAGACTCATTTCAAAAGTGCAATTTGAGAACAAAACATTTGATTAGTTTCTTTCCCTTTGAGACTTTTTTGTAGAAAATTCACAATGGTTATTGAGGATGCAAATTCGCTATTTACCTTCAGTCAACATCTGCAAAAGTACAAAGAAAGAAATGTTAAAATCTTAACAGATACACTAATGTAGGGACCTCTACTTTTCTTTGATCCTAATGATCAAACCTAGTAACACTGAAGGCAGGTCTGCCGACCGCGAAGTTCAGAAGGAAGAGAAAAGAAATATGCCTCAAAAAGAATGGATGGATACCCATGGGTCGGTGTCGTGAACCTCATGTGATCCACTTCTAAACCTACCTTGCAGAGACACCCATCCATAAGAGTTGATCTTTGTCTCAACATGGACTTCAAGAGCAAGGTTTGTTTGAAGTCCATGATTAAAAAAGAAATCTAGAAAAACCTACATCAGAAAAATACCAATCCAGACTTTTTGGGTACTTCAACTAAGAGCAACCATATATTGGGTTGTGCCCCCACCAAATAACAGCAATCACAAGTAGCTCCAAGATTGGCAAAAACATGAATACAAGAAAGGAGAAATAAGCATAAAAGGTTGCTTTACCATAGAGATGTCTGGAAAATTTGAAAGAACGTCAGTAAGTTCAATGTTGTCAATATGGTAAGAATTGATCCAGTTTCTCACTCGAGCTAACTGGTGTGTGTCTTCCTCGGCATCTTGAGTATCCTCTGACAGGAGAAAAGCACAGAATTATTCTTTTCTCATGGAAGATATTACGTGTAAAGTAAGGCCCAAAACAGAAGGAGAATTTCCTCAGGTAACAAGTTGGAGCTAAAATCCTACCTTCATCAATCATGCCACTGTCTGCAGAGGAACATGCTTTACCTGCAGTAGAATTATTACTTCCACTCTTCACAAAAAAGAATGTAGAAGGATCGGAACAATTAAAAGCAAAACATTGAAAGAGATATATTACCTGCAGGGGCCACAATGTAATCATCTTCTTCAGGTGATTGGTTTGCCTGAGATGCATTATTAGAATAAATGAGACTGTGTTCTTAAAGCAAGCTCTTGGCTCTATTGTGACCTCACACCCAGATTTTAACATTGTAGCTCAAAGATGACAAAAAAAATTAGATGCTGAAGAATGAAATTGATCTCACCTCACTGTCAGAATCTGAAGTATCATTCCTCTGTGAATCTGCTCCCAAGCTTACCTCATCATCACCTTGAAGATCATCATTCTCATCCTCACAAGGGTCTAGGATGCTCTTAACCTGCACAATCAAATTGAGATTTACCCATCACATCCAAACTCATAGAAAATCATTAGCAGTTAATCACATTTAAATTATTTCAACTACTCTTACCTTGAGAGCCAATACCAAATGCTTGCTGTTTACGTTCCCAACCTCCAATTTAAGGGGATTTTTCGTCCATGAATTATTAGCTTCTTGTTCCGAACAACCTCTGAAGAATGGTGGCTCATAGTCTATCGGCTGCAAGTTCCATTATAGTACTCTAAGAGTTCCATTATGCAAATAATCCCTTAACCTAAATTTTTACTATGCATGGAAAAAAAAGACAAAATCCTCAAGTTATTCAAAAGATGTGTGCTTGTGTGTGGTTCTGTACAGAAAAGAGAGATTTGGCGTTAAAACATGAAAGCTTTATAATGCTTGGCATTAAAATGAGCCTTGAATCATGTCTTAGTCACAGAAGAGTTTCTAAAGGCAGATCCCGTGAATTGAGGTATGCAGTAAGTGTCTGAATACATAGATCCAGGGAAATGCTTAGCTACTAGATTGCTGGCCTCCTTAAAGAACCATGCAGCCAGTGTGACTATTTACTTTGTGTTCAGCCTAGCTGCCACATATGTGTTTAAACTACTCTCTTAAAATCAATAAGAAATGTGGTTTTGTGCATTATCAAGAGTGGGCATAAAAGGAAACCATGACAGCGCCTCTAAGCACTATATGTAAGCAAAATTTGAAAAAAAAAATCATGATCCAGCAATCAAGATGATATGTATTCCAGTGCATTAATGGGACATCTTTTTATGGATCACGGAAACTGAATGTGAGTACTTAGCCCAGTCTGGGAAGCCAACAATATCAAAGAAGAAAAGGGAGTCAACAACCATAAGCACATTGACAATCTAACTAAAGCAAAAGGAACAATTTACTAATATGTTTCAGTTTGCAAAATAGAACATACCGTAACATCATCATAATAGAGTAGCTTCATCAAAATAGTACGCTGAAATAAACATTAAGTGTACATTTAGTCAGTTTTGTCATTGAACATGCTTGAAAATCCAGAACAATTAATAATATCAATGGTATATTTTTTAACCTCTTCTGGCATTCTATCGAGAGTTCTCATCAGCTGAACCAGTGTGCGGACCATTTTACAAGCAGAACTCCTGGCAAAGAGATAATGTTACATAATGACCAATTGGGCAAATGTCTGCAATCGAAATTTTCAAAAGCAAGCAAAATTTAGTTCAAGTGTTTTAGCAAGTTTATACCTCATCTGATTAGGAGTAACATCAGCTGAGCCATTAGACTTGAATGTTGCTCCTTTTTTGTTTCCCATGCGATTGATGTTCATTGAGACCTCTTGACTATCTGAATCCGAATAGCTAAAAGAAACTGCATGGAAGAATAATATCTTAGCAACTAGACTAAGTGCTCACAAAATTAGAGCTTAGATAAAACAATTAGTTCAGCGTCCTGTTTCACCACTTACTATCAAATATAACTGTACAACAGGTGTGAAGTTTGGAGCAGCACAATTGACAATTAGAGTAACCTACCATAACCAGTCTAAAATCTAGTTTGTCCAAACCAGAAAGTAGACTTCCAGATTTTTGTCATTCAGCAACAAATAAATAGATACCTCCACAGCTCCAACTCACTTAAATACATCAGAGTCTATAAGCTATAAAGTGAAACAGATGTGGTGATTTCTTCTGAAAAGTGTATCATATGAAAATCTACTTCTAGGTGTAGATGATACATTACCACACTAAAGAAATTACAAACAACATTATGACTACATATTCAGAACATAACCAAAGGCTTAACGAGAAATCAACTTACAAGCGTATTCCTCGATCATTGGCCCCTCAATTGCTTCACATATGCAGAACAGAAGCGTTTTCAGATACTTCTTTTGCAAGGCATCATAAACGCCTACACAGATCAAAGAGAATATACTCAAAAGACTGAGTTGGATTTCAGTTGGTATTGCACCAAGATCTTCACTCAAAGAGATAATGATCTTAAGATCATCAAAAGGATATGGATCAACAAGTGTCATATTATTCACCTTTTTCCATCCAATCAATCAGTCTACGTGATTCAGCATCCATAGGCATAAGCTTCTTGATCTTCGTTTCTGTTCAAAGATTGCAGTAAGTTAAGGAAATAACCAAATTGAAATTTTCAGTCCAGAAGTAAAATCAACAAAAAAGCACAAAAACTGAAAGAGGAAGTCTTACCTAGAGCAGGAACTGTCTTATCATTGAAGTACTTCTCAGGAAAAAGACCTCTGATGTAGCTGATGTTGAATATTGCTATACGAAGCAGGTTTCGAGTCTGCTCATCATGTAAATAGCAGAGATGTCAGATTCGTAAGACAACAAACTTCAACATCGATTTCAACTATTTTGAAATCAAATGACGAAACAATCTATAAATTCGCATCTAATTTGAGCTGAAATTGAAAAATTAGATTATAATTTCAAAAACAAATTGAGAATCGGAAAGTTACAATCGTTTGATCTAGTGAAGCTGCGAATACATCAGATCTGAAACTTATTTAGAACTACTATGATAATTGATAAATGAACTGGAGTTCGAAATTTAGCGAGGAATAGCTAGATCTAATGAAACTTCGAATACATCAAGCTCTTTCTCCAATTTTTTTACAGAAATTCAATCGAGGAAGAGAAGATTTGCAACGAAATTTAAGTAAAACACATAATTAGTTCAGTAATTGAGCTCATTCACAACAAATCGTCCTAGAAAGATCTAAGAATTCGATCTAAACAAAATCTCCAGATCTGAAGTCCGAAATGAAGAAAAACTCAAAAAACTTTTAAAACAACAGAAATTTTGAACGATCGGTAAAGAAATCAGTATGAACCATGTTAATCGTGGACATACCAGTAGCAAAGAATCTTGTTCGGTTATCTCAGCTTCTTTCAACTTTTGTGCAACAACCTGTAAGAGAAATCGAAGATAGAGAAGAAAAGATGTTGTTAAGCAATTGAGAAAGAGAAGGAAGAAGAAGAAGAAGAAATGATCGAGAAACGAAGAAGAAGATGTTTCTCACCATTTTTTTTCTCTTCTGAGGAAACACAGAGGCACAGAGCGCTCTAACTTTGAAAATTTGAAACGAAATTAATGAAAAACTATAAGCGGGAGTGAAGAAATGAAGAGTTGAAGACCCTATTTATAGGCAGTTGGGCTGAAACAAACTACGGTTAGATGGAAATTACTCGAGTTAGTGGAATTTGAACTTTGGAAGATTCAAGCAAGATTGGCCATTGCTGAAGATTGAAGAGGACTATTTTCCTTTTGGGGCCTTTTCAACTTTTAACTGAAGAACTAAGGCCCATCTTTTCTCTTTCTGAATAAGAAATTTTTGAGATTTTGGACTCACAGTACCTCTATTTGAAATAAAATTAGACATACCCTCGTGGCAAGACGTGGTGCTATCTGAATCTCCATTTTAAAAAAAAGAGATTTTTGGACATACCCCCATTTGAAAGTCGAAATTTGAGATACCCCATTTGAAAAAAAATTTGAGATACCCCCAATTCAAGACAGAAGAGCTTTACAGTCGTAGGTGAGTTTTATGATGGATTATGATGGACGGCTAAGATAACACCACATCTTGAATTGGGGGTATCTCAAATTTCGACTTTCAAATGGGGGGTATGTCCAAAAATCTCTTAAAAAAATGGGAAATTGGGTATATGTCTAATCTCTTTTAATAATTCTGGAGGAGAGTTTTTTTCTTGATACGAAACTTTTACGAAAAAAGTCTATTTCTCTATCATTAAAATTAAATATATCTTTTCTAATATAAAGGGTTACTAAGTAATTTTAATATAAATAATTAAACTTTATCAAGTAGTTACAAACCAGGAAACTACATTGTTTTCACCAAAAAAACAGACGTGCATTCACTTAGCTTTATTTAAATGGGGCATCTCAAATATCACTTAAAAAAAAAAAAATCACTTCAAATGAGGTAAGTTTAAAAATGGGTAATTTCCCGAATAAGCACAACTTTATGTTGTTTCTTCTCAAATAAGCACATTTGAGGGTAATCTTCCCAAACAAGCACAAGTTTGACTTTGAATAATTAATTGGACATTTTTACCCTTATAACAACTTTAAACCATCAACATCATATTTTTTGTTTGATTTATTTTCTCTTTCATCATTAAATTCAGCAAAGTAAACCCTCACCTTTAGATGAAAAAGTATCTTTGATTACCACCGTTGGATGAAATAACACAGAAACCTGCATTAGCAATCCTCCACATTACACTGCTCTATCCTCCATTCATAAAAGACAAAAACAGTTGTCTTACCTTAAGAGATAATTAAAGCAAACATTTCTCTGTTCATCTTCATCTTCTTTGTTCGTCACAGAGAATGAATAAAGAGATAAAACCTTAAACCCTTTTCATCATATCACATTCTCTTTGTCCTAAAGCTTCGATTTTTTTTTTTTTTGGACGTTGGGGTTTTCATCGGTCATTCTTTCATCATGAGGAAAAAAGGAAGCAATAAGGGCAAACAAGTTATGAACGTTTTTTAGATTCCTAGTAAGTTTTAGGGTTTGAAGGTTTTAATGTTCATGTATAATGATAATGTGGTTTTGATTTCAATGGCATTAATATCATCATTGGTATTAAAGTTGTCTTTTTTAGGGTTTCAATTTCAGTGGCATTAAAGTATTCACACACACCCACCAACTTAAATGCAAGCATTCAATTGTGGGTGGGGTTTCAACCCTAGTTGATTGTTGGGTTGGGGGTATGAAAATCCCAGAATTTGGTTTATGGGTTTCTAGTATGTGGTTTTCAAGCTTTAAATCACTAGTGTCTAGTGGTCTTTGTCTCTATTTTGATGGGGGTTTTGAAGTTTTTTCTCTAATGATTATAAGATCTAAAAGTGGGTTTATCATATGGTACTGATTATCACTTTGACATACATTCTTAAATTTCTAGATGATAAACTTTCAATTGTAGCCGTAAATACTGATATTGTAACAGATAACGTCAGTACACTTGTTTATAGAGATGTGATATTAAACCCATTTTAATTGATGTTATGCAGAGAACACATTTAATATCATATTCCAATATGGTGGGCAATTGGTTGTTACAGTTGAAGGAGTTGAGATTGCATATGTACATGGTGAGTCAAAAATAAGGATCGCTAATAACAAGACATCCTATGAAGACTTCTTGGAATTGGTTGAATCCTTATGTAAGGCATGAACAACTTGGTCACTGCGAGCTGTAATCAATAATAATCTAACTAAGGTTGAATGCGAAGATCATTATATGGCAATGATTGCATACAATACCAATTCAGCTGCAATGGTGATTTCTATTTGGTTGGTTGATCATTTAACACCAGTTATGATAAAATCAGAGACTGAAAATTTCAAAGGCAGGGCTGCAAAGAAGAAGAATTCTTCCACCACTAAAAATTTCAAAGGCTAAAACAGCCAGGAAGAGAGGTAAAGTTGAGGGTGTCCCTGTCCAGAGTAGGCGATGTTCAATGTGTAGAGTCAGAGGTCACAACAAATCAACATGTCTTGAATGTGTAGATGACTATCAACTCTTCAGTCACACCCTATTTGGTGAAGGGCCATCTCTAAGCCCTCTCCCAGCTACAATCTAAGTACTGAAAGGGGTTTTGTAATATTTTTTGGAGGTGTATTTTCCACATACTCGATCCTATCCTCTAGATATAGTCTATTATCCGTTGTGTTTATATTGTATTGATTTCCATGTTATATGAGGGTAGGGGCTTAAAATCTCATTGTTATCTAATATATTTTTGACATGCAAACACTTTTTTTATCGTATGTGTTATCAGTGACACTTCAGTGTTATCTTCTTGTGTTAGGATTTGTGGCTAGATTGTCTGTTGTGCATTTCAGTGTTATCCGCTATGTTGTTACTAAATATCGGCTGAAATATGTTTTCTTATCCTCTACAATTCAAACATAAAGAACAAGAACAATATAGGTTCACAAACAACCAAATCAAACATAAATTAACACGAACAATGACAATCATTGACAACCATTAATATAGGTTCACAAACAACCAAATAAAACATGTCTTCAAACAACCAAATACAACATATAGCATACAAACCTCAAATAACTAAACTTTGCTCTTGTTTTTGGAAGAGGGCGATTCCCCTATATCAATTAGGTCTCTGGCAATACAATAGCGCATCTGAAAAGGATCTACATCGAACTGAGGTGGTATTCCTAGAAACACGCATTCTACGAAGGCAAGAAGGAATAATCCTCAACTACAACTATCTGGTTGTTCAACACACTTAACATACTCACGCTTCTACTTCATATCCAGTTTGAGTTGAACCTGTGATGGATCAGCAGCAAAAACAACATATGGCAAAAAAATTTCCATGTTTGTCAATTCAAATGTACCCCTTGTCATTCCCAAAGAATCATAAATTCTAACAATTTTCTCATTAAAATTTAATGAAAGCAGAATCCAGTACGTGGTTATCATTCACCTACAAATAACACATATATACGTATCACTAGTGGAAAATATAAAGGATAAAATGGAGGATAATGTATGACATGTAGGGGTATATGGAGGAAAGTATGAAATATACCTGTAATAGGATGAGAACTGCCTTTGCTTTCACAAGGTGAACTTGGTTTTTGTAGTCTGGAAGTATTTGGATCTGAATGCACTATACTCATTTTGCTTCCTAACAACAAAATCAACAGGTAAATGCCCAAATTTCAAGGCCCCAAAATCAAAGCAAGATCTATCATCTTGAACTCAAGCACTCTACCCCCAATTGAATACTTCAATCGACCAACCTTCATTGAAACAATTTCTGTAACTATAGAAGTTATCATGCAGATTTTTTGTTCTCCCTCCAAACTCAAAAACTGCCCAAAGGGGAAATTTTTAAAAGATTCTAACTCATTTGGGGGGGGGGGGGGGGGGGATTTTTCTTTTGGGTTTAGATAGTGGGCATCAAACTTAGATGTTGAACATCTCACAGTGATGCTAAATTTTCTATTCCCTTCATCACCTTCAACCTTTTTCTTCGGCATGGTTTGAATTTGTGAAAAATTGAGAAGAATGGTAGATGAAGATGTAGAAATTGGAAGTGATTGTGTAGAAATTGGAAGATGGAAGAGAAATTATGAAGGGTTGTGAGCAGTTTAATGGAAGAGGAATGAGTATTTAAAAGGAAAAGAAAGTGAGGTGGTTAGGGATTCTGAAACGGTGTAATGAGATCTAAAAACCCTAGTTTGATAACCTTTCTCTGTTCCCGCTCGATTATCCTGCCCATTTAAAACCCAAACGGTTAGTGACATGTGGCGCTGACGTGGCTGTTATTTAGTGCAGCAGATATGTTTATGAAATTTTAAATTGTAAAGAAAACAACATCTACTTGTGGAGGATAACAATTAACAAATTATATCCAACAGTTATATCTTGTTATCATGATCCAATGGTTGTAATATGTTGTCATGTCGTTATCTAAGATGTCACATCTACTGAAAACTTATTAAAAGTAATGATTATAGGCTAAAGGGTATAATAGAAAATAAAATAAGCTAAATGACAAAAACATAAAATTCAAAGTCAAACTTGTGCTTGTTTGGGAAGATTACCCTCAAGTGTGATTATTTGGGAAGAAACGGCATAAAGCTGTACTTATTCGAGAAATTACCCTTTAAAAATCTCAAAACAATTTCTCATTTTCTCATGTAAATAGGCCGAAAGACCAAATTATATTTGGTTGGGCCAAAAGGACATGGCAAACAAAAAAAAATGGCTCCCAATAGGAACAGATAGTTAGGATTAAATAATTTGGATCTTCTTTAAAAAATAATAAATAAAAAATAACTACATAAGTTTAAGTTTGTGTTGATCGGAGAATTGGGGCAGAATTTCAACTTGGTTGGTAAAGCAGATTAAATACCTCTTCTAGTCTAATTTATATTGTGCCTTGTGAAGCTCTATATAGAAGGAATTTGTTAAAAACTGCGCGCTTGTCAGCAAATTGTATTCTTTTAGTGCTTCTTTCACTTGCTGCAATGATCACTGAGTGTCTGAGTCCCATTCAAGAGTTTCAGGTAAAAAAAAAAAAAGAGTTTCAGGTTTGATCAACTCTATCTTGGGGAAATCTATATTGAAAGTCTAAGAGTGGATTCAGAATACATTAAAAGTGTTCATAAAATGTGTAAATGTATTGGAAATTCTATGCCGGAAAATTGGAGAAGATGATCGGAGAAAGGAAGGTTTTGAGTGATTGAGAGTGGCTGAACTATCTGAGCGTTGATAGCTGCCTACGTATCTGGAAGGGGCGATCCAGAATCAAGCCAAACGTAGTTCCTTTTATAGGTGGCTTAGGTTGTGGATCAAATAATGACTCAACGTTCGGATCATAAAGTGTGCGGATATTCAGGGATTCAATGAGATAGATTCGTAACTGTCGTATGATTTGGAGTTTGAATGTGTCGAACTCGGTGTTCAGAGTGAGTTAGCCCCAAGTCGGATGTGCTTGGATATTTTATGAGATTAGGATTTGAACAGAAGTGAATGAAATATTGTTTTGTATGAAGTCGGATGAAATAGGTGTAAAGTCGGTGTTTAGCATTCCGAGTTATGAGAATAGGATTTGAATGGAATGAGTGAAGTGTGATTAGTTACGAAGTCGGATGCAATAGGTGTAAAGTCGGTGTTTGGCACTCCGAGTAATGGAACTCGGTAATGGGTATATACATAGCCCCTTTTCATTTGGGCCGAAGGCAGGTGACTGGCTTTGGGGTAAATGAAAATGAAGTCGGTTGTTTAGATATGTTCCATGTCACACCGAGAGGCAAAGATTCGATTGTGTGCTGATGTGAATGGTAGCTTAGATTTTCGAGGCTTAGGGCATGATTGTTCCTTGAGATACGTGTGTTGTCTGCACACGTGGAAGTTATCTGCGGCTTTTTGAATTTTGAATTTGAAAGGTCGGACGTGGTTTGGTGGGAGAGTGAAGAGTTGGGCGGTTAGATTTAGGGATTAACATCTGACCGTCAATGGCTGAGGAGATGAGCGGTTGTGATCGTGCACATGTTTTTATAAAACACATTGCGTGTAACTGCTGGAAGAAACCAAGGGTTTTCGTACTGGGTTTAAAGCTTCTGCTGCTAAGTCTTTTCGAAGGTAACTCTTTCTTCTCTTCACCATTTTCTGTTTTCTTTCTTTACATTTCTTGCCTGATTTGCCTTGAAGTTGTTGTTTTTTCCGTTCAAGTTGCCGGAATTTGTTGCTTGAACCTATCTTTGGTGTTTGCATTTGTGTTTTTGCTTCTGTTTATCGCTTTTGTTTGATTTTCTGTTCCATTTACTGCTTTCCGCCATTGTTGCTCTGCATCTGTTCTTCATTTCATTTGGTGAAGATGAGTAGTGGTAGTGAGCGAGAATACTGGTGGTGGTGAGCCAAGTACTAGCCGAGCTGTAGATGATGAAGAGCTACTTAGCCGAGATGAGATAGATGTCGAGAGAGCTCGGAAAGCCTTTCCGAAGGTGAGAGAAGCATACGACATTAGGATCCGAGATCTCGAGATGTATAGGGTAGATAGTAGGCTTTTCGATCTTGGTGGGGATGACACATCGACTCTGATCTGTGAGGGTCAACTGAGAGCTGGGATGCGACTTCCCTTCTCGAAGTTTGTCTGTGACATCCTGAATCATTATGATAAAGCCCCCATAATGATGAACAGCAGCTTCTGGCGGGTTATGCTAATATTCGAGGAGCTGAACAAGCTCGACTATGACATATGCAAGGCTGACGTCGTTGCGTATTTCACCTGTGTGGAGGGTCGGTCTGGTGATTTTTCCTTTTCACTTAATAGGAGGGCTGAGCATGGTCCTCACGACCTTTATAATGCACCGAGTTCCAATGATAATTGGAAGAAGTAGGCCTGCTATAGGATTAGAGGCTCATTCATCAAGCCTAGTGCCTATCTGAACCACTTGTGCATTCCCTGTATAGGTATTTAGGTCGCTTTGCCTTATATTTTGCGCTTGCTTTACTTCCGTGTTCCTCCATGGTCTCTGACTCGTCTTTGTTAGGTACTGTAGATCATACTCGGGATTATAATCAGAAGATTGACGGGCGCCTCCTTCCGGGTAACATTATCGAGTTTGCAGAAGAGTCTTGGGAACGCAAGCGTGAGATCCTGCCTCATCTTGCGCATCTGTTCAAGGATCCCCGTCCAAAAAGAGGTGCTGGTGGTGCGAGTACCGAGCCAGCCGTCCCGAAGGTAAAGGCAGTCAGAAAGAAGAAAGACTTACCTACCGATGTGGCAGTTGCCACAATTGCTTGTCCTCGACCCGGAGATCCACCTATAGTGACCCGAGCCGCTATACCGATGCCTCCAAAGCCCATTCCTGGTCCACCGGGTAGCCAGTTCGGTAGGGGGGAGATCGAGTTGGAGTCCTCGAAGAAGAGAAAGAGCTCTAAGTCGGCGGGTATAACCGTCGCTGCACCTGGCATAACCATCTTGAACGATGCTGAGAGAGCTGGGAAAGAGAGGGAGGCTCAGCGAGCTCGTGCCCAGCAAGCGAAGCAGCAGAAAGGGAAGTCGGTCCAGCAAGATGATGAGGTTCCTCCGACTAGCCCTGCTGATGGCCATTTTGCTCCTGTATTTCCTTACAAGAATACTTATGTGAGATTTAGTGATGCTGCTTGGGAGGATGAAGACATGTGTATCACCCTGATGGAACACATGGCTTTAGATGCTGATGGGGCTCAGGTATGCGAGCGTTCGATCATGGACGACTTGAGGGATCTGAGCTCATCTATGTACAAGGTATATTCTCTTCTATTTTCCTATTCTTTCCCCGATACTTGCATTGGCTAATCTCGGGTGATCCCTCGTTTCAGATGAACGTTATTCATTGCAAGTGGATGGCTCTGCTCGAGAGAGCTAATGAGAAGGAACGGGAGGCCAGGAAGGCTAAGGAGGCACTTGCTGCCGAACGTGCCGAGGTGAAGAAGCTGCGCGATCGGCTAGACAAGGAGGAGAAGAAAGTGAGGGCCCTCAACAATGAAGTGTTGGAGGTCTACAATGAAGTGTTGGAGGTCAACAAGAAGAATGTCGCACTTGATGCCGAGTTGAAGGCTACAAATGAGAGGTATGAGGCTGACAATACCAGGTCGGTTGAGAGTATCACCGCTTGGCAGAAGATGGCTTATTACTGGCAGCGACGTGGCATTTGTCGTGAGCTGAAGCTTAAGGGAGTCATCCCCGACTTTGATCCCTTAGCCGATAATGAACAGATCAATGCCGAAGCCCAAGCCCAATTCGAGTCGGATCAACAAGTGGAGATGGAGAGAGTTGCTAACCTGGCTAGTGAACTCGAGCGTGATGATGAAGTGGCCGAGGCTAGTACGCAGGTTGATGAGGTCGGCGTGCAGGAGGGTGAAGGAGCTGAGGCCATGGATCATGAGGCTGTTGCCTAGCTTTTTTCTTTGTCTGAGAGATGTGAGGTTTTTGTTTTTTGTTCATTTCTGAAACGAGTATCATGCTGTAGAAACTGAAGTGGTATACTCTCGACTCTTGTCGTTTGTTCGAATGTGAATGGTTTAAATATATACTTCATTTTGGAAGAAGTTGTTTTATCCATGTAGGTAATCTTTTGCATGCCTTAAATATTCTAAGTGTAGAATTGATGCCTTAGCTTGAAGTTTGTATTCTATGGAATGTACGCCTTAAGATATTTTCCATTCCACGGTCTATCGACTCGGTTTCCTTCATGATCAATTAATCTGTATGCGCCATTACCCAAGTCGGATTGAATAATGTAGGGTCCTTCCCAATTGGGGTTGAATTTTCCATCGCCCGCGACCTTGGTGTTCTGAAAGGTTTGTCTTAGGACCAAGTCTCCTGGTCGGAAAGTCCTTGGCCTTACTCTTTGATTGTAGCTCCTCCTTAGTATTTGCTGGTAACGAGCTGTTTGTATGATAGCCTTATCTCGCCTTTCTTCCAACATGTCCACCTCATGTGCTAGGAGATTTTCGTTTTCCTCTGATTCTACCAATTCCGACCTAGTTGTTAAGTAAGTCAACTCGGTGGGTATAACAGCTTCAGTACCGTAGCATAATGCGAACGGTGAGACGCCTGTTGAGGTGCGTGGAGTCGTTCTGTAGGCCCATAGGACTCTATCTAGCTCTTGCATCCACTTATCTTTTTCCGCCTCTAACTTTTTCTTGAGCGTATTCATTATTGTCTTGTTTGTGGCTTCAGCCTGACCGTTACTTTGTGCGTATCGTGGTGTAGATAGTGCGTGATTGATTCGCCAATCCGAGTAAAACTCCTTAATCATGTTACCACAAAATTGTTGGCCATTATCAGTGACCAATGTGTGTGGTAGGCCAAATCGAGTGATTATGTATTTCCAAATGAAACTCTTGACCTCTTGTTGTCTAATTTTCCGAAGTGGAATTGCCTCTACCCATTTAGTAAAGTAATCTGTGGCAACTAAGAGATACCGCTTTTTATTCCTATCCCTCGAAAGCGGTCCTACAATATCGAGCCCCCACATGGCAAATGGCCATGGGCTAGATATCGTCTTGAGATCTCTCGGGGGTTGATTGTGTAGTGGTGAGAATCGTTGACATTTGTCGCAATGTTGCACAAAGATCTCCGAGTCGGCCTGCATGTAGGGCCAGAAGTATCCTTAATTTCTTGCTTTCTGTGCTAGGGAACGAGCCCCGGCATGGTTTCCACACTCTCCTTGGTGAATTTCTGCTAGGATCATCTGAGCTTGACGAGGTGGTAAGCATCTGAGGTAAGGTCCTCGGACCGATTTCCGGTATAGCCTTCCATCTAAGATCAAGTAACTCTTAGTTTTTCGTTCTAGCTTTCTGATTTCCGACTCGTCGTCTGGATAGACTCCCTTGATGTAGTTCATTATCGGGCCCATCCACGAATCCTGGATTTCTTGTTCAGATATGTCGATGAAGTCTGAGATTGTATTGACGTGATGGATTTTATCTTCGTATGCTGGAGTGCTTCTTATTTCGACCTGTATTTCCCTAGCGGTTTCCGTGTCGACTTGGGATGCCAGGTAGGCGAGACTATCTGCGTGGCGGTTTTCGTCCCGGGGAATATGTTGGATTTCCCATTTCTCAAAACTGCTTAGCAAGCATTTCGTGTATTGGAGATATAACTTGAGTGTTTCTTCTCTTGTTTCGTAATCCCCCAGTAATTGACTTACCACTAATTGAGAATCACTATAAATCTTGATTTTTTGCAAGTTAATGTCCTTTGACATACGTAAGCCCATTACGATGGCCTCGTATTCCGCATCGTTATTCGAAGAGGTGAAGTTCAGCCGTATTGACTTCTCGATTATTACCTTCTCGGGAGATATGAGTGTTATACCTATCCCGACTCCGTTATTATTTTTTGATCCGTCTACATATAACTTCCACATGGGTTCTCCTTGTGGGAAATCGTCCCGCGGTTCTTCTTCGGGTATCCAGGTGATATCTTCGATTGGATAGTCAACAAGCAGGTCGGCGACGACCTGGCCTTTCTTGCTATTTCGGGGCGTAAAAATGAGTTCGTGATCCCCCAGCTCCTGGGCCCATATAGCCATTCGACTTGATTTGTTCCTATTTTCCAACACTTGCCTCAATGGGGCATCAGTTATAACTCTAATCTTGTGCGACTGAAAGTATGGTTTCAGTTTCCTAGAGGCGAATAATAGGGCCAGTCCTACTTTCTCGAGGCTAGAGTACCTGAGTTCGGATTGTAGCAGAGTTTTACTAATGAAATAAATGGGTCGTTCGTTACCTTGTTCATCTCTGAAGAGGACAGCGCTGATTGCATGTTCGGAGCTGCCTAGGTACAATCCGAGTACGTCCCCTGGCTGGGGTACTATTATGACTGGCGGGGTTGCCAAGTAAAGCTTTAGTTCGTCGAATGCCTGCTGGCATTCTGTCATCCACTCGTATTTGGAACCTTTCTTGAGTAGCTGTAGCAATGGTCTTTGCTTGTCGGATGCACGAGCAATGAACCTGTTTAGTGCGGCTAGCATTCCGTTTAACTTTTGGACTTGCTTCTTCGTTGAGGGACTCGGCATGTCCAATATTGCCCTGATTTTCTCGGGGTTAACCTCTATTCCTCATTGCGTGATTAGATAACCTAAAAACTTGCCTGATGCTACTCCAAATAGGCATTTTTGTGGATTTAGCTTCATGTTGAAGTCATGGAGCCTTTTGAAGGTCTTTTCCAGGTCGGATATGTGAGATGATTTGAGTTTACTTTTAACTATCATATCATCTACGTATACCTCCATGGTATCACCTATCATATCCTCGAACATTCGTGTCGCGAGTCGTTGATATGTAGCCCCGGCATTGCGTAGCCCAAAGGGCATGACCGTATAGCAATAGGTGCCTCTTTCCGTGATGAATGCTGTTTTTTCCTGATCTTCTGCTGCGAGCTTAATTTGGTTATACCCTGAGTAGCCGTCCATCATCGAGAGGAGCTCGTGGCCAGCGGTAGCGTCCACTAGTTGGTCTATCCTTGGTAGTGGAAAACTATCCTTTGGGCATGCCTTATTTAGGTCTGTGAAGTCTATGCATACTCGAATTTTGCCGTTTGGCTTCACGACGGCTACTATGTTCGAGAGCCAGTCGGGATATTTGACTTCTCGTATGAATTTAGCATCAATTAGTTTCTGGACCTCGGTATTGACCGCCTTAGCTAAGTGGGGTGCCAATTTCCGTGCCTTTTGTTTTACTGGCCTTTTCGTTGGATCGACATGAAGTTTATGGCATGCAACATTAATATCTATTCCAGGCATGTCAATATACGACCAAGCAAAAATATTTTTATTCATTTTCAAAGTTGCAATGAGTTGCTCTTTTACAATAGGGTCTAAATTAGCTCCTACATATACAACTCTAGGTTCGGCTTCAGTGCCTATGTTGACTGGCTCACCCTTCTCGATGGTTGGGGAGTCGGTTACAAGTTTGCCTTCAGGGGCATCATTGGGTGGCTCAGAAATGGCCTGGCCGTCAGGGGCTTCGGAGGTTGGCTCAGTAATGGCCTTGCCGTCAGGGGTTTCAGAGTTTGGCTCAGTACCGACCTTGCCGTCAGGGGCTTCAGAGGTCGGCTCAGTAGTAGCCATGCCATCAGTGGCTTCAGATATCTGGTTGACAGTGAGCTTGTCAGGGCTAACGACTGTCACCTTTCTTGCTTCCTTGTTGGGGAGGGGTATGACCTCAGGAATGGCGTGGCAGCCATGCGCCTCAATTTGGTCACCCCGGAGTTCCATTATACCATTAGGTCCATGGAATTTGATGACCTAGTGGTATGTAGACGGAACAGCTCCCATCTTGTGAATCCATTTCCGACCCAGGATAGCATTGAACTGCGTCGGAACATCGAGGACATAAAAGAGGCATTCAACTGTAACCTCATCCTCATCCTCTCCTGTAGCGACAGAGAGGGTAAGCTGACCCTTTGCCGTTGTCTCTGTCGAGTTGAAAGCAAAGAGTGTGACATTGGGGGTCTGTAAGACCGAGTCGGGCATGAGCATTTGAGCGAAAGCCTTGTTAAACAACACGTCACAAGAGCTCCCTGGGTCTATTAGCACTCTCTTAGTGGTCCATCCACCAAGTCGGATATGGACAACTAGTGCATCATTGTGTGGCAAGCATACCTTCTTCAAGTCGTGGTCAGAAAAGATCAGTGCATTCTTTCCTTGCACCTACTTGGCTATTACTGCCTGATGAGTGAGCTGAAATATATGGTGAATATGATTCACTTTCTGTCGCTTAGCTCGGGATGTCCATTCAGGTGGACGAGTATCCATGATCATGTTTATCGTTCCTTTTGCCTTAGAGGCGTTGTTTGTTCTCTTGCGCTTATCATTAATCTTCTGGCGGAGGTCATCGGACTCCTCTACCAAGAAGTCATTCAAGTGTCCATCCATCCTGAGCTTGTGGCAATAAGTTCGGAGATACCGACAATCTTCTGTTGCATGATGTCGGCAATTGTGTAACTTGCAGTACGGGTTTTCCTCTATGGGTTCAAGCTCATGAATTGTTGGCTTGAAGTAATCTTCCTCTTTGATTAGTTCATACAGCTGCGTATATGAACATTTGAATGGGTTAGGAAACTTGTGTTTCACCGAGTTGTTCGATTGCTTTCCTCGGGAGGTACCCTTTGTTGTTTTCGGCTCGGGATTTTTGGTCGTAACCGTCTGTACGGCCGAAACATGTTCTCTTGTTTTTGCCAGTGCCTCTTCAAGTTTGATGTATTTATCGGCCCGGACATACAGGTCTTCCAGTGTCTGTGGTGCGTCGAGGATGATATTTTTCCCCAAGGCGGTTTCGGGGTGAACGGCCGAGATGAACGCTAACAGGCATGCGTTCTCATCTGGGCTATCTGCCTTAAGGCACTCCTTCTTAAAGCGAGCCATGAATTTTTTGGTTGTTTCGGTGTCACCCTGCTTAAGTCGGAATAATGCGGTTACCTCAATTTTTCGCCGCTTATTGTGGATGTATTGGGTGACGAAGAGTGCCTCAAGCTGGTCATACGACGTGATTGAGCGTTCTGGGAGTCGGTGGTACCAGTCGATAGCACTACCTCGGAGTGAGGCAGAAAATTGTCTGCAGAAGATGTCCTTGTACTTGGGCCACAGTGCCATGCTGGTTTTAAACTGTAGGACATGGTCCATGGGGTCACCACTTCCATCATAGGTTGTGAACTTAGGGGGAATGAAGTGTGGGGGTGGTTCCTGATGAAGGAGGTCATCGTGCAAGGGCTCTGTCCTATGTTTTTCTAAGGTGGTGTTGGCCACCTTTTGAGCAGTATTGGCCTTACCAGATTCCTGGTTGTTCTTATGAAGCTGGGCTGAAAGTTGTAGGAGGCGGTTGTGGGTTTCTTGCATTTCAGCCATGGTGGGGGCGGTGGTGTTGCTGGAAGTTGGTATGACGATGGGGTTGTTGGTGTTGATTTCATCAGTTGCTTGGCCAGCTGCCGGAGGGATGGTAGGGCTTTTCAGTTGAGCGTTTTCAGCTAGCAACCTGTTGATCTGCTCCTGTTGCTCAGTAAGTTGTCGTTGGAAGGTCTCAAATTGCTCTTGTGTGATTCCAGCCATGGTCTTCGTCAGGTTATGATTCGTTCACAATCAGTCGGCGCCAATGTAAATGTAGTGGAAATTCTATGCCGGAAAATTGGAGAAGATGATCGGAGAAAGGAAGGTTTTGAGTGATTGAGAGTGGCTGAACTATCTGAGCGTTGATAGCTGCCTACGTATCTGGAAGGGGCGATCCAGAATCAAGCCAAACGTAGTTCCTTTTATAGGTGGCTTAGGTTGTGGATCAAATAATGACTCAACGTTCGGATCATAAAGTGTGCGGATATTCAGGGATTCAATGAGATAGATTCGTAACTGTCGTATGATTTGGAGTTTGAATGTGTCGAACTCGGTGTTCAGAGTGAGTTAGCCCCAAGTCGGATGTGCTCGGATATTATATGAGATTAGGATTTGGACAGAAGTGAATGAAATATTGTTTTGTATGAAGTTGGATGAAATAGGTGTAAAGTCGGTGTTTAGCATTCCGAGTTATGAGAATAGGATTTGAATGGAATGAGTGAAGTGTGATTAGTTACGAAGTCGGATGCAATAGGTGTAAAGTCGGTGTTTGGCATTCCGAGTAATGGAACTCAGTAATGGGTATATACAAAATGCTCACAATAAAGTTAGAAGAGTTTAGGATGACTTTGTTCTTATGCTTGAAAGATATCTTGTAATCTTGAATATATATATTCACTGGATGGTTTAATACAAACGTTGATGATGTTGCGTTCGACAGTATAGTTTATACAACTAATTAACATTCTCATTTCATTAATTAGATTGTGTAAGCAGGTACACGGTCACATACTATGAGGGAAGGGAACTTTGCAGCAGATAAAACTTCGAAGAGAGGTGCACAACTCCTTGTAGGGAGAGAGTATGGTTTGATCATAAACCAGATTTTATTCCGTCTTTAGAGTCGCCTGACCAGCCTTACTTTAGATTATATTCGATTGAGAATATCTTTTTGCTCTAAGTTAGTCCGGCAACATTATATGGATGCCTGAATTGTAATCTTTTGTACAATTGTACCTCTCTTTACATTGTCAATAGAATACTGCTTACCTTCGCAAAAAAAAAAAAAAAAAACGCAAGTACACGAAAGCAGCCTAATTCTTTATATATTCAAAGAGAAGCTCATACGTTACACATATTAATTCCACACTAAACAATATTCCAAAGAGAAAGAAAGTGAACAAATAGTAAAAAAACACTGCTCTCATGTCACCATGTTTTTTTTGTGCTTTGATATCTCAAACACCACAGTAAGTCTTTAAGGCAGATTTGCAACTCTGACCCTCAGCTGTATAGTAAAAACTCAAGAACTCAACGTGATCAAATGGCTTAAAGAGCAATGGGTGTTCTTCGTCTACTAGCTCTTCCGGTGCCTTCACCATGTACCCTGCCTTTGGAATTGAAAACAACCCTGTTGAGTATCTTGCTGCTGCTCCAGTCATCATAACACGGTGATGGGGAGAATGTATCCTACCATTAGCCCATGCCTAAAAAATAATATCAAACGATCACAACTTAAATCAGTATTTTCTTTTTCCCGCAAAATGTACATCAGTAAATTATATAGAAGTGCGCAAATGTACACAGGTAATTGAAATATAACTGGGGAGAGTGTAGCTTACCAAGAAAGAATCACCCATCATAACGATAAATGAGTTGGGTGAAATTTTGGCGTCAATCCAAGTGCCATTTTTGCTTTGGACTTCTAATCCATTAACTTGATTTTGAGATAGTATTGTCACTATGTTTTTATCAGTATGAGGATTTAGGCCAAGCTTAGTGTCACTAGTCTTTGGTCCTTTGTACTTCATAACTCGCAGAAGGTAGTTGGTAGAATCAATGTGTTCATCGTAGTACTTTTTGACACCCAAGCTCTCTAAAACCATCCTCCTGACAATTTGATCCAACTCTGATACTTGCTGTGAGAAGGAGCTTATGGTTTTGCTGATCAACAAAAACATGGACATATATTAGACTATAAGAAAATTTGGGGAACAATATCAGGAAGCCTGCAGATAGGTATTGTTACTATACCAGAAGTTAGCATTCCCTTTTTCAGGCCACAATATGCTTGCAAGGCTTTCTGCATTCTCAATGTTTATGGCATCATCGATGCCCATACTTTCATATAGAGGAATATTAGGGTACTGCCCAACGTAACCATGGAAAGGCTTTGTAGACTTGTTTTTCAACTTGGTCGGTAAAGGCAGATCAAATAGCTCTTCTAGTGAACTATATAGCGCTTTATGAAGCTCTGTGGGGACTTTGTTATAGACAGCCTCGAAGCAACCATACTCTTCTACTGCTTCTTTAACTTGCAACTTCACTGATTCCCATTCAGGAGTTCCAGGTTTCAACTCTGTCTTCGAGAAATCTACAATGGGAAGTCTAAGAGGAGATTCAGAACCCATTAGTACCGTTTTTGAAAAGTGTACTAGAACGGTTTTAAAATGTTATTATGAAGGTTTAGGAAGAACTTTTCTTATGCATGGATGATATCTTGACTAACCCCTTTATATAGTTCATTTGATACTTTAATTAATACAAATGTGGACAAATACGCATTGCTACGGTCTCAATTTAATTGGCTAAGGTCTCGGTTTTTGCCAAGAAAAAATTGACCAAGTCTCAGTTTAAGACAATAAAGAAGAGGTTTAAACGTGTAGTTTATATGTTATTGGAGCAGTTGATAGGAGAAGATAGAAACAGGTAACTAGGAGACGATCCTCACTGTCATTTTGTGCACTTGAGGTCAAGGTAGTATAGATCTCATGGAGACTAAGTCTCTAATATTTTTTTATTTTTTTTTTGATAGAAATAGTATATGTATTAATAGCAAAATCCAGAAATACAAGACTGGTCAGCATGCTAATTAGCCTAGTCAGTTACACGCCCCAGTACATTTCCTTGTATGACTACTAGCCTTACTCCCTATCCCTGCCTATTATGACTACATAGGAAGAAACATGATAGCAGGTAGCCAACAGTACAGGAGAACAATATACACCCTGCCTATTATGACTACTAAGTCTCTAATATATATATTGTATGAATTTCAAACTGGTATTAGTTATTTCAAGTTTACTGGGATGAAGCAAGTGTGATTTTGGAGAGATAAAATCATAAAATGCTCTACTAATGCATGCATGGAATGCCTGGTCTCTGATTATCTTCGGGGTTATCAACAATTTGCAGTGTCCTAGACAGTTTTAGATGTACCTCAGAACGACGAGAACCCAGAAGGAAACTGTAATATCTTTTAAGTCCTCATGATAAAATAAAGTTTTGGTCGTCCAACCATTGACTGGGTCTTAAGGAAGTCCTTGCAATGTGCTGGGCATAGGACGGCAGTTTGTCTGTAATCTGGTTAGAAATATTCTGGAGTTATAGGCTTAATTATTGTCAGTATTTGTATAAGGTGGTTGCAATTGTCTTTTTCTTTGTAGTGATTCTTAGATGCCGTCCAAGTTTTCGGTAATTGGTCTCTTAAAGAATTCGTTGAACTAGTTGTAAGAGCATTCCCAATAGTAAAAGGGTTTTAAGGGTGCCACATAGGAGAGAGAGAAAAGGTTTTAGCATAAAATTTATGTTAAAAGTGATTAGCACTTTTAGAGTTACCAATGGTTGGTTTTAAAACAAGGGTTAAAATTTAAGGTTTCACTTTTCCCAAAAAATATAGTGTACATTGTGATGAAATCTAATTTTTAATTAATAAAATGGTCCTATGTGGCACTTTTAACTCCTTTTATCTAGTTAAAAGAGTTTTAGAGGTGCCACATAAGATTGTTTAATAATTAAAAATTATATTGTATTAAATGATTGTCACATTTGTGTTACTTTTATCTTTCATTTAAAAACAACCATTGGCAACTCTAAAAGTAAAAAACACTTTTAGCATAGTTTAATCCTAAAACCTTAACCCTCTCTCCTACGTGGCACCTCTAAAACCATTTTACCATTGGGAATGCTCTAAGCTTGCTGATCTAACGAAAGATCTAAAATCTTGTGAATTAAACGTGTAGTGAAGGGCCCTGATCAAAAAAAATTACAGAACCTTAAGCAACTGGGTTTTTTATTCAAATGCAAGAACCAAGTCGTTCCCTGTAAAAAGACTTTGTGCAGGGATCATAAGTATAGTTTTCTCAGCTGACTAAAGGCAATCATAGTACAAAATATCGTTATCGACTAATGTATCGATCTCCAAAAAATAGATATATCGGGATATATTGGAATCTATCGGTGGATATTTTACATGGAATGTATCGACTAATATATCAATTTGTTATACAAAATATATATAAAATCAAATTTGGAAGTATATTTTCGTAGTATTTACCTAAAAAACATCATATCTACTAAAAATAGAACAAACAAATTATTTCCAAAAAAAAAAATTTAAAAAAAAATAATATTTCCAGAAAATATCGGAAAATATCGAATATATCGAAAAATATCGGCCGATATTTTACAGATACTTTAAGGCGAAAATTTCGGGAATATATCGTATCGTTTTCTTTGGAAACCGATAAATATCGCGATATTTTGTACTATGGAGGCAATGAGCCTGATGGGGGCCTGAACTTCCGCAGGTTTGTAGGGCTTGGTGATATCTTGCTGGGGATCCTTTATTCGAGCTAGAAAAGCCAATGTAGAGTGGTTTTGGCCTGGATAGTGGTACCTGTTTCTACGGGCTTTCAGCGGGCTGAACTTAAGTTGTCAGTGAGCTAACAGTTCTGTTGCATCCTCTGTATTGATATTGGTGATACAGTTACTGTATACTAGTGTAAGACACCTCTCTCATAGGGCCACAGTCTCGAGCGAAACGTACTACTGGGTTGACCCAAATGATAGCTTGCAGGATAGATATGGCCTCTGTGGCAAAGTGGTGAGCAATCTGTTGTAGTTCAAGGTTCAATGCTCTACTTGCAAAAATGAACCAGTATCCAAGGGGAACCTCAAGAGCTTCAACTGGGACTCGAAAATATAAACTTCCTGATTGTTTCCAAGGGGTATCATTAAAAGTTCGGCATATGCGCTATGACGGAGGGCTTTGAATAGGCAAGGGTTAGAGCTCTTTTGAGTTATTTCATACTTGTACACTAGTTTCACATTTATCAACAACTGGGCCTGAAGTTACATAACAATCATTGGCATTCTTCTTGCAGTCTTGACAGTAGCCAAATTGAGATTGTAAATCAAACAATAAACTCCTTAGAAGTTTTACGTGCAACATACAAATGCATTAGCCCAAGGTTCCTAACATCGTGGACAATGGACAGACTCAATGTACTCATTAATATTCTGAGAGTTTCTTTCTTATGATCCTCTGATTCACTAGCAAAGGAAAAAATCAACTGTAGATCCAGAAATTCCCACTGTTTGAGGGCTGGCTCAATTTCCAGAACTTTTCCAGCTACATATATGACCTCCATGACTAACTGGACTGCCGGAGCTATATAAATTTAGATATATGAGTAAATCAAATTTATAGTCCAGACAATATTATCATTACTTTCAAATGCAAACAGGCTTCTTTCAAATCTACATATCATCTCCAACTGTAAACTAACTTGATTACTTGAGCTATAAAAGGCCTATAAAAAGGTTTGTTTAAAGAAATGGCTTTATTTTGCTACTTCTGGATTTCACCAGAGATACAATATGTATTGTTGTTCCTAAGAGTGAAAAGGACCCCAAGGATAAGCTGGTAGGTCATCACCAGTTGCCCAGTTCAACTGGAACCATGCATACAATTTTATAATCTTAATTGAAAAGCCACAAATGTTCTAATTATTGTTCAAGAAGGAGATATATATAAATGGAGAATGGGTAAAGAAGAAAAGGAGGGAGGAAGGGCTTTTGAGTGAAGAGAGAAAATCTACCTCTGTCAGTCCACAAGAATGGAAGGATTTTGGCCTTTTATGCTGAATGGATGAGGTAAGAATAAAATGTAGTACTCATCTTATTCTCCCTCTTCCACACAAACAAAATCCATTTTATACAACCAACCCTCTTCCACACATTCAAAATCCATCCTATACTTCCCAATGACTTCACAAACAAAAAGGAAACAGAGTTGAAGGCAACTTCAATTATACTTACTACTCAATGGCTAGTACTTCTCTGTTACACCAATCCATCCCACCTTTTCTCACATCCTCACCGGCTTCAGTTTCCTCAAGTCAACTCACCAACCTATCCTTGTACTTAAACTTATCAGAGAAGCAGCCTCTTTGTTATAAAAGATTATCAGTTGTAGTGAATATCAAGAAAAAGAACCCGTGGCTAGACCCCTTCGACTTTGGAGATGACTCTGACATGGAAAATGGCACAGTATATTCTGAAGGAAAGCAAGATGAGGATCCAAGACCACCCGAAAATCCCGATAACCCTTATGGTTTCCTCAAGTTCCCTTATGGATACAGTGTTGAAATAGCTTCGCTGGGATCAAAAATAAGAGGAGACGTTCGACGATGTGGTTGTGTGATAGCAGGTGGTGTTTATGAAAGCTTGTTGTTTTTCCCTACAATTCAATTGATCAAGGACAGGTACCCTGGTGTTCAAATAGATGTAGTAGCATCCCCGAGAGCGAAGCAGACTTTTGAGTTAAATAAGAATGTTCGATGGGCAAATGCCTACGATCTAGACACATACTTCCCTGACACAGCAGAGTATACTGACATGATCGGCATTCTTAAGGTTAGTAGTGTCTGGACTGTCTGATATCCGAAAGAATGCCCTAGGTTTCAATAAAAGTTCAATCATTCCATTCTATTCACAGAATAGGTACTATGACATGGTGTTATCGACCAAGCTAGCTGGAATTGGACATGCTGCGTTCTTATTCATGACTACGGCGCGTGAAAGGGTTAGCTACATATATCCAAATGTAAATGCAGCAGGAGCAGGATTGATGTTATCAGAAACATTTACACCCAAAGGGTTAAATCTTTCGGAGGGAGGCTATAACATGTAACTCGAAAACAAAATTTTATGTTTCTGTTTCCTGGTTTTCACTTTCTGCTAGTTTTCTATCTGAAACAGAATGATGTGCTTGTCTGAGGCAGGTATGCTCAAATGGACGATTGGTTGGGAAGACCTCGTAATAAAGTACCAAGACATCCAGTGCCACCACTGAAAGTATCAATATCAAGGAAGCTAAAGGAAGTTGTGGAAATGAAGTACAATACTGCTGGTGCCGAGAAAGGGAAATACATAGTTATTCATGGTTTAGAGTCTGATTCCAAGGCTTCAATGCAGTCTATGGGGGATACTGACAGCTTGTTGCCTATTCAAGTATGGGCAGAAATTGCGAAGGGGACAAGGTGAGCATAACTTTTCAAAAAGATCTCATGCCATCCTATACTTTAAAAGAAATAAAATATTAACTAACGATATATGTCAAGAGTAATCCATGAAAATGATCTTACTATAAGGACAGCTCAAATTTCTTGAAAACAGGGGTATAAAGCCTGTCTTTGTCATTCCACACGAGAAACTAAGAGAAGATGTAGAAGAAGTAGTTGGTGAAGATGCAAGTATTGTGTTCATCACTACTCCTGGGCAGGTCAGTTTTCTTCATTCATTCTATGCTTGCAGTTAACTTCCATTTTAAATTACAAAATGTCTTTTCTCTTATAAAAGTCGTAGATGTTGTGATATTGAGCTTACATTCATCAATTTTAATTCTCATCAGCTAGCAGCTATCATCAATGACTCTGCAGGAGTAATAGCCACCAACACAGCAGCTATACAACTTGCAAATGCGCGAGATAAGCTCAGGTAAACATCTATACATAGAACCTATGCAAAACAAATTAATAAATTATGCAAGACTTGGACCACTGTCAAACCAAATGTAGCTAAACAATGTTGTGACTAAAATCTTTTCACTCCTCAACAAGCCATACCATTCCACGTAATTGTTAGGTATTCAGTGCCTAAGAAAGTTTTTCGATAGAGTTATACTTGATTGTCATCAAACACAGTCGTAGATTTCAAAGCTTGATTCTGTTTTCTTATGTTTTTAGTGTGGCTTTATTTTCATCTGAAGAAAAAGGAAGACTGTTAGTTCCCAATGCAGCCGAGAAGAAATGTACTATAATTTCATCTAAAACAGGGAAGTTAATTGATATTGATGTTGAAGCTGTGAAAAATGCAATTGGAATCTTTGAAGATTCCATGGCACAAGGATCCATGGTGCTCGTTTAAGGGTTGGAGACTGTTCTATTTAAACAGGAAAGGAACAAAGCTGAGTATCAAATGTATATCCGATAATATGTAAATTTCTCCTGCTTGTATGAAATAAAGAGTTGTAAAATGCCATGTTCATATCTTTAGACACAAATAACATAGAGCTGTATATACCATTAATTGATTAATTATACATGCATGACAAGAAAATGTTCTTAACATCGCCGGCTTAATCCAGAATGAGTCCGGCCACGTTGGTTTGGTCTCGTTGGCTAGATGATGGCTGTTAGGAAAAATGTCAGATGCCTATCAATAGTTGTAGGTTGTAGAGGTAGATTATACAAAACTATTCATATTGATGTAGGAGTAGGTAAATTCATCAACCTCTCCTCTGTTGGGAATTTAAAGGTTCCCCAAGAAAAATAATTTCATACGCCGAAAAATCATGTGGGCATGCCATATAAAAAGCAGAGATCATAGTCACATATTCATCCACACTAAACTCTGTTGGATCCATGTTCATTGGACTACTTGAGTTTGAACAATACAGCAGTTATTAATACACAATTAGAGGCCATTATATTCCGCATGACAGAATACAATTATTTCAGACACAATTACACAAACATAATAACCGAAATTTTCGAAATATATTATATGAAGCAACAGGCACGTACTTACAACACACCAGATATAAATCATTCCACAAGATGAGTGCTAGCGCAGAGGCTTCACGCACCACAGAAAGCTTTAATTTGACTTTCAAATTTCTGAGCTCCTTTCGTTTGGGCAAAAATGTAATATGCACTATGGCTGAAGGGCTTATAGAGCAAGGGATGCTCCTCGTCAACCATCTCTTCTGGGGTTTCTACTATGCCCTTGCTATGTGAAAAGAGTGCCATAGAGTACCTTTCTTCATCCCCAGTCATCATAACGCGGTGAAGAGGACAGTGTAATCTATCATTGCTCCATGCCTAGTGAGAAAACATTCAGTCCATGAGTCTTTTTTTCATATTCAAAGAATTTGTTTAACTAATATATAAATCTCACTTGTCAGAACTTCCTTTCTCCAAAAATATGTTAACAGTTAACTTACCATGAAAACCTCTCCGATCATGACAACAAAAGAGGAAGCTGACGGTTCCATAGTTATCCATTCACCATCCTTTGTTTGTATCTCTAATCCGTGTACATCATTTTGTCCGAGTTTGGATACAAAGCTCTTGTCCTTATGCGGAACCACTCCCATTATAGTCTCCTTTGTCCTCGGTGCATTATATTTGTTCAGTCTCACGATATAATTATAGATTCCGCAAGAGAATGATAGAACCTTTCCACGCCAAAACTCTCAAAAACCAATCTCTTCACTCTCTCTTCCAGCTCAGACACTTCTTTCAGGTATGAATGCATAATTTCACTGCATCAGGAAAGATATTTCTGAGTTCAACAGGTATGAAAACAAGAAGAACATATACAATAATTAAGCGGGTAACAATACATATATAAACGAAATCAGAATTATAAGTTGTACCCAAAAACTGGAATTCCCCTCAGGCCACATGAGGTTGGTGAATCTTTCTAGTTGCACCAGAGATAGGCCATTAGTATGGATGATCACATTTTCAAATAGAGGCATTGGAGGGTTGACCCCAGTGTAGCCATCAAATGCTTTATTTGACATGTATTTAGTCTTGATTTCACAAGGTAAATCAAAATACTGTTCTAGTGCACCCAACATATTTTGGTGAAGCTGAGGTTTATCATCGAACACTGCTTCAAAGCAGCCATATTTTTCAAGAGCCTGACGGACCTTGGTTCGCACCACACGCCAAGTACTTGTACCTGGGCTCACGTCTTTCTTGGTGAAATTTATAGCGGGGACCTTGTCAGAAGATATTGTGCCCATTCTCTCTGATTTTCTTCCCCTGCAAGAATGAAAACAAAAAATCTTCAATAGCTGCCAAGGCATTGAATATGTTGTACATAACATAGAATCGGCTCTGCAGTGTTTGTAATTATACTAAATCAGCTATTTGTATGCTCCAAAATCAACTAGGAGAGGTTTGGTTTTTGCAGACGTGCAAGGAAAGCTGTAAACAATTGAACACAAATACTCTGACATGCAAGACAGTTATAACTTATAAGCAGTTTCAAAGCTAAAAGTTAACTCTAGAATGAAGGCAACCATATATGCCAAAACATGAAATACATTCCCAAGTTGGAATATGTATTTTAAGCATATAATCCAAGTTTTGTGTATTAAGTTTTGTTTATTATGCATGTCTTGTTTGCAAATGGGTTTCTTCGTGTGTCTCGTGGGTTAACGTTAATCGCAGTTTTACAACTTTCTGAGTATTAGAATTATATTGTTGGATTCATATTCACTGAACTGAGCTTTTAAGGTTTGTTACGTTACTCTGCAAATTACAGCATTAGCGACAGTTTTATTGTTTTACTCATAGCATAGTTTGTTTAATACAAGCACTACTTGCTCTTACATAAGATGCATTATTTTTCAAATACAAGCAATATCTATCACAACCACAAATGGATTTGACAGTACTCTTAATAAAAACATTCCGCAAAGATTAGTGCGGAGGATTCACACACCACAAAAGCCTTTAATTTGACTGTCGAATTTCTGAGCTTCTTTGGTTAGGGCAAAAGCATGATATGCACAATGGTCGAATGGTTTATAGAGCAAGGGATGCTCTTCATCAACCATCTCTTCGGGAGTTTGTACCATGCCCTTGCTATGTGAAAATAATGCCGTTGAGTACCTTACATCATCTCCAATCATCATAACATGGTGAAGAGGACAGTGTAATCTATCATTGCTCCATGCCTTGTAAGAAAACATATCAATCCATAGCATGAATCTATATTCTATTTGTGTAGTTCAAAGAATCTTTTTCAAACAATTAAGCTGGTTATTAGTTGTTTATAATGATGACAAACTGACAATAATTAACCTACCATGAAGACTTCACCGATCATGACAACGAAGGAGGAAGCAGATGGTTCCACAGATATCCATTCACCATCCTTTGCTTGTATCTCCAATCCTTTGACACCATTTTGGCTAAGTATAGATAAAAAGCTCTTGTCTTGATGCGGAACCACGCCAAGAGATATATCCTTCGTCTTTGGTGCATCATATTTGAGGAGTCTAAGAATATAATTTGTTGATTCCACAAGAGAATCATAGTATCTTTCCACACCAAAGCTCTCAAAAATCATTTTCTTCACCATCTTTTCGAGCTCATAGACTTGCTTTATGTACGAATACATAATTTCACTGGATCAAGAAAGGTAAACCAAGAGTAAAATAATAAATGATTTTGAATAAGTAATAATGAAATATATGAACAAAATTCAAAAATTGTAAGTCGTACCAAAAAGTGGAATTCCCCTCAGGCCACATGAGATTAGTGAAACGTTCAAGCCGTTCAAAAGACAGTTCATATGTATGGATGGCCACGCTATCTAAGAGAGGCATAACAGGGTTGATCCCAGTGTAGCCATCAAAGGCTGTATCTGAAAAGTATTTTATCTTGGTTTCATGAGGTAGATCAAAATATTGTTCCAATGCACTCAGCATTTCTTGGTGAAGCCGAGGTTTACCATTAAACACTGCTTCAAAGCAGCCATATACTTCAAGTGCCTGGCGGACCTCTGTTCCCACTGAGCACCAAGTAGTTGTTCCTGGCCTCAAGTCCTCACTGGCAAAATTTATAGCGGGCACCTTGTTGGATGATAGGGAGCCCATTCTCTCTTCCTTTCAATCCAAACCTGCAAGGTGGTTAAAAACACACTTGATGGCTTTGCTTGGAAGAGAGGGAAGTTACAAGTAGTTTAAACACTAGTAGTCTGACATGCAGAGAACAGTTATAAGTAGTTTGTGAAGCTGATAGTTAACTCTAGGTCTCTGGTTTTCTGTATTTCATGAGCAAGTTGTTGCAAGTAAATGCTGTAAACAAATGATTCAGAATTTTTAAAATGATTTGATAGTGAAAAGTCAATATATCCCTTCCGTTGTATATGTTGTTTTTCTAGTCATGCATGTTCTTTCTGCTGTCAGTGACTTATTCTCTATGGCATCAAAGACTGGGTCACTTGGCATCTAAACTACTTTGAAGATTTGGCATCTATTGAATTGGTATGACTTTCATTTAAATTTAATTGATCGCGATTTTGTAAAGAGTGTGATTGGTGAGTGTCTACTCAATTTTCGGTTCTAATAAACAAACCTAATATTATTTTTGTTTTCTATTAGTATATATACCTAAGCACTAGCAGCATTTTCGCTTGCCTAAAGCAAAGCTCATCAGGTTGAGGATGAAAAATGTGTTTTATTGCTCAACCCTCCTAAAAAATGCACAAAATATATTCCCACGCGCCACCAATGCATCCCTGGTAGGCTGGTATCATATGGTTGGCATTTTGCACCCAAGGTACTATTGGTATTTTTAACACACAAGCATTTTAGTGAGCATATGTAATTTCAAGCAAAACTAGTTAATGAATTCAATAAGTACCTGATTTGGAAATTTAATATCACTTACGTAATTGATCTACGCTAAGCCAAAGCTCTGAGTTCCAAAGTTGTATGTGTTTGTTGGAAATGTACAGTGGAAATTCCTCATTTTTATCATTGCTATTGATTATATGGCGTATGATTCTTAAGCGGTGAAGATAACAAAAACATTCTTATATGGAAATAACTGATCGTAATCATACACCACAATACCCCTTAATGAAAGATTCGGCCTTTCGACCTTCTTCTGTGCGAGCAAAAATGCGTAATGCCATATGATGAAAAGGCTTAAAAAGTAAGGGATGTTCTTCATCAATAAGCTCTTGTGGAGTTTGTACAATATCCTTACTAGATGAAAACAATCCCATAGAGTATCTTATTTCATCCCCACTCATCCAAACGCCATGCGGAGGAGAGTGTAATCTACCATTGCTCCATGCCTACACATATAACATAGTCTACCATTAGTCCATTTCAAGCTAGCTGATTCAAAGTTCATAGATATGTCGTATAGTATACTGTACCATGAATGCATCACCAATCACAACAACAAAGGAAGAAGCTGAAGGTGTGACGCTTATCCATTCGCCATTTTTCGCTTGTATGTTCAATCCATTGACATGATTTTGACCAAGTATTGTTATAAAGCCAAAGTCTGTATGTGTAACCATGCCAAGAGTAGTCTCTTTCGTCGTTGGTGCTCTGTATTTCATCGGTCTACCCATATAGCTTGTTAATTCTACATAACTATCATAGTATTTCTCCATACCAAAGCTCTCGAAAACCATTCTTTTCACAATAGCTTCAAGCTCAGACAGTAACTTACAGTAGGAATACATAGTTTCACTAAAAAATTTAATCAACAAAGTAAGAAATTAAACAAATAGCGCAACAAGATAACTGTATATAATTGCGTAAAACATAATCAAGAATCAAGATTGTGATTTGTACCAGAAACTGGGATTCCCTTCAGGCCACATGAGATTGGTAAAGCGTTGAAGTAGCTCATGATTTGACACTATATCATTGATATTCATGTATTCAAAGAGAGGCATAACTTGAGTGTTACCAGTGTAACCTTCGAAACCATCATCAGAAACATGTTTAGCCTTGGTTTCTAAAGGAAGATCAAACAACTGCTTTAATGAATCCAACATATCTTGGTGAAGCTGAACTGTATCATTTAACACTAATTCAAAGCAGCCATATTCTTCAAGTGCTGCACGTACCTTGGTTCTCACCAAGGTCCAAGAACTTGTTCCTGGCTTCAAGTCTTTGCTAGAAAAATCAATAACAGAGACTTTGTTAGATGATATAGTGCTCATTTTCTCAGATTCTCTCTGGCTTTCTTCACTTGTACAGTACTGCCAGGGTTTAACTTTGAATACACTGATCTGATCTGAGAGGAAAGAGTTGTTTGTTGATGGCAAAAGTCAACTTGAGGGTATTTATTTAGTTGCCTAGTGCATTGCATGGAGTAGGGGGTGATACCGTGATAGCCAACAACATATAAGTAACAAAAACTGAACTGCTGACAAAATAAAAGTTTGTTGAACATTGCCAGTTGATGATGTTCACAAAAATGATGTTGAATAAAATATACGTTTGGAATAAATATAGGGTATATGATGCTCACCAGTTGTTGTTGAACTTTCTTTTGTCCATAGTGACCTACCACTTTGATATCACTCAAATTCAGAGTTTTAGACTTTAGGTGCGCTTATGTCCTCAATTTCCAATAAACTAAAACAAATTCATTATTGATGTCTTCCAAAACAAAAAGATAATAAAAAGGGGAAACCATTAGTACAAGGAAAGATCAGAGCCAAGGCAGTGGCTTTCTAATTGTATCTTTGACCCTAGTTAAGGCCTTTCTGTTAAGATGTTTTAACTGGTAGCTTTATGCATTGAATATAGTAAACAGAAGACATATAAGGATCTTTTTGCCAAATAAAGAAACTAGTAAATTATCCCATCAGTATCCCAAAATGTCCACAAAGGCTGCAGGCTGTTACAGTACTTGGTTGATTGAAGTCATTGAACTACATTCTACATTTTTCATTTAGCTTATACTAGTACAACAACATGATCAGTCTCTGAAACAACAAGAGTACCGATTAGATGGGGGCAGGCCGCAGGCAAGAAGAGAAAGACAATACAATACAATGACATGGTATACCAACAGTTTGCTTCCTATAGATCAGACACCGAAATTGACATGTTAGGACTTAGAAGAAACAGGCTATGGACACATAGCGCTTGACAAGAAAAACAAACATCAAATCACTTCCACAGCTTTATAAATTTATCATGACTAACAGATGCCACCAATCCCGTAAGATTTGATACGGCCAAAGAAGCAATCAGTCCATCGTGCGCTGGCAGAGTCATTGTTTTGTTCTGGGCCATGTCCCAGAGTTCCAAAGACTGCAAAAGGACACCCCACAGTATGAAAAAATAACAAATCAACAATTAAAATAGGTGACAAAAATCTGATATAATAAAGAAAATGATCCAAAAACGTCATTTCATGAATCCATGTTTGTAGTCATCTCCATACCAATTAGAGAAGAAGACTTACATGTTAACACATCAATAACGCAGAGAACAAGATGCATGCATTGGGATTATTTTCAAATAGATTGTATTGAACATCAAATCAAACATCACTGCATCAGTCAGTCCCGGAATTTGGGGTATGTGACACAAGATACTCTACTGCAGACATGCATTGTGTATGCCTCGTCGCCCAAATATATTTATGGTAGTTATTTTTAATATACCTAATGATATGTTTAATAGCATGAATAGGCCTACGTAATTTTGTAAACAAAGACAGAGAAATAACAGTACCACAGGCAAACGAGATGGAATGGTGAAGAAGATGTTGACTTGCCTGGTAACACCCAATGACTAGCAAAGAAGGATAAGTGGGATGGAAAACACAGGAGTGAAATTTGTTGCCATTGCAGCTTAACTCATGAATACACTCTCCTTCATTGCCAGATCCAAGCGTCCAGACTCTTACAGAGTCCTCACTCACAGATGCAACCAACTCTCCAGATGGATCCCAACAAACAGAATCTATTGCTTTGGTATGCCCCTACATTTTAAAAGACCAACTTCAGATACAGACGAAAACCACAACTTCCTATGGATTAAAATACAGATACAAGTATCAAGAGTGAAACCAAATTAATCCAATATTCATGGATAACAATAACAAAACAAAGTACAATGCCTTATTCTCTATGTTTGGAGCTAACTAATACTAATTACAAAGCCACAACAGAATGTTAAAACTGGGCTGCTAAGTATAGGTATTACACATTCTGGGATCATTGGTCAAATGAAACCATCCCTAATAAAGAGAGAGAGTTGCATAAAAGAAGACTAAATTTAGTAGAACCTTTGATGTGTTTTCATCCCCTTGAATTAGCACCACTTTCTTACATAATCATCTCCACGCACCCTGTATTCCCACGTAGACATCATGTAGTGTTGTAGTTTGTCTATAGCTAGCTCTAGATTCTATCGACCTGCTTTTGATGGCTTGCGTTGATCTATATAGTCCCACAGTGGGATTTAATAGCTGAGCATATTAATATAAACATTCATAGAGCCACTCAACTTACTGCCAATTGGGTTTGACTTGTTTGCTCCAAATTTAACATGGTACCAGAGCACCCTACTTCAATCTGGTCAACAGCACACGTGTTCCACATCACCCCATTAAATCAGTGAACGTGTTAGGCTCTAGACACTCTAGTTTTACATATTTCTCAGAACAGAAGCACATGAAAGAGTTAGTGAGGGAGATATGTTGTGAAACAACTCGAGTTAATGAGAGAATTGCAAGTAATATAGTGTCAAACCTTGTACCTAAAAAACCAATAGACAGTTTTTAACTTACTATGATACATAAGCCTCCAAATACACAATATGTAGAGTGATGGAAAGCAGTGATTACAACAATCCTAGAGCTCTTCTAGTCCAGTCGGGGATAGCCACTAAGTTTCTTTTGTCTATTAGATTTAGTAACTTTCTCTATACTTAGTAAGTTTCTTGACTCAGAAATATCCTTCTGCTGTAATTCAAATCTAACCCACTATCATAAAGGTCACATTCTGGACTGAAATGAAGCATAAGCTTCTCATAGCCGCAATATCACCAATTGAGGTCACACCATGATATGCTTTTAATGAACTGGACCATGCACTTTGGCAAGTGTGTCTTTCCCAGGCAAATGGAGGTCAATTCAAAAATTGCCGATATTAACAAAGAACCAACCTGCAACGAATGGCGGCAAATTTGGGTCTCAACATCAAGTATGGAAACAACATTTTCAGCAGCTGCTGCAAGATACCTTCCAAGACGGGGTTGAAATCTCATCTGGGTTGTGCCACCCTGCATTTTGGGAAGCAATGAAGAGAAATGAGGAAATATCAATCAAAAAAAAAGAAAAAATCAGCATCAATGATAAAAATAAAGCAACACTATAACACCACTCATTTACATCAAAGATTCATAACTCCAAAAAGATTATCGATGTTCTATACCAGTATACCTTAAAGACTTTGGCGCAGCTACCATTGTTGATACTCCAGTAGCGTATCTCACTGTCCCCATCGCATGAGCAGAGTAAATCCTCTTTGTTTGGGTGGAAGTCTAAAGACATAACAGAAGCAGAATGCCCTGTAAATGTACGAAGTGAATAGTCTGGCTGCAGAAGAGAAACGGCTATTAAGTCAAGAATATGCAGAGCACTAGGAACTTCACATTAAAAACTCATAATATTATGTGCTGAACTATATCATAACAGGAAGGTTATGCCCCTTACTATATAAAAGTTTACCAGCATGAAAACATTCTGCATTTGGTATACACTTTCTTGTGATAAGGAGATCATACTGTGATGTTACTGTTTAATTTTCCTATTACCACCTTATAGCCGCCATTGAATTTATAATCAGTTAACATTAAAAAAACCTTCCATTAGTTAACATCCTTCCATTTCACCCTAACCATATAATCTTGAAGGTAACAAGTAATCATCAACTAAAGTATTTATATGCTCATAACTCAATACCAAAATCCTTAGCGTGAGCAATATAAATTTATAAGTATAAACAATATTCACAGATTTATAAATGTTTTCACTTTTCACAACATAAATAAATTAGCTTATCAAGATTGATGTCAGAAAGAAAGAGCAATGTCCACTAACATTTTCAACATCCCAAACCCTGACAGTTTTATCAAAAGAAGAGGTAGCAAGACGTGGCATGCTTGGACTGAAACGAACATCAGTTATCAGCATGGAATGTTCTTCCAGTGTTGTTTTCGGCTTCAAAGAATCCGTGGACCAAAGTACAGCCTGGATTTCAAAAGAAACCAAGGATCAACTTCATATTAATAAATCCTCTTTGAAAAGTATCTATAATAATAGTAATTTTGAATTTTCAGTGACGTGCTACCAATTATTGTCAAATATAACACCCTCTAATCCCTTAGAACTCACCTTTTTATCATGCCCTGCACTAGCAAGAAGTTTTCCATCTGAAGAGAAGTGGCAACAGACAACTTTACTCATACTGGCTCGAATAATACCAACCTGGTTAAATGTGAAACCTGTTATTTTAACAGAAGTGTCATCTCTTCGGTCCAAGCGTAATAACATCAATAAACAAAACATCAGCCAAACACAATTACAATGTATTATCCATTTTCCATATAGACTCCTTCATTTGCAAATAAATTAAACAAATGCAATATCCCCACCTTTACTGACATCCATGGGGTCATTATCATCATGGGATAAGTACGAATCAACATTATCATCATCCACAAGACTCATATCTGCCTGCAATTCAAGATCTTTATCATCCCACTGCCAAAATGAATTGCTAATGAGCATTTGTCCTTGGCAAGTATTTTCAATCACTTATGAACATGTGAAATTAATGCAACACCATAGGATCTACTCACGGGGTGATTTGATGGTGATGTGAGTGTTCCCGTTGCGTCGGAATTAAATACGAACGACTTTGAGGAACTAGCACCAGGAGGCAAAGTAGGCATTGAGATCACATCTCCAGGGGTATGGGTCGAGGGTGTTGATGGTGCTGAACTTGGAGAAGGTCCAGCTGTGTTTGCAGTTCCTGAACTGTTGGCAGGACCTGAAGATGATACAGGCTGCTTTCTCTTGCGTCCACCCTGATTTTTGGAAGCCTTTAGTATGCATGTCGCATTAGAGAGAAACAAGAGGTATAACATTCTATTAGGAAAAGAATTAGAATGAAAAAAAGCAACAGATAAATGACAGGCTTCTAGTCTAAGAAAAACACACCTGGTCATTTCCTCGAAAGGAGTTGGACATGCTACCATCAGCCGGGTTGCTTCCACCCCCAACTTTCTCTTGCTGGTGGAGATGGTGATTTGAATTTTGAGATTGTTGGCTTGAAAGTGCATGCTGTTGAAGCTGCTGTGGCTGTTGATTGGTGGCTTGTTGTTGTTGCTGCTGTAACTGAGCCATTTTCTACTACATTTGAACAATTATCACGTGAGGAAGTAGGAAGGCCTTCAAATGAAATGACAACAAGGGATAATAATCTAATATTTGTAAAGTAGAGTGAAAGAATGGTTGGCACAGGAATATTTAACCTTAATAAGCATTAAATCGGTATCTCCACGAGGCAAAACAGGGGACGGAGCTTGCATTGGAGATCCAACATTTGGAACTACGTCACCAACAGAGTTCAGTTGGCCATCCTTCACAAGACCCATATTCCGATTGTTAAGGAGCATTCTTAATCTTCTGTTATCAATATCACTTGTTGATGGGGAGTTTAAGTTATGCTGTGCTTGAAGCAGAAGTTGTTGTTGCTGCTGCGGGGTCAATAGAGGGAGTTGATGAAATGGCGGAGGGGACTGGATAAAGGATTTTTGCGGCTGAAGGAGCCCAGAGCGGAGCTGCTCAAGTCCCTATCATACCCAAAAAAAATAAATTATTAGATAAACACGTAATCTGCAAAACTGGATATCATTGGGATATAAAAGAACACCAACAAAAATAACTCATTATATGAACTGGCAGTGCTTTATATAAAGGCCAAAGGGGAGAACAAATCTACTTGATGACAGTATATAATCGTACACAGAACAGAAAGAGTTTATTCCCTCAAGCCAGGATGCAGTTTCAAATTTCTACAAACAGCTGAGGAAAAGAAAGAAAGAATAAAAGAAAGAAAAATGCACACGAAATAGCAAACCGATTAAAAAAAGTGAAATTAGTATCTAGCATTACCAAAGAGTGTGACATCAATGCACCAAGAAATGTTAGTGCAAACTTACTGTGAGTGGCCATCCTTTCAAAGTCAAGTTGTTACCGCCTTGATTTGATCCTAAAACAAAAAAGATTTTTGCCATTAGCATTAACTCCTCCCACATTATTCACAACAATCAACTAGACCAGAGTTCAACTTATATTTATTGATGCAACGTGCAAGTCAAGTAACAAAATTCCATAGAACAATAAAGGCAATGTCTGAGTACAACTCCCGGTAGCTGTAACTTCTTTGGAAGTTCAGAGTCTGTAGGGTTGTCGTTAAATGACGATTCTAAAGATTTGGTATTGATCTAATACCCGTTGAGGATCTGCTTTTTAGGTGAAAATCACTTGAGAAAAATGATAACGTTTCTATTCTAAGATCAAGGAGTTGGCTATCAAAAAAAAGAAATAATGGAAGTGGTAAGCATATTCGGGTAAAAACACCTATGTACATGAGACAATGAATTAAATACAAGAAAGTTGAAAATCTTATGAGTTTATTCCAGGCACACACGAGAAAATACACAGATACGCTGCAACGAAGAATTTAAACCTTCTTACCGGGAACTCCAATCAGCGAACCATCAGGGCCAGCAGCTCTGGGATTCAGGGGATTCAGGGGATTCATCTCACTCTTTATGTCCTGTCAATGTTATTTATGTCAGTGGCATGTTATACGACAAACAAAATTGACTTAAGTGAATCAATTCCTACCTGTCCAGACCCAGGAAGTTGCTGGTTCCGAGCTTGCACTTGCTGATGACTCCCCGAGATACCACCAGCTGTCCCGTGCAGTACTTGTCTGAAAAGGATCTCAAATATTACCAACTTATCATCTATAGAAGGTAAATAACCGTTAAAGGAGTGAAGCGATACATCATAACAACATCAAAGTTGTAAGAGTAATGAGTTGATGTTAATGCAAACAATAGGACAGTACCCAGAAGATTGTCCTGTAGCAGCTGTTGACTTCAGTAATGAAGAGTGGTTTGGATCCAGAATCTGGCTGGCATTTTCAGCAAATCTTTGCTGTAACAAAAATTTGGAGCGATTAAAGAGAGCAACCTACTTTGACAGATGGAAAAGATAATTTTCACTTAAATTACAATGAAGTGATTAAAAACCTTCATAGCTGTGTCATCCAAAGGATCCCTCTGATGTGGCACCTTCAATCTGTCTTCATACATCTTTGTTGCCAAGGCATTTGCAGTACTTGGGCTCTGCCGCAGAAGAGGGTCATTGCCCACAATCCCATTAGCGGAGCCATTAAGAAGATGAGGTCCCTCTCTGCGCTGCTGCTGCTGTTGCTGTTGTTGCTGTTGTTGCTGCTGCTGCTGTGCGTGCCTTTGAAGTAATAGCTGTTGCATCTGAATATGTTGCTGTTGTTGCTGCTGCTGTTGTTGTTGCTGCTGCTGTTGTTGATGCTGCTGCTGTTGTTGCTGTTGCTGTTGTGGTTGCTGTTGTTGTTGTTGTTGCTGCTGCTGTTCCCGTGCCTTTATTTGTTGAGTCTGCTCATTCAAGGTTCATATTCAGTAAGCTCATATTTTTATTTTTATTTTAGTTAAATAGCACTATATTTATCAGTGTTATAAAGTACATCCCAGGGTGTGAAAAGTGAAAACTGCTTCACAAGCACTGGTGGAGGAATACAGTACACAACATAGTACAATACAGATTCAGTGAGTCAGTGCAATCATCTGCAGACGCCAGACATCACAGTGTAAGCAGGTGAAATTGCAAATTATAACAAAGGGGGAAGGAAGGGAGGGAGGGCTATCTATAGGACTACAGGCTCTATGAGTTGAACCAACAATAAGATGACTTCAATCATTTGTGTGACCACTACACACTTCTAAATAAAATTTTATGTTTTTCATAGAATCAAAAAGAAAGACCTTCCTTGCGGAAAGAAGATAACTTATTCTTAGTTCCAAGAGAGGTAAATTCGAAGATAACTTATTCTTAGTTCCAAGAAAGGTAAATTAGTTAGTTAAGCCCATAGAATTACCAACAGTATTAAGAACACAAAAATCTAACAGCTACAATCAAATAAATTAAATGAAATATGCATAGGAAAAAAAAACATAGGAATAACATCCCAAACTGTAGGAGTCCAAAGTGTAAGCTTTCCATCATGGTTATTACAGCATAGAACAGAATCACACAGCACATGAGATATTAAAAAAGTGTTGAATCTAAAAAAGTGAACACTTCAGATAGTCCAGAATTCTACCTCAATGTAAGTTGCAGCAACTTCAGAATGCTTCTCATTTGTTCTAGCAATGAAGATATCCCAAAATACCGACCACCATTCAAAGAGAAAACCACCCGGGGCATCAATAGCTGTGAATCGTGGCAATCGAATATTTAAAACGCCACTATTACTAGACAAACCCCAAAAAGCCAAAGACATTTAAATCTTACCAACAGGGTCAGAAGACACTTTCCCTTCAGCTTGGAACGCCTTTGCCGAAGTTTGTAAATTCCTTTTCACTAAATAATCATAGATATACACATCCAACCTGTTTCACAACAAACCTCAGGTATAAAAACCAAAACTTCCCCCAAAAAAAAAAAAAAGAGACAAGTATTTATCAAATAAACTGAAGCATAGCTTTTTCAAGTAAAGCACAACTGAAATCAAAGAGAAATACATTTTAAAAAACACCCATTACTGAAACAGCAAAGAAAACCTAAACCCTAAATTTATATTCATATTAGAAACACAAAAATCAAAAATTACCATTGAAGAGAAAACCCCAAATCTTATCCCTAGCTTAGAAATTCAACAAAAAAAAAAGATAAATTGAAGTGTACTCCCTTCAAACCCCAATTTTTATCCAAAAAAAAAAAAAAAACAGAAAAGAGTACTAAAATAAATGATAATGATGAACTCACATTTTATCAGCTTCCCAGTTGGTCTGAGACATGGTTGCTGAATCAGCTTCCCACCTCTTCTTCTTCTCTCTATTTAGATTTTTTCATAAAAGTTCAAATCTTCAAAAACCTTTCTTCCCTTTTGTCTAAGAAGCAAATAAAATTAACCCCCATCTTCAAAATCACATTTTTCTTCCATAAAAAAAAAAAATAAAAAAAAAAAAACTTGTCTGAACACTCAAGAAAGAGTTAGAGAGAAAGAAGAAAATTTAGTTAAAATTCAAGCTTAAACAACACAAACAAAGGAAGAGATAAAAGCAAAACAAGCCACTGGTTCTGTTTTAAGGATTGAAACACTAAAAAACCATATAAAAATGTAATTTTTAATATTAAAAAAAAAAAAAAAAAAAAAAGATAAATTTTGCTCCAATGCAAGTCTGCAAACTTATAAAAAAAAAAAAAAAACTGCTTTTTGCTTAAATTGTTTTTATTTCTTTTTTTGATAATTTTTTTTTTATCTGACAAGCTTTTTGTCCACCTATGCTAGATGGAAAGTGTTCTTCTTCAATAGATATAATAATTGTTTAATAGTAAATACCAGATATACCCTTTCTTTTTATCTTAAAATGACAAAAGGAACTAAGAAGATTACAAAAATATCCCTAAACTTTGTTAACTTTGGCATGTTTAGTGTGGGGCTAACATTGTCAGTCTATCATTCTGTTTTAGTCTTTTTCATTTTGCTCCCTTTTTTTAATTACTTTTATGGTTATTTTTGTCATTAGAAAAAAAAAATATCTAATGAGCTGTTCAAAGACTGTGGTAATGTGTTAAAAAGTTTTGTATACTCACTAGAGTTAGATTGTTAATCTAACTACTGCTGTTCTCACCATAGTTCACTCTGGATATTTTCAGCTGATTAGTCATTTTTGACCATTTGATTTCAGAAGTTTTATCTTTTCTATGATTATTTTCATAATTCATTGGACCATTGGATCAATACCTTGCTTAATAAATGCCTTTGGACTTTGGACTTTGAAGCTTAAACATGTAGAAACAAAATGACATAAGCAGGAGTTAATTAGAAGTTTCCAAGGAGAACTGAAACCAAGTGAGTGCGTGACCATTGACCAACTACAAGTCTGTTAGTCTGCAATATAGTCAACTACTGTATGTTTCTCATTTATGGATGTCTGCTTGGGCCTTATCCAATAGTTCTTGAATGGGCCAAATTGTTTATGTTAGTCTATGATGAAAGCCTAAACAAGAAAACCCACACTAGCATGCACTAGACTTATTATCTATGTGGCCCATGAGATTACCAAATGGATCATGAATTACGTTGGACCTTCTTTTTTCCTGAAAACCCAGCACAAAGTATCGTGGAGATGAAGGAAATCATAGCCTGTTTTTTACCAGACCAGCTGCTACACATGAATATATGTGACACATATTGGCACCTTGCAAACTGCAAAGACAAATGTGGTTTTGATGAAGCAGCAAGTTATTAGGGTTCCGGTGATCGTCGTCGTCTAAAGTTGGAAGGGATTGTACTGCATCACACATTGGATTTTACCCAAATCAATATGGTTAGTGTTAATTAATTAAACTCAAAATTAGATTGATGATAGTTCACCATCAGCAGTGAAGATGGTGACAACTAATACTGTATATGGATTACATTTTACATACTGGATATTGTTGAAGTAGCATCTGATAAATTGTTAGTTGTGAGAAGAGTATATTAATTAGCATTATTTAACTATATAATTAAAATGTGGTAATAATATTTATTTTCTAAACTAATAATCAAATAAAAAACAAGAGAGAAGAGATTCAAACAGGGCAAAAATAAAAATGTAACACTTGTATGATCAAAATTCAAAACAAAAAAATGACAAAATGACCTTTTGAAACTAACTATCTTGCTATTATTTATATAACAATAATTGTTACTAACATTTTCAACATATTAAAATCCAAAAGGGTAGGAAATAAGTAAGGCCTTTTTTCCTTTCTTCTCATTGCTTACTCAATTTTGATCAGATCACCTGCTGACCTACTGACAAAGGGTAAGCACAGAGATAGTGACGTCAGGTAAATAAGTGGACCCTTTTTTCAAACAAGAACCCAGAGCAAAACAATTCCCTTTACCCTGCAACAATACCATTTGCCACCAACTAAAAAGACAAAACAAACCCTAACCCCACAATCACAACAACAGCAAAAAATGGGGCCCATTTATATCTGCATGCATGCATCATCAAAACAACAAACTCCAACTCATTGTTTCAGTTCTCTCTTTGCATGCCATGTTATGCCAAAATGGTTTTGAAGAAACCCCATGCAAAGTGGCATGAAATAGATTTATCATAGAGAGCTTTCATGAATCTTGCATTCTGCTGTTTTCTGCACAAAACTGATTGATAAACAGAGATGATGAGAAAAAAAGAGAGTGAGGTCATGTACACATTAAGGCGTGCTTGGAAGCGTGTGATGGTGAGTGTATTCAAATTGAATTATATTGTGTATATGGGGATGGGGTGGGTTGATGTGTCTGCTGTATCTTATTTAACTCTTTAACTCATACTTTGGATTTACTACCGAGTTCTCTCTCAAGTCTCTATGGCGGCACAGTGAGGAGAGTGGTAATGCTGACATCACAAAGCTAGCTAGAAGATTTGGATTCTGTGTATACTGTATATAGGTCTATATTTGCTGCAGCAGTCAATCTGTTGTTTGTGTGATGAGTACAATTATATATGTATGGAAGTCTACACAGAGGTATGTAGCTCTTATCATTATCTCAATTATATTGTTTCAGTATGAGAGAGATACTACAATGATCTTATTTCTTACTATGTGCATCAGTATACTGTTTTCATGGAAACAAACAGATATCTTGTTTCTCTCTCTTCCCTCTTTTTCTTTCACTCTGATCTTCCTCTTACATTACTAACATGCGTTACTATGCATGGTTAGTATTCCAAAGCATGCATATGGGTACTTCCTTATTTCACGTGTTCACTACAATGGAATTTTTGTGTGTTGTTTGTGTGGTTCATGTTGCCGTCCATATGCAGTAAGCTGTGGTAGTGTGGAACCCAACATCATGAAAAGAATTCTCATTTCCAACTTAGTATGTACTTAGACACATGACAACCCAATCTAAAAACCCAGCACAAACCATCCAAAAACCCGAACCTGACCCAAGTTTTGCAACCAGTTGTGTGGACTAAAACCCCCCAAAATTATTGAAATATCTTTGTAGGTAGAGAGCTAGATAAGATCTTTTAGATTTGATACTTTTTGACCTTTCGAAGACAGACAGTTTTGACTTATATATATATATATATCATCAAAACATTATTATTGAAAACATGAATGATTTCAAACATGGACCAAATTAAATGGTTCACTATGCCGTCAAGGCTGCCGGCGTGCTACAGTTTTGGGAAATAATGAATGTGCAGTGTTGTATACTGGTAATTGGTATAGCATTATGTTTGACTTGAGATCGAGCAAAAGAAATCTACAACTGTAGGTACACCTTTAGATTAGATTAGACTATTAGAGTGGTGATCGAGCCCATTCCTACCTCTATAGATCCTATTTCCTAAACATAATCTAACAGATCAAATTATCCACATTGATTTGTTAAGTGAATTAATAGCAAAGTCAACACACTCTGCTTTCTTTGTAATAAGTGATTTACATTTTGCTTGTGAACTGTATTTGACATAAATGATCAGACAAGATAAGGATTTGGTGATGTTTTTTCGTAAAAGCATACATATATACTCAATTATTGCTTTAGACAATGTGACATGAATTATGAAAAATTACAATATGAACAATTAAAATGGTGATGAATCAAGAAAACAAATTAAATACAAGAAGTACCCCAATATGATCCTCTATTAATTTTGATTAAAAATAAGTTGACTTCAGTTTTGACTTTGTTCTGTTGAACATTACAGGTCCCCCAAACACAAATTGTGTACATTGAACTTTCAAGGTTCAATCATATCATTTAGCCCAAATTTAAATTAAGAACTCTAAATCCAATAATTAAGAAATCAAACTTCAGGTTGGTTTGAGGTTTGACCCTCCATCTCCATGTAGGGAACCCTAAGTGCCAAAAAGAATGTCTGGTTGGTGCAAAAGAAATCCAAAACCTTAATGAAGAAAAAGAACTTTTTGGATCTTATGTTTGTATGGTACTCCAAATGAAATCAATGGTTAGGGGAAAAAATGGGATACATACATTCCATTTTACCTTATAATTCTAATCAGAAGAAAATGACACAAGAATTTCTGTTGATACACGTTTTAGCTTTTTAGGATGTGAAGTCAATTCGATCTCCAACTCATTACAGTATTTCATTGTCATTTCAAACTGTTTTTATTAACTGATCAAGAGCCTGAAACATGTACAGTACATGAGTAATGAGTCAATACATATTATGATCAAACTACCCTTGGGTGTATTTTCAAAATATATAGCCTAACTTTAGCAAGTTCAGTTTAATTTAAAATTTAATCCCTCCATTCCCTTTTTGCTTTGCCCTTGGTTAAAATCCCTAAACCAAACACAACCTTTAATATCATGGTTTTTATCAAAATTTCAGGATGCCATGTAACATGTATTTAGAAGACAAACTATTTCTACCATTTAACTGTGGTCATAATTTAATTAATACAAAATTTCAGGTTGAGGGACTTCTAATTAAGTTGTTTTTCTTAATTACAGGAAAGTAACTCTGTCAACAATTAGCTGTTGCCTGTTGAGGAGTTTTGATTCCACACCCTCTAAGTGAGAGGAATGCATTAGGTCAAACCAAACACTCACATGCAAACCTTATATGCAAAACTTATGAATGATCAGACTATTATGTTTTAATAATTGCATGGGTAATTAGATTATAGGAGGTGAGTAATAATCTACTCATAATAGTGGCACTAATTTGGCATCAATGTGCCAGTCAGTTGATTGGCCCTTGTAGGGAATATACTTAACTGTATATAGTTGGTACTTGGTTGTGACACCATTTTTTTTTATGTGGATAAGGTGCATTTTTATTATCTGTACAATATTATAGGTCTGCCAATTGAGCTTGTTTGACTAATTGTCTAATTGTGCTTAATTATTTATAAACTTGCTACACATCTTTATGTGAGGTTAATCCTTTGACTTAGCTGTTTGAGATTAGTTTTAGGTGTGTTTTAGGCATGGGCCTCGCCTCCTTGAAGACCTTGATTCAAAAATTAACAGTAACTGATCATGTCAAAGAAACATTATACTAGTATTTTTTTTAACACTCCCCACCTGTATCCACAATTAGATTCTCTTTCTTTTTCGCTGATAAACTACAAATAGAATCAAATGGTTCACTTACAACGTGGGACGTGGCAAAGTTAAACCCAAGATTACTGCAATGCCATAATCAATTATTTGTATGTTTTAGACACAATGTGGTATGAATTACAATATATAATATATAATGCCAGAGCTTGAACAATTGAGATCGAGATGGTAGTCCTCATGAATCAACAACCTCTCAAGAATTTTTTCTTTCTTTTTTTTTTTTTTTTTTTTTCAAGAAAATTATACTCAAAATATATACCTGCATGTTTATTGTAATATTTGTATAGTCTAATGGCAGAGAATTTTATATGTGTAGCTAGGGCTGCAATCTGAGCCGAGCGGCTCGGGCTCGGCTCGATAAAAGCTCGGCTCGGCTCGCTCATTTATCTAAACGAGCCGAATTCGAGCCGGTTTTTGAGCTCGTCACGAGCCCGAGCCGAGCTCTTGCTCTAAACGAGCCGAGCCGAGCAGCTCGTTAACTATGGGCTTGGGCAGTTGGGCTTATATCTCTTCTCTCTTCAAAATAGCATCTACTTCTTCTTTAGTGCAGCTTGACGTCCTTACAGGAGCAGATGCAGGTGCAGATCCGGCAGCAACAATCCCACCAGGAGAAGAAGACAAGGTCGGTGACGGTGAGGAGGAAGAAGAGGAAGATTTGGTAGTAGCAGCAGTAATGGTATTGGTATTATTGGATTTGATATCTTCTGGGCGTCTTTCATGGCTGTTGCGTTGTTTGATAAAAAAGATTTCTTTTTTATTATGAATACTAATCAAGGGGGTTTCTGTTTCTAGAGGTGGAGAAGAAGTAGTAGTAGTAGTAGTAGGGTAGTTGATGTTTTCAGATTTAGGAATTGGATGGTGGGATTGAGATTGAGATTGAGATTGTGGAGGAGAAGAAGAAGAAGAAGAAGTTTTCTTGCTGAAGCAAATACCCATGGCTGAGCTGAGTGAAGAAGAAGAAGGAGGTAGCTAGAGATGAAGAATTGGATTAAATTGAAGAAAGTAGGAGGTAGAGTCTAGAGATGGAGAATTGGGTAGGGTATTGTAGCAACATTAGCAGAAGGCATGTTTATTAATTGGAGTATGAATTATTAATAATAATAATGAGAGAAATATTGGCTGGTGTTTGATCAGAAATTATTGTGTGTTTGATCAAATCAGTGAATTAGTATTATAACGAGCCAAACGAGCCGAACGAGCCAGCGAGCCAAACGAGCCAACGAGCCAAACGAGCCATCGAGCCGAAATGAGCCGAGCTCGAGTTTTACTGTTGGCTCGCGAGCCGAGCTCGAGCTCATAGTTCAGCTCGATCTTAATTTTGAGCTCAGCTCGGTTAGTAACGAGCCGAGTTCGAGCATACCTTAGCTCGGCTCGAGCGGCTCGAATTGCACCCCTATGTGTAGCCTACTTGCATGTGGGTGTGTACACCCAATCACAAAATACCATGTGGCAATAATAATATAACCTATGTATGGGTTTAGTTAACCCTAGTGGGCTTGATCAGTTACCCAACCACTTTATAGACACGTGGCGTCATATGATTGGGTGTACACACCCACATACAAGTAAGCTACACATATAAAAAATTTTGGTCTAATGGTACCCAACGAACGACGCGTGTTTGAAAATTTGAATATATAGTATCCCAAGATAATACCTTATGATATATCAGATCAAGACTTAACAATAATACTTAATACATAATTAACCAGAAACTTGGAATTTTATAAATAGACTAAATGAGTTGACTTCAGGCTTGACTTATTAAGTGTTGACCCATCAGGAATAAGTTGTGTACATAACTACATAAGTGCATTGAACTTTCCATATGGTTTAATCATCATTGAATACAATTTTAAAGTAAGATGATTAATTAATCCCAATAGTATTTAATATTAAATCAAACATAATTAAGGTTGGTTTGAGGCTTGAGTGACCCTCGATGTAGATACCTTAAGGGCCAAAAAGAATGTCTGGGTGTAAAGGAAATCCTAACCTTAACCTTAAGGGAAAAAGACCTTTTTGGATCTTATGTTTGTAATTTTATGCTACTCCAAATGAAAAATCAATGGTTAATACAAATAAAAATAAAAACATATTCAAAAATGAATACACAAAATCTCTTTTCTAATCAGAAGAAAATGACACAAAAGAATTTCTGTTGACACACGTTTTAGCTTTTCAGGATGTGAAGTCAATTCCCAAAACTCATTATTTCATTATCATTTACAATTGTTTCTATTAACTGAGAGAGACTGAGAACATATATGTACATGAGTAAATGAGTCATGGCATTTTATGACCAAACGAACCTGCCTATGAAAACTGCCTAACTTTAATTGAGACATGTTTCTACTTAAAAATCCGCGGTTTCTTAACTTAGCAAAACCCAGATTATATACAATGGCATCATCAAAATTCAAAATACTTTTTGAAGAAGTTGTCTTGCAAGAATGATAGATGAACTCCCCATCATAAACCTTACATTAAAATGTACATCACATCGATCACTTAAACGTAAGAAAGAGAGAGTATTAATAAGTCCATCAGTCAAACTACTCACTTGGGTGTTCAAGTGAGATTTGCAGTCTGCTAGCTTGCACACGGTTTTTGATCAAGTGTATTAAATATGTGACAGTAGCTACTAGCTATGGATGCAATCCATTAATAGTACTTCTTCTCTGATTGATCAGTTTGTATATAACACGGTGTTTGACACGGATTTAACATGCTTAATTAATCCCTCTAATAAGCAAATAAAACACTCTTCTTTTTGTTCAAGCAAACACACTAACATATATCCAGTTGTTCTCGTTTAGAGCACCACAGTCCATATATATCTGATGCTGTAATTAATGAAAAAGCTGCTACAACAGTCTAACAACATGAGCGAGAAAACCTGCAGAATTCATTAATTCATTAGAGTAGCTAATTAATAGTGGAGTAGTCTTGATGAAACTTTCTTAATTGCACAGTAATTAATCCCAAGGGGAATAATTCGATAAGTGGACCCAATCCAAATCCGATCCATATAACTCTTCATTCATTGATAACCATGAAGCGTGCAAACAATCTAGCTTACACCACTACTCTATACCCCTACTGCAAATACTACTGTAGTACATTACCACTACTGGCACTACACTCCCCACCACTCAATTTACACCCATGGACCATGGTTTCAATTTCAATTATATTCATCATCTATCTATGTCCCTCATGTCCTTGTTTGCAAGTAAAAAGAGCAACCAATGCAATGGTACTCCTAAAAGTTGGGATTTAGAATTAAGTGCTAAAAAAGTATCAAAAGGAGGCTTTGCTTTCTATTTCTGATAATAAAATCAAATTTATACATCAAACTAAGAAACAAATAATAGTGAACTCCAAACTAATAACATCAATATCATATGATCCATCATAATCTAGTTGCAGGTGAAGAGCACCCCATGCAAAATTGGGTTATGTACAAACATAACATATAGGAACCCCCTTGATCTACATCTAGCTACTACTTGATTAATCTACTGCTCTATTTTATTATTGTAGTTCTTCACTTCCTCCCCTTTTTATTGTATTTCTCTGCGTAGGATAATATGGGCATTACAGCAATTCATTGGGTCCTTTATCGTCCACTGATCGGAAATGTCTTTAGCAATTTTACCGGCATCAGAAGCTGTTCCTAATATCCCACGCCTTGTAAATCCAACACAGTACAATCCTTTATCTCCTTTCCACCCATTTGGAAATGGTGTCTTTGGCATCCCTTCTGCCGTAAAGAAATCACAAGTCTGCAAAAATTTGCAGATTTTAATACCACATTTCTTTTTTTTTTCCATAAATGTAAAATAGACAAAAGGAACAGTTGTGGCATTTATTTACATAATTGTGTTAAATTTCCCAAAAAAGAGTTGTTGTTAAATTAATATATTTTCATGATATTAACTGATCATAGAACCCTAGATAGAAGTTTCATAATTCAGGACAAACTTAATGAAAAGATCCAAAACACCCATTTTGTTCTTTACTTTTCTACAAATGAAAATGAACCCATTTTGTAGGGTATGTACCTTACTACATACTAAGATATCTAAATAATTGAGAAAATAAATTCTTCACAAAACCCAACATTTTGGATGATGGTAACTTATCATAAAACCCTATAAAAAAAAAATTCAGTTTTTTTTTTTTAGGACAGATCAACATGAGAATCCAAACAAAGTTTATATATGATTTTTTTGTAAATTTGCACACATATGTTAAGTATGAAAGTGATAGAAGATTGATAATAAGATAAAAAATAAAACAAAAAAATAAAAATAAAAGCAGGTCATCACACTAACCTTGAGCCAACAAGGAACGTTACTCTTATATCCAGTGGCTAAGATTATTGAATCAAACTCCTTTTCTTGTCCATTCACAAACTTAGCTCCTCTTCTTGTTATCTCTTTCACACCCTCCATCACCTATAATCCATAAAAATAAAACCTTAAAACACTCATTAAATCAAGAAAAAGAGATATTAAACCTGTTACATTAAACGTGACACTTTTTTTTTATCTTTATATACTTTAAGGTATACATACATGATACATACACTTTGTATAACGGTTTTTCTTTTGTTTGTTTGTTAGTTTTTCTTTTTTTGCTAGCTTAATTACCTTTATATTGCCGGATTGGATTTGTGATAATGCTCCGACATCAAGCACCGGTGTCTTTCCGGTCACATTTTTGAGCTCAAGTGGACCTGTTTTCGGCCTTCGAAGGCCTAATCTGTCTGTGTTGCCTAAGGTGAAGTGTGCCATTAATAGTAGAATCTTGTCTACAAGTCTTAAGGGTATCCATTTCAAAAGTGCCATACCAATACCAAATGTTGATAATCCAAACATTTCTCTTGGCAATACATGCACCTAAAGATCATAAAAATAATATCAGAAACTATATACTTTGAATTAAATTAAATCAAAATTTAACAAAGTTGTTAATTACTTACAGCATTTCTGACAACCATGTGAGGACTAGCATTGTGAGAACAAAGATCTAAGCTTACTTCCATACCAGAATTACCACAACCCACAACTAAAACATTTTGGTTTTTGAAATCTGCACCAGATTTATAAACACTAGTATGAATAACAGGGCCATGAAACTTGTCCATCCCTGAAATTTCAGGAATAACTGGTTCTGCATTTTCTCCAGTAGCAACAATAAGCCATCTTGACATATAATCTGTATCTTTAGTTCTCACCCTCCATAATTCACATTCAACATCAAACTCTGCTGTTTCAACTGCTTGCCCAAACCTAGGTTCAATAGAAAAGTGTTTGGCATAAGATTCCATGTAAGTGATGAACTGATGTTTTGATGGGTATTTTGGGAAGTTTTCAGGGAACCCCATTAAAGGTAGTTGACAAAACTGTTTAGGAAGATGAAGATTTAACCTATCATAGGTTTTATACTGCCATAGTGAAGCTATGCAGTTGCTTTTCTCAAGAACTACAGAAGGTACTCCATTATCAGCAAGACAAGCAGCTACAGCTAGACCTGATGGTCCTGCACCAACAATAATGGGACCATGAACCCAAGCACATTTTATCATCTGTTTTTCATCTTCTTTGCAAGAACCCATTGATGAAAAAAAAGCTCTTTCTTATTTGCTCAGCTACTCTGTTTTTCCTCTGTTTTCTTTCACTCTATATACTATTGATTATAACAAAGGTAAAGAGTTGTATATAAAAGTGTGTCAGAAAAATTGAAGAGAAGGGTTTTAATGGAGTGGAGCTTGGGTGTTTGAATAAAGATCTCAGTAGTCACACAGATAGTAGTAAAAAGAGGTTAATGAGAAGAAACAGAGAGAAAAGAGGGTGAAGACAGAGTGAGTTTATGGAGGCGTAAAGCTTAAGGAAAGGATTCGTTTCTCTTTCTCAAGGCTTTTTTACCAGCTTCTTGCAGACTTGGAGATGTAGACTTTGGGAGAAGGGAATTGCCTTAAATACATTTCATGTTAGAGTGTTGCTCTAGTTGTGCAGGGGCTCTCCATAGAATTTATTAACATCATTACAAAAAGAATCAATCCTAGTTATAGCTAGAAATTCAAAAGTTGTTTTCATTTCGTCAATTTCTCATCAAGGGAAGAGAAGAATGTATGTCTATATGTTGTGTTGGTTTGATGGTTTACAGTATATATATTGTGCCATGTCACAATATATTTGTGTTGGATAATGGGAAACAATACAAATACTCATGTATCATATCATATCATATCATATCATATATACTGTACATTTGCTTTAGAGACCAAAATCTACATCACTGCCTTGCTAAGTTCCAACTTCCAACTAAAATGCAAAATGCAGCACTATGTGAGGACAGAATATGATCATCAGCTCATGTCTTGGAGACAATGATTTTCAGGCCAATTCCAATAACAACTATGTATTCTCTAATGTTTATTTGACATGACAGTAAACATATTTACTTGTTCCTTTGATCCAAATGGTTTAATCTTCAAAAGGACATATGGAAACTCTTTGTAACAATGTTGCGAGATAATATATATGAACGTACTTTTGACATTCATTCTTCGATTGTCCATGGCACACGGCTGGCTGGCTGGTCGATTATTATTGATCATCATTTAGTTTCGTTGTGCATTGCAATTTACAACTAGTCAATTAGTAATGTGTTTATACATATATAGAAAATATGCCTGTCGCATTTGCATCAATTCTGTTTGCATGATTAATTACAAGGTTTATACACACAATTATAACAGGACCGCGTAAGTTGGATTAATCTTAGACTTGATTTGGACAAGAATGATATGGTTTTCTTTTTTCAGCTCTACCAATGTGTGTTCCAGGAATGGTAAATGGTAAAGTATACTTAATTATTAGCTCATTTGTGTGTTTGTTATGTTATTGTTGAACATATATGTGTAATCTCGCACCGCGTTAGAAGAATGGATCTATCAACTTCCCAGAATGATTAGCTGCAGATAGTCAGGGTTTGATTCCTAATTACTATTAATAAACACATCTACTAAAACCTATTTTGACTCTCAGATTAAAGTCTAATGATCATACCGAGTAGATTTCAAAAGAGATGTTGACTTACTTGACTCTATCTATGATCTGGTAAAGTGATCATCATATCTATTCACTTTTTTTTTTTTGAGTCAAACTTAATTGGTCGTCTTAGAAATTAGAATTGATCTTCATGTTTGTTTGTTTTGTAGCTTGATTAACATAATGTTTGGAACAAGAACAACATTACATTCTGTCTAGTCTAGGATTAGTATTTCATTAAAAAAGTTCATTCATGTATTAAAAACTTCAACAGCTATTGTAGGTCTGTATAGGTCGCCATTATATATGTTTAGTAGACATTTAGCCTCTTGATGGGCAGAGAAATATCCTCAAGACTTTTGTAGATGGGATTTGGCATGATTTGAATTGAATCTTACTGTAAACTGTAGTTATGGACGTATATGAGGTTTGGAGTGATGCAAAGAGTAGTGTTGGCTACATCATATCCCTCATCAATAACCTCAGCAGCCTTGGGGGGTGCCCTACAGAATGTGGTGTCAGGTGTGGGTCCATGAAATGAAAGAGGCAAAACAATGAATGAACAGTCCAAATCTCAAGTCCAGGCCCAATATTGTTGAAATGGGGTACGGACTGAATGACTGACGTCTTTACGTGCTCCAAATAATACATACGGACATCATCTCCACCTGAGACTCTCCTGAATGAGTCGGAGTCTTCCCCCACTAAAACCCATTTCACATTTGATTCTTATCCCATCGACAACATGTAAGTTTTTTTTTTAATCGACAAACGGGGTTGAAGATTTGAGGGATCCCTACCCCTTTTAAATTACGTGTAAAAACTTTTACCAACAATCAGTTGTTGGCGTGTTTCAAACTCACAACCTCTTCACTTTGTGAGAGGGTGCTACCATTGAGCCACAGCTGATTCACAATCACATGCAAGTTGCATCTAGATATCTATCTTATAGTCCAAACTCACTTCTCTCTCACATCTTTCTCAAGTCTTCACTGTACTGTTCACTGACCACTATTTAATCTTATTGCTTGACTTGAGTTACAACGTACGTTTTAACTTATAACAATTGTCTAATTCTAATATACAGTACTAGAGAGGAGAGGAGAGAGATATATTAATAAATGCCAACCCTATGAATCTATCTAATATCTAGAAAATCTTTTAAAACCCCAAAGTAAAAGATCTTCTTCTTCGATCTTCTAGTAGTATTACTTTCTTTCTTTCTTTCTTTCCTTTTCGATAACTGAGCTTAGCTAATAGCTACTTCTCTCTTTCTTATTAGTTACTCACGAGATTTCCAACAACAGAACGATTCATTCTACTCTACTCTACTCACTGAGTCATCATCATCATCATCATCATTCATCGTCATCACTAATTCACTACTCATCACTTCATCTTAGTCAGATACAGTAGATTCATAGACAGATAGATACGAGATTAATCGTAAGCAACTTTATGTGTTGTTGTACGGACAAAGCAACGAGACTGAGTGAAGTAAGTGAGTGCGTGGGTTGACGTCACTCTCGCCCCTACAACAACAGAAGTCAGAACTCAGAAGATACCTTATATGAGGAGCTCTCACTTGACCTCATTCATCGTCACCTCTGCATGTCACGTGGCACTGAGTGACCCAATGGATTCTCTGACACGTACGGTCTTCACTCTGCATCCACGTGGATCAACATCAAATTACCAAAAACCTCAATGATGATTGATTGATTTGAGGGTATCTTAGACATTTTAAGAGAGTCCCCATGCACTGCACTGAGCATTGCACGTGTCAATCTCTTCATTAAAGCTTTGCTTGTTTTGGTTGTCAAACAACCACAAACTCCAATTGGGGAAATTTGCTGTGGTTTTTATCCCTAATTCCAATAAACAAACAAACTCATATTCAGAAATATATTGACTTTTGAATTTTTTTTTTTTTTTTTCCCATTGACTGACATTTTTTTCCAGTCTTAATTATTCTGAAATTTTGATTAAAAATAATACTCCGTATTCAATTGATATGATTGATGCTTCCCTTGAATTTTAACTTTTAAGTGTAAAACTTATTTAACAAAGTACACTATTTCAGACTAGGTATCTAATCAGTCAATCACAACTCATTTCCAATTTTAATATTTAATTAAACTATGTCTTATGATATTTTCATAATTGCACAATAATGAGCAAGTACATTTTTATTTTTACAAAATTGTTTTTTGTGAAAATATTAGATGACACATTTCCCATATTTCCCATTGCTCAACTCTATCTGAGCATCTGACTCTCTGGAGGGTCTGTTTGATTGGAGTCGCGGAAATAATTTTTTAGGAAATGTCAATTTCTCGTGTTTGATTATATAGAGAATAAGTGGTAAATTTTTAAAACAAAATGATAAAATAAAATGATGACTAATATTGGAGTTCAAACTATCATATTTACACACGATTTTTTAATGGTTTTCATGATTAATATAACACTATAATCATTTTATGAACATTTTATTTTTTTAAATATTTACATATAGTAAATCTATTTACTAAAATTTTTATTTCCAGCACGAATCAAACAAACCCTAAATGCAAAGTTTATATATGACAATGGTGTGGGTCCTTGAAGTCCTCTTGAACAGCAGGTGGCTGTGGCCCTCAAGCTTAAGGGTAACTGTAAAGGAAGTTCTAGGAAGCAAACAAGAAGTGTCTCTTATATAATCAGAAGTTCCAAAAAAATCATCAAAAACATAAACAAGCACACACACACACAAAAATAAAAATAAATAGCACTAATAATATATGCAAACTGAATCCTTCCTCTTGTAAAGTTTATTTGTAGTGTTCTAATCAAAAGATGTGTGTTTTGTTGCTATGCTCAAATATACATAACATCCATGATTCCTTATGGAGACACTGGTGACTGGTGGATGGTTAGTTCTTGGTGGTCTAAACATGGCCCAGCAAAAGCAATGGGCTTCTATGACAAACTCCTATATATAAGGGGTTGACAGCTGAATGATTAGGCCCACCACTAGTTTAGAGTACTTGGAAAATCTTGGAGTATCAATCATACCATATGCCATTATCAGGGAATATTTACAGTATATTTCTTCGGATTCCAATTACTTGGCACCATGAATTCACAGCCTGTGCTTCCATTGACAAGAGCAAGTGGAATAGATCTTGTCATTCCAATCTTCTTGCTCATTGGTTTAGCTACTTCTGTCCCCAACATCAGGAGAATGTCTTAGCATCTCTTCAAGTTTCTAGCAATCATGCATTGCAAACAAAAATCCTAAGAAAAGCTCCATTACAGTCTTGTCATGTTTTCGATCTTGTGTTCAAGTAATCAAGTCCCCTTCTACGTACCTGGAGTTCATTTCTAATGAACATGGAGAGTTCAGCCACTTCCCACAATTAGGGCATCGGTGGATTTCATTTTCTTCCAATATATATGGAGATACAAATTCGGTTAACGGTACAAAGCTTGGCAAATGAATATATTGTTCCATCAAGGTGAAGGCCATGGACAGTTATCACAGTAGGAAGACCACTGCATATGGAGAACAATAATTGTTACTAACAATAGGAGCAATACAAAGGTTTCAGAATGAGGGCCCAGCAATGCATTAGAGAGTTCACTTTATAAGTATCAACTAACAGCAAAAAAGTTCACTTTAACCAGCAATCTTCTTCACAGACTGAAGTGAAAATATCTCTATTAAGATTGCCCATCATTACTCACTGAATTCCGCCAGCTAAAATGTCCTTCATTTCTGATTCTCACTCAGCTTCATTATGCTTATTATGTCCACTTGCTATTCTTCTCTTTCACTTAATAAAGTGCATCTCAAACCTTAGTTAGTTCAGAGATGCTCTAAGTCACAGAGGTTTATGTCCACAACAAATTAGCCTGCAATACCTATAGGGTGTAAGGTGTGCCTCATATCGAAAGATTTATGTTAAAAATATGTTCCTAACTTCCTAAGTAGCATAGTTTAAAATCATATAAGTAGGGTAATGTCATGCTGCATTGAAGCTTAGCCCAAAACAAATAAGGAAAACATCACTGTACCAATCTCGTTGTGGAAAGGTTTATGGATGTGTATGCTACGTTTAAAAGGGGTCTCACTTGCAGGTTGGGTAATGGTGAGAGAATTCAGTTCTGGTGTGATATATGGATTGCGAACAATTAGCTATTTTGGTCCTCTAACTTTGTTCAATTTTTCAGTTGAGTCCTCAAAGTTTAAACTGGTCAATTTGGTCCTAAATCTTTTGAAACCTTTGTAAAATGGCCACTCGTTATCTTCATGTTTCCAAGCATTTAACAAAGTTGCCCAGTGGCAAGTACACTATCATACGTGGTCTACCCAATTGCCCAATAACTATATCTGAAGTGTAAAACCTTGAGTTGAACAATATCGAAAATGATTAACCTCCCCACTTTATATTTTGGCATTTTATAAACTGCCACGTATGATAGTAAACTACCACTAGGCAACTCTGTTAAATCCTTGGAAATGACCAAACCATTTTGCAAACGTTTTGAAAGATTTGGGACCAAATTGACCAGTTTAAACTTTGAGGACTCAACTGAAAATTTGAGCAAAGTTAGAGGACCAAAATAGCTAATTGTTCTATGGATTGCTGACACTTCCTTCAAGCAAAAATTTCCTGCTATTTACAACATCTCTAACAACAAGATTGGTACGGTGAGCAGCATAAGAACACAAGGAGAAAATCCAGAAGGTTGGCTTCTATCATTGAGGAGGAATGTATACGATTGGGAGCAGGGGCAACTGACTGAACTGATTGACATGCTAGGTAATGCTGGACTTGGAGATCATAATGATAGTTGGGCATGGGTGTGGGAAAGGAATGGAAGTTTCACAGTCAAATCCTTTTACGATCAATTGGTGAAGATTGAAAGAGATCAGACTGTCACAATGCAACACTTTCCCTATCAGTTGGTGTGGCCAGTCAATATTCCAACCAAGTGTAAGATCTTTTTTTGGTATACCATTCTTAATAGAACTCTCACAAAGGATAATCTTATTCACAGAGACACTAATGTCGATCCGGTATGCATCTCATGTGGGTTGCTAAATGAAACAATTTCTCATTTGTTTCTGCACTATTCTTTAACATTGCACCTTTGGCCTGAGCTAATGCAGCCTAGAAAATTATGTTATTCCTTGGTGTTAACTTCTAATTAGTTTTCATATATATCTCAAATCCGAGAGACCAACCACCTTTCACTATCATTTTCCCTAATTGAAGAACACGGGATCACCGATGCTGAGGAGACTGCAGGCTTCTCTACCGAAAGGCAGGGTCATGTCCTTTGTTTGTTGGTCTTGGTGGTTATACACAAGGGCATCATTTTCTCAAACACCGAAAGTCTTCTCTGCAATATTGTTTCTTTCAGTAATAATAACCATCGGTGGTGGTTCCTAAATCCTGAAATGTTGTCAAAGGACACACTATTTTTTTTTTTACACCGCTATAAACCTCTGATCTGCATTTGGTGGGCCAAAGCTTCAGGCCACTTAACAGATGATTAATACTCATAGTAGAGTAAACTAGTGAGAAAGAATTTGTTCCACACTCCTTAAGAGTGTGGAAGCTAACTCTCCACCAGATGAAGCCACGTGGCTCTAAATAATGTTAAGAAATTTGTTTATATCCCACCAGGGTTAACAGCACCCAATGTTTAGGTGTTTTATTTGTCTGTCAATCTCAAATATTATAAAAAAATTTTTTTTTTTTTTTTTACAACAGCCACGTGGCTTTATCTGGTGGAGAGTTAGCTACCACACTCTTTAAGAGTGTGGAACAAATTCGCAATCGTAAACTAGTAGTACTATGATATGCTCATCAAGGCCTAGGCTCATAGACACTAGCACATAAGTTAGACAGCAGGAGAGTCTGTGACTGTGACCATGCCCTGATAGGCTGATAGGCTGATAGCTAGGGTTAGCCAGACCCCCACCTGTATTGATTGAATCTCAGATACACTTTGTTTTTCTTATCATCTTCTAGAATATTACAAAGTTGTTGTGTAAAGGGGCTATAAAATAAAACACCTTAGATTCCTGTTCCACTCCTTTCCCAGCCAAATAATCTGCAGCTTTGTTTGTTTCCCTACCAATATTTGATATCTGAGCAATTTGATTGACAACGCTGTTTCTACAAAATATTAACCTACCATCCAAAGGTTTTCCTTCATGGACTACTAGTTGTTTCAACAATTTTCATCCCCTTATCTTTTTTGGTTATATCAACACAATTATAAAAAATATATTCTAACGAAAACATAAGAATTGTCTCGACATATAATCGATGCCTACTTATTACCTCACTCGAGGAGCATAATTTATTAGTTCGGCCATAATACAAGTTCTATATCTCTAATTCCCAAACCTTATTTTCCCTCCTAAAGTTGAATCAATAAGGGACAAGTGCTACTGGCAATGTGTATACAGAAAGAAAAAAAAAAAAAATCTCACCTACAAATAGCTTGCTTTTAGATTAAGTGTACCAATAGACTGATAGGATGTTTACTCCTTGAAATCATCCTTGTCGTCAGCTGAAATTGGTCTGTTCCTCCAAAAAACAGCAAGAGCACTACCACCAAGCTGTAAGAAAGATCAAAGTAGATGGAAAGGCAACAAACTATATTCAGAACTAGTACTGATTTGAGTAGAAAAGAGAATAAAGAATTTGGTTAACATATGTTTTTCATACCGCCATGCAAACAACGCTGACAGCTGACGGGACTGCAACGAGGGGATTTGTGAAGTGCTTTTGAGCAAGTAAGAATCCCAGGGCGGAGCTCTGTAGAAAGTAGCAACAAATTTAACAAGAAACTCAAAAGTCATTACATATATAGTACTTCATACACCGCAACAAAAACTGATCATGTTCCGTTTTATTACAATACATGGATAATGCATCTTAAGGGTTGATTAAGTGATTAGGACCATTCCATAACGTGAAAATTAGCATGATCACATCGGCAGAGGTCATACTTAACATGGTCCAAAATATATGACTTCGACTCACTGGAGGATGTGCTTAATTATGTTCGACTTAAGGCTTTGCAAAAAGCAGAGTGAAAATTTTGTATCCAATGCACAATTCTACTCGTGCATATGGAGTTTGATCTTGAAGTGATTAATTATCATTAAAAAGTGGAAATACAAAGAATATGCATGGATACTTGAAAATAATAGTATGATAGTGCGTAGTAACAGCTGAACACAATGGTGAGTGTTAGCATGTAAACTTATATGTGCGTAGCTGAACACAATGGTGAGTGCTTATTGTTAGACACAAGGACAAGTGGTAGCTAGCTAAGGTTGTAAACTCTGTCAAAGTTCTTATAAGTACAACAGACCCCTTGTCAAAACCATCCAGCCTTACTAAAGGAAACACCAGAACCACAAGACACTAAATATTAAATGCAGAATTCTGATACACATTAAAGCATATATTGCTTGATCTTAAGAAATTAATCCTCACAAGGATAAACACAACAGTGTGTCTAGATGCGAAAATCATAGACTTGAACATACGATAATTGCTGAAATTGAGGTTTTGACTCTGCCTGATGAATGTTGCATGAAAGTAACATACCATGAAAATTTATATGAAAAAAAAACCATGATATTTAGCATCTGACACTGTGTTTCACCCTCTCCAAAGGGGTGCAAACTGGCTCAAACATGTCCCAGACTACAACACTGCATGGATGATGAGCATGCTACAATTATACATTTCATCCCCTATTTATTATTTTTTTTTTTTTTGCAATTTTTGCAAGAATTGATGACTACTAAGTGGAAGTGTGGAAAAAGCAAGATTCCAGATCATTTAGAAGCTGTGGAAGCATAAGTTTGGAGCTATTTGGTAAAACAATGAAGATTTCAAAGTTTTAACAGCGAAGAAGAAGAAGATAAGTTTCAGATCCTCAGTGTACTTGCAATCGGACCTTGGAAAATATAGAACACAAAAATTGTATGAGTTCAAATAAGGTTTGGTCCAATTCTGGTCGTATCAACATTAAGAAGAAACTAGATTAATGTCGTTAGGATGGAGATATGAGTGTCACCACAGGATAGCTAACTCAATTCCATCTATGCTTTTATTCTTCATCTGAGAGTACTATTTGTGTGCAACCTCATTTTTCATCTTTCCCTTTACAGGCTAACCATGGCCAGCTTCACTTGACCATTCCCTATTCTCTCTCTAACACCTCACCACCACATCAATAATATCCAGACAACATATGTATCATTGTAACACTACCATTCCACACACAATCTCTTCCCCAAATCATTCTCTTTATTTTCATCTATTAGCTGATTTGTATCTACCCATTTTCTGTGAAACGGGTGGCCTCACCTCTGAGACTAAAGGAGTATTTTTGGGAGATTCTCCAAATCAGATGAGTAGAGATTGAGGAATGGCGCAGAGCAATTTTCATTGAGGATACAGTATATCTAGGGGAATGAATAATGTGCTTCTAATAATGTTCTTAAATTTAACTTGAGAATATCCTCTCCTCGGTGTCAGACTTCAGTTATCAAGAACAAGTGTAACCTATTTGGGACATGTATCAATGAGATCCGAAGCCTTGGTATTGACCTTCAAATAAACAGTAATCCATCTGAACCTCTCTTCTCATTGCTTCTTAAACCAATGCAGTATATTTTTCATTTCCCTAATATCATCGAAAAGGTAGTCTGCCTCTAACTATGTACTCAGTTTAAAATCAGATTTCAGTTGGCAAGCGCTCACAAGGGGGATCAGAAGTGTGCCTCTAACAACGACTAGTCTAAGTCATTTCGGATGTGTATCAGTGTTAGATCCCAAAGACTAGAGAAAAAACTTCAATAACTTGATGTTAGTTCATAGCAGGTAATCCACTGAAGCTCTCTACTTCATATTGCCTTTTAGAAAGTCCCAGTTGGAATATTTTTCCATTTCCCAGATATCGTCAAAAGGTACAAAGTACTATATATTGCTAAAAGATGAATGTTTCAACTCTCAACTGCTCATCCAAATGAAACCATACATAACTAAGCAAAAATGACAGAGTCATGTGAGTAATTAATTATTTAAAAACTCTCATCAAGTACTGCATGTCTGCTCAATCAAAATTAGTAATATCCACAAATCTAAAAACAGTGAAAAAAGTTACCTGCATCCCACATTCTATGGAGATGGTACGAGAAGTTGATTCGCCAAATGATAATTTTGATATCAAATAACCAAGGGCAAATGCCGCAGCATGCAGGAGAGCAACGGGAAGTATTAGTTGTACTCCTTGAGTCTTTAAGACATCTGCAACTTGACCAATCTTGAAACATGTAAATAGGTCAAAGTTTAGTAACTCTCTTTTAAAACCAGTGCTAGTAAATAATTTGATTATTCAGGCTATGAGATTGAAAACAGAACACCATAAGTACTTGACTTATCAATGAATTTATCTGCAAATGTTTCTTACCGGGCTTGCACAAAGTAAGGTAGTCAAGATAACCCCAATTAAAGGCGTTATTGTGATTATCTTTGAAGTGAACTTGGGGAAATACTCATTGGCCAACACTGACAAATGACCAAAAAGATAGAATTAATACAGATAATCATGATTACTTCCATAAGGAAGTCCTCCCTTAATATGTTATAATCCTACTAAGGGAAATTGTTTCCCTAAGAGCATCCATACAAAATTGCTTACCTCCAATAATAGTTGGCACCAGAACAACCTGAAAAGTGCTGATAGCAAGGCCCTGCAAAGTCAAGCATTTAGTTGCGATACTCGTAACTGTATATAAAAATCATCTGTATTCGTGTGAACCATATATTAAAGACATTCACACAGATATGAGCGCTCAACTAAGGAAACCATGCAAACCAAATTTGACCCACTTAACACTCTTTCCTAAACATCTTACTAACGAGAAGACATTATTTGTTTTCTCTCTTTAAAAGAATGAGATATGTTACATGGTTACGGTCATCCATCAGTTTACTGCTATAGTAGACTGAAACATTTCAAGGTGAGTTTTCTCCCAGCTCGGCCGAACCCTTACTAGTTTGCTAGTTGTAACTAGTTTTAAGCTGTCCCCAGAACATACTATATATGCTTTTAATAAATTCTGTATCTCATATAGGATAAATATTTCACAACTTTACATATATAGAATCAATTGATACCATAAAAAGGTACTTACTGCTGCATCGACTGGAACCAGCTGACCAGCAAGAAGCTTAGTAAGCAATGGTGTCATGATAATCGCACCGATTGTTGAGCAACTGCAAAACAATAAAATAGCCTAGTTAGCACTTGGTAGAAAAGTCAACTGTACAGAACATTCAAATGGAAGGAATGAAAATTTTATCAAGTATGAAATAATCAAGCTTACTTCAAACCAAAATTTTATCATCAACATATACAATTTGGAAGTTACAATGCATTTTTTGTCAAAAACAGAAATTTCACTAAATCATATCTGTAAAGAATCGTGATCCATGTGTCGTTTTTTGGTTCATACTTTTACATCATAGCATACATGTGTTGGTAAAATGCATACAGGAAACCATCCTCAAGCATTACAAGCGGTCCAAATAAACCCTTGTTCATCAACATGGGTATAACCTATTCCAGCCTAGATGTGTTGCTCATTGTGTTGAGCTAATTCTGAAGGAGGTTTAACGAATGGTACTGATTAATTCAACAATCATTCTCAAGCCATGAATTGGAACTTGGAAGGAACCTATTTATCAGTATTGGGTGATAGCTCAAGAATTATCTTCTTGGGGGTAGGTGGTGGACAGATGATGCATGGATGGGCCTCTAAAATCTGTCTTCAAAATGCTATATAACATATTGAACATAAGGAGGGTACTTTGAACCAGCATGTTCAGGAAGGGGATAAAGGTGCTAGCTAGAACTTTAATTTCTGAAGAGCTGCAACAAATGTCGGAAATTTCTAAGTTGTTAGCAAATCCGAGCACTAACCATACACAAATGGATGGAAACACGAATCAACTATCCACTCAACTGATATGAAAGCATGGAAAGTTGAAGATTACAGGGACCTGCGACTTAGTAACTACGGGTTCCTTATAATAAAGTGCAGTATCTTAAGGTACTAACAAACTGCATTTATTATTTTGTCTGGGCGCTGTCATGGAATTGAATTCTTACAAAGGCTTTTCTGCAAAGGATGTTGGAGAACCGTTGTCCATTGTGTGGACTGCGTGTTGAGAAAGACATCGGGGGCTACTTCATGTTTACATTTCAAAGTGGTCGTATGGTCGAAGGCAGCATGATGCAAGTTTTGAAAAGGTGGAAGTGGAAAAAATTATCAATAGCTGGTTGTTCTATCACACTAGTTGTTGAATACTTCCGTTGGAAAGAAAAAAAAAGGATTTTTTAGGTTAAGACAAAATTAGCGGACTAGTGGTCCATAATTCCATATTACAAATTTTATCAAGTCTGTTGGGTTGGAATTGGACGTTATTCACCCCGTACTTGAGGGTAATGCTTTGATGTCTTAGTGGGTAGACAGGAAAGTTTCACTTTTGAAGTTAATTGATGTAATGTGTTTGTAAGCTGGGCCACGGTGTGATTTTCTCTATAAGACTGTAACACTATGTTTTTAATAAAATTATTGTTTCATCAGCCAAAACAAAAACTAAAACACAGAGGGATGCCAAGGAGATTGTATTGGCTACAGAGTTTCTGAAATTAAGGTTAAAAGCTCATGCAGGAAATGGAATCTTTAATTGTCCTCTTAGGGCTAGTTTACAGAACAACGTCGAAAGGGATGGGAACAGCATGCTTAATAAAGAGGAAATGAGGCACGATGGATAGAAGAAGTGGAGTACCTTGGGAAGCCAGACTACTTTAATATCGATCTTTATGTGATGCCATTGAGGATTCTCGCAGAATTGGGATTCAGTCACCTTAAAAATTAAGGCAGATCTATTGACTACCCCGACGATATACCAAATGATTGTAATGATGATGAGGATTACTTGGAATTAGTGCTTAAATAAATTTGGGATAGCCAAGAATGAATTTTATACATATTAAGAAGTATTTTCATTATTTGTTTAAACAAATGAGTTATCTTAAAATTTTCTGAAATATATGGCACTTCATGTAATGTCAACACATGTAAACCCTTAGTTTCCTTATGATTATTCCGTTAAAAACAAAATTTAAACATCACAATATTCCATGAAGAGTCGGCCTAGAAATCCCAAAAATGAAACAATCATGTTTTCAATGTTAGTTTCACAAACCGAACTGAAATGTTTTTTCTAAATAGGGGTTAGATTTTTTGCGCAATTCGACTATTTGAACTATAGTCACGGGGGACAAGTGGAAAAATTTGATAAGGAGGATGTAGATATACTTTCAGTTCCAAGACCCCAAAAAAAAAAAAAAAAATCATGAACTTTTTTTTTTCCTTTTCTTTTGATAGATAGATTGTACGTTCATTGGTAAATGATATATTTTTAGGTAGAAAAAACTTCAGGACGGAATTTTAAAGAATAAGACAAGCACAAAAAGAATGTGGTTTGAGGTAGCAATGTCAAACTTGGAGATGTGGATCAGGATGGATCAAATAAGATTATTATGTTCACCTGCTCCAAGAAAATTTGCAGAAGCCATTAGAGATGAAACTAAACATCAGTTGTAGATGTATAGCTTTATAAATTATAAACCTTTACTGATATTACATCAGTAAGGGATAATTACGTAGTTTCTCAGCCTTACTTTACACACAAATATTTACACATTATCCTGACCCAATAATATAATTACTTAGTGGAGCATTCAAAAGATAAATAGATTTAAAATGTGGTGTTGATAAATATAGATAATAAGAGCACATTATTGGACAGGTTTCATTCCATTAACAAAATTTGAAAGATAAACTTACGTTGTCATAAGAACTGAAAGTGCCACATTTCCCTTGGATATATAGGTTGCAACATTTGATGCTTGGCCCCCTGGGCAGCATGACACCAAAATAAGCCCGGTTGCTAGAGGAGCAGACAGCTTCATACTCTGCAGACAAAGAAGATTAGGTTGAAAGGCAGACTCAGGAATATGTCAAATGAAACCAACTTTGGTTTGAGAGTGCCAGTTCGGAAAAAAAATAAATATAGCAACCAACAGAACTCGTGTTAGTCAAATGTGTACAATTTACTAGTGCCGAGCACATAAGGTTTTCAACATTTCATTCTGCTCATATAGCGCAATGCTTTATTTATATATGACAACTACAATGACTATATGATCTTCTATTAGCCAGTGAAACAATATGACCAATCATGTTACATCAGTGCTCCACTTAGACAACATCTTCTGATATACTGCTTTTTCCAGAAATATTTCCACCCAAAAATGCAGACATTATAATGGTATAATGTTTTGCAATTTTAATCATCAACCTCACCACCAACCCCCAAGCCACCAGGACCTGGGTTCAGTGGAAAAGACCCCCACTCAGAAGCTCAGAGGATGAAGTCCCAACAAACGCCGAGCGTTTGATATCAACAATATATTGGCTGGCCCAGACTTTGTTCGTTCTCCTGAGACTTCCCTCAGATTTCAGGACTCCCATGGCAATAAAGCCAATAAGTCTAGCCTCATCTTTCAGAGCTTAATGAACTATTAAAGCATTTAAGTCCTTTTGGCACTTTATTTAGTTTATTATAACCATGTCCACTAATTAATTTAAGAAAATAACCTATAAGGACCAAAAGAGACACTCTTTAAAAAGATAACCCAGTGTTTGATATCTCTTTATTTTCACTTAAAGAAATAACTCGATATATCTTTTTTATATTAATCACAACGAATTGATCATGGACTCATTGTCATTACAGCACAGAGATCTGTGCCAAAAGATATATCAACTGTAAAGACAGAAACAGATCCCTTAGCCAAGGGTGGTAAGAAATCACAAGCACATCACTTGGCTAAGGATGTTGTCAAAATAGAGCTGTAACAGCAAATTAGAGCTCATAAAATTCAGGAATTTTACTAGTGGGGCAAAGAGGAGATACTACTATGAAAATATACCATTTCAAGCCACAAAATCTAAATAAAAAGGCCATACCATAGCAATTAAGAAGCCCAAAAGGGGTTTGATTATGTACTGAGCAAGAAATCCCACTCCCACCTGCAATCAAAGATACAAGCAGTTTAAAATTGAACAATTGCAATAAAATGAGAAATTTCAATGGATATATAGTGTATTGAACTGGCATTCAAAATATGATTAAGCAAAAGGGATTGCATCTTACTGTCCAGGGATTCCTCAAGCATCGTCTGAAATCCTCAAAAGTCAATGTCAAACCCATCGAAAGCATGAGGAAACCCAAACCCAGCGTGAAGAGATCTGTTTCTAACCAAGTTACCTGCAGAGAACGAAAGCTTAAGATCAATAATATGGCTTTCGAATGCTACATCGGCTTTAGAACAAAATGGGGACCCCATTGGATAGATACAAGTTACAATTTACTTATCAAATAAACAAAGACAGGTAGATCATATTACCGCAGATGGCTTGTAGATACCAATGACTGTGCCTATAATAACCTGTAAAAAGATTTAGATGGAAATTGAACAAGCAGGTATTAGTTTTTTGATTTTCAAACACTCGCACACACACAAAGCAAAAGCGGAGAGAGAGAGAGAGAGAAGAAAAATATTTATAAAACATACCCACAAAGGAAAGAGAGTTGTTAATGTTTCGATTATGTTCTCATACGTGCTGAGTCCACTTGGGGTACTACTAGGGACATTCCCAGACAGATCTGCTTCTGCTTTGCACAGTACTTGATGCCTCCTTTTTGTAAGACAAATGACTATTAGAATATGAAAGTTAATGAAACTAAGAAACTTCAACTATAGCAGTTATACACACAAAAAGGTGTGAATGGATACATAAGAGATTCATTGTGATCCAAGATAGTAAAGGTCTATTTTACTATGCACATTAAAAGTCTGAAAATAAGGAAATATGCAGGCAAGAATGTAAAGCAGGTGACTGTACAAGATAAGAGCTTCCATAGACAAAGATGAAATGAAATGTACAAGGCTCATGATACCCAAGAAAAAAGATCAGTATAGAAAAATGAAATTGGGATTGAAACAACACTATGGTAACAACAGAGTTATCTGAAGGAATAGAGTTCATCAAGAGAATAGTACCTACGACATGGTTGATGATGTTTTTATCACCAAACATGCCCTTTTATGTACATAAATTGATATGCCCTCTTGTATCAGCATGTTGGACTATATGCAGTGATTAAGTAAATCCTAACAACGCCAACAACCCGCAACCTAGATATTCGTGAGAACACCTCCTTTGCAATACAGGATCCGTTTTGTCAATGAGGTCAAAGATTACCAAACAATAAACAATAGTATAAGAAGAACAAAATAATAAAGAACAATAATACCAAGATATACGTGGTTCGGCAATGCCTACCTCCACGGGGAACAATGAGAAGATTTCACTATAAGAAAAGAAACACCGATTACAATAATCTCCCTAGTATCTTTCTCAAGATCTTAATCTCTCACCTTAAACCCAATACACCCTTGGCTCCCAAAGTTCTCTCTCACTTACTCTATCTATATCTATGTTTCTATTGTTTTCTACTCTCTTGTCTTCTCTTGTTTTCTTGTCTTACAAATACCAAGTTACTTGGGTATTTATAGCCCATGGATAGAAATCAAATCCATATAGAATTACTAATTCAAACTAGAGATAAATAGGAAACCGAGTCCAAATAGAACTCCTGCACATATATGGTTTTCTTAACCGAGTCCACTCCTTGAATTTAGTGAAAACTTCGGATTTCTCCTTCATGAAGTAGACCCAAACTTTGCTCGAAAAATCATCCATGAAAGTGACAAAGTAGCGAGCTCCACCTTTTGATTGAGTAGGTGAAGGCCCCCACACATCTGAGTGAATATAGTTAAGTACTTATGTACTTGTGTTCTTTGTATCTGCAGCTTTGAAGTGTACTTTAGTTTGTTTTCCCATAATACAATACTTGCAGAACTCAAGTTTACACTCTCCTACACCCTTCAACAATTGTCGCTTGTGTAGTTCTTCCATGACTCTTTCACTCATATGCCCTAGCCTCAAGTGCCAAAGCTAAGTGTGATCTTCTTGTGTAGAAACTGCAGCTCCACCAATTACTGTATTTCCTAAAAGCTTGTATAAATTGTTAGAAAGTCTTACTCCTCTCATAACCACAAGTGAACCCTTTGAGACTATGAGATTCCCATCTTTGGATTTGTATGTGTACCCATTCTTATCCAAATAACCCAGGGAAATAAGATTCTTCCTTAGTGCAGGAACGTATTTCACGTTACCTAGAGTCCTAACAATTCCATCATGCATCTTCAACTTTACTGTACCGATTCCACAAACTTTACAACTAGAATTATTCCCCATAAAAACTACGTCGCCTTTTTTTTTCTCAAACGTGTCAAACCAGTTTTCGTTTGAACACATATGATAAGAAGCGCCACAATCTAAAATCCAAGGCGAAGAAATATCATTACCTGAAGAAGTCGCCAAAATTTCTCCGTCGCTATCATCTGTAACAACGCTGGCTGAATTTGAATTTTCGGCCTTCTTCTTCTTTTCCTTATATTTCTTACAATGTCGTTTCCAGTGGTCTGTCGCACCACATTCAAAGCAACCTTCTTTATCCCTGGATTTAGATCTGCCCCTGCCTTTTGATTTGCTACTTCTCTTATTTGTTCGGCCCCTCTCATTAGAATTCTTGACATATAGTCCTTCTGCTTGAGAGTCTTCACCTGTGTTCTTATTCATCTTCACATGAGAGATTATATCTTGAACAACTTCATCATACTTTAAAGTATCCTTGCCGAACATCAATGTGGTCCTGAAGTGCTTGAAAGATGGAGGCAAAGATCTGAGCAGGTACAGAGACTTGTCTTCATCGTCATACTTCACATCCACCCGTAGCAAATTTGTGATGCACTTATTGAACACGTTTAGATGTTCCATAAGATCACCACCTTCTTCCATCCGAAGATTCAAGAGTTCATCTTTCAAGAAAAATTTATTTGATAAAGACTTACCCATATACAACTTCTCGAGCTTTTCCCACGTTCCTTTGGCACAAGTTTCCTCCATCACATTAAACATCACCTCGTCCGAGATATGTAGTTCGATGGAACTCATGGCTTTGAGATCTGTTTTGTTCCACTCGTCATCTGACATGTCCTTTGGCTTCTTGTCTTTCCCGTCAAGAACCACATGAAGATCTTGTTGGATCAAAACGTTTCTCATCTTCCTTTGCTATAGTGTAAAGTTATCTCTACCGTCAAACGGTTTAATCTCAACTTTTACACCGCCGCCAAGAGTAGTAACCGATGGTTTCTTACCGTCACTATTTGCAGGAACACCTGTAGTCTCCGTCATCTTTGACAAAACCTTAAATCCAACCTAAGCTCTTGATACCACTTGTTGGACTATATGCAGTGATTAAGTAAATCCTAACAACGCCAACAACCCGCAACCTAGATATTCGTGAGAACATCTCCTTTGCAATACAGGATCCGTTTTGTCAATGAGGTCAAAGATTACCAAACAATAAACAATAGTATAAGAAGAACAAAATAATAAAGAACAATAATACCAAGATATACGTGGTTCGGCAATGCCTACCTCCACGGGGAACAATGAGAAGATTTCACAATAAGAAAAGAAACACCGATTACAATAATCTCCCTAGTATCTTTCTCAAGATCTTAATCTCTCACCTTAAACCCAATACACCCTTGGCTCCCAAAGTTCTCTCTCACTTACTCTATCTATATCTATGTTTCTATTGTTTTCTACTCTCTTGTCTTCTCTTGTTTTCTTGTCTTACAAATACCAAGTTACTTGGGTATTTATAGCCCATGGATAGAAATCAAATCCATATAGAATTACTAATTCAAACTAGAGATAAATAGGAAACCGAGTCCAAATAGAACTCCTGCACATATATGGTTTTCTTAACCAATATAGGAAACTGATCCTATGGATCACACCTCTTATAAGGTATGATCCTGTGCACCCAACTATGGCGAGCCAATATACAACACAGCACATAAGTGATGCACTTCATTTTCTCTTTCAAAATATTGTTGATGATGTTTTCCTTTAAAAGGCATGCCCAATTATATAATCAGAAAATAGTACCCCTCTTCTACAAACACATAAGTGATGCATGTTATTTTCTCTCTCTTCTAGACATGTCTCCCTCTATTCAACTGAATTATGAATATGAGCTGAAACAATATATGAATTTCCAACGCAACAATATAGAGTTCATAGACACCCTTTCAATTTCTTCAATGCAATCATTTAGAAGCTAATTAACTCATCCGGAAAGTTTAAAGTTTGGTACATAAGTACAATCGTTATACAGCTGAGCTGCTATTCTAGTAAGTGGCAGAGGCAGGTCAAGAAGCGTAGTTTCATGTCAAGGTCCACAGTGGGTTGCTATAATAATGGCTAAAAGTTTCAAAAACAAATTCTGTGAAATATTGTTGATTAAAAGTTTAAAACTGAACTTGTAGACATTATTAAGATTTTCACCACTTTAGCTCACCAATCCTCCAAATTCCAATGGTCATGTGACTTTCATAATCAATTAAATAACTGTAAGGAGCAACTGAAATAATCTAAGCAGTATATCACAGTTCTAAAAAATAGATGAAGGTGCAACTGAAAGATCTCCACTCTGATATTAATGATAGCATGTACAGTATTGCTTACAATTTCCTAATTTTTATGTTGTTTTTTCAGTTTTTGGATCATCTTTTGACCATGGGATTTATTTTTTACCTGCTACCACTCCCCCTCTTCCTTTCGATCTGCAAACATGGTTTACAAATCTCGTTCGGTTTCAGGATTTTAGTTAGTATAAATACAAATTATGTCAGTTCAACATTCAAAATATTTCCATACATCCTCATAAATTGAACTATGCTCCACTTTGACACGTCAAAGTACCGCTCGACCAAAGCATGAAACACAATGCTATTTAACCGCTCCTTGTCTATTTCTTATTTTCTAGATTTTTTCACAATGAAATAGTTCTTGATACAGCACAATTGCAAGGCATTGTAATTGATCACAACACTCTCTGATAAAACAGTAAATTTTACATGGAATGAAATGAAAAGATTCTCCTATTCATGTACGTACAACTGATATATATATATATATATATATAATAAATAATTACCGCGAAGCTTGAAGAGTTGGTAGATTGGGTGAGAAAGCATCAATAGGACACTGAAGACTAGTCTTGGCGACAATTCTTCGAACAGTTGATATGGAATATCCACTTCTCATATCTAAATTGTCCAAAATGAAACCAAATAAGAAATAATCAAATAACAACTCATATAACATAAACAATAAGTAACTAACAGAGCATAAATACACACATACCCAAATTAGTTGGAAGCCTTGTTATTGAAAAACAAGAATTGGGTTTGATGTAAATGGTCTTCAGATTACAATCTTTATGAAGAAATCTAAACATGGAAGACATTGAAGAAGATGAAGAAGCCATTAACACCCCAAATCAGAAGAAGATAAAAGGAGGGAAAATGGTGAATTGAAACAGAATGAACGTTTATTATTGCAATGCTGAGAGAGAGAGAGAGAAAGTGAAAACGTTTTGAGTGGGAAGAGAAGAATGAAAAAGCTTGTTATCTTTTTCTTCTTCTGAAATCTTAAGGGGGAAATCGTGGAAATCGATAAGAACCACACAGTTTTTGCTCAATCTATTGTCTCTGTCATCAGTTATCAGAAATGAATGCAAGTCAAGTTAGTTTAGAATCTTGGTATTTGTACGTATGCAGCTCCAACATGGCTCATCGCATATCCACTCCACTATTCCACTCGATGAAAGTCTCCTTTTTCTTTAAAGATTATGTTGTGTCTTCCCAAACCCGACCAACAAACCGGAACTATCCCAAACCGGACCAAATTTAATTTTTCATACCCATTTTATCTTTATTTGTATTTTCACCATCATATCTTACTTTTACAGTAAATTATTTACCTTCTCTTTTCATTAAATATCTTCATCTAGTTTCCAACCGTTGGATTCATTTCAATTTTTTTTTACTATTAGATTATACGTCACGTGTCAGTAGTAAAAAAATGTGTCTTCTTTTTTAGATTAATCAACTGTAGAGTATATGCAAATATCGACGTCGTGATTCTAAATATCCTCTAGATGAATTTAAGTGAGAATACAGAATAAAAAAAGGGTTATTTTGAATTTGGTCCTTCTAAAAAAGACTATATTTGAAACGAAATATGAGAAAGGAAGACCATAAACTAATTTTGCATGTTCACAAACAACTAATTTTTGGTTTTTGAGTTTTAAGTTTTGTCACGTGCTAGTCACGTTTTCGGTAGTCTAGATTAAAAAAAATATGGATGCTTTGACTCTGGTCAATTGGGTTGACTGACAGTCAAATAACATAAAATGGACCATTTACTAATAAAGGATAAAGATTAGACCAAATGTTAATTACCCATCTTCTAGAAGGACCAAATACAAAACACCCAAAAAAAGAAAAAGATAGTTATCTTCTGTTTTAACGGGAAACCTAGAACATAGTATATGTACCAGAGGTTCTTTTTGTTCCTTACTTATTCTTAGCTCCAAAAACCAAAAGAATTTCATCTTTTGTTTCATTAAATCCTTCTTCCTTTGTCAAATTTCTTTAGGTTATTTTAATCTTCTAACCATGGTGAAGAATAAGAAGATAACAATGAATGTTCTAACAAAGAAGCCAACCAAGAAGACCAACAAGTATATGGAGCAACACGAGAAAATCATGGTTAGTTGTGGTAAGTGTCAAAAGTTATGTCATTTTGCAACAATAATCTATCATTGTAAGCATTAAAGAAGGTATTATTAAGTTGTTGTTGAGTAATAAATTTATTTGTTCCTGTTATTTTTGTACTGTTGTAGTTATTGCATATCAAATCTTTTAAGAATGTTATTAATAAAGCATTCAAGCGTTAAAGATGTTTTTTTTTTGGTTGGGGGGGGGGGGGGGGGGGGGGGGTCATCAATAGATTTGAACTTTATTGAAGCATATTATAATCTCATAAAGTCATAAACCTCAATATTACTGAGCCTAAATCCACTTTCATCTCCATATATTATCATGTATTTTATGGGACATCAATATTACTATTTCTGACCGAAAAAAAATGCTTCTATAGATAAATCGGTAGTTCCCCAATACATGGCGTAGCTTATATAGGTCGCAAACCTCCAGAGGACATATGTGATATTTACAAAATCACAAGTATATTAACATGTTAGCAGACAAATGTTACTATCCACCTGACATATTGTTAAACACAAACGGTAAATTTTAGCTACTAACCAAGTTTCTCCATCTTTATCATTGTCTGATTTGTTTCCTTGGTTCACTGCCTCTTTGTCTTCTGAAGTTTTCATCATTTTTTTTTGGAGGTGACTTTATTTATTTTTTTTGGTTTTCTCAGCTTTAGTAGTTACCTTCTTGGCAGAAGACCTCTTCTTGTACTTTGGCTTTGGGCTGGTTTTCTTCAGAATCAAGTTATACCCTATTTTGTATTTGGTCCCTCTAAAAGATGGGTAATTAGCATTTGGTCCAATATTTATCATTTATTAGTAAATGGTCTCTTTTTCGTCACTTGACTGTCAGTCAACCCAATTGACCAGAGTCAAGGCATCCATATTTTCATAATGACCAAACTACCCTTTCACGTGACTAGCACGTGGCATAACTTAAAACTCAAAAAACACAATTTTGTTGTTTGTAAACATGCAAAATTAGTTTATAGTCCTCATTTTTCATATTTCGTTTTAAATATAGTCCCTGTAAACAATAATGAAAATAACCATGGAAGTTATCTTACCGGATTGAACTTAAATATGTAACCACCACCCATGGAATGTCTAGAACTTTTCTTCACTTGATTGTCATCTTCACTTATAAACACAAGAGAATAAACTTTTAGAGGTTCCATGGGTGGTGGTTACATATTCTACTTCACTCCAACTAAGGTAAGATAACTTCCATGGTTATTTCCATTATTTTTTATAAGGACTATATTTGAAACGAAATATGAAAAAGGAGGACCATAAACTAATTTTACATGTTTACAAACAACTAAATTGTGTTTTTTGAGTTTTAAGTTTTGCCACATGCTAGGCACGTGAAAGGGTAGTTTGGTCATTAAGAAAATATGGATGCCTTGACTCTGGTCAACTGGGTTGATTGACAGTCAAATGACGAAAAATGGACCATTTATTAATAAACGATAAAGATTGAACCAAATACTAATTACCCATCTCCTAGAGGGACCAAATACAAAATACCCCTTTTTCAATCTCTTTAACAATCTTGTCTACATCCAAAACAGAACTGACCTGGTGAGGACATTAATATTTTGTTAGAAGACATGTATAAGAACAAAAGGGCAAACAAACCATGGAAAGGACAAATAACTTATAATTCCAATGATGTTTTTAAGACCCTAAACATCAAGCTTCCCAAGATTAGAACTTGAATTGGGTTTTGATATAAAAATAGAACTTTCTGAAACTGCTTGAGCTTGTAGTTCTTTTATCCGTTACAAGTAAAAATAACAAATAAAATAGGGAAATTTAGAGATACCCCAGAAAAGTTTGTACTTTTTGAGATACCCCCAAATTTGAAAATCATTAGAGATACCCCATATTTTCTCAAATCAAAGGGGTCTATATTTAATTTTATCGATTGGGTTTTGAGTTTGCAAAATATGGCCCATTGAACCCAAACGAAAACCGACCCATGAGGTTTTAGATATCCAATTTTATTTTATTTTTCAATAAAAACATCCAAAATCCATATTTAATTTTATCGATTGGGTTTTGAGTTTGCAAAATATGGCCCATTGAACCCAAACGAAAACCGACCCATGAGGTTTTAGATATCCAATTTTATTTTATTTTTCAATAAAAACATCCAAAATCTGTGGAGAGCTATAAATGAAGGTTTTCTTTCTTTAGTCACCCAGCAATATCATTTTGGCTCCAAATGGCATTTGGTTCCAAGTAGGGGTCGGTATAGGTTGTTTGGCTCGGTTCGATTTTGACCAAAATCAAATCCAAACAACATACTAACTGTTTTTTAATATACCATACCAAAACCAAACCAAAATAATTAGAAAACTGAACTAAACTAATAGATTTCTACGAAAATCGAAACCAAACCAAATACCTAAAACTGTTCGCTTAACCGAAAAGACCAAAACCAAACATGTTACGTACAGTTCAGTAGTTGACCTTCACAATATTATTTAGTTGGCTGGAGTGTTTTGGACCTTAGTATTATTAGTTTCGTATTTTTATATTTTGGTATATATCGTATGTTTATAGTGTGGATATGGGAGATACATGTTTGGTTCGGTTCTAATATGTTTTGAAAATTTGAAACCGAAGCCAAACATGTTATTTCGATTTTGCAAAAAAAAAAAAATTCAACCAAAGCCAAACATGTTATTTCAGTTTTGCAAAAAAATTCTACTAAAGCAAAACTCAAACAACCTAAGAGCATCTTCAATCCATCCATAAGAAGTGAAAAATTCTTAAATTTATAGAAATATGTCTAAAATCCATTTTCAATCCATCCATAAATTTAGTCTTTGTATAATTGTATAAGTTATCTATACGAGAGTCCATAAAGATATGAGTTTCTTATAGAAAGAAAATAATCTACACGAAACTCCTAGTGTCACGCGGAATTACTAGATCCGCGCCCAACAGATTTTATCCATATATACCAAGTCTAATATTTTTATTCTTAAAATAATCAGAAAATAATGAGTCCGATTTTGTTCACTGGAGGGACCCACTGGTGGTTTCCACCAGGTTTGTTATTGGTCCACTTGGTATAGTGTAGCTGTAATTTATTTTAATTTTTTTTTTATTAATAAAAATAAAATTTTGCCTAAATCTATACTCTCTATTCAAGTTGGGCTTGCCCTTAAGAAAAATTTCTCTTTCCAAATTACATCAAATTTGATGCTTCAATTGAAGAGAATTTAACAAAGATTGAAATTTAAAGGGTTAATATTATAAAATTTATATCTAATATGACTTAAATAGCTAGATGACTACATTTAATAGCACTATGGTCATATTTGTCTTTTTCCACAAATATATTAATGGCTAACTAATGAATTTAATGGCAATATGGCTATATTTATCTTATTAGCCAAAAAATAAAAAGTAAATAATAAATAAAATATAATTTTGTACTTTACTTTCTTCCTTCCTCAATATTTACCCATGTTCCTTATACATCAAATTCTATCTATCCTCTTTTTTTTTCCAAATAGTGGTTGGAAAAAAAAACACTTACACATAACCTTCATCTATGTGAATATATACACGCAATGGTACAAATTACAATATTGTGCGTCTTCTATTTTTCTTTTAGTACATGTTAGAAATAAAATTATATAGGCCTTATAACCATATAACATGATTATGTTGCGTAATTATAACATGATTTTTGGGATTAGTTTAATCTTATTTATCAATTATACTAAAAAATTATTTGAAAAGTTAGCCTTTGACCAAAGGTTACCCCAGGATATAAATTCAATAATGTTTTCTGAATTGATATATAGTCTAGACATAACCAAAGCTCAACCCAATAACTTGACAATGAAGTGATTTTTTTTTCCAAAACAAATTTTATTGATATTTTTTTTTGTTAAAGAAAACTATTTTATTGATAACCTCAAAGAATTGCACAAAAATTGAGGACAAACGCGCTACAAACTGCGCTACAAGTCCTTTCTTTGGGGATTATGAAACAGTAGGGATACACCTATTTATAAATTTTGAGGTTTTTTCCTGATTTTTGTAGTGAAAGTAGGGACTGGGAGAATGATAAGATATAATTTATATATAGGTCCCACCATTTGTTTTTTACTAAAATTAAAAATCGAAGTCCGACACATTTTTTTGATTAGCCAGCAGGTGGGCTTTCATTGTAGCTTACTACATGCCTCTTTATACCAAGCATAGATTTGTGTAGATGAAATACTTATTATAGTAAATCTATATATACTTAGTAGATTTGTCGATAAGCATGTGGCTCAAAGATAGCATCCCTCTCACAAAGTGGAGATGTTGTGGGTTCGAAACACGTCAGCAGTTGATTGTATGATTAAAAGTTTCCCCACGTAAATTTAAAATGGGTAGAATTCCCCTTAACCTCACTTACCAATAATAATAGTAAGAAGAAAATAATATATGTTACCTAAGCTTCAATAAGCACATATATTTTGTAATCCAACATTTTATCTTATGTTTCAACTTAATCTTTCAGTAGTTTTGTTGGGTGCATTAGTTGTGAAACGTTACTTTACTACTGCAAGTTACTATATACTATGTTCTTGTTAAACCCCTTTTTATATTCAAAACATAAGCCTAGACTCCAAACAAAAAATGAATAAAATCATATGATCAGTCTAATTCATAGTTTGAACATTGACAACATTAATCATACCATGGCTTATTGTCATAATGAAGTAAAAATATAATGAAAAATTCAATAATTGCTAGACATTATATGTAGCTTAAAATCTCAGTCAAACATTCAAAAATAAGTATTTGATGAGAAACTATTTCAAAAATTGTAAGCAACCGTATTTACGAAAAAAATAAAAATTAGTGGTGTAATAAAACTGTAAAAAATGACAATTAAACCAATAACATACATTAACAAAATCTTTCCAAGAGACTACACCTAATTTATATTATTTAATAACATCCGTGCATCACACGGGCCTTATAACTAGTAGGTAAATAAAGATCTACCCAAGAGGCCAAGATCTTAGTCCAAGAGGGTTCATTTTCGTCTACTTCAACAAACAAATTGATAAACGTTCTTAAGTTCAATGAAGTTGAAATAAAAAAATATATAATTTATCTTAATAAAATTCAATTAAGAAGATGACAAGATTAGAAGAAAAAAAATTGAATGGAAGAATTATAGAACTTTTACTAACTGAAAAATTATAAAGTTATAAATATTCGACCGACTTTTAGGAGGTCCATTATACTTCGGGTGGGAAAAAAACAATGTTTGTCCGTCCACTTTCAATTTTTTTTTATCTCTCTTCTCCAATTCTCCTTCTCCTCTTCGTCTTTCTTCTATCTTCTTCTTCTCATCTCCTCTCTTACTCTCAATTCTCCTACTTCTCTCTCTCTCTCTCTCTCTCTCTCTCTCTCTCTCATAATTCTCCTTTTTCTTTCTTGTATCTTCTATCTTCTTCTTCTTCTCTCTCTCAATTCTCCTTTTTCTTTTTGTACCTCTCTGATTTATCTTTCTAAAGTCGGTCCACACCGTCTCACGGTTCTATATTTACTAATCGGTACAAGTGGCACAAAGTGCTATCCAGTAAAACTAAATCATAAGAATCTACTGGATGTGTTATTACAGAACAAAATGTGAACAAGGGGGAGTAGCATTTGAGTCCAAACTTTTTTAATATCACAGAATTTGAAAATAAAAAAAAATACCAAGCACCCTTTGATAAATTTACAGAACAGTTAAATCCAATGTTCTCCGGTGGTGGCCGGACTGGAGAAGAAGAGTTCAATGAAGGAAATCATTTGCTCATTGTGGTGTGTAATCTCTCTTTTTCTAAATTATTGTGATTTAATAAATAATAAAAAAATAAAAATTTAATTTAATTAAATAAAATACTGTAAATAATAGTTGTACCACTACCATACCAGGTGGACCAATAGCAAATCTGGTGTAAACCACCAGTGGGTCTCTCTGGTGAACAAAATCGGACTCCACGTGTTAGATAATGTCGCGTGGAATTGATATTAACATAACATTGAAGGTGAGATATTTTTATGTACAATTAAGTGAGATATTTTTATGCACAATTAACATAACTTTTCCATATATTACCTCAAAGAATCGAAGATGCTCTACCACATTTTAAAACATGTTTGGTTAGGTTATGTTGGGTTGGAAGGTAAGATATTTTTATGCAAAATTAACATAACTTTTCCATATATTACCTCGAAGGATCGAAGATGTTCTAACCATAGTACAAAATATCGGTATCGATTAATGTATCGATCTCCAAAAAATAGATATATCGGGATATATTGGAATCTATCGGTGGATATTTTACATCGAATGTATCGACTAATATATCAATTTGTTATAGAAAATATATATAAAATCAAATTTGAAAGTATATTATTATCGTATTTACCTAAAAAACATCATATCTACTAAAAATAGAATAAACAAATTATTTCCCCCAAAATAAAATTGCAAAAAAATAATATTTCTAAAAAATATCGGAAAATATAAGTAAATATCGGAAAATATTGGCCGATATTTTACAGAAATGTTAAGGCGTAAATATGGGAAATATATGGTATCGATCCTGGAAAACCAATATATATCGGGATACATCCCTATATTTTGTACTATGGCTCTAACACCTTTTAACACATGTTTGGTTAGTTTATGTTCGGGTCGGTTTATTGGGTTTTGGTGTTGATCTGCCCAGCCCTACTTCCAAGTCCAACTAGTACTACAATTGGTAGATGTACTACACGGAGAGTTTCAATTTACAAACAAATTAAAAGAAGAAAAGAAAATACTGTATGTTAGCACATAATATCTTCATATACTCCAAAAACTATATTCAGAATTTGTCAATGTACATATGCATACCAAACTGTACTACATGTGTACTACACTTTAACCTGCAAAAATTGAATTAATATAACTATATACAACCAAAAACTAATAATAATTGTTCTATATTTACATGGAAAAACAGTTTGTAATTTTACTAACTTTCAATCTAATTGTGATCGGATTGTTTGGATTAATCTTAGAAAATGTGATAGACTCGGATCTTCGGTGACTTGATGGTCTAGGTAGGTTTTCTGGAACAATGATCTCTAATGAATTCATTTTCCATGCTGGACATGATCTTGTATCACTCCATTTAACGACGTTTTTCTTCTTTGATTCATCTACAACTACAATTTCCTCCTCCATATAATTATCTGCAATTGCGCAAAATTCAGTTCCCATCAAAGGCATCATCTCTGAACCAATAATCATGCATGTTGTTATACCCACAAAACATTGTTTTCTCCATGAACCCACCTTCCCATACCTGAAAGTTAGATGATATATATGATGATATTAATAAATTACAAAACTAAAAGTATTAGACATTGATATGATGATCAAATAATAAAGCAGATTAAGCTAGCTAGCTAGCTTACCATGAAATCTGATTGGGTTTTGTTGATGATGAGTTGGGTGGTGGAGTGAAGGAAGGAGATGAAGGGAGATTAAAGCAGCAAGAAGTAGTGGTGGTGGTAGCAATGGCCATGAGCATTCTGTTCGATCTGGGGCAAAGTGGCAAGTTTATTAGAAAGTTTGCAAATGTGTTATGGGGGTTGGTTGGCGTAGAGGCTAATAAGAAGGGAAAACAAAGAAGAATAATAAGTTGTTGGTCTTGCTACGTTTAGTTAGACAAGGACCCCAACGGTGTTGTGTACTGTGTCTGTGTACAGAATTGGACCTTGGAAGATTAAACGGTGTTCATATTTGTTGCTTGCTTGCTGCTCAGTTGCTTGTACGTCCCGTGTCTTGAGTCTTTGACGTGTGTTGGCTTCATTTGTTGGGCATGGATATGGACTTTATCATACTTATGTATAGCTGCCTTAGTGATGGCCGGGCTTATGCTTGGGTTTGGTGTAATCTATATACTATATAATAGTGGAGCCTAACAAGTGCTACATGGCGTGTTCTTAACAACTTGAGAATAGAGCTTAAACCCAACTTTAAGCCCAATTAAAATCCAGTTGTAGACATCAAGTGCCACATGACACTTTTCTAGAGATTTGCTTAAATTTGGTGAGAGCCCAAATTAAAAAGGAAATCCACCTTCAATGTCAACAGAGATTTATAGAAACCTTAAAACCCTTTAGTACTTAATTCTAAATCTCTTTTTCCTACTAAATTCTTCTTCTATTTAAAATCCTTACTTCTTATATAAAAACCATACTAAATATAAAAAATATTAATTATAAAACTCTACAAATTTAGGTTAAGAAGGGCACTAAAAAAAACTCGGTTTAACAAATCACTTATAAAGTCATTATAAAATCTCTACAAATTTAGGTTGAGAAGGGCATTAAAAAAAGTTTAATAATTTTCTATTTTATCGAATAACATAAATCCCGGTGCGTAGCACGGGTTCAACAACTTGTAAGCCTAATAATGCACTGCTAAATGTTTTTGTTTTTTTTTTAAATCTTGGGCTTGGGCTTGGACTTCTTTTTTAAAAGACTGATATATAAAGGGAAATCATACTGCCACCCCGGCAGTTTACTATGAGTTATCCCATCTTTTAAGCTCACCCCACCAAAAATAATACTACTCTATGCGCATCGATTCTACTAAGAGCCACCCGACGAAATAAAATCTCATCTTTTAAGCCCTCTCAATTTCTTCTTTTTCTCTTTATCTCAATCTTCCATTGACAAAGAACTACAATTAGATCAAGTGTTAATAGCAAACCTCAATTTTTTAATCGGTTCTATATTAGCTGGGAATAATAGAGTTCACCAATCCTGACAATTCATGCTTAGGATCCAACAACACTTGAAATTGGTTTCATAAAGATTTCAATAAAAACTTTCCAACTCTCTCGAAACTAATCAATTTCTTCAAACATCTTCGCTGTAAACTCGTATTCATTAGTCTCTTCAAACCTTAGAATGACGAAATCAAACGACGAGATCTCAACCAAATAAGCAACCATTACTCACACTATTTTCGATATAGATGGTCTCTTAATTGGTAATTTTCATTTCATCAAAGTAACACACACTGATATTTTCCATTAAACTTTTGAATTTTTTGTTTTGATTCTGTTCTTGCTCTTGTTGTTGGGATGTGCAGAAAAACTTCTATAGTAAAGTTCAAGAAGTAATCAACTTTGATTGAATCAGCTAAAATATTTGTTGAAGACAGTGGGATAGCTCTTAGCATAGGGTGTAGATAAATTTTTTGGGGTGTTTGTAATATGTGGGATAGCTCTTTGTAAAGTGTCGGGGTGGCAATATGATTTTCCTATATAAAAAAAAATTATATATTAATCATGGCCGGAAGGCTTACAAGGACCAAGACCCCAAAACTACCTAATCACATCATTATAAGAGTATGGGCCCCCTAATCTCGAACTAGGTCGAAAGACTGACTTACTTAAAAATTAAGTGAGAAATTCTCTTAAACATTATTGATGAGAATTGAACTCACAACCTCTCACTCGTGAGATAACAAACCAACTGAGGTACAGTTGTTTGTTTTATGCACTGCTAATCTATTATACTATATTAAAGCAGAAAATACCTCTAAGAAAATATCTCTTCAATTAAACTATCAATTAGATTGAAATTGATAGTCTAATTGAAGAGAATTTTGATTAAGTTTGGGTATATTTGTAATTACGCAAAAGTGGACCACCATCACAATCAAGTCCAAATAGATCAAATCATGGGCATAATTAAGCCCAATAAAAAAATATTAAAGGTATACCCAATCCCAAGTATAATCAAGTCCAACCCGTACCCAGTTGGACCAAATGTTTGACTCAATTTTGACTCAATCCTATTTAGGGTTCTGAGTCCTTGGAACCCCTCCCTTAATATCCCAACTGAAATATTAATTCATCGATCAGTTAATAAACTATTTTCAAAATACAACACCAGATCAACTCATCACACTACAAAAATTCAGAGACGAGGTTCAAACCAACATCAATTTTGAGAAAAAACAAGCAACAATTGACTTTTATTATAAAAAAATATAAAATATATTTGTATATCGAAAAAATATTTATTTATATATTGGTTGGGCTTTCAAGGATTTTTCTAAAATGTATTATCTAATAAATTTAGCGAAATCTATTATATTATATTAAAGCAGAAAATACCCCTAAGAAAATATCTCTTCAATTAGGCTATCAATTAAATTGAAATTGATAGCCTAATTGAAAAGAATTTTGATTAAGTTTGGGTATATTTGTAATTACGCAAAAGTGGACCACCATCACAATCAAGTCCAATTAGATCAAATCATGGGCATAATTAAGCCTAATAAAAAAATATTAAAGGTATACCCAATCCCAAGTATAATCAAGTCCAGCCCGTACCCAGTTGGACCAAATATTTGACTCAATTTTGACTCAATCCTATTTATACCCTAAATTGGATTGAGTCAAAATTGAGTCAAACATTTTCTGAGTCCATGGAACCCCTCCCTTAATATCCCAACTGAAATATTAATTCATCGATCAGTTAATAAACTATTTTCAAAATACAACACTAGATCAACTCATCACACTACAAAAATTCAGAGACGAGGTTCAAACCAACATCAATTTTGAAAAAAAACAGGCAACAATTGACTTTTATTATAAAAAAATATAAAATATATTTGTATATCGAAAAAATATTTATTTATATATTGGTTGGGCTTTCAAGGATTTTTCTAAAATGTATTATCTAATAAATATAGCGAAATCTATTATATTATATTAAAGCAGAAAATACCCCTAAGAAAATATCTCTTTAATTAGGCTATCAATTAAATTGAAATTGATAGCGTAATTGAAAGGAATTTTGATTAAGCTTGGGTATATTTGTAATTACGCAAAAGTGGACCACCATCACATATATAATCAAGCCTAATTAGACCAAATCATGGGCATAATTAAGCCCAATAAAAAATTAAAAGTATACCCAATCCCAGTGATTAAATTAGGCATCCCAAATTGGGATGTGGATTATGGATTAGTCCCGTCAAAGAAAGCAATTAATGATTAGTCCTGTTTGTTGACCAGAAAGTAGTTTACAATAATACCCTTTAATTGCTACTTAGTTAAGATTGTGGAATTGCTATTAGAATTGAAACCGCCGAGTTAGTGGTAGAGTGCAGCTAGTGGAATAGCTATGAAGAATTACTATTGAAAACCGAATTGCTGTTATGTATCGCGAAGAAGAAGCCTAATTTAGAGGAGTAATGAAAGGAAAAATAGGAGAAACTGTAAAGAACAACAACAACAAAGCTTCTTCCAAAAATCATAGAATGAAGAAGGTAATGGATTCAAGTAGCTCTGTTTGTAAGGTATGTAAGTTAGTAATTATTTAAGTTTAGATATTTATTATCATCGTAGAAATGAGGGGTTCTAGCCATTCAAAGAAATTGCTAAACCCTAATGCTGGTTGTTGTTAAGAAAATCTAGTTTTTTTTGAATTTTTTTTTTATATTTCCTGTGAAAGTAGCAATTTTAGCAATTTGAAGAAAACAAAACCCGAAATTGAATGTATAATGATAGAGTAGCAATTGTAAGAATTGCAAAAGTAATGGTTTTTTGTTTGTTTACGCTTTCAAAAAATTTCTACAACTCTAATATACTGAACGCTGCTTTGTTGAAGTACTAATAAACAAATTGCTAAACAATTTTAAGAAATTGCTACAACAACTAATATACTGAATGTTTCTTTGTTCAAATACTAAATCTTGCATTCATTCTTAATGAAAACAGGAAAATCAACTACCTGAACGAAAAAGGAAAGAAAGGCAATTTCGGTCGAGTCTATCCAATTGTGGTGATTATATACAAGCTTTGAAAGATTCACTGACCGATTCACATCTTGAGTTAATTAGGAAAACTCCATTCAAAATATTTTTTAATTTTTTATACTCAAACAAGTACAATGTTTCACCAAAGTCGAAGGAGAGTTTAGTTACGTTTATAAAGAAAACAACAGATTTCACCTTGGAAGTAAAGTCTTAAAGTTAAGTCCAAGTGATGTTGCACTGACATTTGGGTTGCCGATGAGAGGTGAAATAGAGGAATTAATTCCAAGTAAGAGTAGGTCCATGTTTATAGAATCTTACTTCCCAAATCAAGACCAGCTCAGAACCCAAGCCATATTTGAAGCAATTGAGAAATCCATCAATGAAAAGAACGCGGAAGACACCGTAAAGCTTGTCATCATATTAATCCTTTGTACAGTGTTCTTCACAGACACCTCAGGCGCTATAAGAGCTTCACTTGCAAACTGTGTGAAAGATCTTAATGTAGTGAACAACATCTCATGGCCGAAATGTATCCACAACCACCTAATGAAAACGATTGCTAAGAATCATGAGAAGAATCCAGATTTGGTTTCCGGATGTGTACTTCAGTTGTTGGTATGTAGAATTCCATGTTTTAAATTGCATTCATCATTTGTTCGTACATTTTAAAATTGCTAACAATATTTGTTGAAATAATGTAGTTCTTTTTTTGTGAACGTTCAAACATTGCCAAACCGGTTAAGGAGTCTAAGGACGTTGTGCCACGCTGTGGAAGGTGGTGTTTGAAAGATGTTGATCAGTACATGCAAGAAAACAAAAGTAATCTATGGAACTACAGAATGGTGAGTAAAATGTTACAAATTTGGGGATCTATTTTGTGTGGTTATAGTGGTTAAGATAAAAGTAGCAATTTCTAAGAATAGCAATTTTGGATTGTGGGTTATTATGGTTGCAGTGTTTATTTTAAAAGTAGTAATTTCTGAGAATAGCAATTACATTATACTGTATTTGTAAGGTTAGCAATTTTAGAGAATTGCATTGTTATGATAATTTATAGGTTTATCTAGTGTAAAGAATTGCATTGTTTTGGTTTCTTACTAGAGTTGCATTGTTTGAAATAGAGGTTTACTTATTTATGTAATTGATTTACTCTTTTTGGCTTATTTTTGCAGTTCAAAGTTGATGATACATTCAAAAACATATCTGATGCCGAGAAGGAGCTTTTGAGTTAGACTTTGAAAATGATAAAATGTTGATTCATGATGAAGATGAAACAAATGACTGGGATACTCATACTTTGAGAAACGAGTATATGAAATTAAAACAAGCTAAAAAAGGATGGGAAGCAAAATGTGAGCAGTTGATGGATGAGATTGGGAGGGAGGATGCAGAGAAAATTCGAAAGTTGGAGGAAGAAAACAAATAGCTCAAGGAGTACAAGAAAAAAATACCTTGATTTAATATCAAAAACTGGTGGGATTAGTAAGTCTATGGAAGATTGTGGATTTCATGATGATTCTGGATATTCAATTCCAAACATGCCAATGGAAGAGAATACAGAAGATCTGCAGGCAAAGAGAAAGAGTAATAAGCAGGATTCAAGTCTTAATTGTGGTGTTAAGAGATTGAAAGAAACAGAATCGACTCAGAAGGTTGATTGCGAATTAGTTTATGAAAGAAGAAGAGGAAACATGCATAATGAAAAGAAAAATGAAAAGGGAATAGTAGATGTGGAAAGCTTTCCACCACCAAAGATTAAAGGTGATTGCTGTGGACTCAAGGATGTGAAGAAAAGCCCCCATTATGAGCACTTGTGGCCTTTCAAACTAGACAACATTCAGAATTTTTTCACGACTGCCAAAACAAAGTAAGATATCTAACTGTAAGTAATTATTGAAATTGCATTTAAATCATTTGTACATTTAAATCGAGTAAGATATATGCATTGAAGTTGCATAGAAAACATATATGCTGGCTGAATGTGGTAAAAATTGCAGCACCACTGCATGGTATGAGCCCGACGCCTGTATTGAAATCAATGGCTGCCACATTGAGGATTTGATGTTCAATAAATTTATCGACGGCCAGGTAATTATCTATTTCAACGAAAGAACACTGGCTTTGCATATTAGGTCTTAATATCTTCATGGCTTGCTTCTAGATTATTGATTGGCAAGGATGGAAGCTAAATCGGAAAGAAAAAGTAAAATCCAAGTGGACAGTATACTTTTCAGCTTTGGCATGGGTATAACTCTGCAACTTTTGTAGCTATTGTTTTTAATTCCATAGGTTTTATTTGTATGCAAATTTTTCCAAACTTTCAATTGTACAGGATACTATTCCCCATTGGCATGTTGTAGCAACTATTTGAATTGTGTATGCTAACCATTGTAGCAATTTGTGGAATTGTGTAGTCATAGTTGTTTCTAAGTTACTGCAACTTGTGTCACAATTTGCTTAGTTTTGCATAGATTTCAGTTTGATAGCAATTTGTGGAATTGCGTAGTTTCATTGTATGAATCTGCACCAGGAGTGACGGGTTCTGCATTTTTTTTGTTTTGTTTTGAAACTGTGTGTTAGTCATGCGTGAGTTGAGGAAGTGAGGCCCAAGCAAATCGAATGATAGAGAGGACACTGAAGGAAGTGAAAATGGAAGACATAGCATACTTGGTTTTCCCTATCAACTCAGGGAAACACAAAGGTGACTTTGGTGGGCACCATTGGACCCTTCTTGCTTGTAGGTGGGAGGATTGGACATGGCAGCACTATGATTCAATGCTGGAAACTAAAGAATATAAGCTGAAGAGTGTACCATACCACGAAGCATGCGCTATGGTAAAGCTTTCAAATCCCCACTACAAGTGATTTGTAAGTCGTAGTACTTTTCATTAATAAACTGCAATGTCCAAAACAACATTTTTAAAGTTCAGTTGTTCAATTATGTTGCGCAACAGAAAGCATATGTGACTACCCTCGTCAATGGAAGACTACGACTTGAAGGCCTTCAAACAAAATCAGATAGCAAGACAGTTGACGTGGTAGATTGCCCAAACCAAGGAGACACGTAAGTGAAACTAATTGTAGCACTAAAATATTGCTTTATAACTTAAAATACCTCCTGTACTCACCACAAATTTGCAATATTGTATTGAAAAACAGAGTGGACTGTGGACTTTTTGTGTGCAAGTTCATGTTGTTCATGAGAAATGGATTTAGAGATATTCACCAGTGTGAGATTGACTCGAAGAAAATGAGGGCCTATTTTAGTTGTGAACTTCTGACAGATGAGAAAAGAAGTTGGCCCTACAATATTGATAGTGTGGCGTTGAAAGAGATGGTAAAGGAAATTGATGCAGAAGAGGAAGAACATAAGGCAAAGTTGGCAATGTAGTAAACTCTTTTGGATCTAAACATTGACTTTGTAAAAATGCATATTTCATATATTGGATTGAACCTTTGGTTTTTTCCCTAATGTTTGTAATTTTTGTGCAATGGAACCTCTTTTAGCAATGGAACAACTCTTTTAACAATAGTTTTTTTTTTTTTTTTTAATGGAATCTACTTCTAGCATTTCATGTATCAAGTTTACAAAGGGAAATTACAACACAAAATATGCTATACAGCAATTATCTGAAATTGCAAAAAACAAAAAAAATTCAAAAGTTTGTAAAACAATCAGCAAGCAATTCTCATTTATTGCTAATTCGTCCAGAAACAAAACCCTAACCTTTTATTGGTACTGCATCCATAACAAAACCCTAAATAAAAAACCCTTATTATATCATTAAACCCTAATGAATTATAAACCCTTACCAAAGCTTCTGGAAGGCCGACCACTAATCATAGTATGATCATATGTCAAATCATATAAAACAATTTTTTTTTTACTAAAACACTATAACCTAGGTAGGGAGTGATTAACCCTAGTGAGAAAGGGCAAAGTTAGAATTGCACAAAAATTCTGGACTAAAATACCCACCATAATCATAATATGATCATAGGTCAAATCATATAAAACAATTTTTTATTTTTTACTAAAACACTATAACCTAGGTAGGGAGTGATTAACCCTAGTGGGAAAGGGCAAAGTCAGAATTGCGCAAAAATTTAACATTATGATTCGACCTAAAATCATAAGTCTTTGTCCTTTTCAACAAGTCAACAAAAAATGCATATTCTTTTCAATAAGGACTTTTCATAAGATAGTCCTTATGGAGGGTTGAGTCAAAGAGATTGTCTTTCTCACTAAGAAAATCATGATTGGTGTCCTTCTCAAAAGTTACTTGTAAACAAATTGTCTTTCTCACCCAGACTATCATGATCTATGTCCTTCTCAAAAGTTACTTGATTTCTAAAATGCTTAGCAATTTTCTGAGATTGCGTAGCAATTTTCTGAAATTGCTTAAACATTATATCTAAAAAATCATAAGAACATTCAACAGCTGAAAGCTCTAAACCATAGCTATAAAAAATAGAAGTACTTCATTAATAAAAAAACTCGAGCTAAGCACAATTACAGAGTACAGATCTTAAACTTTACATCAGCCAAGTACACATACGACCTGCAACTGTCAATTATAATTTATAACTAATTCATCAAACAATGACAACATAAAAACTATTTGCAGACTCAAGTATAGGGACAATTTCTTCTAGTGTGATATCCATACTGATTGCAATTGCCACATTTCTTCATTCTTCGCCCTACTCCTGTACTTTCTATCCTCTTAGTTTTAGGTCGTCCAAGAGTTATTCTCCGCTCTGGTGGTGCTATTTGTTCAGTCACATCCATGAACATACTTCCATTAGGAATGGGATGTATAACATGAGAATATGACTCTCGGTAAGCAGCAACATGAAACTGAATTTCACAATAGTCATACACTGATTTCCCACTTGCCAGCACACAAAGCACAACATGTGCACAAGGAAACCCATTTATCTTCCATTTGTTGCATGAACATGTCTTATCAAGAAGATCCACACTCTCTGAAGGCACAGAATGTACTTCAAATAAATAAGTATTTGATCGAGTTAGTCACCAAGTGCGTCCAGTCTGAACTTCTTCTTCCAACTTCTTTTCCATCTTTGGACATAAAGTGGTGTTCCAAAGCTGGGATATCATTCGCCTCTCAGCCATTTGGTTCATGACCTTAATACGGTACTTATCCAACATAGCAGTGATGGGCATAAAACGTTCCTCCAAAATACAATAGTTAAAGCTCTCAGCTATGTTGGAGTACAACTCACCATACCTATTACACAAGCAAAACAAATTCAATATATCTCATTTTAGTTTGATGTATGGAAAAGAAGGCACAAAACCATAGATAAAATAATCAAAATACAAAAAAATAAACATACCGACTCCCCTGGAAATAAGCATTTGCCCAATGGTCAACAGGAGCTTTATCCAAGAAATCTGAAATTTCATCGCTTCCATAACTCATCAAAGCAAAATATGACTATTGAAACTCCCTATGTGTGGCAGCTTTAACACATTCTTCAAAGTAATCTAAAATTTCTTGACGATGTTTATTTTTACTAGATATATGGGTTTTCAGGTTGTTCTTTAAATGCCAAAGACAATAACCATGGAAAGAATTTGGAAAAACTAGAGAGATGTTCTTCACAAGGGAATGATGACGATCAGACAAAAATGTAATCCTTCTTTCATTTGAAACAATCTTCTGTAAATTCTCTAAGAACCAACTCCAGTTACTATCATTCTCAACACTTACAACAGCCACAGCCAAAGGAAAAAACTCTACACAAAAGAAAGTTATGCACATCAACAATTATACTGTGATATGAATAGCAATTCCGAAGAATTGCATAGCATTTTGTGAAATTGCGTATTATACTGTGATGTGCATAGCAATTCAAAAAATTGCATAACATTTTGAGAAATTGTATTATACTGTGATAGCAATAGCAATTCCAAAAATTGTATAGCATTTTGGTGAAATTGCATACTATACTGTGATATGTATAGCAATTACAAAAAATGCATATTCGCACATACCTTGGTCTCCCGTCTTGGCAGTAGCAGAAAGCAAAGTGCCCTTGTACTTGTTTTTCAAAAAGGTCCCATCAAGTGCAAGCATTGGACGACAAAACCGAAACCCATATATGCAAGCCTCAAAAGCTAGAAAAAATCTTTTGAATTGCTTGGTCTCTTCATCAACTTCTAGCACAAGATGGCTACCTGGATTTGTCCTTTCCACCTCGTCAATATACCAAAGTAAATGAGAATATGACGCTCCTGCTTCCCCAAAGATCTCCTTAAGTGCCAAGTGCTTTCCGACATACGCTTGATGGTAGGTAAGATTCAAACCATAATCAGTTTTGAAATCGAGCGTAATCTCATTTGGCTTCTTAAGTGGTTGTTGTCTAACATCATCGATAATCAAACTCCTCACAACATCACCGCTAATCAAATGATTAACATTCTTGACACCAGGCCCACAAGAATGCTCTGCATGGAATTCCTTTATTCGAAATATATGTGGTTTATCAACCTTGCATGTGCCATGAATTTTCCATTTACAAGCAGGTATAATATGCCTTCTCTTACAAAAGGCTGTCACCCTTCTCAAATCATTCTTGACTAGCTCGAACTCATAGCCATTCTCAAGACAATACAATGTTAGCTTGATTTTGAAGTCTTTTGGACCTCCTGAAAATCGTTGCCCTTTACCCACAATGAGATAAGCCCACGAACATGATTTAAGAGGTTGTTGTTGAGCAAACACTTCACTACTAATAACAGAACCTAAACTCAAAGTATTAGCTTTTGGAGAAGGAATAACAACATCACTCATTGAACTTTCACCAATTCTCACGAAAACATCAACTATGAACTCTTTTTTAAAAGAAAGAAAACAAGACAGAGACTGCAAATGAATGTCTGAATCCAATAAAAACTTTGACCCATGATTATCATAAAACAATTCAAAGCAAGTTCCGACCTCCCTCCATTTGATATTTACCTCTCTCCTCAAATCTTCAATTTTAGAACTTAAACCAATTGTAAATGGAAAATTTTCCTTCCCAAATCGTACAACAACAACTACCTCACCCATATCAATTCCTGTAATTTGCACATTTTGAATTTTTTGTAGGCAATTCCCTGAAACAAAAGTATGTTGAAACTAAACCAAGCAATTATAAACATTGCTGATACGGAAAGACAAAGCAATTCTAAAAATTGCTGATAGTGAAAAAACCATGAAATTATTAAAATCGTTGATACTAATAAAACCAAGTGAAAAAAATCAAGAGTTACTAACAAATCACAGAAACTAACTGAAGCAGAAACTATACGAAGCAATTCTAAAAATTGCTGAACTCTAGGAAGCCATTCTAAGAATTGCTGATACTGAAAAAATCACAGAACGAAAAAAAACTAGAGGCTGATTTTGAAATAATAACCAATCAAATATTGATAATTAAAATAGATCTAAAGAATCCAAAATAGCAAAAACAAGGCTATCAAATGATATTGTGAAGTACTAAAATTGACAAGATCAAAAGAATACAACTAGATGAACAATTAAGAGAATTAAAAAAAAAATCAAAAAACGATTGCAAATGTTAGATGAAATACTTACCAATTTAAACTCAGATTTGCAAAACAAAAGAACAAAGTGTTTAGATGAAATTCCATATTATGAAAGAAGAAAACGGTTGGTAAAGGGTAGTACTGCCATTTACAAATGTAAAATTTTAAAGTTTTAGCGGGATTAGTTTAGTCAATGATTGGTTTATAACTTTTCTAAAAAAAAAGGATTTGACATTGTACAAGATAAAAAATTGGGACTTCTCATTAAAATCATAGTCAAACAGGACTAATTCATAAATAGGGTGGGTTAAATGGGACGTAGGACCCATTCTTTGTACCCAATCCCAAGTATAATCAAGTCCAGCCCGTACCCAGTTGGACCAAATCACAAGCATAATTAAGCCCAGTAAAAAAAAAAATTAAAAGTTTACCCAATCCCAAGTATAATCAAGTCTAGCCCGTACCCAGTTGGCCCAAATCACAAGCATAATTAAGCGCAGTAAAAAAAATTAAAAGTATACCCAATCCCAAGTATAATCAAGTCCAACCCATACCCTTAAAAAAATACAGTAAAACCTCGATAAATTAATAGCCTTTAGACAAAGAAAATTATTAATTAAACGAGATATTAATTCATCGATTAATTAATAAACTATTAATTTACATAATTAACAGTATATTTTCATGTATATCTTTCTTTTTGGGGGGCTAACATGATGAAGCTGGACAATCATTTTATTCTATAACCCGTTTCACTAAAAGAAGCACTAAAATCGATAATGATATTGGAATAATTTCTTCTTGCAATACAAAATACAACACCAGATCAACTTATCACACTACAAAAATTCAGAGACGGGATCAAACCAAAATCAATTTTTAGAAAAAACAAGCAACAATTGACTTTTATTATAAAAAAATATAAAATATTTGTATATCAAAAAAATATTAATTTATATATTAGTTGGGCCTTCAAGGATTTTTCTAAAATGTATTATCTAATAAATTTAGCAAAATATTAATTTATCAACCTATGGCCAAGTTGGGTTTAGCTAAAAATATTATTTAAAGGAGATAATTAATTTATCGAGGTTTTACTGTATCTCTTCTATTCGACTGAAATTGATAACCTAATTGAAGAGAAATTCATTCAATTTTGGGTATTTTTGTATTTACACAAAATAAAAAAAAGGTCAATATGTAATTTCATATCTTAAACACAACCACTTTCATAAGTAACCCTAACTCGAGTTCTTTATAGGCAGTAAACCAAATTATCACCACTAGATCTAATACCAGTAATTGACTACCATTGATAAAATGTCCTAACTCGAAATTCTTTCAATTCAACAAGTTTAACTTCAATAGTTTACAAGTAATCTTTTTTGAATAAGTAGCTAAATAATTATCTGGTGGAAGTAGTGATTTTCAAGTATCTCTAAGATTTATATTGAAATCACCCTATGGATCTGCCTTGCTTTGGCCGAGGCATGAATATACCATACCAATTCATTATGTCTGGATGATGAGATTTCATTGATACAGAGCCAATTCCAATAGACGTATTGAACGTTCCCGTTGGCGTGCATCCAGCAGGGCTCGAACCCGCACATACGCCAATTAAGAGTTGGGCGCTTTACCATTCAGCCATGGATACGAAAGGGGGATCGTGGTACATCGTAAATAACCAAATTCATTACGTTTGTACAACTTCTCCATCTTCCTCTTCACTCAAAGTCTATGTCTGCTTATATGCTTATATTTGATCTATGTATATTTGATGTTTGTTGAAGATCTCTCGACGACACAAAAATCAAAACTCACCAGTATTCTATGTCAAATGGGCAGGTATGCAAGTTTATTAATAAGATCATTAATAATATTAATATGATATTATTGTGGACACATCAAACATATTTGTGATGGCCATTTTCAAGTACATTCTCAACTTGACAAAAAGTATATTTTGCAGGAATATGGAGAACCAGTAATCTATTTTCTTTCCTTCCACTTAGTAAACATTGACAAAAAGTAAATGAAAATAGAAAATAGACTCCAATAAAGATGATGATATAATCTTTAATACATTTCAATTGTGGGGATATGAAAGGGGACCCAAGTAGCAGTAAGACATACTTACTGTAATTTCATGAAATTTGAGTTTCTCTTAATTTGTGATATAATGTATGTAAATGTGTTACATATGGGACTATATAAAAAAAGGTTGCAAGATTCACATAGACATGGATCGTATGGTTGCATTCTGGAAATGCTTAACTACATGGGCCTAAGGATCTCTTCGTCACATTACAAGTAAGTCATCTTTATCATCATAATAGTTTGCTAAATTTTTTCGAATTTTCAGGATGTTAACTGTTACAAGCCAATTAAGAGACGTTCGACTGCTATTGGACTACTGTGAAAAGATAATTTCTCAAAGTGATGAAGCCTCAACAACTGAGCCAGACAGAGAATTGAGAATGCTGCAAAATCCCACTCTTCTGGATATCTTCAACTGCTTTGGGTTTAATTTCCATGTATATATAATAATCATTCAATTTCTATACTCAAAGATTTATAATAATTATAAATGAAATCATACCAGATCATAGACTTTTAAAACGGGCTAAACAAAATATTACAAGTTACAAACCAAAAGCAACATAACACCCCCATAAAAAAAAACTCTAAAACAACCAGATCTGCCCATGCATTTGTATGGGCTTAAGGACTAGTTCATAATATTACTTATGAGTTGTGACAAAGTTAGTGTATGTCTAGTTGTGTTTACATTAAAGTTGGATTTTGAAAAAAACACTCACAAACTAATGTTTTTATCATTGGAGATGCTCTAACTTATGATGATTGATGATCCGTAACATTTATTCATTTAATTTTAACAAAAATATAAACTTCACCAACAAAAAAAAAAAAAAAACTTTGTTAATTTACTTAAAAATTAAGCACAAATCAATGTGCATGAAATGTGGTAGGGGTGGGCACGGTTAGGTTTGGTTCGGTTTTGGACAAAACTGTCAACCGAACACCTAGCAGGTGTTTTGCAAAAGTCTAAACCGAAACCGAACTTTTTTATTTTTAAAACCGAACCGAACCGAACCGAATACTTTTAACTAAAACCGAAACCGAACCGAACATATAATTAAGTTCGGTTAACCGAATAAACCGAACCGAACATCCAATTTTTCCCCAATACAAAATCTAGGGTTTCTAATATGCAGAAATGTGTCGAATGTTTTAAGAGAAATTAAACTCATTCATCTAGCTAACAATCAAGTAATCAACATATACTATTGAAAAGATCGTACTGTAAATGAAGAGAAGAAGAAGAAGAAGAAGAAGATCATACCTCAATACTTTGGTAGTTTGGTTGGTTGATTTACAACAGAGAATTACAATTGGGTATTTTGGTTGAACAATACTTTGGTAGTTTGGTTGGTTGATCGTACTGTATTGATGTGAAGAAGAAGAGAAGAATAATGGAGGCTGATTAGGGATCGAACTATCGAAGAAGAAGAGGAGATTTTGCAATTTGCATAGCATAGTGTTGGACTATGGAGAGATGGGCTGGGATGGGCTATGGAGAGATGGGCTGTAGTGGTCTGTTCACTGTTGGATACTTGGATATTGGGCTGGACTCCTGAACAGATGGGATGGGTTGGACTATGGAGAGATGGGCTGTAGTGGGTTGTATACAAAATACATGTTCGGTTCGGTTTTGGGTGTTCGAAAATTTTCGAAACTGCAACCGAACACCCAAAGCAGGTGTTTTGCCAAATTAGAAACTGCAACCGAACATGGAAACATGTAAACACCCTATTTTCGGTTCGGATCGGTTCGGTTTACATGTTTCGGATCGGTTTTACCCACCCCTAAAATGTGGCGAATGTGAATTGTGAATTGTCAATTGTCAACTGTCTGTCAAGTTGTGGTTGGGAATTGGGATTGTTGATGAACAAAATTTAACAACGTGGATTAGGTTGTCACGACACGTACATAAAAAAAGGGCAGTTGGAATTTGGATTAGGTTGTCACGACACGTACATAAAAAAAGGGCAGTTGGAATTTGGAAATCAAAACTGTTGGTTTCTAGTTTTTTAGTAGTACTTATTATTGTACTTTAAAAACAAAATTTCCACCAACGTGGACTCACTCTCTCCTCTAGACTCTAGTCCCTACTCTCTTCTTCTTCTTCTTCTTCTTCTTCTTGTATCTCTCTGCCTGAAATCCAGTCTGAGAAATTTCTCCGTACACACATACAACCATTACTAATCTCACTTCCCAAAACCACAATTCATTTTCATTCTCATTCATTCATTCATCTTCTTTCAATTCAAACCCCCCCTAAACCCTAATTCTCTAACCCTAGAATTCCCCAATAGACATTCTTCAATCTTCACACCTGCACTGGATAATTCCTCAATAGATTCTCAATTCTATATATGGATCTATTTCTGATCTAAATACTTGTTTTCATAACAAAAATATTACAATTTTTGATATAAAATTTGAGTAATCATGGAGGGTAGTAAAGGTTTTTGTGGTGTTGGTGTTGGTTGTAGTGAAATTGATACTTCAATTGAAGTTCGACGACCTCCTAATCCACTTGCTGCAGAATATCGAAAGACTTTCAGTAGTAGTACTAGTAGTGTTAAAAAAACACTTCTTCGTCACCCATCTCTTGTAAGTTCTCAATGAATTTAGTTCAATTTTTAAGGTGTTTGTTTGATTCTTTGTTGTTTGAATGCAAATGCGTTTTTTCAAATTTACTACTTTTAAATGTCCATATTATATTGTTTATTCCAATGCTGAACTGAATTAGTTATTATTTGGGTATGATCAAATTATGCAATTTATGGTATATGCATGCTTTGCACTTCTGCATTGTATTTTTTTTTGTACAAGAGATATACTGTAGCTATTTTTTTTTTTAATGATTAGTAAAGCTCACAATTAAAATTGGAAGAAACCCATGGTAGAGTCCTTACAAAATTGCAGGGTTTCTTTGAGTGTTATGTCCAGTGAGCTCTATGAAATCTTAAACATAGCCTTACCCCAATATGTTTTAAATTTGATTTTAAATGGAAGAAACAATACCTACTTGATGGAATGTGACGTAATTTGGATGTGATGGATACAAAAGGTGGGTGGAATGTTTGTATTTGGGTTGGCTACGAAATTGATCCCTATGATTGAAGTTATATACTCTTAAAAGTAACCCGAGCAACTTACTATTCTTATTGCATAGATCCTGCGAGAAAGTCAGTCGTCTTTGCCCCGGGGTTCGCTACCCATAGGTAAACTCACTTTGGCGTCCAATTCCTATAGAACTATCACTAAAATACCCCTAGAGGGGGATGGGTCTAAGCGTAGCGCTTTCTTTATTTTATAGCTCTTGGTACCTAAGTTATCTTGTGGGGCAAGAGGTAAGGGGTGCTAATTTAGCTGAGTTGTCTTAGTGTCACTGCAGATGCCTGACTGCTGAGACCCCTTGTTTTTTGTGTGTTTTACACTTTACTACTATTTAAAATAATCAGGTTTACTGGCAACTTAAAATGAAAAACATAAAGGAAAGATTTTATTCATATTAGCCATCCAGGCTATCATTAAGCATCTGGACATTGTCGATCATACAAATGTAAGCTTTTAGAAAATGATCCGCTATCAAAGTTTTTATTTAGAGACATTTGAAAATTTTGTTGTTGCATTATTATCAATAATTGCTCTTGTTTTACTAACAAAACAAATGTATTCAGTTATTTACTTCATAAATTATAATTATTTGGTCTTCATTCCTCAAGGGTTTTCTGTTTGCATGTGTGCTTCCCTTAAGTTCAGATGTTGGCTAAAAAGAAGTTAACATAATTTATCATTTTCACTGGTTTAGGTGTTGAGATATGTAAAGTGAGTCTGGTAGTTTTGGTGAAAAAATTATTGTAAGGTACATAAAAAAAATTAATTAAGAACAGACCCTTGACTTGTTAGTTGAACTATAAAGAACACGAAAGTATTCAACTATAGGAAAACAAATTAACAACTAAAATTTGCCCCTTGATTCGTGCTGCCACACATAAACATAATGAATTAAGAACTGACCCTTGACTTGTCTTTATAACGCAAGACCATACATGTAGCAACCACGGGTTACAAAATTACAAAAATGAATTTAAATCGGCCCTTTGAATGAAGACTGAAGAGCAATGTTTTCTTCATTACAAACTTGCTTGACCCATCAAAGAACATGATACTTTATAACGCAAGACCATACATGTAGCAACCACGGGTTACAAAATTACAAAAATGAATTTAAATCGGCCCTTTGAATGAAGACTGAAGAGCAATGTTTTCTTCATTACAAACTTGCTTGACCCATCAATTAATTCTTCGCGATAAAAGACTTCCAACATGATACTATGATAGTAATGTGAAATAACTAAATTGCAAATTTTAGTTCCAATAGAAGGTTCATTCCTCCAATATGTAATTTCCAAGGTGCTTATATGTCAAATAAACTAATCAATATTCAATACTGCCTACATAACTAGCTCTTACAGTTTCAAAAGTAGCCATTTAAGGAAACTGTGATACTTAAATACGCTGCACATTTGCCAACACATCTTACTTAATACAAAATCTAATATACATAAGCAATTTTGTTCGTAGATATTAGATGTCGTTAGCTATTCATGAAAACTTGTATCAAAACAATGCCAATAACTTCGACCCTACTCCCTACGTGAGATTATTTGGCTCGAAGGAACCAATATTTTTGATGGCTCGTACCAACATCAGGAACTAACTGCATCTCTGTATAGCACAAAATTATTATCTTGTAATCATGGAAAAAAGAGTTACCCACACAAACACTTACTTTTATGTTTTTTTTTTTCTTTTTTTATTTAATTTTTTTTGGTTGGGGGTGGGGGTAGGGTGGGGCAAGAGGGGTTGACCTTGTCACTTAGAAAATCGAAACTAAGATTAGAGACATCATATGGAGATGAGCTCGACTTTTGTTAGCAATCTAATGCATATGTTATAAGTTGATTTCTATCTTCATAGTCGCTACCCTTATTTTCTTACCCCTTGTTTCTCTCGTTGTCTCTCGGTCTCTCTGTTATTTTCTCTTTTGAAACAATTAAAAGTTGTACTTGCATTAACAAGGTTTAAGGGAAGTAGTTCAATTACTTAGCCACTCCATAACGGAGTTGAAGCTGCTCTCCTTAACCACCTGGTTCCTAAAAACCATGGGGAAGCTCTCAGAATATCAGCTGTATATGCACTTACCGGTCTTTGATGCTTTTACTGCAAATGTCAGTGTAAGTGGCTTCTTGCCCCAATCACCTGTTTCGTAAATACCATTGAAATTTCTCAAAATTCAAGGTGTAAATGCATCAGATCTATTGATCTTCAATGCTTTTATAGTTTCACGGAAAACGTCAGTGTAGAATAGTTAAAGATGTGTAATTTCTTTTAGTGATGGAGTGCGAGTAAATATTTAAATTACAGGCAAAGCCTCTGGACCACTGGTGCATTTGGATTTGACCAATATTACCTGTATAAAGTGCGTCGAAAGTCAGAATGAGCAACTGGAATCAGCTTCAAAATCACACTTTGTTTTTCACACGTTCTTTCATAAGCAACATGTATGCTGTAACAAACAAACCCATTTAGTATTTGTACCATTTCTCATATGAGTTCATATTTATTGATTTTTTCCGTAAGGTATTAGGGAACATAGTGGAAATAAAAAATTTAGCTGACCTCCGTGATGCATCAATCATGGAGTGAGAAGGGCAAAACATTCTTCGGGTCTTTTTGAAGAAAAGTTTTAATTTGGATGGAATTAGGTCTTGTAGGACAAATAACAAGGCGTTGTTTTTTGTGAATTCCCCGGTGTAGGTCCTTTACAGTAGATTTTAAAAGTCATGTACATTGTAGAAGAAATTCCATGCATGGGAAGCTTGGCTCCCTTGATGTCTTGCAAATTCTGTTTTAACTTTTAAGTTTTTACCAACTGCTTTCTGAATAAAAGAAAAGAAACTAACGTTGAGTCATATATCTCCTGGGCACTTTAAAGTATGTTCAATTTATAAAGAGACAACAAATGGGAGCTTGCTACGAACAGGAAAACTTAAAAGAGCAAAGGAAAAGGTGCATGTCTGACTGAGGGTATCTCTTCAAATAAGTTGTCACTCTTCCCAAATAAGAATTGGGGGGTTATCTCTAATGAAAGTTAAATCTGGTGGTATCTCAAAGAGTGACAACTTATTTGAGGGTATGTCTAATTCCCTCAGTTATTTAAGGTTCATGTTGTTTGTTAGGTGGTATTTTGTATATTTATTTCTTTCCTGGTGAACACCATGTGATTTGGGTTATAAATTTGAATATCTTGATGTATATTATAACATTTTTATTTCACATATTTAATTCCAAAATTTTGTTTATTTACATGTGGATTGAAACAATTGATTCATGTTTTGGCAGATAAAATCTCCATCAGGCGTTTCCTATGGGCCTGAAATGGTTGTGGAGGGCTGTGAAACAGAGTTCATTCCAATTGTTCGCTCTGGAGCTTGGACAGATATTGGTTTTCGCCGAAGCATGGAGGATGCTTATGTTTGTGTTGATGATTTCATGCGTGATTGCAGACTCAAAAATTTTGGTGAAGGGCCTAATGCTTTTTATGGGGTATTTCTTATTTTCTTTAATGTTGATAAGTTTCTTACATCTCTCAAAACCTGTGCCATTTATGATGGCATTTTTAAATAGATTTTAAAATATACTCTTAAAAATGGAATTATTCCTATGATCGTGAAGCACATTGCAGATATGAAGTGAATTTATGCATACAGATACCCGTTAATATCAAAGGAATAGACTATGTACAATCAAATCGAGGAATGATTCTACAGAGAAATTTTTCTGTGTACTCTTGACACCTGATCATGACTTCATGAGGACTATTTGAAGCTTAAGTGCAGATTTTTTATCTGTATTTTTCTTTATCACGAGGGGATCATTGCTGTCATACATCATGTTTTTTTTCATACACTTAGAAGCAGATGAGTTCTTTAGTTATAAAGGTGAGGTTAGATGAAGTTCTGGTGAGTACATATGATACTTGTGACCATGGAATCATATTAGTGCAAAAGTATCCTTAACTCCTCAATGGGTGTAGAAAAGGGGTGTTAGAAGATTTTCACTTAATCTGTTATACCTAAGTAAATTTCCTCTAGGTTCCAAGTTTGGGCGTACTGTTGGGAAATTCTAAATGGTTGCTACAATTTTGCTTAAAGACATGAAAACTATGTAGTCTTGATAGTTGTTTAACTGTTTGACATAACTTCATTTTCTGTTTCAATTTTTAATTTAAATTAAATGGTTGAATCAGGTTTTTGATGGGCATGGAGGAAAACATGCAGCTGACTTTGTTTGCAACCATCTACCTAGGTTTATCCTAGAGGATGAAGATTTTCCGAGGGAGATCGAAAGAGTTCTTGCTTCTGCATTTCTCCAAACCGATACTGCTTTTGCTGAAGCTTGCACAATAGATGCTGCTCTTGCTTCTGGTACAACTGCTTTGGCAGCACTTGTTATTGGGAGGTAAGGGATTTATTTATTTTTTCCAATTGATTCAGCATACTATTTTATCAATGTGAATTCTTGTTGTACGTAATTCTTTGCTGTTTAGACTTCATAATCCTTATAATGTTACCAAACTCTCAGTTTGCATGATCTGGTTTAAACTAGTGTTTGTCCTAGAGCACTAGATCTCTTTTAGAGTGACACTTAGCACCTACCCTGTTAACAAAAGTGATCTAGATTCAACAGTTATGCTCGAGTCTTTACGTCAAAATGCATTGGGCCATTGGTTGATTGACAAACATGATTATGTTTATAATGGTGCCTACACCAATTTTAAAGCTAAACCCTAGTTAGAGCCAACATAATACACAAAAACTACCCTATATGATCTACCAAACTCGATTCAGATTTACTCTGCGTGTACTTTAATTGTGTGATTCAGCCTAAAAGGTGATTGGCATGTTCTATTGGTTTTGCTGAAATGTTATCCATTGTACGAGTCAGTTGGGTGGGAAAAGTTGAAAACTCTGCTGACTTAGCATGTTTGAATGATTTTGATCAGTTTTCGTTGCCTGGTGTCAGTTGGGTGTCTTGACCTTTTCTTGATTTTGCGGTTGAAATTGTTTTGGTTCCTGGTGCAATTTAGTACCATTGCTTCACAGTGGTTTTGTTTCATTCTGACGAACTCTTGATGTAGGGTATTTTAGGTTCGGTCTTATTAGGGATTAGTTTTGGAGTCAGTTTGGGTATCATCATGTATGTAACCGTGTTAATCCATCAATCAATGCATTTCCAAAGAATAACGTGACTTCAATAAAATCTAATATAAAATATTTGAATTATGTATAGACTATATTATTTTATTTAAGTAATGGATCCTTTATTCAAAAAAAAAAAAGAAAAACATTTGAATACCATTATCACAATTCACAAGTATTGAGAAAGAGTAAAGTCCACATGAAAAGTTGAACTTTTGATGGTATCACAAGTATTGAGGATCCAGTACAGTTACGAGTCTAAACCCTGCTTCACTGCTCAACAGCAAACCCAATTTAGCCTTTACTTACATGGTGATGGAGCAGCCGACCCTGTCATGTCTTTTTCAAAGTCCAATTCATACATAACTCCAGGTACTTCAGCCTGAATTTCGACGTTGCACTTGTTGGCGACAAGCACTTCATGAAGTACCTATTTTCTTTGACATTCAGACAGCTTGTTGGGTGTTGGAAGTGATTGTTGGTAGTGCAACATAAATTGAGAGGCCATGACTTAGTATAAAATATAGATACCTCCCGTCAAGCTTATGGAGCATAATTGGTAGTGGACTTGTCACCTCCACCCTTTGGGATAAGGGGAATATAAGCGATGTTGTTTCTGTGGCTTAGAAGTCAGTCCCCTGGAATGGTTGACCACATCCATAAGCTCTCCTTTGCCAAATGCCAATAGCTTTAATAATCTGGTCTCAGGGACTTGTCTTCAATGAGCTCTTTCAATCCCCTTGGAAATGTTTTTTTATCTAAGTTATATCTATCCACTTGCTTTCATCTTCAGTAATGGTCTAAAATGTAGATCATCCACTATTGGCCTCCAGCAATCCTTCTCTGTATACATTTCCAAATTAAAATCTTGAATATGATCATTGGTAATTTTTATAATCTTGGTCTTATTTCTTATCATTTAGCGATCTGTCGAATCTTGATCCCCGTCTACTTCTTTTTGGCGGCGACAACCTTTTGCAGTTTTCTCCCTCTTTGCTTCATCTAATTCCTGCTTTTTGTATCCATTGAATCTCCTCTTGCGCATTTCTTGAAGATCACTTTGCAGCTCAATTTTCTGATTTATTTCTTCATTCGAAAACGGATTCCCAAATGAAATTGTGGAAAACTTATTTTTATCTTACCTTAAATTTGAGTGTATCATGCCATATTAGTCTTTGTTTACAGATGCACTTGTGAATTGATAAACAGTTGAATTTCCCTTTCTTGACTAGTGAAACTTGTATATTTGTATGTATGCTAAAATTGATTCTGGTTTATTTCTAGGTCAGTTGAAGATTCTTTCTCTAATCATTGATTGCATGTTAGCTAAACTTGATTAAGTTTAAAGCAAACTGAAACATTTATTAGTAGTCGCTGTACTCTTTGAGGTTTACTTCCCGACATTATGATTCATTAGGTCTAACTCGTAACTTTCGTCTTTACTTGGTTGACAGTTCATTGGTGGTGGCAAATGCTGGAGACTGTCGAGCAGTACTTTGTCGTCGTGGAAAAGCGGTTGAGATGTCAAGGGACCATAAGCCAGTCTGCACCAAAGAGAGAAAGCGGATAGAAGCATCTGGAGGTTATGTCTATGATGGTTACCTCAATGGTCAGCTTAATGTTGCTCGTGCGCTGGGGGACTGGCATATGGAGGGCCTGAAGGATCAAGAAGGTGGTCCTCTCAGTGCTGAGCCTGAGTTAATGACAACAAGGCTGACAGAGGAAGACGAGTTTCTGATTATGGGGTGTGATGGACTCTGGGATGTCTTCAGAAGCCAGAATGCTGTTGACTTTGCGCGGCGGAAGCTCCAGGAGCACAATGACCCAGTCTTGTGTTGCAAGGAGCTTGTGGACGAGGCCCTGAAAAGAAAAAGTGGAGACAACCTAGCTGTTGTGGTCGTCTGCTTCAATTCAAAGCCACCACCAAACTTAGTGGCTCCTCGCGGTCGTGTTCAGCGGAGCATATCAGCAGAAGGTTTGCGGGAGTTGCAGAGCTTTTTAGATTGTTTGGGGGAAGGGTAATGGTTCGTCAGTATCCTGTTTCTAGGATTTTGATATTTAAAATTCACTGAGGTAATAGTCCAACTGTAATATATGCGGCGCCAGAGTAGTCGTTTTTTTGAGTTATCCTCAATTTTACCTTGTCATGGAGCTACTTGTATCTGGAATTATTAGTTGCTAACCCAACTTTGATTAATGTTAACAGACTTTCATTCCCTTCAACTAATTACGCCTGCAATGCACACTCAAGTATTATATTCTCCACCTTTTTCCAGTTTTATTGGTTGGATAAATCAAAATCCTAAATTGTTCAGAGTGGGATTATTACCAACTGCATCAAAGAACAGATGGAGAGAGGTCATATGAGGTGGTAAATAGCTTGGTGTAATGAGCTAAAAGGTTGAGGTCATGTACTCATGTCTCTTCCCTCTCACTGTTACAATTTACAACTAAAAATGCTTTCAATTAATATCAACACGATAAATAATTGATCAGAAATTATAATCCTCTCCATTTCTGTACCAGTTCTTCTTCGTCTAACATCTGAGAGATATTTATTATTAAGATATCTGAGAGAAACCCCAATTCAATCATCAATCAATCTATTTATTATGACAAGAGTTGTTTGTATTCCACTACTTCTTGTTTGTTGGTGAATAGAACTCAAACAACCCTTATCGAATTTTAATACATATGATGGAAATGGGTTCTTATAAATTCCAACTTCTCGTGATAAAATCATAATGCCGTAGGATTTCTTAAAGATATATCCTACAAAGAAACCTTAAGAAACCTTATTTTCCTTGTTATGTTATTATTACTACATCAAGGCTCAGCTGCCCATGGTCGTCTATATTGAGCACAACCATAAAATTATGTATATGGTTTAAAAACTATACTATTATCTATTTATCAGAATAAGGTTTGACCAGATGCAACAGTTCAATCTGGTTGTGCAGTTGTGCTGAATTTTATTTGTTTAAAACAATAATTTCATAAGACAGAGAACAGAAAAGCACAAGACCTGTTAGTTTGCATTCAGATACAGTCATGATTCATGACTTCATATTAATTTTTAAATTTCAAAAGAAAATGCACAATAATAAACTGCTGCTTTGATTCTACATGTATAATGTATTCCAAAACCTCTCTCAGAACTTGAAGAACACAGACTACAACAATTCAGAATATGCAATGCTCTTGGGAAACCCTTTAATTAAACTGAATTTTACACTGCCGCCTGAATGGTGGAAAAGTCTGGAGACTGTTGCAAACAGGCAATGATGATGTTACATATGCCTAGGGGGTGGAAATCGGACGGAACGGATCGGAAATGACATGTTCGGAAAAAATAAATCGAAAATCGGAATAAAAAAAATTCTTCCAATTCCATTCCAATTTTTTTCAGAACAACAAAATTTATTCCAAGTTCGGAATATCAGAAATATTTGAAATATTGGAAAAAAATAAATTCGGATAAATCGGAATTCGAACTTAACAATATATCGGAATTGATTGGAATTCCAAATCGAAAATGGTGGACGTGATCCGTTTTAGAAACTTGAAAATTTTGCACTCTTTATACTGAATTGAGATACTATATTTGTTTGTTGGGGTATTTTTATCTAACATATTAGTAACATACCACCCCAATGATGATCAAAGTTCTTGAGTATAGCACCTTATAAAACACAATTATACTGTACTATAAAATTTATATAATAATAAAATTGCATGAACAAGAAAAGAATTAATTTGACTAATAAGTATAGACCTTCAATAAAAAATGAGACCAACTATAATTTGTTATTGAGCCCTTGTGTAATTTTAAACTTGGTATATCATTTTTATGTCTATATGTACGTATATTTTCAAAATTAAGATATGGATGACTACGTTTCCTGCGTTTCCTGCCCTATTTTGGGTATATAGATTTGAAGTAGAGTTAAAAAAACATGTAGTAGGACGTATCAGTTGTAATATACAACTTTACAAGCATCATGGATGGCTGGTTACATGGTGGCAGAGTTTTCTAACCTTTTACCCAATGAGCTGAATGACACTGCATAAATGCCAGTGCAATGGCATTTTCTGAGCAGCTTTTACAACTACTGTTCTCTGATTCTTATTATTGCCACAGAAAAACTGCCAAAAGTGTTGAACACAACACGATGCACCTACATCTTCCTTTTGGGTTCCTCTGAAATACACACCTGGGTTCCACCGAACCATCCTCATTCTGATCCTACAGCTCAGGTGTTATTTGAGCTGAAGGCTACTCTTCACTGGTAAATTATCATTTTCACCTCAACACAAGCCCAATTGCACATATCGATAAATTCCTCAAGAAAACACATTAATTATCTTACATGTTTATTAATCATCAGGGAATCCTAAGAACCTGTTTATGAGTTTTGCAACCGGCTTAGCATCTGCAGGTGGGTAAGGAAGAAGAGCATCCACATTCATGTTCGCAATGGTACTATAGAGTGTTTGAGGATGAGCACAAAACAGATGCTTCCTTTCAGCTAGTTCTTCTGCTAACTCACTCTGATGATTGTCCATCAAATCCTCATTGACCACCACAATCAGAGGTTTCCCCAATCGCAATGTTTCAAATATGCTTCCTGAACCTGGACGGCAATTAGTAGGCACAATACTATCAGGTTTTACTTGATGAGATAACTATCGTTATCTAATACTACTTATAATTCAAGATATTTTTTATAACCTGTCTTTTATAGTGTAAACAGCTTTATAACCCATTTTTGTAGAAATTTTATGCTTATGGTTTTGTTTCTTCATAGGTTCTGTTATGGAACCCTACCATTGCAATTCAACCTGAGTCTTTAAACTTCAACCTCTGGTACTAAGTGCTTAAAGTAGAACTAATATGTCCTAAATTATCCGGGTCAGTCGAAATTTATATAACAGCCTACGTATCTTTACATCTATAGTGATATGATTTAGGTCAGTTTTATTCCTTTCTTACACTATCCAAATCTGAGGTGGTTAAGAATCATAAAGTTATTTTAAATAACAGATATGGCCATTAGCCTGTGATAGATCATAAATGTCCTACAAGTACACTAAAGGCCTTTTAATTATAAGAAAAAAATAATGAAGAAAGGAATTTTTTTTTTTCCCCGACAAATGACAGGCAGAATGCTCGTGATACAACAAAATGCTTCATATATGAAACAAAATGCTTTCTTCAGATGTGATTTTACTTCATTAAAGGAACTCCTTTATTAGCTCATAGGTTGCACCATACATAGATGTATCCTGCAACTAGGTCTATCCGCAATACATACTAAAGGATACATCTATGGAAATAACAGGACACAAATACGACTTTACCTGATATAAAAATTCAAAAGAAAAAACAAAGGAGTTTACCTGCATGACTAATCACAAGAGAGGCCGATTTCAAGTTGTCTGCAATACTTGATGAAAATGTGAAGTAGTCCACAGCAAGACACCCCAGTCCTCCTGCAGACTAGATTATAAGGAAACAATATTACATGCCTTGAAACGCAAATATAGTAGATTCTGGTCAGCTTTCCATAGAAGCTAAATAGTACAAGACTAGCTCTACTTCAATTATACATTTACATACCCATGAATAAGTATTGGCCACAGACAAGACCATGTAATCAGTAACACAGTCACTGTGGATAATTTTGAATTCTATTAAGAAGACATAAAGTGAGTGAAAAAAGAACATGAAACCATATTGTCGGTAGCACCCTCATAATATCTCTGTGTAAGGACTTAGGGAAGGCACAATAAACATCAGATATAGGAGTCGTGGAGTTTGTCGATGTCTGTAAAGCACCTTTTAGGTAGTTTTAGGATTTGGCAATGTCACTCAGTGGTGACTATGGAAAACTCTTTGTTCAGCAAAACTTTCTTCTTTCCACCAAAGTTTGGCTACTAATTAAGCAATACCTAACAATCAGTGTGTCGTGTGCCATCCTGCTCCCGTGACATATTAACAGCCATCTTGAGAACTAAATACGACTTGAACATCGTCTACGGATACAACTAAAATAGGGGTTTATATGTAATGTAGATTTGGGAGAAATTTTGCATACAACAAACTTGACATATAACCTTTCACTAATAGAGTACGTAACCAACTATTAACAACACAAAGAACTAAACCTTTTTTCACAGAGAATAATAATTGTTGCTTTTTTCCCCTCCCCTCTTAAATTTTTGAACTCCACAATTTTTATCCATAGGTCAGATATTGATAAGAAAAATCCATTCATGGAATATACTTGCCAAGATTATGAAATGAAGATAAGTCAGACTAATGAGATAGAGCAATTCTTTAGCAAGTAATGAACTGTGAGGGTGTCTGATCATTATCTGTTATAATCATGAGTATTACAACAATAAGAAAAAGAAAACACTATTTTTACAGGTTGAAAAGAAAGAAAAGTGGCACAAAATGGATGTATTAACGGTCTTATACCATGACAAGATTGATTATACTGTATATCATAATAGATAAAAGTAACTTAGATTAATAACCAAACGACCAAATTTGAAGATAAGTTACAAGACACAAGCCTGAATAAAATACCTTTGTGGGGATAAAGGATCCACGACCCATCTGAATTAGAAGATGAGTGTAACCTTTGTTGAACAACTCCTCTTTAACTTGTTGAGTGTCAACAGCTTTAACTAGTGCATCAAAACAAGTAGTCCCAACTGTCACAAATACCATTTTCACCGATCTTACATCACCATCATCATCAGTTCCTCCCATTCCCTTTATCCAATAAAAATGCACTCCCAAGTTTCAAAAAACTCTACACATTGTATCAATACACAAATGAGATCAAATATAACCTTTGTCCTTTGGTCAATCAATCCTAACTTATATTTGTCTTAAATTAAAACCCAACTCGCTCGGCATTCAATTCATCATAAATTTTTTTCCAGATTGTTATTTTGCGCATAAACACCATTTATAAGTTAATTGGAGTTAAAAATTTGTTTCTGAGAAAGAAATATAAAGCTTATCAGAACAAATGAACAATCTATATCGAAAATGAGAATTGAGTCAATCATATATATATATAATCTAACTCACCTCCTGATATGGGTAAGAATCAATTCTTTCACTCTGATCAACCTGAAAACCCAAAATCAATCAATTAAACGAGAGCACATAACACGATAATGCGTAGAAGAAGAAGAGGAAAGTAAACAGAGCCAAGAGCTTCTTCTCACATTTCTCCTTCGGCATAAATTCGGCCTTGATTGAGCCCATACTACTTAGGGCCCATCTATATCTAGTAAATTCCAAAACCACCCGAGCCGTGTGGAATAATGGGACTTGGCACAAATGGTCCATGGCCCCTTGGGAATAATGTTTAAAAGCAGACCCCATTTTGAAAAAACCGATTTTTTAAAAAAAACCCGGTTTTTTTAAAATACACCTCCCTAAATGTTACCTGTTGGTAACCTTCCATAGCCCTTCATTTTTTTTTGTCTTTTTCTTCACACACTTTTTCTTATTTCCCTCCAAATCAATTGTTTGGAAAAATGGATGATAATGAATATATAGATTTTAGAAAAGTAATAGATTTTGAAGAAGAAATGTATTTTGAAGAAGAAGACTCAACAATTCCTAGAGATATGAGTGATGTGGAAGAAATGGATTATGTAGAAGAAGTAAATATTGAAGAAGAAGAAGACCCAACAAATCCCAAGTCTCCGAAAAACTCAAAACTTTTCCAACTTTGAGGTAAAAAACTTAGCCCTTTTTAATGTTATTGAGAAGTAGCATTCAAATAACTACAATAGAACAAAAATGGTCTTTAAAACTCGACATTATACTCTCAAATTTATTAAAAGAAATTCGGCCTGGTTCTACCGATAATAAACATATCTTCGGTACAATTCTGTCGAATATACATATTATTTCGGCAGAAATATACAGAGAGTATTAAAGTTTTTCAATAAAAAATTGATTTATTTTGTTAACATTATATCAATTGAAGCATCAAAAAAATAGATGTAGTTAAACAAAATAGATTTTTAAACTCAGATTGCTATTTGCGAAACTATTTAATTATATCAGTTGTGTTTTACCGATAAATTACACAGTTTCGGTGGAATTCTGTTGAATATACTGTAATATTTCGGCTAAACTGAACTGAGTTATTTTTATCTTTTCGGCAAGTTGTTGACGAACTTTTGCAATCTTCGGTGATCATGTGGCAACAAAATTGTATTCAGTTAAATAGCTCCTATATGATAAATATGTTCTTTTTTGTACTTTCACTTAATGATTTGTGTTGTCTTGTACTTATTTTTAAGTTTCTTACCAATGAGGACGGAGATGAATACGGATAAGGTGAAGAATGTCCTTGCTTGCGATCATATTCATGCATGGTAACCACTATGTTTGCCTTAACATACAACAAGAATGCCCAATTCCTAGACCGGTCCTTTATTGAACGAACTTTCATTTCCCAATTGCAGATGGATGGCAAACTACACTTGATACTCGCATAGAAGCATTTCAAGAACTTAGAATACCAAGTTTGGTACAAACCGAAGGATTTGAGGATGACCCCATTTTCGTAGATTGAATTTGACATAGCTTTAGAGGATTTTGTTTGTGAATTGTCAATGTGATCAATATAATTGATATCAATTTTCGTTTTGTATATGAATTGACAACGCGATGTATATGACTTGAATGAATATAAATTTTGATTATCTCATCTTTGTTTCTCTTAAATTTTGTTTCTACAAATATACATATGTTGTTTGTTACATTTTTTGTTATGATATTTCTATTTTTAGTTTGTAAGTATGTTAAGTAAAAAGAAAATTTTCATTACGGCAGAAGTATGCCAATATTTAAAACAGTATCGGCAAACAACTGCCGATTCTGGACTATTTCTCGGTACGAGACTGCCGTTATATAAAATTGTTATTGGTGGTATTCTACCGAATATTGAAACAAATTACGGTAGTCATATGTTGTTTTTATAAATTGTTTTGGTAGTACCCTACCTTTTCAGGACAAACCATCGGTGGATTGTTGCCATTATATTTTCATTTTATTGGTAGTACATGACCGATTATGATTTACCTTTCGATGGACTTTTGCCGTTTTTGTTTATTTTCTAAAATTATAAAATTGAGTGATTAATAGTGTTCAATATAACACATATTATCTTAGGTGAAATTATGAAGTTCCAATTTGGGGGTTTTCGAAGGTTAATTAGTCAATTAATGTAATACATACAACTTTAGGTGAAATTGAGAATTTTTAATTTGAAGGGTAAATTGTAAAATTGAGTGATTAAAAGTGTTCAATATAACACATATTATCTTAGGTGAAATTATTAAGTTCCAATTTGGGGGTTTTCGAAGGTTTATTAGTCAATTAATGTAATACATACAACTTTAGGTGAAATTGGGGATTTTTAATTTGAAGGGTTATAATTGTAAAATTGAGTGATTAAAAATGTTTAATATAACACATATTATCTTAGGTGAAATTATTAAGTTCCAATTTAGGGGTTTTCGAAGGTTAGTTAGTTAATTAATGTAATGTAATACATACAACTTTAGGTGAAATTGAGGATTTCTAATTTGAAGGGTTATAATTGTAAAATTGAGTGATTAAAAGTGTTCAATATAACATATATTATCTTAAGTGAAATTATGAAGTTCCAATTTGGGGGTTTTCGAAGGTTAATTAGTCAATTAATGTAATACATACAACTTTAGGTGAAATTGGGGATTTCCAATTTGAAGGGTTATAATTGTAAAATTGAGTGAATAAAAATGTCCAATATAATATTTATCATCTTACCTAAAAATATGAAGTTCCAATTTAGGGGTTTACACAGGTTAATTAGTTGATTAATATAAATACTGAACCTTAAGAAAAATTGAGGATTTTGGGGATTTCCAATTTAGAGAGGTTTAATTATCAAATTGATCGGTTCAAAATGTTCAATATAACACATATTAACTTAGATGAAATTATGAAGTTCTAATTTGGGGGTTTTCGAAGGTTAATTAGTCGATTAATGTAAATATTGAACCTTAAAAAAAGTTGAGGATTTTGGGGATTTTCAATTTAGAGGGGTTTAATTATCAAATTGATCGGTTTAAAATGTTCAATATAACACATATTAACTTAGATGAAATTATGAAGTTTCAAAAGGGTTTTCGAAGGTTAATTAGTCGATTAATGTAAATACTGAACCTTAAGAAAAATTGGGGATTTTGGAGATTTTCAATTTAGAGGGGTTTAATTATCAAATTGATCGGTTCAAAATGTTCAATATAATATTTATCATCTTACCTAAAAATATGAAGTTCCAATTTAAGGGTTTACAAAGGTTAATTAGTTGATTAATGTAATACATATAATTTTAGGTGAAATTGGGGATTTTGGGGATTTCCTATTTAGAGGGGTTTAATTATCAAATTAATCGGTTCAAAATGTTCAATATAATATTTATCATCTTACATAAAAATATGAAGTTTCAATTTGGGGGTTTACAAAGATTAATTAGTCAATTAATGTAATAAATACAATTTTAGGTGAAATTGAGGATTTTGGGATTTTCTATTTAGAGGGGTTTAATTATCAAATTAATCGGTTCAAAATGTTCAATATAATATTTGTCATCTTACATAAAAATATGAAGTTCCAATTTCGGGGTTTACAAAGGTTAATTAATCGATTAATGTAATACATACAATTTTAGGTGAAATTGGGGATTTTTAATTTAAAGGGTTATAATTGTAAAATCGAGTGATTAAAAATAATAGCAAACCTCTACTAAAAGTAGTCTAAAAACGGTATTTTGCTACCAACAAAATGAATATTTAACGACGAAAGGATACCGTCATTTGATTAAATTTTGGTAAGATTGTACATAAAAAATAAATAAATAACGGCAAATTGCTACCGTGAATCTAACCACTTTCGGTAGATTAGCACCAATAGAATAAATATTTTCGGCGTTGTTCCACCGATATTTTTAAAGATATTCGTATATTTCTGCCGTAACTAAAAAAAAAAAAAATTAAAAATAGAAACCGGAATGTGCAAGTAAGATATGGGGTCTGCCTTTAGAAAACCATATACGGTTTAATATCATATAAACCCGGTTTTTTGGGGTCTGCTGTTAGAAAACCGGGAGGTGCTTATAGCATCACCCAAATAAAATAAAGTCAAGTAGTGTAGATTTCTTTGTTTAACTCCATATAAAGGGACGACTGGGTACAAATGGTCCATGACCCTGATAAGTCCTCAAAAGTATATATTTATCCCCCGAATAACACGTTGTTTGCATAGCACTTAGCTTATATTATTGTGTTATATCTATTGATTAGTGCTTTTCTTGTCATTTGTGTAGGTTTCATGAGCCGAAATGCGAATATTGTGTTAAAGCCTGCCAAAAGCCAAGAAAAGCCACAAAAAAAAGATGTTATTTGCACAAGGAAAGAGAATTTATACTTGCACCCATAGAGTTGCTGAGGGCACCCTGCGAACTGGTCCTATGGACTTGACTTTATGTCTAAGATGGGTGACCCAAATCTCAGCCCAATCCGAGTTATACTGAAGCCTACAAGTCAAAAAATCTATTAAAACCTTTATTAAAGCCCAATCTTAAAAAGGCTTTACATGAAGATCCAGATGTCTGATTTGGGCCCATGAGCTGTCTATTTGAAGGTCTTGGTCCAAACTACAACTTAAGCCCAAGATAATTAGGTTTTGCTGAAGTTCTAATGATTTTAGAAAACCAACAACAATAACCACGAATTTGACCTAACTTGGAAGACTTTGTATGCAAGTAATATGCTTTGTATTTACTATATAAGAGAAGTAGTAGCTAGGGTTTATGTTAGTCAATGCTTGAGAGTTTCTTATTCAAGTTCTTCTTTTGTATTGAACTCAATCTTCTTATTCTCAATATTAATCCATTCACTTTTTCTTTATGATGTTGTGTTATTTATTTACTTATTACATGGTGTCATTATCAAAGATGAGTAGCTAAATTCTCTTTAGGGGGAATGGTTGAAGCACTCTAGATGATGCACAAAGCACCATCTTTATTCTCTTATATTCTTTGTGATTAAATTTCTTAATGCTTGTTTATTTCAATTCTAGATAGAAGTAAACATGATTATTTATGTGTTATTGTTATCCATGTTGATTAAATACTATTGTTAGAGTATATGGAGACCTAACTATAATGGTTATATTAGATTAATTAGAGATATGTGATGGAATAGCTGAGAGGTGACTTTCATATATCTAGCATTAATATCTTTTATTGGACCCCTTTTGTAATCAAATTGAATAATTGAGAGGTGACGGTTTGATTATGAATTAATATGTTGAGTTAATTGAATTGAATAGCTGAGAGGTGACGGTTTAATTAATGAGACATATTCAATAATACATATAAAAAATCCTGTTTTAATTGAGTGGAATAACTGAGAGGTGACTACTTGATTATTAAATGCATTAGTGATTATTTGGAATAGCTGAAAGGTGAATGAGTAATTGCTATAGATTGAATATGATTGAATGACATGTATGTTTTGTATTGTTTAGTTTGTGGATACCAATTCTTCCCCCTAATCATCATAAGATCTTCTTTCTATCTCTTTCCATCTTCTATTATTAATTTAAGTAGTAGTATTTATTTAATTGCATGTAGGAAGTAGAATCAATCTCTATCTTATTTGTTGATTCACTTGGTGTTCTTTAACCATTGTTTTCTATTGTGTTTGAGCTAAGAATTTCACCTTTGAGGTCGGTACGACCCTTGCTTGTTACTTGTCTACATTGATAACCAATATTTACAGGCACAAGAAGAAAAATCAATACAAATCTATCTTTTGATTAGAAGGATCACAAAGTTCATCTATCAGCCCCTTGGGAAAAATATTATTTTCATTCCTTCGTCTTTCCTCATTTGGATTTTGGAACCATGCCATACATAAAAACCCTGGATTGCAAAACTTCATGCAAGTTGGGGAAGAAAATAGTAGACAAGGCGGATTCAGGATTCAATGTCGGAGAGAGCTTAACTAAAGTAAACAAAACCAAAAAAATATTGCTCGAACATATTGTGTAGGAAAATTTTATTATAAAAAAAAACATAATTCATTCCATTATAAAAAATGTTTGCATCCATAATATATATCGTAGTAGATAAAATAACAAGTATTTTTCATCATAATCTAGTCATTTATACAAGTATGACGTAGACATGCACAAAAGATAATATAAAAACATATTCTCATCACTAATGAAAGTGGGCTTTACGAGGCACGGAATCAAACTCATCTATAACCGACTCTAAATCGATCTTTTTAGCATATTTTCTTTCAATGTGAAGAACCATCAAATCGATCTACAAGAAAATCACTATCCATTTTGTTTCTAAGCATAGATTTGATAAGTTTCATAGTTGATAATGTCCACTCTGTTGTTGCCGTCAAAACTGGAAGTGTCAAGACAAGACGAATCAATCTATCAACCAAATTATAGATCTTTGATTTTTTTGTTTCATCTAGCTTTTGACATAATTCGGAAACTGTGGACAGGTTTCGAAAACGTAGATCACGACCTACATCAATGTGATAATGTTGCAACCGAGCTCTCAAAATATAAATATCCTGCATAGTAAAATCTTGAGGATAATATTTCTCAGCAAGTGTACATAAATCATTGATGTTGAATGACTTGTAACCATTCCTAGGATCAAAAGTCGAACTAAGAGCAGAAAGCTCCATTGTGTCATCAATGAATCTAGTGTTCAACTCCATCAACTGGGGATTTATAACATCAACAAATAAATCAAAGTGGTAATGGTGCCTTACAGTGATGACATCTTTTTAATGGCAAGAATGATCGGTCCCACTCTTATAACGACTATCCATATCGGGTACATCAATGTTATGTTTAATTTCTTGCAAAATGAAACCACATTTTCAAGAAAAATATGCCAACTCTCATTTTTTTCAATTATTGAAGAAATGTTTTCATGGTTGAAACTAAACTCAAAACAATCAAAATATCTTGATTTTTTTCTTGCAAAGTGATAAGTTCTCAAAAGTGTACTTTTATCCCCCGAATAACACATTGTTTGCATATCACTTAGCTTATATTATTGTGTAATATCTATTGATTAGTGTTTTTTGTCATTTGTGTAAGTTTCGTAAGCCAAAAGTTGAATATTGTGCTAAAGCCCGCCAAAAGCCAAGAAAAGCCATTAAAGAAGTGTTATTTACAAAAAAAATAAAATAAAAAATTACTATTTGTCCCCGTGCATTACTGAGGACACCCTTTGGACCAGTCATGTGGACGATTGAAACCCAAGGAGCGGTTTCCCCTTAGTCGACTTCAACTCGTCTTCTCCATACTTTTGTGCGCTTGTTTGGCATTTTTATTTTTGTAGAACAAAGTGGGAGGTAAGCATACTCCTAACCCTCCTTGAACCCCCTGCAAGAGGAGTTTCTGTAATGATTAGCATGACCTTGAATGTTGCTTGATTTTAATTCAGTTTTTACTTTTTGCTAAACCGGGACTGACGGCGGACCTGGCCTACGGAAAATAAAAATTAATATCAATTGATTGCAATATCCTAACCTTTAAAATTGAATCAAGTAAGGCCATGCTATCACGATGTTCATTTGAGGCCTTGAGCAGATATTTTAACTAGTACTGCGTGACCCATTCTTTGATTGGAGCACAAGCTAGGAATTGGGTTTGGAATCCCTGCAAATTACGTCTGTAGAATCACTGTGGTTTTTAATTGAGGAACGTCGCTTATGCACGGAAAACCTCCTACACTGGTTATTCACTACTTGACTCACAAAATATAAGGAGAATTCACAACGGAAACTTGGGAAGAACTCATTGACTTGGGTGGACACAAAATCGAGTCAGTTTTGAACCCCTTGTTAGATGCTTTTGAATGGTTAGGACTTCTATGACATATGTAATGTGCATCATGCATGCGTTTTAGATCCGGTAAAATCTTGTCCAACCCGATTCAAGTCTGCACAAGTCACACAATCACGGGCCACACTCCTTCTGAGGAAGAGTTCAACGACTCAACCTCCATACCTCTTTCTGAGGAAGAATTCAACGACTCAACCTCACTTACTGAAGTACATCCTGCACCTATGGCTCACGAAGCTACCCTTCGGGATTACTTTTCACCTTTGGCCACTGGGCCACCTACCTGCATAGTCTTGCCCGAGACAACTCCAGATAGCTATGGCATTCGCCCTCAGATTGTGGGCATGTTGCCTAAGTTTCATGGACTTCTTAGGGAAGATCCATATCAACACCTGAATAAGTTTCTGACCGTGCTAAACATTTTCAAGGAGAAGCATTTGTCTGATGAAGAAGTTAGGCTGAGGTTGTTACCTTTTTCTCTAGAAGATCGTGCATCTCATTGGTTACACAACCTTTCTTCCAATTCCATTCAAACCTGGGCTTAACTAAGCAAAAGGTTTTTGAACAAATATTTTCTATTGGCAAAACCAATGAGCTTGTTGATGCCATTAGAAATTTTTGGCAAAACGATGATGAGGCTTTCTTTGATACATGGGAGAGGTTCTAAGACCTGTTTATTCAGTGTCCACACCACAAAGTTGATAATATAGAAAAAGTCAGGATCATGTATAAAGGTCTCAACTATGAAACTAGGAACCGTGTTGAAAGCATGAACAGTGGCGGTTTTCTTGATCTATCAACCGCCAAGGCTATGGAATTCTTTGAAAAACTAGCTGACAATACCCAACAGTGGGATTCACTAGGATCATCCCCGAGAAACACTACCATGAACACAAACGATAAATCTAGAGGCATGCATGAGGTTAAACCCGACCCCGAGCTTAAAACATTGCTCCAAGGTTTAGTAAAAAAGGTAGAAGCACATGAGATATCCTTAAACCCCACATCACCGGTCATGAGTGTCTCAACTCCCCGATGTGATGTTTGTCAAGACCCATCCCATATTGCCAAAGTTTGCCCTCTCTTTTACACTTCACCTGAAACTGAGGAAGTCTGTGTGTTCAACTACGCCGGGCAAACAAACTTCACAAGGGGCAATGCTACTTACCCATACATGGACCGTTCAAATCTATCTTACTTGAACAATAACGCTTACACGATTCCACCAGGATTTCACCAGTCTTATGAGTAACGCAGCAATACGCCCTATGTTGGAAACACTGACAATACAACCATAGTGACGGTCCCCACTTATACGAATACTGCTCATCGAATGAGTAATCCAGGGACCCAGTTCCAACACATCAACCTGCCCCACAGAATTCCTCTCTTGAAGATGTTCTTGCCCGTTTCATACAACAAACACAAGTGTTTATAGAAATGAACGCTCAAGCTATACAACAAATAGAACAAAAAGTTGACGAGAAGGGCCAATTTTTGGGACAAGCTATCCCGAATCCCAATGGCAAAGAAGTTGCCTTGGTGACGGAAACTCCGTCTACATCACCACTGATTGCAGAAGTTAAAACGGTGCAAACACTTAGGTCAGGAAAACAGGTTGACATTCAGATTAACTACAATAACCCGAGTCCTAGCATTGTGACTCAGGTTACCACGACACCTGTTGCACCACCTAAGAATCCTGCTAATGAGGCTAACACCTCTAAGCCAAAGGAAACATACCCGTAAGATTGTGGAACTTCCACAAACTTACAACCCACCCGTGCCTTACCCCCATAGATTCACAAAGTCTATAAAGGAAGTACAAGCTGAGGAGGTACTTGTAACACCGATGAGTTGGTGTTAGTCCCACATTTCCAAGGAAGTGGTAGCTAGTTTCTGTAGTATATAGAGCTTAACCATACTAATGTCAAGGCCTTTTGGGGTAAACCACATGGGTAGGCCCTGATCCAAAACCCTCTACTGCTGGATATCCGCAGTGACTAAAGGGGGACAATATTGACATTAGCGAACGGTATGGTGCTCGACGCACCGGGATGAGCGAGGACGAAATCCCGTGGCGTTACAGTACTTGACGTGTTCAAACATATAAACATAAATATACCGTTCCTCACCGCTATCAAGAAGATACCTTCCTACGCTAAGGTTTTGAAAGACTTGAGCACCGCAAAGCGGAAAACAAATGTGCCCAAAAGCACATTTGTTGCGGAAGAATATTTTGCACTTGTCCAACACAACGGAGTGGTGAAATATAAAGACCCTGGAAAACTAACTTTAACCTGCAAGCTTGGTGAGAAGTTCATGGGTAAAGCTTTGTTAGACCTAGGAGCGAGTGTCAACCTTTTGCCTTACTCCTTAGATATCAGCCTAGGTCTAAACAACATAAAACCCACGAACATGTCTTTACAACTGGTCGACAGATCATTGAAAGTACCTAGAGGAATAGTTGAGGATCTCTTAGTCAAAGTGTCTGACTTTTACTATCCCGTTAATTTTGTGGTGTTTGATATTGAACCTACTGCCGATGACTCGGTTCCCATTATCCTTGGCCGTCCATTTTTGGCCACCTCTAATGCTCTCATCAATTGTCGGAATGGTTCGATAGTTCTCACTTTTGGATCTCTGATCGTTGAAGTTAATATCTTTAATCTTGGCCAACAACCCCCTGATCTTTCTTTATCTGAGGATATGTGCCTTCTCGATTCTCTACCCTATGAGATGGTGCCTAGTTGTTATCCTGAAGATCCGGTTGTTCATTGCCCTACCATGCATAATGTTAACTTCGATATCAATCAATCTATTGTTCAAACCAACCATCATCTTGATTCTGGGCCTATCTTTGACCGTAAAGACCCTGAGGCCTTTGATTCGGTTTGTTGCATTGATTCTAAGTCCTAAGTCGAGACCATCACTCCATCTCCTGATCCCCTTCCTCCCGAGCTGAAATATGCACAATTAGATTCGGACGGTAGTCTTCCTGTTATCATCTCTTCATCTCTTACTAGCGACCAGGAAAATCAGCTTTATTTCAAAATTGGTGACGAAGTTTTGCTTTATAATCCTCGTCTGCATTTATTTTCAAGAAAACTTCAGCCTCGTTGGTCAGACCCCTTTGTTGTGTCTGCAGTAACTCCTTATGGTGCTATTACATATGTTAATCCTGCAGATGCTTCTGAATTTCAAGTTAATGGTCAATGTCTTAAGCATTTCCCACGAGTTAAAACCTCCTGAAACTCTCTTAGAGGATCCTACCTATTTAGATTGACCCTTGACTTGCTGGTATTCTGACCCTCTCTATGTTTCTTTCCTTTTGTCTCTTTTAAGAGGTGTGGTTGAAAGTGTCGGGACCGTTAGTCCACGAACTCTTACTGGCTGAGTATAATTGATCCAGTGCACACTAATCTCTTGAGCGTCGCCACCAAAAAAACCTCTTTCTCGCTCTGTTTGGGGGTGGGGAAGACAATTCCCTTCTTCTTTTAAGTCTTAAGTATTTGACTTTAAAAGTCTCTTTGTTGTATCTCTTCTTTGACATCAGGATCTCGCGCATTCCACTCTAGCGTTTTATCTCTCCTGTATCTTTCTTTTGAGTAACGTTTATCTAGGGAGTGAGTTTCTTGTTTGTCCCCCTGTTTGGCTGAAGACGTTAAACTTAGCGCTCCTAGGAGGCAGCCCTGTGTAATTCCTAAAGCCTGATCGTGCTTCACTTCTCTTTTTGTTATCGGGTTTAATTGCATTTTGGCTGTTAAACTGCTCGTTCTACCATATGTGTTCAGTTCTGTTTGGGGGTGGGCGCGGCCGGCCCACACAGTCTCTACTTGCCGTTTGCGTGGTTGATAATTATTGTGGTTACAAAATGCATTATTTTAAAATAGGATTTCCCTTTATGTGAGTCCATTTTTATTTCAGCATATTTATTTCAGTTGTGTCTTAGTATGAAATTCCTTGTAATCTCTATGTATATGGGGATAATTTTGTTTGGCAGGAATTTATAAAGGGGGTTTGAATTTTTAGTACATTCATAGTAATATCTTTACTTCTCTCTTTCCTATGCCAAAAAGGCTGTTTGAAGTCAATTTTGAAGTTAATTTTGAGGACAAGGCAAGTTTTTTTTTTTTTTTTTGGGTGGGGAAGTATTACAACATTTTTTTTGCAAAAGATTTTCAAACTTCTTTTTCCATACTTGTGTAAAAATTCAAAATTTTTGAAAAATCTAAAAATCTTCGTTACAAAGATTTTTTTCAAACAATAGAACAAGTACACCATCAATGATGAGTATAATGGTTGAATGTTATATTTTTTCAAGTTTAAGGACATTTAAGTATTGTATTTTTCTTCTAAAAAAGGTAGAATTAGAATGTACATATAACAAAATAGAGAAAACAAATCATGTCCAATGGTTTCTCCATTTTTACCTCTAAAAACATGTGTTTTAGAGGTATGTATAGAAAAAAACTATTAGAGACCAAACTACATTTTCCTCCACTTTAACACCTAAAAAAATAGAGATAGGAAAAAAAGGGGAAACTATTAGAGATGGTCTTACAGGCACAAGGACTTATAAATATCTTTTGACTAGAGGTTACCAAAATAGTCACTATCACAGAGCTATACATTCGTTATACCTATAGTCTTGTGCATCAAATCAAGGGTAAAAATAAATTCAAATGATCTCATGTGAATACTTGCACATTTAGCTTCCCCGCACATAGAATTGGAAGAGTTAGTCTTTGTGATACTGTCAAGAATAATAGAAGTTGCATCATAGATCTTTATCAAACTACTAATAGAAGCAAAATGAGAACTCCAAAGAGTAGCTCCTGAGCGTTGCAAGTTTCTAACTTGATTAGCTCATTTGCCATTTTTAATTTCACCACTAGCTAACAGTTTTGCTAGTTTATACTCTTGAGCACACTGTAGTTTGCTTTTACACTTAAGAGAAGCACCAACAAAATTGAAAATCGAAGCTAACTTGGAGAAAAACAACCAAACATCTTGGGATTTTTGGTCAACCCCCCCCCACCAAATTTTGTCCAACTTTGGCCAGAACCCCTTCATGTTGAAATTTTTGGCCTAAACCCCATTATGTTAGGAAACCCCCAGTATACCCCTAATTATTTAGGGGGAGTTTTGACAATTAGCTTAAATTGGGGGTATAATAGGGAATTAATTTTTTAACTTAATGGAAAATTAGGGGGGGGGGGGGGATTTCTTAACAGAAGGGGGTTTAGGCAAAAAATTTCAAGATTAAGGGGTTCTGGCCAAAGCTGGACAAAATGTTAGGGATTATGACCAAATTTCCCAATATCTTGTGTCGACAACCCCCACAATTGCAAAGAATCGCTCTCATACCAAACAATCATCATCAACAAATCTCAATACAGAAGCCATTTGTTCTTTACTAGAAATATCTTGTGCTTTACCAACAAGAATATAAAACCTTCCTTTGTCGCACTCTTTCATCCATAATATGCAAAACCTCCTTTTGAATGCTATGTGAGACATACATTGCATTTCTTGGAGCATTTTCTAAGACAACACCAGCTACTTCATCATTACATCTAGTTGAAAACTTTACAACTTCGTCAAAATTGCCTCGATTTTTCGAGTCCATAGTTTCATCATGAATTCTAAAAGCACATCCCTATAATGCAAGCCATTAAACACATTCTATTGTTGTTTATGATTCTTCAAAACATTCTCTTTAAATTGTTGGATCATAACTTTGTCTATATGTTAAGATGAATTCATTAAATCTTCACATGTTTTCACTGCACACATATGTGGTGAACACATATGGCCTCCAACATGCTTTTAAAAAAGAACATTGAGCGCCATTCACTCTCTTCCAACTATTAAACCCATTAGTAGTATATGCATGACGTTTTGGTGGATTTTTTTCAAATAAGAAACATGGAAAACAATAGCCTTTGTCGGTAGATGGAGAATACTCTAGTTAAGTATATTGAGTATACCAATTGCCACCAAATCCACGATTATGTTCTCTGCATGGGGTTAATGGATACTCCCAATCACTTGAAAGTTGATACGACCCCATTTTAAGATAAGTTAGTTGAACTACATCACGTTCGTTGATAAAATATTTATATATTGGAGTACGTATAATCCCAAATCACGTTCAAAAGTAGTTGTAAGTGTAGCAAGAACATCCTTAGGTTCAACTCTTGGAGTTTTAGAAGAACGTTCGACATCATTCTCGACTATTAAAGTGTTACCTTTGGATGTGGAAAGAAACATCACATTTGAAACTCCCAACATCTTTCAGTTTAAATAATGAATCAATAACCTTTTTTAGCTTGGTTGACTTAGGTGTGGGCCGATGGTTTGACATTGGACTTTAGAATCGATTATCAATAAGTAGTTCTTACACAAATTGTTGAAGTAAATACCAAAACAAAAAGTCCAAAAGCATATTCACAAAAATTATACCACATTGAGTAATCAAATTCACTTATTTGTTTTAATAAAAAAGTTCACTTATTTTTGGGCAAATTATTGAATATAAACTAAAAGAGAAAAACCAATTTTTATATTAATCAACACTTCAACAGTTATTCAATTTATCACTGTCATTGTGTCGTAAGCGGACTAAACGCCAAACACCAACAACAAGAGTACGAGACCACAATCTTCAATTAAAAATTAATTAGAAATTGTGATTTTATATATTTTTTTTTTAGAAATTAGGGGAATAGAGTACAATATAATTAACAGTTAACAAAATAAAAAGTGATAAATGTCATACCTTTAAACCATAAGCTAAAAATTTGGGAAGACAGTGTCACAATCCCATACAAAGTAGGACCAAAGAGAAGAAAATCTAAATTAAGGACCACAATTCATCACTGTCATTGGCTAATTGCTTTCACTTTTCACAATTCAACATTTTTTTTTGAAGAATTTTCAACAACATGATTTAAATATATGAGTAACAAGGTTTTCAAAATAAATAAATAAAATCATATACATTCTTTATCCTTTAACATAACGAAAAAAAATTAAATATTGTTGTTACAATGATTCGAGATGGTTTAAATAACGAGGTCGACATTGACATTAATTAATAAAAAGTTTTTTTTTATAAATAATATTAATTAGAATTGATTATGCATTCAATATGAGGTGTGTCAAGCGGGCCACCTTGAATAGATTCGGATTTATAAAGATATAAAAATCGAATACCCAAGTTTAAAATAGTTCAAAAGTAATTTTGCTTGAAAATGATTGTAACATTTTGAACTAATGGAAGTCGAGACATACTCTGTCATTTGTGACAATTTAAAGGATGGTGAATGTCCAAATGCTTTGCATAATGTTGGGTCATCTTAGAGTCCTGATTGCGCTTACAATAAATTTGACAAAATAACATTTGAGAAAATATCACTAAGGGATTGAAAACGCATACATAAACGACATGTCGAATTACATTTTACACAACTAGATGATTTTTGTATTTATGGGCCAGTGTCTTGACCTATTTGTTTATCATTTTACCAACATCTTTCTTTGCTATGTTCACATCCAATGATTTTTCTGACGTAGTTAAACAGACAATTCGTCTTGTTTAACTAACATGGTTCCGGACACAATGAGTTGAAACTACCTTCATTGGTGATGGTGAGTTACTACATCTCAATTGGGGTGAGTTACGCATCCCCACAGTTTATTTGTAATCACAGTTGGATTCACGGGGACAAGAGTCATCTTCTGATTGGATTTGGATTAGCAAAAGCAATACTCGAAATCAACTACCAACAATATTGTATTAATTAATTTAAACGTAATTTAAATCAATTTCACTGTTAGAGGCATAGAAATGTTACGCACACACAGTTCCAATCTCGATTTCTTCGCCAACCATATTTTTCTTATGGAACATCGCTACAAAGAAGAGAATAACTACCTACTTCATCATTACATCTAGGGTGAAAACTTTACAAGTTCGTCAAAATTGCCTCGAGGGGGGAGGGGGGTAGTAGCCGATGTGCGAAACAATGCACATAATAAGGACATGGGTACTCTATAAAAAATAATCTTTGCCATGCCCCACGCATATTGCTAGTGTCATCATACCATTGACCACGAATATGGCTGATATGAAGATTATAACAAGCAAGAGCATCCGATATTATTTTCTTTAGAGTTAGTGCTTTAGTGTCGACAACCCCAACATATTGCAAAGAATCGCTCTCATACCAAACAATCATCATCAACAAATCTCAATACAGAAACCATTTGTTCTTTGGTAGAACTATCTTGTGCTTTATCAACAAGAATATAAAACCTTCCTTTGTCGCACTCTTTCATCCATAATATGCAAAACCTCATTTTGAATGTTATGTGAGACATACATTGCATTTTGTGGAGCATTTTATAAGACAACACCAGCTACTTCAACATTACATCTAGCTAAAAATTTACAACTTCGTCAAAATTGTCTCGATTTTTCGAGTCCACAGTTTCATCGTGACCTCTAGAAGCACATGCCTGTAATGCAAGTCATTGAACACATTCTATTGTTGTTTATGAATCTTTAAAATATTCTCTTTAGATTGTTAGATCATAACTTTATCTATATGTTTAAATGAATTCATTAAATCTTCACATGCTTTCATAGCACACATATGTGGTGAACACATACGGCCTCCAACATGCTTAAAAAAAAAACATTGAGCGCCATTCACTCTCTCCAACTATTAAATCCATTAGTAGTATATGCATGACGCTTTGGTAGATTTATTTCAAATAAGAAACATGGAAAACAATAAGCTTTGTCGGTAGATGGAGAGTACTCTACCTAAGTTTATTGAGTATACCAATTGCCACCAAATCCACGATTTTGCTCTCCGCATTGGGTTAATGGATACTCCCAATCACTTGGAAGTTGATACGACCCATTTTAAGATAAGTTAGTTGAACTGCATCACATTCATTGATAGAATATTTATATATTGGAGTACGTATAATCCCAGATCACGTTGAAAAAATAGTTGTAAGTTTAGCAACAACATCCTTAGGTTCAACTCTTGGAGCTTTAGAAGAGTGTTCGGCATCTTTCTCGACTATTAAAGTGTCACATTTGGATGTGGAAGATACATCACATTTGGAACTCCCAACATCTTTCGGTATAAATAATGAATCAATAACATTTTTTGGCTTGGTTGGCTTAGGTGAGGGCCGATGGTTTGATATTGGACTTTAAAATCGATAATCAATAAGTAGTTCTCAGACAAATTGTTAAAGCAAATACCAAAACAAAAAGTCCAAAAGCATATTCACAAAATTTATACCACATTACGTAATCAAATTCATCTATTTTTTTTTGTAAAAAAAATTAACTTATTTTTGGGCAAATTATTCCTCATTCAGTATAAACTAAAAGAGAAAAACTAAATTTTTATATTAATCAACACTTCAGCAATGATTCAATTTATCACTGTCAATGTTTCGTAAGCGGACTAAACGCCAAACACCACCAGCAAGAGTACAAAACCACAATCTTCAATTAAAAATTAATTGAGAATTACGATTTTATATATATTTTTTTTTTAGATATTGGGAGAATATAGTACAATATAATTAACAATTAACAAAATAAAAAGTGATAAATGTCATACCTTTAAACCTTAAGCTGAAAATTTGGGAAGACAGAGTCACAGTTTCATACAAAGAAGAAGATTTAAATTAAGGACCGCAATTCATCACTGTCATTGGCTCATTGCTTTCACTTTTCACAATTCAACATCTTTTTGAAAAAGATTTTTCAACAACATGATTTAAATATATGAGTAACAAGGTTATAAAAAAAAAAAAAATCATATTTCATACATTCTTTATCCTTTAACATAACGAAAAAAATAAAATATTGTTGTTATAATGATTCGAGATGGTTTAAATCACGAGGTCTACATTGACATTAATTAATAAAAAGTAGTTAAACAGATAAGAGTCAACTTGTTTAACTAACATGGTTTTTCTTTGGTGTGTTCACATCCAATGGTTTTCTGACGTAGTTAAATAGACAATTAGCTTTGTTTAACTAACATTGTTTCAGACACAATGAGTTGAAAATACCTTAATTGGTGATGGGGAGTTACTACATCTCAATTATGGTGAGTTACGCATCCCTACAGTTTATTTGTAGTCACAGTTGAATTCACGGGGACAAGAGTTAACTTCTGATTGAATTTGGATGAGCAAAAACCATACTCGAAATCAACTACCAACAACAAATATCTTATTAATTAAGTTAAACGCCAATTTAAATCAATTTCACTGTTAGAGACATTGAAATGTTATACGCACACACACTGTCCCAATCTCCTTTTCTTCGCCAGCCATACTTTTCCTATGGAACATCACTACAAAGAAGAGAACAACTAGCTACTTCATCATTACATCTAGGTGAAAACTTTACAAGTTCCTAAAAATTGCCTCGATGGAGGGGGGGGGGGGGGGGGGTTAATAGCCGATGGGCGAAACAATGCACATAATAAGCACATGGGCACTCTTTAAATTTTTTTGCAATGCCCCACGCATATTGCTAGTGCCATCATACTCTTGACCACACATATGACCAATATGAAGATTATAACAATCAAGAGCATCCACCTTGCGGGTACTTTCGCCAATAATTTTAATAAATACACGTCTTCCGTTAGCAAGTAGCTAGAAAATAATAACAAAAACTCACAAAGATCAAATTGGTTATCCAAATTATGACAACAATATGAACCACTTGAACTATTATTATCATCATATATAAGGTACATAACTGCAACACCTGAAAATGACAGAAACAAATAAAGCATTTGTTTTTTCTAAGAATCAAGTAATAGTGGAAATTTAAATTTATTAACTAATACTAAATATGGCTATAACCTCTTTGTATGCATTTCTGATAAGAGAACCACTTTTAAATCCAATAACTATATATAACAACACTTATTACCATAATTATAAATTTACTTTCTTTGAATAAACATGTCTTTTATTATCTGTTGATGTATTTTATCATGGTTACCCAAGAAAAATAACCATGAGAAATCAGTTCACTCACTATTAAGAAACTAGTCGATATAGTTTTATATGTTTGTAATATTACATTATTTTATATATTTTTGTAGAGCATACATAACTTCCAAAATATTTTGCTCATATTGTAGAAAATGGTTATATAATGTGATTATTGATTGAAATGTTTCTTTTGACGAAACATTTGGTATAACCGAAATATCATCTGGATCAAGATCATGTTCATCATCATTTGGTATATGACCACATACTTGTTATTTGTTTTTCTTTGACCACATACATAGATTGAAAAATCTCCTTCTAAAATAATAAATATTAATTTATCGATAAAGTATTATATTATTTATTTATCGATAAATAAATAATCTCGTTAAAATAATATATTTTTTGGTCCTAAGGGTATGCATTTATCGAGGTTTTACTGTATATTAAGAGTTTGTACACTTCATAACTTCACATATTGAAGTATGTGAGAACGAAATTTTAAAAAATTACTAAGTTAAAAAGAAATACAAACTCAAAACAATTACAAATTGAACCTGAATTGTTTATTTATTGAAGTGGCCTACTAGATTTGCATACACTGCCTCAAACCTGGTAATAGACATGGCAGTGACACTACGACATATCCAACTATATTTGTCGGGGATTTTAAAGAATTTGTATAGGTAAATTGGGGAAATGGTTTTGAAAATCAGTGGGTAATACATGAATGTATTATAAAATCTTATCGAACCTATATGCAGAAACCACATAAGCATTATTGGAGAGAAATAAACTTGCCGACTCTGGTAATGTCATATCTTTGAAAGAAAAACAATAGGCAAAGAATGACAACAAAATGATGACAACATGACCTACAAATAAAGATAATGTGGAGAGTTAGAGCGTCATCACTCAATATGAAACATGTTGCTAGCATTGTATTGAATAAAGATCTAACTCTTTGGTTTTTTTATTTTCAAACAATTGTTTTATCATTGACTGTAGTTTTCACATAATCGAATGGTATGCATGCAACACTTTATTCAACAAACATATTGACCATAGTTTTTCGGCAACCACTAGTTCTTACATCTGGATTTATTGTATTGTTGATGATCGTGAAAGTAATCTTATAGCTGATGCATTTAAATTTTATAGATTCGAGAAAGTGAATTTTATAGTCACGGTAATGAGTGTTGTTCTACTTGTTGGATTTATAGGAGGTTCTAATATTAGTAATGCATATGACAAAATTATTTTTATATTTTTTAATTAGCTGATAAAGTTATTATTTTGAATATTACTTAGTTAATAAAGTCTTTATTTCTATATTTTAGAATTAGTTAATAAAGTTTTTATTTTGCAATATTACTTAGTTAATATATCATATGAAAATAAACTCACCATATATATCGAACTATAATTATAAGGAAAACCAAAAGTTTTCCTTCCTCATTATATGGTCATCATTAGGAAATCAGTTTTCTTATTAATTATATGCTAATCAATAATCAAAATGGTTACAATCTAGAGCTTTAATTTTCTTATTATTGACCTTGATGGATGGTCAAGATTAAATCTTAAAGATCTGGAAATTTGGTCCTCTTTCTACCTATAAGTAACAACTTTTGTCCATCATAAATGATTGTTCAAATCATGATAATGAAAACACATAACTTAAGCTTATAGGCAAAGAAAGAGAAACCATTCTTCCTCCATTGAAGCTTTTTCAAGAAACAACTACAATAGTTCCAGACATACAATCAGATTACTCTCTTCATCATGATGTCTGGAGGTATGTTTAACTGACCGAGTTCATTACATACGTGATAGTCATGTATTTCAAGATCTTAGGGTTCATGTTATGTATAAAATATCTAACATGTGGTATCAGTAGCTTAGTTTAGAATACATGATTATGCATTAATAGGATTTATATAAATTGAAACAAATCAACATGTATAGATCCATTATTGACTCTGTTTTGCAGCAAATCTTGATCCAACTGTTATGGCCTGAATGTATGTTTATTAAAATTCCGCAATTTTATTTTGGGCACAACTGTTTGATCGTGATTTTGTAAGTATTTTATCATTATGTAAAGTTATGGAGATAGAAATGTTGTTTGATCGTGATTTTGTAAGTATTTTATCATTATGTAAAGTTATGGAGAAAGAAATCTTAAGACTCAAAGCAATCGAATACGAAGAAAGATGATCGAAAAGGGATGAAAATAGGCCATACAGTTGGATCATATATTCATTATTATCCTTCATATGATGATTATCATAATTATATTACTGTTCATGTTATTATGATTATTACTGTTCATATTATTATGATTACTACTGTTCATCTTGTTATGATTATTATGATTCTTACTGTTCATATCCTTATGATCATCACTTGTTGGGAATGCTTTAACCTTTGGGAAAGATTAGACCTTTTTCATATATTATGATAGAATGCAGTATAGTTGTTTTCATTATTTAGAGATCACATAATATATATGGACCATTGCATGCTTATGGTTAGACCTCAAAAGAGTGGGTTTACCATATTGACTTGGGCCATTTTATACATACCATTTTATGTGAATAATACATATTGGTCAAATGCATGAATCAATTTTCGTCCACAGACGGATAGCATTTGAGCAATAATCAAGGAAATTGTTCAACATATATGTTAATTATGATATTTGAATATAGTGACCTAAGATGGTATATACTGTATCATGTTTATAATTTTAGGTGACTACCCACAGGAGAGCCTAAAATTATGTTGTTTATATTCTAAATTATTGCATGTGTTATTTTATGCCTAAATCCTTGTACCTCTATTTGCAGTTAACATACCCTCAACCCTTAATTCGTATGCTACGTCTATCATGAAACTCAATGGAACCAACTACTCAGAATGGAAAGAGCAAGTTGAGTTTTCCTTGGGAGTACTTGAATTAGACATGGCTCTCCTTAAAGAGAAGCCAGTACTTACTGACAAAAGTACCCCTGAGGAGAACAAACTCCATATTGATTGGGATAGATCCAATAGACTAAGCATGATGTTTATGCGAATGGTGATTGATACCAACATCAAAACCTCCCTACCCAAAACTGAGAGTGCAAAAGAATATTTGCAAGCCATCGAAGATCGGTTCAAGACTGCAGATAAATCCCTTGCTGGGAAACTTATGGCAGATCTTGTAACCATGAAGTTTGATGGTTCTCGCACAATGAGTGCTCATGTCATTGAAATGATTAACCTTGCTGCCAAACTTAAGAATTTGGGATTGATTATGGATGATTCCTTTCTCGTCCAATTTATCCTGACTAGCTTACCTCCCCAGTATGAACCATTCAAAATTCATTACAACACTATTACGAAAAAGTGGAGTTTGAATGAATTGACTAACAAACTGGTTCAAGAGGAGTCTAGGCAAGGCTCGCAAGGCATTAAAGTTGCTCATTTCACTCAAGGAGCTGGAAATCAAACTGGGAAAAAGAATAACTCAACCCATAAAAGAGCACCACCCAAATCTGATGAGGCTAATCGATCATCCAAGAAGAAAAAGAAGGATGACGCTTGCAAGTTCTGCAAGAAACCTGGACATTACCAGGCAGATTGTGCTAAGCGTAAAGCATGGTTCGAAAAGAAAGGTAACCCCATGGGTTTCGTAAGTCATTTCGAATCAAATCTTACTAATGTACCTTCTTCTACTTGGTGGATTGATACTGCTGCTAACGTTCATGTTTCGAATTCTATGCAGGGATTCATTACGATCCAAACCACAAACCCAAGTGAGAATTTCATTTTCATAGGGAATAAAGATAAAGCGCCAGTTGAAGCTGTTGGAACTTTTCGTCTTATTTTAGATAGCGGTTACCAGTTAGACTTATGTCAAACTTTTTATGTTCCGTCTATTTCCCGTAATTTGATTTCTGTAAGCGCACTTGATAAGTTTGGATATTCATTTGAAGTAGGAAATGGCAATTTCCGTTTGTTTGAAAATTCTAACCTTATTGGTTCTGGAATTTTAATTGATGGACTTTATAAACTTCATCTCAAACATCAAGATGTTGAAATCCATCTCACCTTGCATGATAAGGAAACAAAAAGAAAGTCATCCAAAAATGACTCTTACTTCTTATGGCATAAAAAACTAGGTCATATATCTAGTGAAAGGATCAAACGATTAGTAAAAGATGGTGTCCTCCCGGACCTAGACTTTACTAACATTCAAGCATGTGTTGATTGTATTAAAGGGAAAACAACGAAAAACACAAAGAAATGAGCCACAAGAAGTACCCAGCTTCTTGAAATAATACATACAGACATTTGTGGACCTTTTGATGTTACAACTTTTGGAGGAGAGAAATATTTCATCACTTTTATCGATGATTATTCACGTTATTGCTATCTTTATCTATTGCATGACAAATCTCAGTCTGTGGATGCTGTACAAGTATTCATTACTGAAGTTAAAAGGCAACTAGAAAGAAAAGTGAAAATCATTAGGTCAGATAGAGGTGGTGAATTCTATGGAAGGTATGATGAAACAGGACAACATCCTGGGCCTTTTGCTAGACTTCTCCAAAAACTTGGAATTGTTGCCCAATACACAACGCCTGGATCTCCATGGCAGAACGGTGTAGCTGAAAGGCGAAATCGTACATATATGGAAATGGTTAGATCCATGATGAGTCATGCCAATTTACCTATATCCTTGTGGATGGATGCATTACGGACAGCTGTTTATATCTTAAATAGAGTTCCAAGTAAGGCCGTTCCAAAGACCCCTTTTGAACTTTGGAAAGGATGGAAACCTAGTTTAAGACATCTCCAAATTTGGGGTTGTCCAGCTGAAGCTAGACTATACAATCCACATGAAAAGAAATTGGATTTTAAGACGATCAGTGGTTACTTTATTGGTTACCCAGAAAAATCCAAAGGATATAGGTTTTATTGTCCTAACCATAGTATGAGAATTGTTGAAACCGGTAATGCCTGATTCTATGAGAATGGTGAAATCAGTGGGAGTACAAAACAACAAGAAGTGGTCATTCATGAAATAAGGGTACCCATCCTCTTACCCTCTATTCCGAAACATATTGGGAATCATCCCATTGTTGAACCCGTTCACAATGAGGAAAACCCAATAAATGATCAAGAACTCCATAACGAGATTATCACCAATCAGAATGTTAATGAAGCACCACAGGAACCAGCCTTAAGAAGATCTCACAGACAAAGGAGATCAGCTATTCCTAATGATTATATGCTTTACCTAATAGAATCTGAAGGGACTAAGGACCCGATTTCTTATTCACAAGCCATTAAGGACGTTAATTCTACTAAATGGATTGATGCCATGAGAGATGAATTGAAATCTATGGATAATAATAAAGTATGGGAAGTCGTTCAATTGCCTCCAGGGCACAAAGCAGTCGGTTGTAAGTGGGTCTTCAAGACCAAACATGACTGTAATGGTAAAATTGAACGATATAAAGCCAGACTTGTTTTCAAAGGTTTTAATCAGAAAGAAGGCATTGACTATAATGAAACTTTTGCTCCTGTTTCCAGGAAAGATTCTCTTAGAATTATCATGACATTAGTAGCTCATTATGATCTCGAGTTACATCAAATGGATGTGAAAACCGCCTTTCTAAATGGAGACTTAGAAGAAGAAGTCTATATGCGTCAACCTGAAGACTTCATAATTGAAGGACAGGAAGACATGGTCTGCAAACTTAAGAAATCAATCTATGGACTGAAACAAGCTTCCAGACAATGGTATCTAAAATTTCATGAAATCATTACTGCCTTTGATTTCAAAGAAAACATAGTTGACCCTTGTATATATCTCAAGTTCAGTGGGAGCAAGTTCATAATATTGGTTCTGTATGTTGATGACATATTATTAGCTAGCAGTGATCTTGGTATATTACATGAAACTAAAGATTATCTCTCAACCAACTTTGAAATGAAAGATATGGGTGAGGCTTCCTATGTGATAGGAATAGAAATATTCCGTGATAGATCACAAGGACTTCTAGGGTTGTCTCAGAAAGCATATATTGACAAAGTTCTTGAGAGATTTGGCATGACGAATTGTTCCTCTAGTCCTGTCCCACTGCAAAAAGGAGACAAACTTGTTCTTGAGCAGTGCCCAAAGACTCCTATGGAACGAGAAGAAATGTCCAAATATCCTTATGCATCTCTTGTGGGGAGTTTGATGTATTCCCAGGTCTGTACTAGGCCTGATATCAGTCATGTTGTTGGTATGCTGGGTAGATTTCAAAGCAACCCAAGAATCGCTCATCGGAAAGCTGCAAAGAAAGTACTGAGATACCTAAAGGGAACAAGGAATTACATGCTCACATATAGAAAATCAAGTCACCCACAGGTGACTGGTTATTCAGACTCAGATCTTGCTGGATGTCCTAACACCAGGATTTGCACTCTTAGCTATGTGTATCTCTTATGTGGAGGTGCAATATCATGGAGAAGCCAGAAATCTGAGTTGCTTTTCGGATCCACCATGATGGCTGAATACGTGGCATATTATGAGGCTTTAATTCAGGGAACATGGCTGCATAATTTTGTCTCACAGTTTGGCGCTTTAAGTTTTATTTCTAAGCCATTAACTGTCTACTGCGACAATGAAGCTGCAACCTTTTTCTCCAAGCATGATAGGATAACCAAGGGTTCAAAACACATGGACCTAAAATACCTATTACTGAAGCAAGATGTTAAACTAAAGAAAATTGTTGTTGAGTCGATAAGTACAGACTTACAAGTGGCAGACATATTCACGAAAGGACTACCTCCAAAGATTTTTCAGAGACATACTGAAAGCATGGGTCTTGCAGACAGTTCCTAATTATTTTATGTCATTTAATTTTGTACTTACGTACGACAATTATTGAGCTCTTAATACTTTTCAGATCTGCTATTTCTGTTTTCTAATGTGTACACATTTATATTTAGATGAATGACAACAGAAAAGTCTTTACTTCAAGACATTATGTGACCATTAAGTTAATCTCATTTACGGCCTAGTTATGAAAGTTGTCAATGTCGTAGTACATGGAAGTAAGCATGTTGCAAAATAATGTGTACACGCCATGACTCCCATTGACCACTAGATTAGCCAAGGCACTTATGATAACCGACTAAAGAAGTGTTTAGCATACCATGCGTGCCTTATGATCTTAATACGAAAACACTAATGGATCTTCCTATCGACCAAGTGGGAGACTGTAAGGAAAACCAAAAGTTTTCCTTCCTCATTATATGGTCATCATTAGGAAATCAGTTTTCTTATTAATTATATGCTAATCAATAATCAAAATGGTTACAATCTAGAGCTTTAATTTCCTTATTATTGACCTTGATGGATGGTCAAGATTAAATCTTAAAGATCTGGAAATTTGGTCCTCTTTCTACCTATAAGTAACAACTTTTGTCCATCACAAATGGTTGTTCAAATCATGATAATGAAAACACATAACTTAAGCTTATAGGCAAAGAAAGATAAACCATTCTTCCTCCATTGAAGCTTTTTCAAGAAACAACTACAATAGTTCCAAACATACAATCAGATTACTCTCTTCATCATGATGTCTGGAGGTATGTTTAACTGACCGAGTTCATTACATACGTGATAGTCATGTATTTCAAGATCTTAGGGTTCATGTTATGTATAAAATATCTAACAATAATATCTTTCATTTAACAATAAAACATCAAAATACATAATTTTAAAGTTTAGAAGCATATGTCATATAGTGCTTCATTGTCAACATCTATCCTCATCACAAATTCACACAAAATGGTGAACTGGTAATGTTGGGCGTTATAAGTACAACAATAACGGACAACTTTATTTACAAAAGAACACATAATTTAATTATCATGCAATCAATATGTATGTTTGCAATCTCAAGAAAAAATAGTGTATGACAAATTAAGACTAAAATCGTAAGTACTTGATAAGTGCCCAAAAGTGTATATATATATGCCCTTAAAACACGCATGTTTGTCCCAAGTTAACTTATAAAGTGATATGATATACTTGGTTTTGTTAGTTTTACATGTTTGTAGGCATATATCATGAAGAAAGTACAAAAAGAAGAAAAACGGAGAAAAAAAAAATGCAGAATACTATATTAACGAAACAACTCTGAGCCCTCAATAGACTATGTTAAAGAATTGATTTGCGATCCAAAGGCACCGTTGGAAATATATCACTTCATACTTAAAGACTGTCAAGAAACATCAATAAAATAAGTTGGGGAAGTATCTCAAAAACATGCCCGAAAATCTGACAGACTGCACTTTTGTAGACGACAAAAGAAATAAGTCAAAATTCAAACATTGAATTTCGTGCAAGGCCTAATTTTAATCCATTCAACTCATATCAAGGGTCCAAGCTGAAAATTTTCAGGTCAAATAGTCAACCCTAAGTCAAAGAAACTTAATTGACAAGTTTTCGCCTCTTAAAGAAGGATTTTGGTAGAATTATAACTCATAATGTATATAAGCTATGTTCTCCACGTTTTAAAGCATGCTTCACCCCACAATTGAAATATCATACCCTCGATCTAGTTTCATTAAGTAGAAAAGGAAAATTCTTCATATTTATAGTACTTCTATCAAGTTTTCAATAATATTTATGCAATTTATCCTTCGTATTTACTTTTACTAGTATAATTATGTCTTTGTCTTTCTCTACAATCATGTTATCACCATCCATCTCCATGTTCAACTAATCTATACATGGGATGAATTAGCCTATTAGATGAATTTATGATGTTTGACATGTAGTTGATTTTCCATGCATGAAAAGGTATTGTTTTAAGATTGATCACCTTGGAATAATTTTACTCTCTAGTTCTTAATTATAATAAAAGAGAGATTTTTTTCTTACATGTGTAGAGATTTTTGAATACTTTATGTACTTAGTTAGTTTATTTTGGCACCAAGAGAGAGAAAATAAACTAATTCTATATATTTTGTTGAAATAATTTTACTTGCTATTGATACCGATGGGTAGGTTGAGGGTTATTGTTTTATGTTTCGAGGCCCTCAGGATTATACTAGAAGAATTCCCCGTAAAGACTTTAGTGTAGCTTAAGGTTAGTGAGTTTTGGCATCGAGAGAGAGAGAATTCAAAACCAAGTGTAACACCCCAGGTCGGCAGGTGGTTTGCCGAGGGGGTGGGTCATACGGTATCTAGGAGGCGGATGTCCTGACATTGGAATATAGGTATAGATTCGTCATATATAATCACCGAGGCCTTTTGGGCTCACTTGGCTCCAAAGTTCGAGAGAATTCCGGAGTTAAGCGTGCTCGGGTGGGAGTAGTCTCAAGATGGGTGACCTCCTTGGAAGCAGGATGTTGCCCATAAAACCCCACATTGTCGGACATCCGCAATGGCTAAGTGGGGACAATATCGGTGGTGATATAGGTCGGGTCGTTACAAATGGTATCAGAGCCGATGACGGTTCTCATGTTGAGGGTGAAAGAGTATGTTGGAAAGGCGCCTAGCCCAGGAAGGGGTGATAGTTGCGCCGGGTACTCGTCTAGCGAGGGGCAAGGAACGTCAGAGATCTGGGGCTGTATATTCCAGAGCCGATGACAACTCTCCTCTAAGGTGGTGGGATTGTAACACCCCGGGTCGACAGGTGATTTGCCGAGGGGGTGGGTCCTACAGCACCTAGGAGGGGGATGTTTTGACATTGGAATATAGGTATAGATCCGTCATATATAATCACCGAGGCCTTTTGGGAGTTAAGCGTGCTCGGGTAGGAGTAGTCTTAAGATGGGCGACCTCCTGGGAAGCAGGCTGCTGCCCATAAAACCTCACACTGTCGGACATCGATAAAGTTATAATTTTATCTAAAATGGTGAAGTTGAACCCTAATTCTATCTCATATTCACAAATCTACTTTACTTGCTTTCTAGTTTAGTTTACTTTAATTTCTTTATTATTCAAAATATTTCAAAACAAAAATCATTCTTATTCCCTCATCATTACCTTGATTATTTTGTTGATTCATATTCGTTACTTGCTTTCTAGTTTACTTTACTTTAATTTATTTATTAGTTTAATTCAAATTATTTTCAAAACAAAAATCAATTTTATTCCCTCATTATTACCTTGAGTATTTTGTTGATTCATATTCATCATTAAAGTTACCAAATTCTTGGAAAAGAGGATTTGGCAACCCGTACTTACTACTATACTAGTCTAATCATTAGTGTAGTCATTAGTCACATAAGGGAATTATTTGTATTCGTTCCAAACCGACACTTTGGGCCGACATCAGTACTCATCACAAGATTAAAATTATAGGAGTTTTATGTTCGATCTACACGTTGATATGATACATACATACATGTTGATCATAATTGGTTATAGTTATTTCGACTAATAGATAGAATCAGATTGTGTATTATCATATATTTGGTAACTAATTTAACTTTAGTATAAGGTCGATCGTTTAATTAATTTATGATGTCTATTTGAATAAAAGTTTTTTTGTAAGAGACAAACAATAACATTTGGTGTGTTTAAGCTTTAAATTATAGCAATGTTTTCAAATAAAATTGTGTTTCATTCTGCTAAAAATATGAACATTGTTCATAATTTTCCACATTTACTATTGGATTAATTTTGCATTTTTTTTTTATCCATTCTATATCTTTTGACATACAACATTAATTTTGTATTTTTGTTGTTCCAACAGTTCGAGATGGTCTAAGTTGTGAGGTCTATATAAACAATGATTATACAGCTCAATATAAGGTGCATTAGACGGTCACCTTGGATAGGTTTGGGTTTAAAAGGGAATAAAACTCGGATACAAATATAAAGGGTTTAGATTTGAAATCAAACTCGGGTTTAGATTTGAAATCAAACTCGAATTCAATAAAGGTTTGAATTTTAATAGTTTACCAATTAGTGACCCAAACCCGACCAATTATTTGTCTTAGAAGTGGTTGTCAGATGAACATTACATCCCTTGCAAACAAGTTTCACGAGGCATGAAATTGTGTTACCTTAACTCTTCTAAACACGCTATTCACGATAGATTACCTTATAAAACATCAGATTGCAGAATACCAAAAGTACTTCTCTGGTAATTTATCATAATGTAAAACAAAATAACAATAATTATATGAGTTTTGAATACCATGGGATAACATTTGTTATTTATGTGTTTCCGCCCATGGGCGATCCAAACGACCTAACGATAGAACTTAATAGTACAAAGAAAGATGGAATTATGCATAAAAATGAAGAACAATGATAAGGTGAGAAAGAAATCCTTTCTCTAGGGTTTTCTCTATTGCTCTTGAAAAACTCGAAGATTACGATATGAGAGGCTTAACTTGTTCCTTTTTGGATACAAGGCCAATATATAGTGATTATACACCAATTAGGGTTGAAATAAAAATCTTTTACACTAGAATAGGTTTAGGCACGTTATCGGGCCTAACCTTGAGCCCAAATTGGGACTTAGACGTTTGAAATGTGCTCAGTACTACAGTCCAACGGCAATGTACCTAACAATCTGACTGTCCAACGACAATGTACATGACAGTTCTCATACCTGTCCGAAATATCCAGCGGTAATCCAACTTTCAACCCGTTTTCCCATCCAATTACTCAGTGTCTGAAGATGTTCTATACACCTTCGAAAGTTGAGAGAGTCTACTTTCCAACCCAAAAGACGGAACACGATTTGGATCAACGAGTACAAAGTTATGACCATTTTACCACAGGATATACATGTGTATACATGTTATATGTTAACTATTGTTGAGTACCTCTTCTCCTCAACACCTAGATCTTCCTAGATCATGGCTCCCTCATTTAGGAGCCTTGAGCACCTGCTCAAACAAAATGAGGTGAGGGATTTCTTTGGTCCTCATGTCTCAATCATACAACTTAGCCTTGCTAGGTAGTTGTGCTTTCTAACTAACCCAGAATGACACCACCACGCCACGACGTGTTGTAGTCTCTTTGTGTTCTAGAATACAATCTTCCTTCAAAGGATCTTTGTAACACCCATGAGTTGGGTTAGTCCCACATCGTCTAGGAAGTGGTTGTATTGGTAGTAAATAACCCTTAACCATACTCTAACTAATGTCAAAGCATTTTCAGTGGACCCTGATCCAACATTCTCTACGTACTACAAGATATCCACAGTGACTAAATACGGACAATATTAACATTTGTGGACAACGGGTTCCTGTTGCAAGTGGGAAGTACACTGGAAGAGCCCAGAGAGAACAAGGTACTTGTCTCACTTGGCAGGGAGCGTCAGAGATTTTTGGATTACGTTGTGCGTACTGTAGAGCCGAGGACGGCTCTATTCTAAGGTGGTGGGATTGTAACACCCATGAGTTGGGTTAGTCCCACGTCGTCTAAGAAGTGGTTGTATTGGTAGTAAATAAAGTTTAACCATACTTTAACTAATGTCAACGCCTTTGGGGAAAAGCCAAATGGGTGGACGCTGATCCAAAACCTTCTACTGTTGGATATCTGCAGTGACTAAAGGGGGACAATATTGACATTAGGGAGCGGTATGGTGCTTAGCACTCTGGGATGAGCGAGGACGAAATCCTGGGGCGTTACAATCTTCTTGTTCAATCCATAAGTCATCAACCGATGGTAGGCAAGTATCCTTGATAGATTCGTCATCTAGAAGAGATGGTTCAAAACGCTTCAAATTCTCGGCATTCACAACCGAGTACATATGCATGTAAGGTGGCAAATCAAGTTGGAAAGTGTTATCACCAATCTTCTTGTTGATGGTAAACAGGCCATAACGGATATGCTTCAACTTCTTACCTTCCCCCTTAAGACGCTCCTTACACAAATGCAACCAAACACGATTCTTCTCTTGATTCAACCCAATGCTTTTTGTGACGAGTCTTGTACTTCTCTTGAGAATATAATAAAAATACATATTTAACCTTCATAAAATTAAAATTAAACTCAATTCTCTTCAATTAGGCTATCAATTAGAAGAGAGAAAATTTTCTTATGGGCAAGTTCTCTAATTATATTTTCCTAGAGACCCCTAATGGGGCGCCCAATCACACAATAAGACAGTCCCCTAGCCACTTGAGCTAACTATGGGAGGTGCATATTAGGAAACCTATTAGGAAACCGATTCTCTAAGGAATCCGTTTCAAATTTGGATTTCTAAGGATTTAATTTGGTTTTGTATTCCTATTAGGAATTTGTTTTGTATACCATGAAGACTATAAATACAAATTCTTAGAAATTTGTTTAGTATCATCAATCTTTAATAGTTATTTGTCTCCTTGAGAGAGTTGTGAGGATCTTGGTAAAGAGAGATTTGTTTGGGAGATCTTCTCCATTGGTTAGATACTTTGTATCTTTGTTTGTTAATAAGAAGCTCTCCTGTTTGGTCCGTGGACATATGCAATTGTCGAACCACGTTAAATTTGATTTTTCTCTTTACGTTTGTTTGTTTGCATCACTTTCGTACACATTGGTTGGTTAGAGGCTTGTTTGTTGGGAGGTACCTTGTGCCTCAACAATTGGTATCAGAGCCGAAGTTTATTCCTTTGGGTTGAAGAAGGGATTGCAGAAAATTGTTTGTATGGTTTTGTTCGGTTGTTAGAATCAGTCCAGATTCAACATCCTGTAGTAAAACAACCATAACTCTGTGCTCAAATATTGAAACCTCGATCCGATTTTTGGGTCGGAAAATAGAGTCTTCAGGCTTTCTAACAGTGTATGGTGGCGTTTTCTGCTTCAAAGTATTTTGTTCTCAGTAATTCTTTGAAGTTGACGGTTCTGTTTGCCCAGATTTGTTGAAAATCCAATCTTGGGTTTTCTTGTTGTTTTTGTGAAACTCTTTGGGGGTTTCGCTTGTTTGATTAGTTTGTTGGTGTTTGAAAGTGATTAGTAATGTCAGATTCATCTTTGGGTTCGAGCGGAAAGGTGCCAACTTTGAGTTTGACATCTAGAAGTTTAATGGTAGAAATAACTTCGGTATGTGGCAGTGCGAAGTTCTGGATTTGCTTACTCAGCAAAGTTTGGAAGATGCTTTGGGTGATAAACCCGAGAAGATTGGATGAAACTAAATAGGCAAGTTTGTGGCGTGATTCGTATATGTTTAGAAAATGACAAAAAATACTTGGTGATGAAAGAAAAGTCTGCTAAGGAATTATGGAAGAAATTGGCTGATATGTAGATGAAGAAAAGTTCGGAGTTGTTTTTGAAGAAAAAAAATCTTCCGCATCGATATGAGACATGGTATTTCTTTGTCCGAACATCTGGATGAGTTCAATAGGCTTCTTACTGACCTTTTAAATTTGGATGAGGTTGTCAGTGATAATGACAAGTCTCTATGTCTTTTGAACTCTCTCCCCGATGAATATGACCATATATTTGTCCACCACTTTGTTGACGAGGAAAAAATATGTTAGGTATGCTCATGTAGCAGCGGCGTTACTGAACTATTAATGCAGACGCAAAGATAAAGAAGTCCATAGGGTTTCAGGTGCAACGTCCGAGGCTTTAACCGTGAGAGGACGATCCACTTATTGTAATACTGGTAGAGGGGGAAGATCTCGATTTAAGTTGAGACTTGGTTCGCGGGCTTTGTCTGATTATGAATGTGCATTTTGTCATGGAAAAAGACATTAGAAATTTAATTCTCCCAAGTTGCTGAAATTGAAGGATTCTGAATCCTAAAAAGATAAGAATGCAAATATTGCATAAACTGAAATTGATGATGATTCTGATTATTTTTTTGCTGCTTTTGTTGATTGTCCTAATAAGGAATGGAGTATGGATTCTTGTGGTTATCACCATATGTATCCCAATAGGGATTTGTTTGGTAGATTTAAGAAGCTAAATGGTAAAGTTTCGCTAGGTAACAACCATACTTACAGAACATCTGGTGTCAGAACTATCAAGTTGAAGTTGAAGAATGGTGCAGTTAAAGAATTAGTTGGTGTCCGGTATGTTCCGGAGTTGAAGGTAAATCTCATCTCTCTTGGAACCTTAGAACCTGATGGTATGAAGATTGTTTTGCATGATGGGGCTTTAAGGGTTATTTCTGGTGAATTGGTTGTCATAAAGGGACAAGAAGAAAGAATTTGTACTATCTTAATGGTATTGCTATTGGTAGAGGTACTCTTCCCAATTTGGTTGATTGTTTGACTCCTCCCAGTTTGTCTGATAGTTTAATTGAATGGTGGTAAGGTACGTAAAGTTTCTTTTGGGCATCATTGTTTGGATGATAGTTTAAAGTTGGAAGAGATATCTCAGCAGGTGGAGATTGATGTCGCTCCTTATGATAGTTTGTCTGGTTATAACACAGCTGATGTTAGTTTGTTAGCCACAAACGTTTATCAGAAGATTCAAGCCCACAAACTAGTTCTAGTTGTGAAGCCGTTGTTTGGAGACCTATGTAGGTTTTGGGGTGTTAATACATACGCATCTTCAGTTGGTTATGGTCATAAAGTGGAGATGATATTTGGTAGTTTGGACCCCATTGTTTTGATGTATGTTTGTTGGCCCTTTAAGGCATTGGCCCTTTACGGGCATTGATGGGCATTTGTTTTGATTTGGCCCCTTATGGGGATTTGGCCTTTCGGGGCATAGTGGGCATCCCAAAGATGTCCGTTTGAAGAACTACGATGGCTTAATTGGGGGGGGGGGGGGGGGGTTACGTAGGCAACCACTTGATGGTCCAGCTGCTTTGGTTTGGTTGTTCGTTGGTTTCTGAAGATCGGCTCAGATTTGGAAAATCTTCACCGAGGTGGAGAATTGTTGAGAAACCGGTTCTCTAAGGAATCCATTTCAAATTTGGATTTCTAAGGATTTAGAATTTGGTATTGGAATAACCTTAAAGGCTATAAATATAAAGTCTTAGAGATTTGTTTAGTATTCTTAATCCTTAATAGTTATTTGTCTCCTTGAGAGAGTTGTGAGGATCTTGGTGTGAAGAGAGATTTGTTTGGTGAGTGAGAGATTTGTTTAGGAGATTTTCTCCATTGGTTAAATACTTTGTATCTTTGTTTGTTTGTTTGTTTGTTTGTTTGTTAATAAGAAGCTATCCTCTTTGGTTCGTGGACGTAGGCAATCGTCGAACCACGTTAAATTTGGTGTCTCTCTTTATGTTGGTTTGTTTGCATTACTTTCATACACATTGGTTAGTTAGACGCTTCCGTTGTTTGTTGGGAGGTACCTTGTGCCTCAACCGTGCATGCAGACCTTTTACGACATATTTGATGTCCCTTACTACCTTTCTATTGTTCTCAAATGCAAATGTCGGGTACTTCATAGGTTACATTACATATAGCACAGACATTGCAATTATTTGCAAATGCGCACATTTCTCGCAATGGCAGTGAACATTTTTTCATTATATTCATTGAATAATTGATATATATATTTTAAACTGAAAAGTGACATATAAGATATATAATTCTTCGAATTTTTATCAATAAAATTTGCTTTGGTAAAAAAAAAAAATGGAACTTTGACTTAACACCCTCTTTTATCGTCACGTTTTAAATAAACCCCCCATTTATTCAAACTTGGAATTTGCCCCCTTCGTCTGCTTCTGTCCCATTTAACGCCTAAATTTAAACTTTTTTTTTCCCAAAATATCATATTTGGAAACTGAAGATTCATAACAACTTGGACTAAGCAGCACAACTGAAGTGGGGCTATTTGATCGCAAAGTTACCAACCCACAATAATGCCAAAAGCTTACAATCTCATTATGATAAGGGATTTGTTCTGTTAATATTGAGTAGGTAGAGCATTTCCAATCTATACTGATCTTTTTGTTCAAATGAACTTGTCAGTCTTTAGCTTTAGTTTTGATACTTCGATTTGTTTTGAGTGTGCAAATTTATGCTTTGCATTTCATAATAGAAAGAAGCTTAAGAGAAACTGAGCGAATGACCTTACCATCAGATAAGAATCAATAACAAAGATATAGGTAGACCATGTTTAACACATTGCACAGTCTTTTTTCCATGGTTTACTTGGCAAAAAAATTTGACATGGTTGGGCACTGGGCTTTCAGGAGAGAGTGCACATTTGAAATTAGTGAAATGTCTATTCCACAATATCAGAAAAATAACAACAAACAATGCTTGAGGAAGAATTTGGTATATAAAATGTGGATCTTACAAGTTACAACCTGTATACAACATAAAATAACATGGAAGTGGTTCTAGGCCCTCCTTAAGCACCTATAAAACACAATTGGCCCAACTAAGGCCCGGTTTATAAGAAAAACCCTCATTAAGCATTTGTAAAATAAGAAAAGACCCATTTAACATTGATATTGTAAAAACGGCCCTTTCACTACCGATAATACCCTTCTAGTTTATGCAAACAAATGTTTGCATTTTATGGTATGTCATCGTTTCGAGTATGCAAACAATTCTTTGCATTTAATGTTTATGGTTTATGTTGTTGTTTGCAAGTATGCAAACAAGTCTTTGCATTTTATATTTGTATTGTGACTGATATAAATAAGTATGTTTATATGTTTATGATATGCAAACAAGTCTTTGCATCAGTCGAAGGGTAAACTAGTCCATAAGACACGGAAATCAGCGGTTGGGCCTATTTTACCATTAGTTCCCTAACTGGTCCAATCTTATATTTCCACACCTTAAATGGGTCCGTTTTTTTTTTCCCTGAAAAAAAGTGCCTATGTTTTTTTTTTTTTTTTTTTTTTTGATTGGCAAGCGGGGTTGAGGGGACCCCTACCCTTTTTTAAATTACGTGTGGAAACTTATATCAACAATCAGCTGTTGACGTGTTTCGAACCCACAACCTCTCCACTTTGTGAGAGTGGTGCTACCGTTGAGCCACAGGCCCATTCACAAGTGCCTATGTTTTGGTACCCTACATGCACTCTTAGTTTGAGTTAAACATTGTTCTTAGTTAGGTGGGTCCTTCAGCACTGACAGGCAGATCAGCAAGGTGAAAGGAATGCCTTGGGAGTAGGAAATCGGTAGAGATGTCTAACAGGGGGGTTGAGTTGAAGAAGACACAGTTTTGCAGAGTTAATGCTAAACTGGGAGGGGTTAATGGTGGATCAATGGTAACAGTCTGTACTGAACAAAGCAATGGCCATTGGGGGCACAACCAGTTCCAAGGATAGCAGCAGGATCAGGGATTCTGGTGACAACAGGTACTGACGGAGATGCTAACATAGATTTGAAGAAGGCACACAGGGTGCAGGACCTCATTACTGACTGGGATCGACTGATTATAGACAGCTGGTAGGTTCCATTGTTAGTCTGCAGCAATTGAGTGACAGAGCTGAACGTGGGAAGCGAACAGACTTTGGCTCGGTATTGGGCAATTGCTGCAGTGGCTGTTACAGAGATATTGTCTTGTTCCAGGTATCCTCAGAAGCAGGTACAAAGGATTAAGCAGCAGTTGAGTCTCTAGTTGTGAGTTATACATGGTTATTGTAAGTTCTGCTGATTGTCCTAGGGTCAGTCAGTAGCTAATTATCAAACTAATTATTGGACATTGATGTTTCTCCATTGTTGTTAGGGTCACAATTTTCGCCAAAAAAAATCTGATAATGCTATCAAACTATGATGATGTGCATATTATGACATATCATTGACTTATCAGGAAGAAGATATAATTTTTAGCCTCACCCTTAAGTCTTTTAATTTTTTTTTCCATCGTATGCTTCTGATTAGGGTGTACTGTGTCACTTGCCTTAGCATCTTGGATGTTTGCGCAAACTTTTGAAGATATTTGGCATCAAAATCTTCTTCTGCAGCCTTGCCTGAACATTGGTTTTGCTATTGAACTCAAATCAAAATCCGAACAATCTGCAAAAGATATTAACAATTTCAATACCTAGAATGATGTTTAGATAAACTGTGACATGTAATTAAATACAGGACCAGTAAGGGATGTTGACTTCCCATATAAGCTTCAATTTATGATAAACCATCTGATATGTATATATAGTTTAAGCTTGTGTGTTCAAACCTTTCAAGCTTTCTACTATGGTAGCTAATCATCAGCATATTAGACATGACTAGGGGTGTAAATTTCTGCCAATTTTTCCGATTTTCGATCCAATTTTTTTCAAATTTGGAATGGATTATTATAGTTCTGATTTCCGACTTTCCAAAAAAATATGGAATGGAATTGGAACTACTTCTGTGAATCAGATCCGATTTTTCTGATTGTTAATCCGATTTGATTTTCCAATAAATATTCCGAAATTTCCGATAATTTAAGAGATTTAACTATTCTCATTTTTGAAAATATATGTACATATAGACATAAAAATAATACAGTAAAACCTGGATAAATGCATACTTTTGGGACCGAGAAAATATATTATTTTAGCGAGATTATTTATTTATCGATAAATAAATAATATATTAATTTATCGATAAATTAATATTTATTATTTTAGAGAGATTTTCAATCTATGTATGTAGTTAAAGAAAAAAAAATCAAAAGACAACAAGTATGCGACCAATACACCAAATGATGATGAACATGATCTTGATCCAGATGATACTTCGGTCATACGAAATATTTTGTCAAAAGAAGCATTGCAAGCAATAATCACATTATATAACTATTTGCTACAATATGAGTAAAATATTCTGGAAGTTGTGTATGCTCTACAAAAAGTTAATGATGGGGTTGAATTTGGTTTGGGTTCAAAAAAAAAAAAAAAAAAAACAATCTTAGATGCATATTTTCAAAAAAAATGAATTTATAAATAAAAGTTCAAGAGTATGTAAATTATATACATAAATTTTTGTATGGATTTTAATAATTATTAATTTATATTTTCGTTGGGCCTTTAAGAATTCAATTTTTTTTATTACTTAATGCAATTAGCAAGGTTATTACTTTAGTACACATGCCCAAGTTGGGACCGGAAGAAATTATTATCTAAGCGAGGTTATTACTTTATCGAATATTCATTTATTGAGATTTTACTGTATACCAAGTTTAAAATCACATGAGGACTCAATAACAAATTATAATTAGTCTCAAATCTTAATGTTATCAAATATCAAAATATGTGTGGGTGCAAAAATTTGATCCACAAACTTGAGATACGTATAGATTAATCGAACAGTTACAATAAAAGCCTTGTATAGACAGAGGTAAGATGGGGGGTATACAATGAGACTGGACATGATCGGGATCAGGCTGCCTACATATCCAAGAAGATGAACTTGGAATCAAGTCTCTGCTTCCGCTAACTCTAATGGAGTTGCTCAGTGGAAGACTCGTAGTTCAGGAGGTTTAGAACTCCTGTATTTGTAGTAGGCCGGAGGAGGCTCGCTCAACCACCCCTCCAGTTTTGACTCCATGAACTCAAGTAGTTCAACTGTGAATATGCTTTCCATGAAGATAACTTGCATGCTGTCGAGCGGTTATATATCTCCTTGGTTTGAATTCCCTTTGACCAGGATGACTGCCACGTGGCATCCTCTGATAGGTCCTGGTTGACCTGGGTTTTCCTTTATCTTCTCCAGCGGGCCAGAATCGTGGGTTCTGTTAGCCTGGAATCTTGCTGGGCTTATCTAGTTGGTTGGGACTTGGATTGACCAAGCCTGAAAGCAAAGACTTGGGCTCGACTCCTCTAACCGGAGGCCCAATCTTCATTGCATACACCCTGGCCAGGTCCTCTGGGTTTCTATGTTAAGCCTTTGGATGAGCCTTTATCGCTGCTGGACTTTACTGGGCCGGACCTGGCCTACTTGATCGAGGTGGGCTTGGTCGATGTATGAGAGCCCACGGTTCAACTTCTTATACAGTAACCAGGGCTCAGCTCCACCCATTGATCGTGAACTATCCGGTGGGTCAAGGTTCTGATGTAATACTATCGGCGGAAGCAAACAATAATAAGAACACCAATTAAATAAATGGTTTGAACACCCAAAAACTAGGGTTCTTCACAAAAACGAATTTAATGTCTCAAGACATAAACAAATCTTCAATCTAACCTACTCAATAAGGTTTGCAATCCCCTATTTATAATAGCCTAAACCTAATCCTAACTAAACTAGAAAAGCTAAGTAAATAGAAACTACTACTAGAGATGTTCTAATCCATATAGGAATCTGCAGGAACTATGAGGCATGTGTCTTGCACATGCTATCTTTTATACGTATGCATCAATCCCCCCAACTTGAAAAAAACTCGTCCTCGAGTTTGTGTACTAACATCCTCCAAAGTTCAAAACGACTCTTGTACGTCAACCTCAATCTTACGTTGGTGCAGAAAATCCGGCCATGAATCTTCCCCAGATAGTTGCTCGCAGAAAGAATGATGGGCATTAATGTCATAAGTGCATCATTAGGACAACCCAATTGATTGGAACAATATAACCGCATGTCAAGAAATAAGAATTGAACGTGTTTGTCCCTCCATGGAGAAAATCCATTCTCATCTTGGAATAGATAAGGATCAATATAACCACCAAACAAATTACCAATTACTTTTATGGGACGGAATTTATGGGGATGATAAAAATCATCAATTTGTCGGTCGGAATCAATGGAATTCATCGATTCATGGGAGTGATGAGCGAAATTCTGAGAACGTTCATCCTCTTTACTATTGTCATGGACAACAACCAGGTTTCCTTGCTTGGGCAACAAATAGAACTTCTTATTTATCTCCCTTGCAGATTTTTCAATCAAATCTTCTACTTGATCCACACATGCAACTTCTAACTCAAGAGACACAAAACTAGATGTATCATCACTATCATCACCAAAAACGGAAAAGAAATCAACAAGATTGTAACTTTGTAAACCACCAATTCGAGTACGAGTGACGTATTTTTCTTCTTCAAACATGTTGAGTAAGAAATTAATCTCCGCTTCTTTGTCAAGTTGTTTCTCTTCTTCAACAAACACTACAAGAATACTGTAAATTCGCCACGGACCGGAACAGTGGCAAAATGTGATTAGCCACGGTCCATATCCGTGGCAAGACCGTGGGGGTTCAGGGCGTAGCTAAATTGTTTGCCACGGTCCGGGTCCGTGGCAAATAGACTATATTAGCCACGGTCCAAGCCCGTGGGCCTAACCACGGCCATCAACCGTGGGAAATTATTGATTAGCTACTACTTCCAACCGTGGGAATTCAGGAATTTGTTTATAACAAAAATTATGGGTGTGTTTGATTGGTGGGAATAACTACTTGTGGGAATTTTTATAGTTGAAAATATTCCCACATAAAATAATTCCCACTAATGGGTCGTTTGATTGGACATAAAAACACAAGGAAAATTTTATGTGGGAAAGATTTTAGTTATTTGATTAGACATAAAAACATGAGGAAAATTTTATGTGGGAAAGATTTTAGTTGTTTGATTAGACAAAAAAATATTCCATTACAAGTTTGGGAATTTTTTTTAGGGGTGGGTCAAGGAAAGATTCATGAGAAATATTTTTATCATGGAATTTTTACATGACCCAACTTTACCAATCAAACAGGCATCTGGGAATTTCTGGGGTAATGTTTGATGTGGGAATTTTTCCCACGACCAATCAAACAGACCAAAACAGACCCTATGTTAGCTACTGCTTTGAACCGTGGGAAATCTGGTGGATTTTTATAAAAAAAAAAATAATAATAAAAAAAGTGCAATTGCTATTTGGAGAATGTTTATGTTTTATTGATAAAAGAATATAATTTTATTACTATCCAATTACATTCCTGATCAACCTGTATAATACATCATCAAATCATAAGGTTTCACACTAAAACCACAAACATTGAAGACAATAGATTCCAATACACCACCGCAGTATCACTACACTACTGCAACACTGTACCCTCTACTGCACTGCTTCATTGTTGGGAAAAGGCCACTCTGCTGCACTGGATCCCAACCATAGACAATAGACTCCAGCTGTAGTGTTAGTATGTTACCATGTAATCTGCTCTAACACGGTATCCCCGATAGTTTTGGCATTAAATCCATTAATGATCTGCATGGAGAAAAAATAATTACCTAATTATAAAAATTAAGCAGATCTTGTGATTGCTATTGCTCCCATGCATCTATTAAAACTTTGTCATATGCCTTTGAAAAGTTAATAACAGGCAAACAAATGCCCTTTTGCGGGAGAGGGAAAGAAAATTATAACAACTTTAATATGCAACATCATAATCTGATGACTCACTCACCTGACTCGTAAGTGAAGGTATGACTTAATGAACAATGGATTACACCGATTTTGAATTTTCTCATTAGTAGGCTGCACAAATGAAAGATAAGGAAGTAACGTGTAAAAAAACTGCAAGACTTGGAAAATTAGAATAAAGAAATTTAGTATGGCATTAAAACAAGATTATACAACTAAACAATCTGGATAATCTTTCTCTAAGAAGAATGCACATATATATCAGTACATCGTAAAATCAACTTTTATTATGATCAGACCAGTGGTGGTTTGACTCGACAAAAGTACAAGTTTACAATAAGTGCAGTAGATATAATACTTAGAAACGTCTATACAAGCCAATGTATATGGACATGCACATATTTCTTACCTAAATTATACATTCATGTGGTACATTGGGAGATTTTTTCATGTTCAAGCAAGTTGGCAAGATCAAACCCACCATGGTCCTGCGTACAAAATACTTAATGAGATCAGAGTTCAAATCTCTGAGAAAAGTAGAATAACCAGTTGAATGCCATCACTAGGTAGGATATAGATTCAAATAACAAGATGGAGTTTTACACCTCAAAAGATCATGTAGGTAAAAAACATGTAAATTACCAATGTCCATACCAAGTAATTGAGGTATGCAATAGCAAAATAAACAACTACCTCTCATTTTACCTTTTGATTAACAACACACTTTTTATAATATGCACGTGTGAGAGAGAGAGAGCAAATGGGGGTAAATGTCACTGCAAACAGTCTGGCTTTTCCTCTCTTTCCCTGAAGCAAAAACTCTATTACCAGTTATTTTGGCCAACATGCAAAGCACAAAAGATAGGTAAACTCAATATCATCACTCATAAAAGTCTGGTTACAATATTTCGCAATGCTAAAGGTAAAAAGAATTACAACAAGAAATCATACAAGGATATCTTACATTCATTTTAATAAACTTAATTAGGAAGGTGTTCCTATTCTTATTAATTGGGTTAGAAGATGAACAACTTAAGACAAAGATGAACAACTTAAAACAAAGAATCAAAGAACAACAGATAAGCAATAATGCAACAACTGAACATAAGTAGAGCAAGATCAACAAACCATCTTTTGTCATTTCAAAACTAAGATAGGTGTTTTTTTTTTAATTATACATAAAACATTCAAAGAAATAATGTTTTTTTAAGAAAACTAGTTATCAATTATAATACAACAGGCAATAGTTAGGTTGATCTACATGCCAGGTTTTGCTAAACGTTTTTTTATGTTTTTTTTATTTGGCCAAATATCACTTCATTTCACTGAAAGAGATAAACTGTACAAAGGTTCAACAGTTTGTGAAAGATGTTTCACAAGCAATGCAAGAACAATACATGAGTGAAACAACAACAAAAAAAAAAAAAAAAAAAAAAACATAGCCTAAGGAGTGAGCATGTGAACCCAATCCACTATTAATTGCTGAAAATGGTGATCTCTGTTTACTGTGTCACCTCCTAAGTCCTACCCAATTCCAAACATAGCCTTTACAAATTTTGCTATACTAGTGACCTAATGTGCTAAACATATAGTCATACTTCAATAGAGAAACCATTACAAAGACAACAAAAAGATAATTCTGTGGATTAACAGATTACCAACAAAGCGAGGATTAATGGAATTACAATATCTGAACAGATCGAACAGTAAAATATAATCCAAGATGAAATTGTATCCCAAAATAAAACTCATACACCACTCAATTGAAAACCCTAACCTTCCTAATTCAAAACCTCAATTCTCACTTAAAAGAAATAAATTTAATTTAGTACAATGGAAGAGAAATCAAAAGAGAAAATTATATTAGAACACTTACAGATTAAGAGTTGTATTGATAGAGTGATCAAATTCAATTTCTATTGATTCAAAGCTGTTGAAATGGCCAATCTTGTCTCTCTTTGAGAACCTTTCTTTTTACTTAAATGCAATTGCAGAAAAAAAAAAAAAAATAGAGAAGAATAGTGGATCGAGAGATTTAGGGTTCAGATTAAGAAGAGTGGAGAAGAAGAATGGCTTTATTTAGCGAACATAGTTTTTTTTTGTTTTTTTTTTAAATAAAAATTTTAATCGTTGGACATAGATCTTTCTTATGATGTAAAATGACAATCCTACGGTTCTAAATCCTATCATTACCACGGTTGGGAACTGTAGGTAAGTTATTATCAAAACTGAAAAAGGGAAAAAATATTGCCACGGGTCAAACAAAAATTACCACAGACCCGGTCCGTGGCAAAATTAACCACTGACCCGGACCGTGGCGAAGAAAATCGTAGGACCGTGGTATATCTTTGATTTTCTTGTAGTGAAATTCTTCCTTAAAAGACGCAAATTGACTTTTTAATTTAGTAAAGCAATTTAAAAGTTCCTTCAAATCTTTTTGTATGCTTGGTGACGTTATGGAGGCATCGCTCTTAGAATCGATTTCAGATTCAATATAGTGTGGGTATTCTCCATACGGAGTAACTTTAGAATTGCGACTACGAAGACCATCGTGATCATAAGTCTTTGAACGATTTCAATGGGAATATTTAGCACCATAAGCAACATATTGTTGCTGAAAACCACATCGAGGAAGGTGCGTGTCCTGCTGGTGGTGGAAATAATATTCATTGTTATAATAACTATGATGTTGCCTGCGTGGGGGAGAAGGGGAACGAGAAGAAGAGGGAGGTTCATACCTTCTAGAAAGAGGAAAGCGGCGGCTAGGATCAAAGTTGGGAGCTTTATATTCAGAATCGGTATAACGCTTCGATTCATGTAAACTCCAGCGATCCGGCGGCGACGAAAATTCTCTTTGACCTCTTCTATGATAACCCATCTTCAAATCACCAACATGAACGCGGCTCTTGTAATAAAAATCAGGTTTTTATCTTCTAAACCCCAAAAAAACAACCTCTTGATACTAATTTTGATGTAATACTATCGGCGGAAACAAACAATAATAAGAACACCAATTAAATAAATGGTTTGAACACCCAAAAACTAGGGTTCTTCACAAAAACGAATTTAATGTCTCAAGACATAAACAAATCTTCAATCTAACCTACTCAATAAGGTTTGCAATCCCCTATTTATAATAGCCTAAACCTAATCCTAACTAAACTAGAAAAGCTAAGTAAATAGAAACTACTACTAGGGATGTTCTAATCCATATAGGAATCTGCAAGAACTATGAGGAATGTGCCTTGCACATGCTATCTTTTATGCGTATGCATCAGGTTCACAGAGCGTATGTGGACTCCTTGATACCAGGTTGGGCCCTACTCGATAGCCTAGGCTTGGCTGGCTAATGCTCAGGTGCTCTCGGTTTAGCTTCTTATACAGCCATCGGTGACACCTGTCGGGTTTTTATACCTAGGGTACACACAATATGGTTCAATAAAAAAAAATAATATAATAGTAAATTATTGGTTAGTTTATACTTTCGATTAAAGGTCCATGCTTATTAGTCAGATTAATTATTTTCTTGTTCATACAATTATATTATTATATAAACTTTGTAGTATAATTGTGTTTTATAAGGTGTTATATTCAAGAACTTCGATCCATCATATTGGGGTGGTATATTACTATGTTAGATAAAAATACCCCAATAAGCAAATCAACTCAGTAGAAAGAGTGGATTTTCAAGTTTCCAAAAAACGAATCACGTCCACCATTTTCGATTTGGAATTCCAATCAATTCCGATATATTTTCAAGTTGGAATTCCGATTGTTCCGAAAAAACATGGAATGGAATTGGAAGAAATTTTTTGATTCCGATTTCCGATTTATTTTTTCCGAACATACCATTTCTAATCCGTTCTGTCCGATTTCCACCCCTAGACATGACAGTTGTGTTGACCGCAACGCGGTCCCTGTTCAAAGTGTTGGTCCCTAAGACTATGGTCTCAAGAGATGGGTGTGCCATAGATATACTTGAGAGGATTATGGTCTCAAGAGAAGAAAATTATGTACTGTTACAGTCCAATACATACTATCTTTCCTAATTGATAGCTTCATTAAAAAGAATTAAGCTAATATACCACAGACCCAATACTTTACTCCACGGTTGGATTCAATATTTTTCTAGAATTGCAAATACGAGTATCTCAGTGAATAGGCAACAACTAAGATTGTTGAAGAACTCAATTAGTCCATAGGTAAATCTAAATCTAAATAGTTAGAGAAATGTTTTAAGCAATTTTTTTTTTTGGCAACTTTCTAGCTAGGGTTTGGCTTAGACCCCTACCCATTTATTATCAAAAATTTCTTAAAAATAAGGTGTCATTGGCATCCTTTGTTACAACGTCATGTAAGTTCCTTTGAAGTGGAGGGCAACATTACAATAGATCCATTTGTTTTTAGCAATGTCGATATGCACGTTAATCTTAACTGCTTTATAAGGCGCCCCCAAAACGAGGTGGTTTGCAAAGCCTGACGTGTCACAAACACAGATACACATAAATACTCATAATTATGGTTTTACCCTTATCTTAATTATAAACAAGCTGTATAAAAGCCCAGGCCCATACCAAATATTGATAATTCCAGTTTTACCTTTATCTTAATTATAAGCATGGTGTATAAAAGCCCATGCATATACCTAATACTGATAATTTTGGTTTTACCCTTACCTTAATTATAAGCAAACTGTATAAAAGCCCAGGCCCATACCCAATAATACCCATACATAGATATTGATAATTTCGGTTTTACCTTTACCTTAATTATAAGCAGACTGTATAGAAACACAGGCCCATACCCAATAATACCCCCACTTATGCAGCACGCATAAGCGTGCATATTCACATAGTACAATAAATTTGTAGATGTCATATTTATGAGGAATTATTGAAAATATTTGTATGACGTGTATAGTCGTACAAATAATGATGAATTTAAAGAAAATTTGTCACGGGTAGACAAATGACATGATAGGCTATGTTGTATATATATTGTATTGTGTGTTTATCATTTTCTTCAAAATCTCAAATGTGTGGTGAATTGTCTTCCTTTCTTAATCTTTGGTCTAACTCAATGGAAGTTGATGTGAACTTGGCGATATTATGATCAATAACTTTAAGGTCACAGGTTTGATCCCAATTACATCTTAGGTAAGCCTTTTGCCCCATAATTTTGTGAATTCCAAAGTTCAGATTTAATTTTAAAATTTTTTTATTGTTTCTTTACTCAAGTTGAATACAAATTTGATGGTACATATCTTAATGAATTGATAAACCTTACTCTTGTTTGAATAATCATATCACAAAATAAAAAAAATTTCCATACGTCGTTCATTCATTTTTATTAAATAATGGTACGGATTTGAATACAATAAAAACGAATAATTCTACACTCACAAACAAAATTTACAAACATAGTCCACAAACTGATGTGTCTGCCTATCTGGCATTGCCACATCAGTAGCCCACAAGAAAGGAAAAAAAATCTCCCACGTTTTTCTCTTTTTTTCTCTTTCCTCTCTTCCTCTTCCTTTAACCTAACAAAGATATCTCCTGAAATTTGTAAGGCTTAAGTTGATTGTCTTAAGTTTTATATTTTTCCTGAACTTAACTCAATTAGTTGATTGTCTTAAGTTTTATATTTTCCTTACGGCTGACAAGCTTTCCAAAATTTGGTGTATTTTGCTCGCGACAAAGCTTTCATGTATTACTAGACAAATATGATCAAACATCTAAAAGAAATTGGCTTTCATGTATAGCTTCTTAACATACAAGACTTTTTTTTATTTCTATCAAAGTAACATTGAATTATTCTTCAATTAAAGTATACAAGCCTGATCTGCAAGAACCCTGAAATGACAGGCCCTCTTCATAAGAGTTATAGAACAGAATAGTACAAACATAACACAAGACTCAAACCACTACACTACATATCTGGTACCTCCAGGTTGCTACCTTCAAACCTTGAAATAATCGTCCTAGTATTTCTTTTAGGCGTTTCATCAAACAATTTCTTAGCTTTCTTAATCTCACCATTCTCAACATAAGCAGTGAGCATAGCCGTTCAGGATACAACGCTTTTGAAGGACATACGATTAAAATGGATTCAACTTCACTAAGTTTTCCATTTCTTTCAGAACAACATAAAAAAATTGTTGTTTTTATTAAGTTTTGTGAAGTTAGGGTCGTATATTGAATTTGAGTTTGGAAGGATTTGGATTAATGGGGTTGTTGAATAATTAAATTTGAAAATGTTTGAAGGAAGTATTTGAAGAGAAGAGAGAAAGAGAAGATAACAGTAGGAGATTTTGTTAAAGGAAGAAGATAACAGTAGGAGATTTTGTTAAAGGAAGAGAAAGAGAGGAGAAAAAACGTGGGAGATTTTTTTTCCTTTCTTGTGGGCTGCTGATTGTAGATTTTGTTTGTGAGTGTAGAATTATTCAATAAAAACATTTAGGTCAAGATCTAGATATGAATTAAAATATAAACAAAATAATGAGAAACCAAAAAAGAACTCTAGTAGTTAACCCCCCTTTTTTTATCAATCTAAAATAAATACGTTCAATACAAGGAAGATTTTTAGTATATGTATATAATTATTGTACAAAGTTTTATTGATTGAATGATTGAGATCCAAAAGATATATAATGATCAAATTAAAAAAAATAAAAAAAAAATAAAAAAGGTAATGGATAGCAACGTGATGACTGCGGGTTCGAACGAATTTGTATTTAGGAGAATCGGGTTTGCTATCCAGAAAGGACTTGTCGCGCAGTTTGTAGCGCGTTTGTCCTCTACTTTTGTGTAATTCGTTTAGCTTATCAATAAAATTTGTTTTTATGTAGAAAAAAAAAAAAATTGTCGGTAGGTCGGGTAAATCAATAATCATGCCAAATAGGTTTGCATATAGGTAAACCCATATTTGGATCCTTGTTATTTTAGTCAATCCATCCAGACAAATTTTCATGTATTAGCTCTTTATTAGATGTAATGATCATTTTTTTTTTAAATGGCAGTTCTATAAATAAAAGAATAATAGATCTAATGATCCAGTTTAATTACAAGAAGCAACTCAGTCTTTCTTTTCATCTTAGTTCTATCTATCACTTTCCACTCCCCATTTTGATCGCTATTGCTTGATTGTTGGAGCAGGTGTTGGTGACTATTCTTCCATCATTTAAAATTTGAGTGGCACAACCGCTACAAGGTTGCCTCTCACTTCATTTTCCATGATTTCGTTCTGAATCACAACTGGAGTTTCTTCTGTCACCTCTATCGGCCTTTTATCATTCAAAGGTACAACCGAGATAGAGATAGTGTTTGTCACTTCAACCTCTAACAAGGGTACGGTATCATCTTTAGGAGAAGTAGCTATTGCTACAACCTTTGGATATGTATCGGTTGCTTCACTATCGGAATCGGTGGAAAAAATAATAGTTCTGGGACGACATGATTTGAAGTTGATGTGTTTTTGTTTCTAAACCCTAGAGAATTAGATTTTTTTGTTCAATACCACCTGGACACTTGTTATATATAGAAGCAACAACAAGATAATAGGAAGTCGAAGATCATGAAATCCGAGCCGTTTATTTCGAGATTTCACTCTTCCTTCGTATTGTGCCAGAATCAGCCAGATGTCTATAAACAAAGAGAGTTTTTCATCCAATGGCTACTTTTTATATTCATTCATTTTTAATAAAACCAAAGATATGAGTAGGTATTACAGTAAAGTACAAATGCATTTCATGCAGGGGCTACTTTCTAGGTGACCATATCTGAATGTATATTCAACTTGAATCTTGAAATTGTAACCATATCTACGGTCTGACCTTTTCAGATCTGTAACACATATAGTACAAGTCATTTGGCCCACGCAAAGCATGGGCTTTTAGGCTACAGCCAAGATACTGCATGTCTATAGAGCGTTACAAAAGTGTAATATTCCTTGACAAGTTCTACCAAAGTTTGCTTGATGATCTGCAACCTAATTTAGTTATTTGTACGTGTGTTGTGTGTCTTGTGCTTGTAGATCGTATTGTACATTTATAGTGCAATACATGTGAATAGAACGATTCCTCAAAAGAAACTTAACGGATGATTACAGAAGTTTTGTGTTTTGATCATGGAAGACATGTATTGTCATTTGCCACTGCAAGTGCAAAATGTCATTGTCTTCTTGTTGTTGTTCTTAATAATCTTTGTGTTTGTTAAATGCTTTGATAGTTGTGTCACTCGTAAATAATTATCTGTTCAAATGATAATGTGTTGCCTTTTTTTTCATTTTTGTTTTGTGGTTTGACATTAATACCAATTTGTATAACTAAGTGGGCAAGTGGTCGTGGCCATTTACAGTGGAACATATATACATTAGAGGGTTATTGTCTCAAGAGGATATATTATGTACCATGTTAGAGTACAACATACAAAAAATTTAATCTATTGTGATTTTTTTCCTGTGGGATTTGTGGGAAAAATAAAACATTGCCACATGTTGGTCTAGTTAACCCAAAAAAATTTATATGTGTAGCTTACTTGTATGTGGGTGTGTACACCCAAACATATGACGCCACGTGTCTATAAAGTGGTTGGGTAACTGATCAAGCCCACTAGGGTTAACTAAAACCATACATAGGTTATATTATTATTGCCACATGGTATTTTGTGATTGGGTGTACACACCCACATGCAAGTAGGCTACACATATAAAATTCTCTGCTAGTTAACCCTAGTTGGATTTGAACAAGTTACCCAACTATTTTGGCGATACGTGGCAATTATTCATTGGTCCTATATAGTTTGACCGAAAAATCACAACAGATTAAATTTTTTTAGACAACCTACCGCAACAACATATTTTTTTTCCTTACCGATAGCTTAATTAAAAAGAATTAAGCTCATATATCCCACAAACCCACTAACTAATGTCTTATCAAGATTGGTCCTAATACCTGTGAGACAAAATAGGATTCCGACGAGATCCAGGTCAAGTATTTTATTAGTGATTTGTCAAACAGAGTAAGAACACAGCATGGATCTGTAAGCTTTGGTGAAGTTAACCAGTGCACAGTAGGAAGTTTCATTAAAACTAGTGCTCAACCACTACTTTGTGCATCTATCCTAAGTTGCACCCACCTACTTCATCAACACCTCTACGGCTATTTGCATACACCTTTCTCAACAACATCACTTTGATACTACCACCTATTACCTGCTTCTTCTTTCTTTTTTCTTATAACTCTTCATCAATTGTTGTTCAAATTGGAAATTGCATATCTTATTCTTCTATTTCTTCACATCTTTTGTATCTTCAACCACTAACCTTGTTCATTACTAGTTTTTCGATAATAATCAAGTAGGTTTTCGCTGATTATAATAGTTCCGGTGAAGATTAGGCAGGTTTTCGGCAATAATAACAGTTTTCCGGTGAAGATCAGGGTTTTCGTAGATTTATAACAGTTTTCTTGTGACTGTAACGATTTTTCAGCAAAAATAAGTTAAGCTTCTGGTAATTTAAAATTGTTTCAAACTTCCTTTTCTACTCATCAGCAAACCTTCAAGTCAGCATATTTAGTCAGTTTGTCTTTCCTTAGCCTAGTTTCTTTAACCTTCAAGTGTTTTAAGATTACTTCTTGATCGTTGGTTGTTCATTTGTTCGGTGATTGGTAATTATGGTCTCCATGATGATTTCGATTATCATGGAGACCAAGATTCCAATTATATGTATAATAGTTACTTTCTTGATAATGATATGAGTCAAAGAAAAGAAAATAATCTTACTAGCTTTAGGAATGGTTTGGTGTTAGTTTTGACTATATGGCAATGAATTCTCTCATATTGTCTTGGACATTTCTCCCAGTTGTTTACCAATGCTTGAAAGTTGTCGGTCTTAATTACTCCCATCCTTAAAATTATGTTTGGTTGTGTTTGTCATTCATTCTCGAATGTGTATGGTACCCTTAGCTTTTGCACGGTACCACCTGTGATTTTTATTTTTTGCAGGTCTATCTAGCAATGGGTTTGGTTCGTCCATCTAGTGCTTTGTGGTTAAATTGTTCATTGGATGTATGGTGCGAACTTTCTAGAGACCGAATATCTTTGGGTAATTTCCTGAAAAAACACAAGATTATGGTGGCATGCCCCTAACAGGCACGGAAATGGGCAAATATACCCCATTAGGCATGGAGTTGTACTTTTCAGGTTTTTCGTTCCTATAATACGCTTTTTTTTGTCTTTTCCTCACTTTTACATATATTTTTTGTTGAAATTTATAAATTCCATAACTTTTGATTCAAAAGTCAAATTAAATTTTTTTCTTATATAGTTGGAAAGCTCTCGAGTAGATCTAATCAACAAAATCCTATATGACTACTAAATTTAAAATTTAAAAAAAAATCATAATTTCGTAATTTTTCACAAGCATGTACAAGTCAAAAATTGAAATGTAGAGGTCAATTTATTGCTATAAAATGGTCCATTATAATGAGGGTAAAAGAATACATACTTGAGGTCCTCAGATATAGGCTAATTGAACAATCAAACAGTAGAGATCCCTAAACCAAATATATAGAGGTCAAAAAATTAAATAAAAGAGGTCTACACAAAACCACTAGAGGTCCTAGAAAACATAAAAGACATCTTAGCAGTCCCTCCAAACACATTCACAAGTTTTTTCATTTCAACATAAGTTCTCTTTGGTGCTTCACAAGAGGAATTAAAACTATTCTTTGTTGCTTGAGAGTTTACGAAGTGAAGCACCAAAGATAACGTATGTTGAAGTGAAGAAACTTAAAAGTGTCTTAGAGTGACTGGTAAGATGTCCTTTATGTTTTCTTTGAAGACCTCCAATTATTTTGTTTTGACGTCTTTAATTTATTTCTTTTGATGACATTTATATTTGGTTTGGGGATCTATTGTGTTTGATTGTTCAATTGGTTTATATTTGGGGACCTCAAGTAGATATTTTGGGACCTCTATCGGGATTTTGGGGACCTCAAGTATATTTCTTTTACTATACTCTATAATTTATATATAACAAAATATTTTCCCTCATTATAATAGACCATTGTAAAACATTAAATGGATCTCTACATTTCAATTTTTAGCTTATACCTTCTTGTAGAAAAATACAAAATTATATTTTTTAAAAATTTAGAATTTAATAGTCATGTGGGATCTTGTTGAATAGATCTTCTTTACATCTTTCCAACCATATAAAAAATATTCATATCCGACTTATGAATCAAAAGTTATAGAATTTATAAAAAAAATTTAAAAAATTTAAAAGTGTTTTTTCAGGAAATTACCCAATATCTTTTAAAGTCCAAGATTATATTATCATGATTAAGTTGGCGTTCGGATTATGCTAATGCAGAATCAAGAATGGAGTTGGTTGTTTTGTATTAGTAGTATAAACTGTATATTTTTGTTTGATGTTTCTTGTATTTCCTTTTTTCTTCGAAGAATGATATCTTCGTTATGTATTGTAATCTTTTTAGTATTTTATAAATATATGATTACCAAAAAGAAAAAAAATTAAGATTGGTTCTCTAATACTATACTACTGTAGATTCAATATTTTCCATGAATTGCAAATACGCGTATCTCAATGAATATGTAACAACTAAGATCCTTGAAATTTTCAATTAGTTCATCATTCCATTCGTAAATATGTAGGTACATATAAATCCAAATAGTTGAGAAGGTTTTAAGCAATGTTGATATTCATGGTAATACAATCATTTGTAGATGTAATATTTATGAGGAAGTGTCGAGAATATTCGTATGACGTGTATGGAATATGGATAACGATGAATATAAAGAAAATTTGTCACGTGTAGATAGATGACAATATAGGGTATATATATATATATATATATATATATATATATATATATCAGGCTGTCTAGGTTGCCATCCTTAGGATGACATCCATCTTGACAGCCCATCTGAGTCGTCCATTTTAACTTCAAATCTAATGGTCAGGATGATTACATGTTTTGCACTGAGGGCAATGATGTTATTTGGGTTATTTCTTCTCCATCTTTCCCACGAACAGAAGAAGAACCGAATTCTTTCTCACCCAAACTATGAAAAACGAACACTACTAAAACTCTGGAAGTGCTAAGATCGGCAAAGAAATCGATCCTACTCATTTTCTATTTTTAGTAATTTTCTTCAAAATTGGCTTACTTAGTTATAGTTCTATTTATTCGATCCTTAAAAAACCCTTGCTTTGTTTTGGGCAAATGTGGTTGAGATTAATAATGGGAAAGAATGCAAGAGTGAGAAGAAAGTTGTTTATCTGAATCAATTGGGGATGTAAATCTTTAGAATAAGAGAAATTAAAGTTGGAAACAACTTTGTTGTTATGAAGAGATGGAACATGGGAAATAGAAGGATTGAATCCTAAACTACCCAAGTTCAAATGTGATGTTTAATTTTAAAGCTTCGGCGGTGGTTGTTCTGCTGTAGATCATTGACATCATTTACTTAGATTTTGATCTCAATAATATTCTCTTTCATTTGTGTAGAATGGTTGATTAGTTATCTTAGATGCTCAATTTCTTTAAGAAATCACAAAACTTCATTAATCTTTCTTCCCCATCAACAAGATGAACTGACTGCATGTGCATCTTTCGAAGGCACATACAAAATTATACTCGAGACTTTGAATAGAATGGGATCTTTCATGGCAAATCTTTTCGTGCATAGCATGATACGAAAAGACTAATTGACGAAAATACTATTGGTATTTAACACTGGAATATATCGTAACCATTGGATTAAATCTGATCAACGACTCAGTTGGGCTGTCAAGATGGATGTCATCCTAAGGATGGCGGCTTAGACAGCCCGTATATATATATATATATAGAGAGAGAGAGAGGCTCTGGTGCGGACCGTCCGTATGCGGACTGAGCTAATGTTTGGAAAGTCGCGTGCATGTCAACTAAAACGTAAATCTGGTATCTCTAAGCGGGTTGTAAAAGATCCGGTTATATTTATTTTTTCACGGTTTGTTCATCTTCGTCTTCTCTCTCTCTCAACTCACTTTCTTAGAGAAAAAAAACCAGCCATAAAAATGGTAGAAAACTCAAAAAGCAGATATCAACCTCAAATTACAAAATACAAAAGCATATAATCACCATTAAAGCTTAGATTCAAAGCTGATCTTGGTGATCAAATTCTCAATTTTCTTAATAACAAAACTTATTGTCTCTCAATTAAAACATAACAAGGATGAATTAATTAGTTCGATCGATCAAATTGAAGAATATAGACAAGGAAATTCATTTTCAATTAAAGAACTTAGAGAATTTTCAGTACAACTGACTACATCCACAAGTCCCATATTCATTAAAAAAATACTCTTTTGAATTTTGTCATATGAACTATAGATATAAAACCATAGGTCTCTTCTTTATTTTCTTATTGCACTTAATAACTGAAATTAGAGAGATCTCAAATTCGATTAAATACTTATCACAAATATTTCACCATAAAGACCCCATTTTTGTTTTGAGCTTCTTATCACATTCTTTTGGAATTGTTCAGTGATAATGATTAACACCACATGCGACTACCATTTAAGGTTCTATACAATAGAACCACCAAGAATTTGATCACACAAAACTGTAGAAGATTTTCTTGAGAGATTAATGTTAGAGAGAAGTGTAATTCACCATAGAGAAACTGAGGATGAGAGATGGGAAGAATGGTGAACAAGAAAAGTGAGGAACAAATGTTTATGGGCTGGGTATTATTCGATCCGAGAGATTATACGAACGGTCCGTATGAGAGCCTCCCTATATATATATATATATATATATTAATTATTGGGTGTTGATCATTTTGTGAAAATCTCAAATGTGTGGTGAATTGTTCTTCCTTTCCCAATCTTCAATCTAAATTGATGGAGGCTGGTGTGAACTAGGTGATATTATATTCAATAACTTACAGGTCTGATGCACCTACATCCACAGTAAGCTTTTTGCATCATGATTTTGGGAATTCCCAAGTATAGACTTAATTTTGAAATTCTATGATATATTTCTTTATGCAAATTGAATATAAATTTGAGAGTAGATCTAAATATATCTTAATGAATTGATAAACCTTAATCTTGCTAGAATAATCACAAAATGAAATTTTTGCTAATGTTGTTTGGTTCTGAACCAATAAAATTAAAAAATTTGGATCAAGATCTAAATATGAAATAAAATAGAAAACAAAATAATCAAAAGTTAAATATTTTTTGTTTACCATGAGAAGCAAAATATGGACTCTAGTTGTTATGTTTTTGTTATCGATCCAAAAAAAAATACTCTCAATACAGGAAAGATTTTGAGCGTATGCATATAATTACTGTATAAAGTTTTATTGATTGAGATCCAAAAAATAAATTATGATCAAATTATGAAAAAACTTGTTTGTAGACTGGGTAAATTACTAATAATCATGCCAAATAGGGCTGGATGTATGTAAACATGCATCTGGGTCTGTGTTATTTTTGCCGATTATATATTAGATTCAAATTTGGAAATTGTAACCATATCTACGGTCTAACCTATTCAGATTCGAATCTATAATATATATAGTATTATTGTAAAATTAATAAAAATTAATCATTTTACAAATAATTGAATATATTTATTTTTTATGAAAGTAGAAATATTTTATTCATTCCAATTGCAAATTATACAACAAGATACATATACATATGGAAAAAGTTGAACATTTAACATTTCGTACAAATAAATATTTATTCTTTTGCATGATATTATGCAAAACTTAAATTAATATTAATCGAACGACTTTAGGAGATTTTTATGCGTCGGGTATATATGGTATCCAAACGTGTTGTGTCAGTCCCTTTTTTATTGTTGTAAATTAAGTGTTGGTCTCCCATTTTATGTGTCGGGTATATATGGTATCCAAACATGTTAAACGTGTTATGTTATTTTTGTCTCTCCCCCTCTCCGAAAGTAGGTCTCCATCGTCTCACAGTTTTATATCATCTATATAATATCTAGATTTAGTGGATCCCACATTTTTTCTCCTATGTGAAATGTCTATATGATCTTCAAGCTCTTACATTTTTTTTCTCATTTTAAAAATATAAAACTAAACTAATAAACATTCCATTGGTTAAAATTTAATAGGTTTCATAACTGTTTTTAGTATCTCTCTACCATCTCTCTCCATTTCCCACAAAAATCTCTACACTCTTTATCCACTCTCCAACTTGTGGGTGCAAAAATTTGATCCACAAACTCGAGATGTGTATATATTAATCGTACAGTTACAATGAAACCCTTGTATAGACAGAGATAGGATGGGGGGTATACAGTGAGACTGGACCTGATCGGGATCAGGCTGCCTATGTATCCAAGATGATGAACTTGGAATCAAGTCTCTGCTTCGACTAAGCTCTAATGGAGTTGCTCAGTGAAAGACTCGTAGTTCAGGAGGTTTAGAACTCCTGTATTTGTAGTAGGCCGGAGGAGGCTGGCTCAACCACCCCTCCGATTTTGACTCCACGAACTTGGGTTGTTCAACTGTGAAGATGCTTTCGGTGGAGATAGCTTACATGCTGCCGAGCGGTTATCTCATTGGTTTGAATCCCCTTTGACCAGGATGACTGCCACGTGGCATCCTCTGATAGGTCCTGGTTCAACCTGGGTTTCCTTTATCTTCTCAGCGGGCTAGAACCATGGGTTCTGTTGGCTTGGAATCTCGTTGGACTTATCCAGTTGGTTGGGACTTGGATTGACCAAGCCTAAAAGCAAAGACTTGGGCTTGACTCCTCTGACCGGAGGCCCAATCTACACTGCATACTCCCTGGCCAAGTCCTCAGGACTTCTGTGCTAAGCCTTTAGATGAGCCCATGTCGCTGTTGGACCTTACTGGGCCGGACCTGGCCTACTTAACTGAGGTGAACCCGGTTGATGTATGGGAGCCCACGGTTCAACTTTTTATACAGTAACCGGGGCTCCACCCATTGATAGTGGACTATCCGGTGAGTCAAGGTCCACAGAGCATATGCGAATCTCTTGAAACCGGGTTGGGCCCTACCCAATAGCCCAGACTTGGCTGGCTACTGCTCAGGTGCTCCCGGTTTAGCTTCTTATACAGCTATCGGTGACACCTGTCGGGTTTTTTACCTAGGGTACACACACCACTAAAACTCCCGAATTTAAAAATTAATAAAAAAATGTAACAAAAAGAATTAAATAAATAGATAATAAAAAAAATTAATCGATGTATAACACGGGTCCCCAACTTATATTTTATTTAAAATTAAATAATTTAATGGAAAAATCTGAATAACCCATTCTAAATTCCAATCCATTTAATATGGATTTGGATCGGGCCAGGTTTGATTCAAAAACCCCAACCATGCCTAATTCTAATGCTAATTATACCTGCTATATTGCCAAGTATGTCCTACTCTTAGGACTGAATGCGAACCAGGTTAATGCAAACGCGGACAATTTAGAAATCGAACCTGGATTCGACCAAACCCAAACCACAGTGTTATGTGTTGGATATGAGAACGTGTGTCTTATCACACAGATGGTGGTAACTGAGAACTTGTATCTAATTGTGCAGATAGTGGCAATTGGCAAGTAAGGTTTGCAGGATTAATATGCATGATGTTATTAAAACTGTCATCAGAAGGAACTTTAATGGACAAGAACAAACGCTCTTAACAGAGAAGAGCCATATAATAATTGATGAATAACAGTAGCATCAAAGATATCATCAATAAAACGAATCAAGCCTTTGAGATTCGAGAATTCGATATCTGTAGGCAACATAAGGTTAATACCACCTAGTGTCAACACTTCTAAGCTACTGCATGAAAGTATATAGGAACAGAATTAAAAAAAAAAAAAATACAACGTGTTATAAACAAATGTATGTGAAAGGTACAATGGAGTTTCCTTAAGTAAAATTATAAACATTTCAAGAATGTCAATACACTTTGTAAACTCCATACGTAATTCTCTTCTTTTGCGTCTAATTATAAGTAAGATAGTAGCATAGGTGAAAAAATCGTTTTTGCCGACCGGATATTCACGAAATATTCTGGTTTTTTGGAGATCGGATCGGTACGGCATACGGCATATAAACGAAATTTAAAACACCCCATGCCGGTCGGCATTTATCGGATATTCACGAAATATTCGGCAAAAACCGATATTTATCGAAATTTATGAAATTTTCGATTATAAAATTAACACATTTATTTTTATCCCCCCGAACTAGAATTTTCGATGAGATTATCAAAAAAGGTCCAAAAGGCACTAGACGTTTGGAAACTTTCGCGACGAACTTCATGGCCCTCCAAGAGCAATATATCAGAAAGAAACGAAAAAAAAAGCACACCCATACCAAAGTGAAGTTCTCTCTCACTTTTATAAAGTTTTCATTCACTTGTTGTCTGTTTGTATCCAAGGTTTGTTTTTGTGTAGTGAATAATTGGTATCGACCAAGATGAAGACCATGCTGGATGGCAACAACCAAGAGAAGGAAAACGACCTCGACAGAAAAGACCGCATCCTAAAACGGAAACAGAATCATCTAGGGTATCTTCCCAAGGTTCATGGAACATTCCTGACCAGTTTTCTTCCCAAGGTTCGTGGAACCTCCCTTATTCTCAAACCAACATCCAACCTACCTATGTTTACCCTCATTTTTCTTATGGTAACATGGGAACCTCCCAAAGTGATGATTCCAATGTACCATCCTACCAAACCCAACCAGATGACAGTGGTTCTTGGTTTCCTAATATAGGGAGTTGGTTGGCCCCTATGACAAGTGGGTCGGACGTGCAGTCAGCCGATACATTAATGCCGGTTCAACAATACTCGAGATTTCCTATCTTTGAATCATTTGCTCCGTATTGTATGGATCAAGATGCATATGATATGCATATTGACCAATTCAGGTCGTACGAGCAAACAATATCATGGGAATATTACTGTACTGAGTTCGTCCCCACACGTATGCGACTCGAAGCTCATCGGTTTGACATGGGGCGTCTATCATTCTGGGGTTAGCATGTCTTTTATTTTGATTATTAAAATAAAACTATGGGTTGAGTTGTAATGAGGTTGTTTGTGTTTAGTTCTTGTATTGTAAACATATAAAAGTTCTATAAATATCCGCCCGATATTTACGATTTTTTCACCTATGAGTAAAACTATCTTGTGTAATAGTTCCGTCTTAGCTTCCTTGTATGATTTGTCGTGTGTTTAATTTGTAATGTATGTTTTTCTTTTAATTATAAGTTTATATATCGAAATCAGAAGAAAAACACGAAAAGTGCAGAAAACCTCCAAATTTTCCGAATTTTTCGCGAATATTCGCGAATATCCACGAAAAATTCCGGTACATTTGAATTTACCAAACCTCAAAAATCCGACATGGGAGGTCGGATATTTGCGGAATAATCCGGTTTTTTGGAGATCGGATATCCGGACTAAAACGATTTTTTCACCTATGGATAGTAGTACTGAAGGTTATGAGTATATAATTTCATCCAATACGGACTGTCTATACTTTTATCGCCGGTACGTTAAGACTTTGATATATTTCTTTGTGACTTCTAAGAGTTAACTTTGTGATATGTTTTTAATAGTTTTTTGTTCCATCTCACTAATTGACCAAAACGCAAATCCTTTTGCATATAATATTTTATGAGACATGAATCCACAATTCCATGGTGAGAATGAAAAATAAAGTGGTCTGTTTCCGTACCAACACTATATAGCATATAATGCTCATGGTATTTCATCTTCAACATCATCACGATTTGTTCTTGAACATGTTCATAATTTAAACATGGAACTAACTTCCATAGTTTGGGGCTTTCATGAAATCAAATTTGGCTAATATGGATTTAGACCAAGATCTCTCAAAAATGTATTTGGATCATGATGCCCTGAGCTAATATAAATTTATATCACGACCTGGACTCTGCCTAATTCTAAATGTGATATTGCCATGTATGTTCTACTCCTAGGACTGGATTCGGATTGGGTCCACGCAAACCCAAACAATTTAGAAGTCGAACCTGGATTCGACCAAACCCGAACCACGACATTATGTGTTGTATATGTAATCATTTTGCTTAGATTGTGGCAACGTGCGGGCGATTTTGTCAAAACCCCACCCCTTTATGCTTTTATTTGCGAATACCCCACTAAAGATTTTTATTTTGTCTTAGCACCAGGAAGTTAACGATTCTGTTAAAAACATAACGCTTGATTCTGACGTGGACTCTTAATGCAAACGTGGCTTTTTATTTATTCTTAACAACAGTTTTATTTAATACAGGGGTACGTGTTTGAATCTTGTTAATTTCGATCAACGGCTAGAATTAAAACGGCATTATATGTGTAGTTTTGGTATCGATAAAAAAAGATTTTGAGTTTACGGCGAAAAATCTTAATCAAATCACCACACATTTGTCTAACAGATGGTGAACAATTAGCACTAAGCTATTTTCTACTTCTGTTCACCTTGGATTCTATCAAGTCTTGCAGACCCCATTGATATGTTTGCTTCTTTGGAGGACTGCAATGCTGTATGGTCATATTCTGGAATAAACGATGCTCTCCAGAGTCTCTCTGATCTGGTTGGTACTGGTTATGATGGGAGGGCCAAGGCATTATTGGGATCCATCAAATCTATTCATGATCTTATACATCATGAAGTGTTTACCCTCCAAAATAGTGTTTCTCTTTCAGAACCGACGTGTAGGTTGTCATTGTTACCGTTGAAAATAGTGCCAGGTATGTGTACAGTTTTCAATAGATAGTTTTGGATGAATCTCTGGTTTGGAGAAGCCATCTTCCCTTCCCTGTCTATGTTAGCAGACTAGTCAGAGCCAAAGCTCGATGACTTCACCCTCATCCTTGTCCCGAAAAGCCCATAATTTCCTTGATAGCCTGAAAGAATTAGGTTACAGTCATTCAAGCAGTATTTACCCCCTGGAAAGTTCAGGAACGGAACTACTGTCTAATGTTTGACGGGCCTTTGAGGTGCAAGGATGAAAAGGAATGGAGGATGGCCTTTTCTCATCAGGTGTTATCTAAATTTACAGTCATCTTACTACCTTTGCCTTTTGCATTTCCAAAATAAAGCAGAGATTAACATGGTGCTTTGGAACGGGGAGCATTACTTTCTTACACTCAGCAAACTTCTGGGCGAATCTCATATCCTCTGATCCTCCAAAGTTGCCATACATACCTGTGAACTCATGAGATTAATTGCAATGAACTTGTATCTTAATTTTTGAAAGCTTGAGGATCAATCGTGTGATTAAGTAAGCCTGTAATTCCGTTAAGTGTCACAGGAAGAAAAGGCAGCTTGGGCTCGATGAGAAATCAAGGCATATAGTGAGAAAAGCTACATTGTTTCAGTTAAATATGCTGCTTTTTATCAAGCTTTTCTGGCCCTGGCGTTTGACCATAGGGCATGGAATCATGCACTAGTTACAGAAATCATTCTTTTTATATTTGTTTGCCATTCTTTTTACCGAAGCTGTAGCATATTGCTGAATGTACAAGTACGTACTGTATCTAGGATATAATTAGTTGTGTGAATGTGAGTTTCAAGTACAGCAACATGACACCCATGTATTGTAGATACTGTTTGTAGAACAGAAATCCTCCCTGAATTTTGAGGTTTAAGTTACTAATTTTATAATGAAATTTTGTTGCACCTATATTAGTTTTTTTTTTTTTTTTTTTTTTTGCAAATGAAATATTCATTCTGCTAAAACAAATTTTTGTTAGTTATCATATCTTATATTTCAACTCCGTCCAATATGTCAACTCTTACAAAAAACCTTTTGTTATACTCTGGTTACTCCACATAAGGACTTGATTCATGAATAGTCAAGCATACCAACATTAGTTCATAATCAATTTAGAAGCCTCTACATTAGTTCATAATCAATTTAGAAGCCTCTTACTGCATTATATGCAGAATCACATCATACATGCACATAAATAAGATGATTTTATAAAAATGCTCAAAATGGATTGGGAAGATGGTGATTAAGGAGAGCAACAACAAGGCTGTGAGTCCAACTTTAGCCGTTGTAACCATTGTGCAGAAAGGTGAGGCAGTGAAAGAGAAGGATGAAATACAAGAGCTGTTCAAGAATATTGGTAACAGGAAGAGGAAGACAAGAGATGGTCAAAAGACTAGTGATGCTATTGCTGCTGAGACTTCTAGGTACGTGGAAGGAATCATAGCTACACTGGTAGCTGCAGCAGAAGAAGATGCTGAACTAATTCGACGATCTAAGCCTGCTATTAACAAACTTAAGAAGCTACCACTTTTAACTGAAGTTTTGTTGAAGAAACTGGTTTTGCAGAAGTTTAAGGTTAGTTTGAGGAAGAAAGACGACTGATTAAATAGATTCAAATTCTAATATAATTCTAACATATCATAGCCGTCGGATTTAATCACATATATTCAACGAGATTATAACACGTGTACTCTTATTTAAGTTTATGCCACATCAGATTTATTTTTTATTAAATAATCCACGTCAGATTTTGCTAACAGGTTTTTGACAGAATCATTAACTTCCTAGTGCTAAGACAAAATAAAAATCTTTAGTGGGGTATTCGCAAATAAGCGCACAAACACATGGGGTTTTGACAAAATCGCCCGCAACGTGCAAGTATGGTGAAGTTAATCCGTCCATAGTACATCATGCTATGATGACGATGTTGAAGATAAAATAATTATTGAACTTTAAACAGATCGGGAAGTCGACTCTAAGAAGTTTCAAAGAAATATATTAGAGTCTTAACATACTGGCAATAAGAAATATAGACTATCAGTATTGGATAAATTTATATACTCCAAACCTTCAGTAGTACTACCATCTCACTGATAATCAGATTGGAAAAGAAGAGAATTACATGAGGAGTCTAGGAAGTGTGCTGACATTCTTAAAATGTATTCAAGTTTACTTAAAATAAGCTCCATTGTACCTTTACACACATTTGTTTTTAGCACGCAGTATTATTCTCATTTTAATTTAGTTCCATAAAGTAGCTTAGAAGGATTGACACTAAGTGGTATCACGCTAATGTTACCTATAGATATTGAATTCCTGAATCTAGATCAAAACTTGACTCTTTTTGTAGTTGATATCTCTAATGCTACTGTTATTTGGTTGTTCTATGTTAGAGCATTTGTCCTTGTCCGTTAGAGTTTTTTTTTTTATAAAATGTAGAAATATATTCACTCAATCCACTTACACTGCCTGAACAGCGTACACAAGGTACCGTCAGGTTGACACTACCCATAGAGACAAACCTCTATTTACATAATTCCAAGTCCCAAATTCAAAACCTTACCCCTTACAGCACTAATAAATAGTGCATCAGCAGAGAATGGTGCATAATGCACCTTGAGTCGCGAGACCAAACCCCAAGCTTCTGTTGCACGGACCCCCTTCAAGCAGGAACCTTTATCATTTGCTGTTTGCTGCCTGTGCCTGAGAGCCCTCCAGTTCCCAGTATCACAGGAGGACAGACCCTCGCAACTCTACCTTACACCCAGGCTTTCAGAAAACTGCACAACTCTATACAGTAACAGGACCCTGTCTGAAGCCCTGCACACCGTCGCAGCAGGAGGAGGGTGCAGACCACTAACCGGACATCCTAAGCCAAACCGGCTACCATAATTCGTGCATAAATCTGGTCCAATCACTCAGCAGATCTCTGAAGCATGATTCATCCCTTAACCCCGCACTAACCTGATCACACAACAACCATGCCCACACAGTGGCTTTGATTGCAATCACCGTCTTAGGAATCGTGAAGGGTATGCCCTGAAAAATCAAGCTGTTCCGTCAGAGTTTATTCAGACGACAATTCTAATAATTCAACAATTGGTTTACCGCTAAAATTTGATTCAAAGATTCTTTCAAATGTATGCAAAACAGATCGACTATATTATTTTTACTGGGCTACCTAGTCCAAGTATCATAGCATTGGCCGAGCAAGATTCTCTTGGATCTGTGTACGTAATGTGACTAAAGTGAATCTAGGGAGTTTCTATGTTGATTCTTGAGGTACTCATCTTCTTATCTACTATTCAGCTCTACATAGTGTTGTACATGTCAATTAAAACCATTACTCTTACTTGTATTATTTTTCTTTTTCATAGTTTTCTACTAGGTAGCGGAATTTATGGACTCGTTTGCCAACATCTGGCCGTAGTGTAAAACACTTGATTGTTGATATGCTAGTGATAACTCTCGTACTAAAAAGTTTTTAAAAATCAAGGTACAAACAAAACAATTAAACAATAAAATATTTCGCCAATTTAATTATTCACATACAATCTTTATATTGATTAGCCACAACATTTTTATTTTAATTAGCCACAATTAACGTGGAAAAGATTATAATTTTACCACAATAGTGTTATGATAAATACACACGATCTTGATATATGATTAATGAAGAAACAAACATAAAAGATGTAAACTAAAGTAGAAATACGGAAACACAATGATATACGTGGTTCGGCAATATGCCTACATCCACGAGACAAAGAGAGATAGTTTTATTGATAATTGAGAAGTGAACTACACAATAACTAATGAAACCTTCGTTTTTGGTTACACAACACCAATATTTATAACCTCTTTGGTTAATCCAATTGGTAACCCAATTCCTAAATCAACAACAACTTAGTTTTCTAATAGATTAGAAAGTCTTATTGAATCCTAATAGAATTCCACCACATTTGTTGCCAAATAAGAAAACTGATTCCTAATAGGAATCCATTACATGTAACCTCCACATGTCACTTTTCTACAAATAGAATATTACTGGAAAACACAAGAGTTGAACAACGACGAAATCTTGAACAACCTAAGAGAGGCTGCAATAGAGTCCTTTCAAGGAAGTGAGTACGAAAATGAATATAAACCTCTCAAGAGAAACTCAGACCGATCTGCAACTTCCTCTAGTATTAAGGAGAAGATAGAGATGGTTGCTAGAGTTTCACGATTTGATACCACAAGAGAAAATGAATATAAAACTTTAATGAAGTCACAGGATTTACATAATTATAGCAACTTATTTCTTAAATCGTACATTCTTTTAATTTCCCCTGCCTGAGGAAGAGTTGTCTATTGTGATTTACAAGTGGTTACCGATTGTCATAAACAAGGTCCATGCACGACGATTGACTTCCAAAAGCACACATCATCGCAAGAACGAAACATCATGCATTACCACCTGTCACACCACACACAAACACAAACAGTCAGCAAGCAAAGTGACATCACCAATAGATATGCAATCAGATGGTACAAAATTTTGCATATAGCAGATATGATGCTTTAGCATAGATTTTACACTTTCTTTGATAGTTACGTCTTTATTGTAACGTCTACCAAAATTGCTTTCAACTCATGGCAAGAAAACATATCAAATGCCTTGCAATTGATTTCAAACAATGTAGTAGTTGCAGCAATTCCAATTGGAATTTGGTGGGATCCATGTTTGTGAAGGTATTGGTCTCATCATCAAGTATGGTAGGTTGGCCGAGGAATTCATTTCAGACATTCTTTCTCCACAGAGCATGCATCAGCCAGTTAAGCTGATGATGAAAAGGATCCATGGAAAACATTTACATTAGTACCCTATAAAATTAGGGTCCATACATTAGCTCCTTCAAGGATCTCAATGGGGAGTCATATCCATAAACTTTAGTGTCTTTCCACAGATCTTGTTTCAAGAATATAAAGTGTAACTAACTTTTATTGTGATCTTCTACAAATTAATAAACACCACAAAAGAAAGAAGAAAATGTTGGCATTCCTAATTGCCCATTTTAACTTAATCTGAAACTAAAAACATAATACAGTAAAACCTTTGTACAGTTATACTCTTGGGACCATTACTATGAGAGGTTATAACTTAATAGAGTTTTACTTAAAAAAATTATCGTATAATTTTAATAATGGTATAGTTTAAAAAAAATAATATATCATTTTGAGTAATTCTATAGCGACAACCACCTTAGCCAGATTACCGAGCCAGACTGACCTGTTTGCTGATGTGGCTAGTCCACATCAGCAAAAAAAATGTGTCCTCCTCGTCTCTCTTTGCACACTTCTCTCTTCCTCACTTTATTTTTCTGCGTGAAAGAAGAAGAAAGAAATTCTTTTGGCAGCGCTTCCTCTTCACCTTACAGTTGAATTTCTTCCAGTTTACATTACTAATTATGGGTGTGTTTGATTGGTCGTGTCAAAAGTTCCCAGGGAAATATCGGGTTAGACATGATTTTAGGCAGAAGTTAGTTAGATATTTTATAAAATAACAGTTTAGATCTCAATCTCAGGGAAATATTATCACCTAAATCTTCTGAAACAGTAGCGCAAACCACCTTATAAAAAATTCACCCAAAAATTGGCTTAAATCGTGGGAATATTTTCATGAGAGAATATTCATGTAACCGTTATTTAGGGATTTTTTCTTTAAATCCTGTTATTTCAGAGTGTTCTTTCGCTAAATTAAACCGAAATTGTATAACTGACCCGATAATTCCCTGGGAATTATTACATGGGACCAATCAAACAGACCCTATGTCATACACAGAGAAATTACAAGCCCAAGCTCCTCTCCACAAATGAAATGGTACACAAAGAAAATACAAGAAAAAATGGGAACAAGCTTGTGAGAAATTCAGGAAGAGTATTCCCATTTGATTTTCTTTCCTGAGCATTCAATGCAATTTGGCCGTCTACGATTTCCAGTAACAAAAGAAGGCATCATCCAATGCTGCTGGTGCTCCATTTTACTTTGTTGAGTATAATTGTCCTTGCACAATTTTCGATCAATTCTATTCCATAATCTTTGCAAAAAAGAATTAAAGTAAATATATCTAGCTCCATTATTGCGATAGCAAAAATATCTGAAGAACATTTACAATTTCACATGGACCGTCTCATTCACTCAATAAGATATTTAGAAAAACCAAATGAAAAACCCTAAAAATTTAGGGATGTAGAATCTAAATTTCAGAAACCCAAGCTCAAATTTGTGTAAGTTTATGAAAGATAAAAGAGTAGCACACATTATTTTATTTTTGTAGTGAGAGTAGCACACATTATTTGAACTGTTTGTGAAGAAAAAAATGACTGAAATAGGAAGAAGGGCCATCAGAGTGAGAGACAGAGAGGGAGAGAGAGAAGAAGATAGAGGAGGGCAAACAGGTCAGTCTGGCTCAGTAGTCTGGCTAAGGTGGTTGTCGTTATAGAATTACTCATTCAAAATATAGTGCACATATACTAACTTAGTGATGAGAAGTGTTAGAAAATAAAAAAACATATTAAATGTCTAAAGTTTTATATTTTTTTTAATGTTTTTTTCAATATATAAAATATTCTTTTTAATATATACTTAATTATAACTATTTAGAGGCAATTTTCTTCTAGATGGGACCTAAAAAAATTATAACTTACGACAATATGAATAATATTCATATTTATAACTGGCCCAAGCTGGGACTGAAATTTTTTATGATTATATAGAGGTTATTTCTATATAAAGTATCACTATATAGAGGTTTTACTGTAATTGCATAATATTCATGTGATCCTGAAGTGTCTCTAGAAGTTATTTCAAAAAGAAGAAACATAAAGTTCAATGACTAACTTAACAAGTGTGCATCAATTATTTTTGCATGAGATATATCAAGGTCAGTGCCCAAAGTGTAATGGCTTATTACACTTGGATTCCATCATTTAATTGATGAACTTGAAGACCAAAAAAAATAATGGAGAAGACCCAAATCATGTTGTCGTTAAATTCCTTCACAAGAGTCTTAGAAGATCTCGTGTATATAATAGCATCTACATATACACATACGTACAATGAGAATATAACCAGTACCTTTCAGCTTCACAGACAATGTAGGTTTATTATCATCGATGAAATCCATCCTTAGTGAAGATAAGAATCAATGAGAATATATCCATCTGAGTCCCAAAGTATGGCCCATGGGGTCTAGCCCATTAGTCAGATACGACGATTGCAGATAAATCTTTACTTGGCATGAGTCAACTCAAGACTATTTTGTCTCTGGTATGATCATCTATGAATACTAATGGTTAGGCTCGTGCAATGCACTTAGGCTATCAATCACGCTGAAATTGATAGCCCAATTAAGGAGAATTTCATTCAATTTTGGGTATATTTGTAATTTATATAAAATAAATAAAAACTGGCCTCAAATAAAATTTCGCCTCCTAAATATCCTCTAAGTAACCCTAATCTTTGCTTCTAAGTTGCTAGTATTTTAGTGATATCTTGATTCTCTTGAAGAGAGACTTATTCAAAAGGACAGAAACAGTTGGTTTCTTATTCAAAAGGGCTTTGAAGTCAACAAATTTTGGACTAAAATACTCACCCTAATCATTGTATGATTTTAGGTCAAATCATATATAAGAAATTTTTTTTTTTGCACAAAACACTATAACCTATGTAGGGAGTAATTAACCCTAATGGGAAAGGGCAAAGTCGAAATTGCATAAATTTTTGACACTATGATTCTACCTAAAATCATAAGTCTTTGTACTTTTCAACAAGTCAACAAAAGAGATTGTCCTTTTCAACAATTACTTTTAAAGAGATTGTCCTTATGGAGGGTTGACTCATAAAAGAGATTGTCCTTCTCACCAAGAAAAACATGATTGGTGTCCTTCTCAAAAGTTACTTCATTCTTGAATATAGTTTCTGGATTGCCTAAAATAAAGTAGTGATTGTGCCATTGTGGACTACTTGCATCAACTAGACAACTAATTGGATGCTCGCTTAATGTCATTACTGTAATTCCTGTTATTCAAGGCATGGTATCAGTATTATAAAGTTGCTTTTGGTTATTTCATTTCTTCGTCTTTCATTTCTTTTCAGATAGCCTAGATCAGTTGAATGGCACTTTGATGGATATTTATTACAAAGGTTACTGGGAATGAGGGTGTTGACAGTTGCTTCCTTTTGATTGATGTGTGAACTGATGTTTTGGTTTAATGTACTCGTGGGAGGTAGGGCTATTGAACGAACTGAACAGCTCGAGCTCGGCTCATTAAAAGCTTGGCTCGAGCTCGTTCGTATAACTAAACGAGTCGAGCTTGAACATAAAGTAAAGCTCGGCTCGTTTATAAACGAACCGAGCTCGAACAGACCAAAGCTCGGCTCGTTTAGATAAAATCTTACTTTTATGTGTAATTTAATCGAGTAGCTCGAGCTCGGCTTGAGCTCGTTCGTATAGCTAAACGAGCCGAGTTTGAACATAAAATAAAGCTCGTATAAAATTTGGGCTCGAGCTCGGCTCGTTTATAAACGATCCGAGGTTGAACATACAAAGCTCGGCTCGTTCAGCTCCTTTAACACCTTTAAAGGGGATTTTGGCTAGATTACACTAAAGGACCCTTCTGGGATTTTGGGTAGTATACTTAATCAAAATTCTTTTCAATTGCAGGTGTCAGTTGGGCTCAACTGGTAAAACCTTTGGGTCATGATACCAGAGGTCTGGGGTTCGAATCCCGCCAGCATTACCGAGTTACTGACTCATTAAAAACAGGCTTACCACCAATTTTAGCAAATGAGCCTGTGGCTCAATGGTAGCACCTTTAGGCCGTTACGTTTGCCCCCTATCTCTGGCCAACGTTTGTCCTTCCTGGTTATGTAGTTGTATGAGCAATCCCGAAGATCTTAGTAGACGCAAGACAGATAGGAGCTATAAGCTAACAGAGTAGAGGAGTGAAACCTCAGTAAGTTGACTGCTTTGATTAAACGATATAAAACCCCCCTCAACCCTTACAGGTTTTGTACGCGTTACTCTCTGAAAAGAAAGGCCGGACAAAGGAATCTCACAATGTGGAGAGGTCGTGGGCGCTTGCCAACCAAAAAAAAAAAAAAAAAAAAATTCTTTTCAATTAGGATCGATTTTAATATCATTAATTGAAAGGTTCATTTACACAACTTTTTTAACACAGTTATTTACTCAACATCTTATATGTACACCTCGTCTAATCCTACTGCTAATCTTAGAAAAAGATTTTATTTTCTTTCAATTAAGGAATTCTAAATACGACTTGGATTAGCCGAGCCGTATTCTATGTTCTCTTTCTACTTCCCACTCACCCACGTTTGATCCCCTTCTTTATCTCTCTGGTTTTTTTTATTATTTTTCAAAGAAAATTCTTCCGCAAATGAAGAATGAAGCAATTTTTTTTTCTCTCGACCTGAGTTTACCATTCCTATTTCTTTTCAAGCTATAAAGTAGAGCATGTATTCAACTCCATTAGCTTGCAACTGCTACACATGTATTATGTTTACCGAGCATTAAATAAATTGCTATGTTTTGTCCACCCCAAATTAATAGATTTTTAATGAATCAAACAAAATAAAAATAAAACATTATGTTGCATGTAAATGTTGTTACTTTTGGGTTTAGGCAGGTCGGAGAAGATGATTGGAAAATAGAGGAGGAGGATATGAAGTTATGAAAATGGTTGAGCTATCTGATTTAGATAGTTGCCTACGTATCTGAGAGTGACCAAGTCCCAGAATCAAGCCTACGTAGTTCATATATATAGGTGATTGGGACAACGGATAGCTCATTAATTGCCCAACGGTGTGGTCAATTAATGGGCGGATATTTTGGATCTGAAAATATATTGTAACTGAAGAGGATCAAAACGTATAGTGTTTGACTAAGGACGATGAAGGTCGAATAAAAGTAGCTCCACGTCGGGTGAGCTCGGATAAAAATAGGCTTATGCCGAATGAAGTCCTTTTAAGGTCGAGTCGGATTTGTATTTGTGGTCACGAAGTGAGCTCGAGTAAAAATAGTGTTACGTCGAGTATGGTCGAATAGAATTGGGTTGACGACGAGTTGTGTGAATGGGTGTACACATAGCCGCTTTTTTATTTGAGTTGAGGCGAGAAAGTATATTTTTGGATGTGTTGGACTCAAGTCGAATAAAAAATAGAGAAGGTAATAGGGTCTAATGGGTTGTTCTCTCTTGATTTACGATGCAAGCAAAGATTCCATTGCGTGCTGCAGTAAGTAAGTGTGGGTTTTCGAGACAAGAGAAATGATTGTAGTTATGGGGGGACGTGCTATGTAAGCCACGTGGATTGTATTTTGAAATTGAATTGAAGACAGGTGTAATCGAAAGTGGAGGGAAATCAAGGGTTTCAGCGGTTGGATTGGTATTGCCAGATCTGGCCGTTGATGTGGAATGGATTGGACGTTGGAGATGTAGTGGTTGGGTTTTATAAAACCTAACCGTGAGGTTGGAAAACCAAGGGTTTTGGTCATCGTTTTGCTTTAAAAGACATCTGCTGCACTTCATCGAGGTATTTTTCTGCACTTCTTTCTTGTTTTCTTCTTCTTCCGTTGCTGTTCTTGTGTTTCCAGTGAGATTTTCGTTGTATTGTTGTTGAATTTTGAGTTGATCAATCAACTGGTGGTTGAAATCTTGCTCTGGTGTTGAGAATTATCAAATATCTGAGTTGTCTTTTGAAGTTTGTTTGTGTTTTGAGTGTTTTCCGCCATTGTTGAAGCTTTTTGAAGTTTTCTGTGTCTGTAATTGCTATTGATTCTTGCCGGAAAGTGTTTTCCCGTTGATTTGTCGCAACTGTAATTATATATCCATCGAAAAAATACGTGACAGGGGGTCGGAAAGTATAAGTGAGAATGAGGAAGAGGTTCAGGTTAGTGTAAGTGGTAGTCGGGTTGTGTTGAATGAGGGGGAGATCACGAGCGGAAGGGTCCTTTCTGTAGAGGAAGCTCGTAGGTCGTTTCCTGAAATTCGGGCTGAGTTCAATATAAGGATACCCGACTTGAGATGCATAGGGTTAATGATAGGTTATTCGATTTATGTGGAGATACAACATCGACCCTGATTTGTCTTGCGCAGCTTAGGGGTGGTATGCGCCTTCCTTTTAGCAAATTCGTGTGTGACGTGCTCAATCACTACGACGTAGCTCCCATTATGATGCCCACTAGTTTTTGGACATCTATGTTAATATTTGAAGAGTTAAATAGGCTATACCATGCTGATATAGTGAAGTCGGACGTCGTGGCATACTTTATGTGTGTAACTGGCCGTAGTGGGGATTATGTGTGTTCCCTGAATAGGAGGCGAAGTTGTGGGCCAGCGAAACTTTTTAACCCTCCCACCTCGAATGATGGGTGGAAAAACTCGCCCGTGTTCCGAATCCGTGGTCAGTTTGTACAGCCCAGTGCGTACTTGTGTCGATATGCCATCCCCAGCATAGGTGAACCTATGTCTGTAACTTTTCTCTTATCTTGTGAAGTCGAATATGTGTCTAATCTTTAGACTTATGTTATTTTCCACAGGTCAAACGAAAGATTATAACGAGCACATAGACGGTCGCTTGCGTCCAGGTAACATCATCGACTTTGCCGAAAAATAGTGGGAAGAAAAAAAGAAGATGTTGCCCCACCTTGCTCACTTATTTCGTGAACCTCGAGCAAAATTGCCCAAGGGTGCTCAGGTCGAGGTTGGTGGAACGAGTGCTAGTGTTCCCAAAAGGAAGCGGAGAAGGAGGAGTGAGCTCGCAGTAGCCATTCCAGTTGCTGAGTTGGTTTCGGGTTGACCTGGTGACTTGATTGTTGAATCTTTGCCAGCACTACCTATGTCTCCACCAAAGAATTCTCTTGAGTTTCCGTTGACCGGTGGTGTTGTCCCCCTACCGAGTAAGGTCCCCAATGCACCTAATATGAGTGACATTTTTGGGTCGAGATCTCTTGCTCCTGCCCCGCAGTCTAATAAGAGGAAAGCCCCGGCTAGGGCATCTGGGCATGTGACCACGTCGAAGGTCGATAAACCAGCTCAGGATAAGGGGAAAGGAAAAGCCCAAGTTCCCTCTTCGAAGTCGACTAAGCCGTCGGCTATCGACGTGAGTGAAGATTTTTCTGCAGGTGAAACGAATCGGTTTTCGCCGGTGTTTCCTTGCCGTGAGGCTTATGTGAAGGCCGATGACTCGGCTTGGGATGATAAGGAGATGAGCCTTTCGTTGATGGAGAACTGTTTTCTCTTTGAGGATGCGAAGAAGATTCAGCCCCGGTCTCTTGTGGAGGATTCCCAGGAATTTGCGTCTTGCGCGTATAGGGTGAGTTTTACTTACCCAGTTATGATTTGGTTTATCCTTCTATCTATCATTTGCTTGGTTTTTTGATTTTTCCCTTTCTGTATGCCAGATGAATGTGATCCATAACAAGTGGATTACGAAGCTCGAGAATGCAAGGAAGAAGGCTGAAGCTCTGCAAAAGGCCAATGTTGAGAACAAGGCATTGCGAGCTGAAGTCCAGAGTCTGAAGGGCAAGTTCGATGCTTCCCAGAAAGAGTGTGCCGAATACGGTGCGAATCTGGATGAGGCCCAGAGGTTTGTGATGACTCTTCAAGGTCAGCTTGCCAGTGTGAATCCGAGCTGGGAAGCTGATGCCCAAAAGTCTGTTGAGAGCATCTCGGGGTGGAGGCAGATAGCTTATGGCTGGAAGGAGAGATGCCTTCGTCGTGAGGCTCATCTTGCGTCGTTGATAGAAAACTTTGATGCCTCTGCAGATAGGGTAGCCATCAAAGGTTCCGCTCTTGAGCGTTTTCGTCACGACATGGAAGAGGAGAAGAACGCCGAAGCTGCTCCTTCGAATGTGGAGGCTGACAAGGAACCCTCTCCCCGAGCTGAAGAGAATGCTGGTGCAGCGACCCCAGATCTTCCTGAGGAGCAATCTTGATAGTTATTGTTATATTTGTAATTCTGAGAGTGGTGAGGTTTCTTTTGGTGTTGTAAAACATAATTAGGGAATTCCGACTTCGGTTGGCCCTACATCCGTTATATTTTGCAATCCACTATTTTGACTTTACCTTTGCAGAAATGTATGCTGAATCGAAAATGCTTGGTTCCCGTTACAACTTGTTGTTCAATGTAGGTCAAAATAGATTGTTTTGTAGTATGAATCCCTTGTGGTTTTATTGCTTAACCTTGGTGTGAGGGAATGAAAGATGTCAACCCTTGAAGGTGATCAGGGTAGATAGATTTTTAGAAATTTGGAGTTCCAAGGTCGAGCCACCTGCTCCCCTTCGGCATCAATGAGTGTGTATGCGCCATTTCCTAAGTTGTTTTTGACAATGTATGGTCCTTCCCAATTAGGATTTAGCTTTTCGTCCCCAGGCTTCTTAGTATTTGGGAAAACTTGTCTGAGGACGAGGTCTCCACTTTGAAATTCCCTTGATCGAGTTCCTGTAGATGTGCGCGGTGTCGTTCTGTAAGCCCATAGTACCCTATCGAGTTCTTCTATCCATTTCTCTTTGTGTGCTTCAAGTTTTTTCTTAAGATTATTCATGATAGTCTTGATGGTGGCTTCAGCCTGACCGTTGCTTTGAGCGTAGCGAGGTGTTGAGAGTGCGTGGTTGATTCTCCAATCGAGATAGAATTCCTTGATTACAGTTCCACAGAATTGTTGACCATTGTCGGTGACTAGAGTATGTGGTAGTCCGAATCTGGTGATAATGAATTTCCAGATGAAGTTTTTAACATCTTGTTGGCGTATGCGTCGTAGGGGTATTGCTTCGACCCATTTGATGAAGTAGTCGGTTGCCACAAGTAAGAATCGTTTTTTGGATTTATCCTTTAAGATGGGGTCGACAATGTCGAGCCCCCAGATTGCAAAAGGCTATGGGGTTGAGATTGTCTTGAAATCTCGAGCTGGCTGGTGGATTAATGGTGCAAATCTTTGGCACTTGTCACAGTGTTGGACAAACTTGTCTGAATCTGACTGCATGTATGGCCAAAAGTAACCTTGATTTCTTGCTTTTTGGGCTAAAGACCTAGCCCCTGCATGGTTTCCACATTCCCCGTGGTGGATCTCAGCGAGAATTGTGTGTGCTTGTTTTGGTGGGAGACACCGCAGATGTGGCCCTCGAGTTGACTTTCTGTATAGTCTGTTGTCGAGTAAGATGTAGCTTTTAGCTTTTCGTTCGAGTTTACGTAATTCGAAATCATCATCTGGGTATGTTCCTTTTAAGTAATTGATGATTGGTCCCATCCACGAGTTTTCTATGTCACTTGGTGGGATATCTATGAAGTCTGAAACTTCATTTACCTGATGTATCTGTGCCTCATATGCCGGAGCTGACTGTATGTCAATTTGTATTGTTCGCGGTGACTCGGTGTCGATTTGCGAGGCTAAATATGCCAAGCTATCGGCATGACGGTTGTCATCTCGTGGGACATGTTGAATTTCCCACTTGTTGAAGTAACTTAATAATTTTTTTGTATGTTCCAAGTACAGCTTCAGAGTCTTTTCCCTTGTTTCATAGTCGCCGATAATTTGGCTACTACCAACTGTGAGTCACTTAGGATTCGCAATTCTTTGACCTGTAAAGTTATGGCCATTTGTATGCCAGTGAGGAGTGCCTCGTATTCTGCATCATTGTTGCTTGAGGTGAAATTTAATCGGACTGACTTTTCTATGATGGCGTCGTCCGGTGATATTAGTGTGGCTCCCACCCCTGAGCCATTGGAGTTGTTGGAGCCATCGACATAGAGTTTCCATATTGGAGTTTTTGGTGTTGGTTGGTCAATGACCTCATTATCGGGTATTCATGAGTTGTCGTCGATGGCGTAATCAACCAGGAGGTCGGCCACGATTTGCCCTTTTCTGCTACTTCGCGGAGTGAAAATGAGCTCGTGGTCTCCGAGTTCTTGGGCCCATTTTGCCATTCGTGTAGATTTGTTTCTGGTTTCCAGTACTTGTCGAAGAGGTGCATCTGTGATGACTCTTATTTTGTGTGATTGGAAGTACGGCTTCAACTTTCGTGAGGCGAATAATAAAGCTAAACCTACCTTCTCGAGGCTTGAATACCGAGCTTCGGAAGACAGCAATGTCTTACTGATGAAGTATATTGGTCTTTCTATACCTCTTTCGTCTCGGAACAATACTCCACTAATTGCATGTTCTGATGTGCCGAGGTAGAGCCCCAGCACGTCGCCATCTTGTGGTACCGTGATGACTGGTGGAGTAGCCAAGTATAACTTGAGTTCGTCGAATGCTTGCTGGTATTCAGGTGTCCAGTTATAAGTTGACCCTTTCTTTAGTAGTTGAAGTAGTGGGCGTTGTTTGTCTGATGCCCGGGCTATGAACCTGTTTAAGGCTGCTATCATGCCGTTAAGCTTTTGAACTTGTTTCTTGGTTTTTGGGCTCGGCATCTCAAGTATGGCTTTGATTTTTTTCTGGGTTGGCTTCGATACCCCTTTGTGTGATGAAGTAACCCAAGAATTTTCCCGATGCAACGCCGAACAAACATTTTTCCGGATTGAGTTTCATGTTGTACTCATGAAGTCGGAGGAATGTTTTTTCGAGGTCGGTGACATGGGTAGCTTTGTGCTTGCTTTTGACAATCATATCATCTACGTAAACTTCCATTGTGTTACCAATCATATCGTGGAACATTCTGGTTGCAAGTCGCTGATACGTGGCTCCTGCATTTCTTAGTCCAAATGGCATGACTGTGTAACAAAAGGTACCTTACTCAGTGATGAACGCAGTTTTCTCTTGATCTTCGTCTGCTAGTTTTATTTGATTGTATCCTGAATAGCCATCCATTAAGGAAATGAGTTCGTGACCTGCTGTTGAGTCAACGAGCTTGTCTATTCGAGGGAGAGGAAAGCTATCTTTTGGGCAAGCTTTGTTGAGGTCCGTGAAGTCGATACATACTCTGACTTTACCGTTAGGTTTTATGACTGCGACAATATTAGAGAGCCAGTCAGGGTATGCGACCTCAAGAATGAATTTTGCATCTTTTAACTTTTGTATCTCTGCATTAACTGCATTGGCGAGATGAGCTGCTAGTTTGCGAGCTTTTTGTTTCACAGGCTTTTTGTTGGTATCTACATTTAACCTGTGACAAGCAATAGTGGGATTGATCCCTGGCATGTCGGTATAAGCAAAAGCGAAAACATGTTTATTCATTTTGAGAGTAGCAATAAGTTGTTGTTTTACAATGGGGTCCAAGTTAGCCCCGACATAGACATATTTTGGATCGTCATCCGATCCTATGTTGACCTTTTCACCTTGTTCAATGACAGGTGGGTCGGATGGATGAACAATTTTCTTGCCATTTTGAATTTGTGAGATCTCATCCCCAGTGGGTTGAGTAGATTCTTTGACTGTATTGCAGATTGCAGAGATCATATTGACAGTGGGCTTAGATGAGCTCGCCACTGTTGTGGGGGTATCTACTTTATTAGGGAGTGGGATGACCTCGGGTATGGCATGACATCCATGTGCTTCGATCTGTTCACCTCGTAATTCCATGATACCTCTGGGGCCAGGAAATTTGATGACCTGGTGATATGTCGATGGTACTGCTTTCATTTTATGAATCCATTTTCGTCCGAGAATTGCATTGAACTGAGTAGGGACATCAAGGACGAAAAAGGTGCAATACACAGTCACTTCGTCTTCATTTTCACCAGTTGTCATAGGAAAGCAAATTTCACCTTTTGCCTCAGTTTCGGTCGAGTTAAATGCAAAAAGGGTGACTTGCGGTTTTTGGAGGACCGAGTCGGGCATTTGTATTTGACTGTATGCCTTGTTAAATATTACGTCACAAGAAATTCCGGGGTCGATAAGCACTTTTTTCATTATCCACCCCCCAATGTTGATGTGGACGACCAATGCGTCGTTGTGAGGGAGACATACTTTTTTGAGGTCGAGGTCAGAGAAGACCAGAGCATTGTTACCTGTGACTTGTTTAGCCACAATCGCTTTGTGAGTCAAGTGGAAGGTATGGTGGATGTGATGAATCTTCTGCTTCTTAGAACGAGCTGACCATTCGGGAGGTCGAGCATCCTTGATCATATTGATGGTTCCCTTAGGCTTTTTACCTTTCTCTGTTGAAGCCTTTTGTCGTTTGGCCTCTAGTTTGCTGCGGAGGTCGGGTTCATTTTCGGAGAGGAAGTCATCGAGGTGACCCTCCTCCTTAAGCTTGTGACAGTAAGCTCGTAGAATACGGCAATCTTCAGTGAGATGGTGGCGACACTTATGTAACTTACAGTACGGTTTTCCTTCAATTGGTTCGAGGTCGTGAACTTGAGGCTGGAAGTAATCCTCATCTTTGATGAGGTCAAAGAGTTGATTGTATGAGCACTTGAAGGGATTCGGGAATTTGGATTTGGCATTGGATGTGGCCTTTCCTTTCTATTCTGATCGATTCGTCTTTGGTTTGGAGTAAGTCGACTCTGTTGTTTGGACAACAGCCACTCGTTCTTTGGATTTTATGAGGGCTTCTTCCAGTTTGATGTACTTGTCAGCGCGTACATACAAGTCTTCCAACGTTGCAGGGGCGTCTAGGATAATATTCTTTTCTAGTGTCGTATTGGGGTTGACAGCAGATATGAAGGCCAAGAGACATGAATATTCATCCGGATTCTCGGCTCGCAGGCATTCCTTTTTGAATCTTGACATAAATTTCTTTGTTGTCTCAGTTTCGTCCTGCTTGATACGAAAAAGGGCAGTAACCTCGATTCTTCTCCTCTTGTTGTGGACATATTGGGTGACAAAAAGTGACTCCAGTTGGTCATACGAGGTAATGGACCTTTCGGGCAGTCGATGATACCAATCTATTGCACTCCCACGGAGTGATGCAGAAAACAATCGGCAGAAAATATCCTTGTACTTTGGCCATAGGGCAATGCTTGTCTTGAACTGTAGGACGTGGTCCATTGGGTCTCCACTTCCGTCGTAAGTGGTGAACTTTGGAGGTATGAAGTTTGGTGGTGGTTCCTGTTGTAGTAGGTCATCATGAAGATGTTCGATTTTGTAACGTTCAAGGGTTGTTGATGCTACCTTCTGTGCTGTATTGGCCTTGAGTGAGTCTTGGTGATTCTTGTCGAGTTTTTCTACAATTGGAGGATTCTGTCATGAGCAGCTTGAAGATCAGCCATGGTTGGAGCGGTGGTATTACTGGAGGTGGGTAGGGCAGGGTTGTTGACGGTTGTTGTGACTTCTTCAGTGTTGAGCATATTGGTAGCAACTCCATTGAGCGGTGTACCATTAGTGGTGGTGGCGGTGCTCTTAAGGTGGATGTTTTCAGCCACCAGTCTGTTGATCTGCTCTTGTTGGTCGGTTATTTGCTTCTGGAGTTGCTCAAACTGCTCATTAGTGATTGTTGCCATCGTCGGTTGTCAGGTTATTATTGGTTCATGAATCAGTCGGCGCCAATGTAAATGTAAGTAAATTTGGGTTTAGGTAGGTCGGAGAAGATGATCGGAAAATAGAGGAGGAGGAGACGAAGTTATGAAAATGGCTGAGCTATCTGATTTAGATAGTTACCTACGTATCTGAGAGTGACCAAGTCCCAGAATCAAGCCCACGTAGTTCATATATATATGTGATTAGGACAACGAATAGCTCATTAATTGCCCAACGGTGTGGTCAATTAATGGGCGGATATTTTGGATCTGAAAATATATTGTAACTGAAGAGGATCAAAACGTATAGTGTTTGAATAAAGACGATGTAGGTCGAATGACAGTAGCTCCACGTCGGGTGAGCTCGGATAAAAATAGGCTTATGCCGAATGAAGGCCTTTTAAGGTCGAATTGGATTTGTATTTGTCGTCACGAAGTGAGCTCGAGTAAAAGTAGTGTTACGTCGAGTAAGGTCGAATAGAATTCACAAAGTGAGCTCGAGTAAAAGTAGTGTTACGTCGAGTAAGGTCTAGTAGAATTGGGTTCACGACGAGTTGTGTGAATAGGTATACACAGATGTATCATTGTTACAATAACGTACAGGAAGGAAAGATAGGTATCTGCCTTAAAAATGCTTCAACTCTCTAGCCACACAGCACTACGCCGCTACCATGGGTGGAGCCATAGGGTAAAGAGGCGTACGATAGCTATTGATGGCTTTGTATGGTCATGGCGTCCCTTAAAATTAATGCTCATATACGTACATTAATTGTCCATTCAAAGGTAGGATCTCTCCTTGTCAGTTGTCACAGTCCTTGCAGGCGAACTTAGCATATATATATTTTGCCCCTTGGGCAATGTATTAACCATTTTTGTGAGGTTGGTCAATACATTAATGAAAGATGGTGATCTGTATGATATGAACAATAATAATAAAAGTAGAGACATGAACACCATTGTATACGTGGTTCGACAAGTGTGCCTAAGTCCACGGAGGGGGAGAAAGAAGTTTATTATAGTAGTGGTGGTGATACAAAATGGGAGCTCGATTATGAGGAGAGCTCGAGAGAGATGAGACCTGAGAGGTGAGGTCTCATCATGAGAGATTAGGGAGGTCGTTGATATTGAGACCTTACCATGAGATAGTGGTGAGAGCATTAGACTATCAGACCATGAGAAGATGAGTAGTTTGCCTTTATATTTATAGGCTACAATGTAACTCCATTCTTAGCAATTAATAGGGTAATAATGGGGAAAATATCTTTGTAATAATAAGGCTTATCTTTGGACGACCAATGCGTCGTTGTGAGGGAGACATACTTTTTTGAGGTCGAGGTCAGAGAAGACCAGAGCATTGTTACCTGTGACTTGTTTAGCCACAATCGCTTTGTGAGTCAAGTGGAAGGTATGGTGGATGTGATGAATCTTCTCCTTCTTAGAACGATCTGACCATTCGGGAGGTCGAGCATCCATGATCATATTGATGGTTCCCTTAGGCTTTTTACCTTTCTCTGTCGAGGTCTTTTGTTGTTTGGCCTCTAGTTTGCTGCGGAGGTCGGGTTCATTTTCGGAGAGGAAGTCATCGAGGTGACCCTCCTCCTTAAGCTTATGACAGTAAGCTCGTAGAATACGGCAATCTTCAGTGAGATGGTGGCGACACTTATGTAACTTACAGTATGGTTTTGCTTCAATCGGTTCGAGGTCGTGAACTTGAGGCTGGAAGTAATCCTCATCTTTGATGAGGTCAAAGAGTTGATTGTATGAGCACTTGAAGGGATTCGGGAATTTGGATTTGGCATTGGATGTGGCATTTTCTTTGTATTCTGATCGATTCGTCTTTGGTTTGGAGTAAGTGGACTCTGTTGTTTGAACAACAGCCACTCTTTCTTTGGATTTTGTGAGGGCTTCTTCCAGTTTGATGTACTTGTCAGCGCGTACATACAAGTCTTCCAACGTTGCAGGGGCGTCTAGGATAATATTCTTTCCTAGTGCCGTATTGGGGTTGACAGCAGATATGAATGCCAAGAGACATGAGTATTCATCTGGATTCTCGGCTCGCAGGCATTCCTTTTTGAATCTTGACATAAATTTCTTTGTTGTCTCAATTTCGTCCTGTTTGATACGAAAAAGGGCAGTAACCTCGATTCTTCTCCTCTTGTTGTGGATATATTGGGTGACAAAAAGTGACTCCAGTTGGTCATACGAGGTAATGGATCTTTCAGGCAGTCGATGATACCAATCTATTGCACTCCCACGGAGTGATGCGGAAAATAATCGGCAGAAAATATCCTTGTACTTTGGCCATAGGGCCATGCTTGTCTTGAACTGTAGGACGTGGTCCATTGGGTCTCCACTTCAGTCGTTAGTGGTGAACTTTGGAGGTATGAAGTTTGGTGGTGGTTCCTGTTGTAGTAGGTCATCATGAAGAGGTTCGATTTTGTACCGTTCAAGTGTTGTTGATGCTACCTTCTGTGCTGTATTAGCCTTGAGTGAGTCTTGGTGATTTTTGTCGAGTTTTTCTGACAGTTGGAGGATTCTGTCATGAGCAGCTTGAAGGTCAGCCATGGTTGGGGCGGTGGTGTTACTGGAGGTGGGTAGGGCAGGGTTGTTGACAGTTGTTGTGACTTCTTCATTGTTGAGCATATTGGTAGCAACTCCGTTGAGCAGTGTGCCATTAGTGGTGGTGTTGGTGCTTTTAAGGTGGATGTTTTCAGCCACCAGTCTGTTGATCTGCTCTTGCTGTTCGGCCATTTGCTTCTGGAGTTGCTCAAACTGCTCATTAGTGATGGTTGCCATGGTCGGTTGTCAGGTTATTATTCGTTCACGAATCAGTCAGCGCCAATGTAAATGTTGTTACTTTTGGGTTTAGGCAGGTCGGAGAAGATGATCGGAAAATAGAGGAGGAGGAGATGAAGTTATGAAAATGGCTGAGCTATCTGATTTAGATAGTTGCTTACGTATCTGAGAGTGACCAAGTCCCAGAATCAAGCCTACGTAGTTCATATATATAGGTGATTGGGACAACGGATAGCTCATTAATTGCCCAACGGTGTGGTCAATTAATGGGCGGATATTTTGGATCTGAAAATATATTGTAATTGAAGAGGATCAAAACGTATAGTGTTTGACTAAGGACGATAAAGGTCGAATAAAAGTAGCTCCACGTCGGGTGAGCTCGGATAAAAATAGGCTTATGCCGAATGAAGTCCTTTTAAGGTCGAGTCGGATTTGTATTTGTGGTCACGAAGTGAGCTCGAGTAAAAATAGTGTTACGTCGAGTATGGTCGAATAGAATTGGGTTGACGACGAGTTGTGTGAATGGGTGTACACATTGTATTATAGATTTTTAACTATCTGATTAGATCAATCCATCAATATGTGCAACATTTGTGGTTTTTATATATGACAATTGACTCTTCAATGAAGAAGAATCAGAAGAGAAGGATGAAGTATAAAAGATTAAGAAAGAAAATGAGACAGAACCTTTCTAAAAGAATTGAATGATTGAATCCATCATTTTTCATTTTTCATGTTTTTTGTGTCATGATTCAATTGAATAATTGAATCCATCATTTTTTACGGTTTCGAGGCACATCTAACTCTCTACACCTGCCCTACTTCAAATTTCTAATTTCTTATGCAATTTTAGATACTGTATTTGGATTAATGAGAGTTTATATCTAAATGAGAGAATTTCTTGTTCGTCTTCTTTGATTCATTGATGCAGAGAAATAAAAAGAACAACAAGAGAGACGAGACGAGGGAGGACTTAGGGCTGTTAAATGAACCGAACAGCTCGGCTCGTTATAAAATTTGAGCTCATTTAGATAAAATTCTACTTTTATGTGTAATTTAATTGACTAATTCGAGCTCGGCTCGGGTCAATTCATTAAAAGCTCGGCTCGGGCTCGTTCGTATAGCTAAACGAGCCAAGATTGAGCATAAAATAAAGCTCGTATAAAATTTGGGCTCGGCTCGTTTATAAAAAAACCGAGCGTGAACATACAAAGCTCGGCTCGTTCGATTTAACACCCCTAGAGAGGAGGAGTCAGCCTTAATATATAGAAAATTAAACACATGGCGAGTTATTATTTGTGAAAGGAAAAAAAAAAAATATCAGCTCAGCTCGGCTAATTCAGCCATATTGTAATTCCTTAATTGTTAAGATAATTTTTTTGTCAAACTACTTTCTTAAGGATTAGCAATAGTATCAAACTAGATCTACGCCGGAGATATTGAGCAGAGAAGTGTGTATAGTCTTGAGTAAACCGAACCTCTCCGTTAATTAATAGCCTAATTGAAGAGATATTTTTTTAGGGATATTTTTTGCTTTAATAGTGAGAGTATAAATGTATGATAGATTTTAGGGGTGGAAATCAGACGGAACGGATCGAAAATGGTATACTTGGAAAAAATAAATTGAAAATCGGAATAAAAAAAAATTCCAATTTTATTCCAATTTTTTTGGAACAACAAAATTCATTTCAAGTTTGGAAAAAAATAAATTCGGATAAATAAACATTGCCATGAGAGGAGTTTCTAAGGATATTGTCCCGTACCTAGAGGATTTTCAGTTTGGGGTTGGTGTGCCTGGTGGAGCAGAGGCAATTTTGCATGCTGTTAATCGGTTGGTTTATGCCAACAAGGATGACACATCGCTTTCTATGCTGCTTGTGGACTTTCAGAATGCCTTCAACCTTGTTGATCGGTCTGCTATGCTACGGGAGGTACGCAATCATTGTCCATCTATTGCTCTATGGGGAATACCTCTATTGTCAACCTGCTCGATTGTATCTAGGGTCTACTCATATTTGGTCAGCAGCTGGGATACAGCAGGGGGACCCTTTGGGGCCTCTTCTCTTTGCTTTGGTCTTGCATCCATTGATACACCGCATTCAGTCAGAATGCCACTTGGAGTTGCAGGCATGGTACTTAGAAGATGGTACTCTGATTGGTCGTACAGAACATGTGGCTAGAGTTATTCGTATCATTCAGGAAAGAGGACCATCTCTTGGGCTCGTGCTTAATGTGTCTAAGACAGAGTTGTTCTGGTCTTCTGTTGATCCTGACTGCTCCTATCCAGATATCTTTCCGGTTGGTATATCATGTCCTCAGCGAGGGGTTAAGTTGCTTGGAGGGGCTGTCAGTATTGATGCATCATTTATTGTGGGTAATGTTCGTCAACGAGTGGATAAGACACTTCAACTTATGGATTTATTACCACAGCTAAAGGATCCGCAGTGTGAGTTGGCACTTTTACGTTCTTGTATGGGATTATCTAAACTTACCTTTGCTCTCCGTACTTGCCCCCCTGACTATGTTCAGGAAACAGCCGAATGGTTTGACCACAAGCTTCGTGCAGCCCTTCAAAATATTGTGGTTTCTGATGGACCTGGTTTTGGCGATCTACAGTGGCGTATGACAACCCTCCCATTGCGTATGGGTGGACTTGGTATCTATTGTGCTACTGATGTTATGAAGTTTGCTTTCGTAGCTTCACGTACGCAAACCAAGGATCTCCAAGACCACATTCTTCGAGGTTGTGACACTCCACCTATGGGTAATGTTTTCGATACTGCCATTGCTAGTTTACATCTTTCTATACCTGATTTTGATCTCAGTAATCTTGCCCCAACTGCTACCGTCCCCTTCAGACCCCAACATGTCTTGGCAGAAGCATACTACAACAGGATTAGTTCTGGTCTTGAGAGGGAATTTGAGTTGTCAGCTAGACAAAAAGCCGTGATTGGATGTGTGCAGTCAGAACATGCCAAAGATTTTCTCCTTGCTATCCCGATGGAAGGGCTTGGACAACGCATGACGCCTGTAGAATATCGTGCCATTCTTCGTTATTGATTGATGATCCCTCTATATTCAGATGGTGAGATTTGTCCAGTGTGCAAGAAGAGTAGACTTGATGCTTTCGGGGACCATGCGGCCCATTGTAAGCATTACCCCGGCTTCAAGTACAGGCATGACCACGTTAGAGATATCTTGTGTGATGTGTTCTGGCGGGCTGGCGTACAGGTTAAGAAGGAGGCTCCTGTTAACTTTCTTACTGATCCTAAGGAAGGAAGATCAACATTACGTCCTGCTGATATTCTGGTCTACAACTGGTCTGAAGGTAAACATGCGTGTGTTGATGTTACAGGGGCGTCTCCGATGGTGGGGCTGAGTGCTGGGATTTTTGAGGTGGGGCTAGCAGCTAGCAATGCAGCAGCGGCAAAAGTGGAGAAACATGACGGAGCTTGTAGGGCTAACCAACATAGTTTCATCCCCTTTGCGTTTGACACATTTGGATTGCTAGGCTCAGAAGCAGTTGAGCTCCTCAGGAGAGTGCAGAAGATAATGGATAGCAACGTGATGACTGCAGGTTCGAACGAATATGTATTTAGGAGAATCGGGTTTGCTATCCAGAAAGGACTTGCCGCGCAGTTTGTAGCGCGTTTGTCCTCTACTTTTGTGTAATTCGTTGAGCTTATCAATAAAATTTTATATTCCAATAAAAAAAATAAACATAAAAAAAAATCGAAATTCTAAATTAAAAATATATCGAAATTAATTAAAATTCTAAATCGAAAATGGTGGCCATGATCCGTTTTGGAAACTTGAAAATCACGTACTCTATATACTGAGCTGAGATACCATATTTGTTTATTGGGGTATTTTTGTTTAACATAGTAACATACCACCCCAATGATGGATCAAAGTTTTGGAGTATAATACTTTATTAAACATAATTACACCGCAATAATTTACTATTATATTAATGTTTTGTTGAATTATATATTGATATTTGATTACATAAAAATTTGAGACTAACTATAATTTGCTATTGAGTCCTCATATGATTTTAAACTTGATATATCGTTTTTATGTCTTTATGTGTTGGTATTATATTGTATGAACTCAGGAATATAACATACACATTACAGAAATAGAGAATACACTAACTCAAACAGAAAACAAATAATATAAGTATTAAATGAATTCAGTAAACAGTAACACTTACCATAGGTGAAAATATCGTGCGTGCCGGGCGGATATTCGCGATATTTTCCGTTTTTTCAGAGATCGGCACGGTACGGATCACGGCATATATTCGGATATTAAAACACCCCATGCCGGTCGGCATTTATCGGATATTCGCGGCATAAATCGGCAAAAACCGATATTTATCGAAATTTTGGAAATTTTCGATTTTAAAATTAACACATTTATTTTTAATCCCCCCGAACTAGAATTTTCGATGAGATTATCAAAAAAAGGTCCAAAAGGCACTAGACGTTACAATGCAACATTTGCATGACCTGGTGTACGTCCACTACAACTTAAGGCTGAAAGCAAAACATGCAAGAAGGGTGGCAGAAATTGACAAAGATTTAGTTGACCTGACTGAATTGTATCCCGCTGATGATAATGATGATGCACCGATGGATTGGATCGTTAACGAAGATGAACTTGATCTTGAACTGGATCAAGCACCTCGGATCCCAAACGCGGAAATTGCTACGAGGCTTAATGTAAGGGTCGAAGACAATATTTTGCCCGAAGAACCACGACACACAATGTTTGACGTCCGTGATTCTCCTGATGACCCCGTTGGGGACCATCCCAATATTCGTGGTGATGGTAGTGACCTGTTCAGAAGTAAATCAGTTCTACGTTCACGTTCACCTTCCGATAATGATGATGGAGATGGTGACCAAAACGTAGATGTTGGTCGTCAAAGGGGAAGATCAGAAGCCAGTGATTCACTAAGAGAACGCACCCCAGAAGCGATTCGTTTTACGGGGGAGTCTCAATTTCTTTTTGCCACCCAAGATGAAGACCATGCTGGATGGCAACAACCAAGAGAAGGAAAACGACCTCGACAGAAAAGACCGCATCCTAAAACGGAAACAGAATCATCTAGGGTATCTTCCCAAGGTTCATGGGACATTCCTGACCAGTTTTCTTCCCAAGGTTCGTGGAACCTTCCTTATTCTCAAACCAACATCCAACCTACCTATGTTTACCCTCATTTTTCTTATGGTAACATGGGAACCTCCCAAAGTGATGATTCCAGTGTACCATCCTACCAAACCCAACCAGATGACAGTGGTTCTTGGTTTCCTAATATAGGGAGTTGGTTGGCCCCAATGACAAGTGGGTCCGACGTGCAGTCAGCCGATACATTAATGCCGGTTCAACAATACTCGAGATTTCCTATCTTTGAATCATTTGCTCCGTATTGTATGGATCAAGATGCATATGATATGCATATTGACCAATTCAGGTCGTACGAGCAAACAATGTCATGGGAATATTACTGTACTGAGTTCGTCCCCACACGTATGCGACTCGAAGCTCATCGGTTTGACAAGGGGCGTCTATCATTCTGGGGTTAGCATGTCTTTTATTTTGATTATTAAAATAAAACCATGGGTTGAGTTGTAATGAGGTTGTTTGTGTTTAGTTCTTGTATTGTAAACATATAAAATTTCTATGAATATCCGCCCGATATTTACGATTTTTTCACCTATGAGTAAAACTATCTTGTGTAATAGTTTCGTCTTAGCTTCTTTGTATGATTTGTCGTGTGTTTAATTTGTAATGTATGTTTTTCTTTTAATTATAAGTTTATATATCGAAATCCGCGAAAAAACACGTAAAGTGCAGAAAACCTCCCAATTTGCCGAATTTTTCGCGAATATTCGCGAATATCCGCGGCATAAACCGATTTTTTCGAATTTGCCGAAGCAATACAATCCGACACATGAGGTCGGATATCCGCGATATTTTTCGGTTTTTGGGGGATCGGATATCCGCCCCTAAACGATATTTTAGCCTATGACACTTACTACACAACTTGAGGATTTAAGGAGATGAACAGAGGCTTGCCGAGGCAATATCTTTAAGACAATATTACGTCCCTGCTACTGGTGCACACAGGTACTAGACGATAGTCTCCCTAGATACAACTGTTTTGCACTCTGCTAGACTGCACTGTAATAGCAGAGTTCTGGCAAACAAACAAGAAGAACACTTCGAATTCCTTTAAGAGAGAGAGAGAGAAGCAGACTTAGTCTAAATTAATTGTGTGCTTACTGGCCAGAACAACACTCAATTTATAGGCTAAGTCGTGCTTGTTCACAACAGACACACACCTGTTAGAAAACGTCTTTTCTCAACAGGCACAACTCTTGGCAGACTTAATGAAACGTTTCAGTCCCATTGGACGTACTGTTTCATTTTGAACAAACACATCTGTTAGAGTAAAGATATAATATGATCCAGTGAACCCAATCACAACTTAACTAAATAAGAGGTGGACCAAAAAGATAAGTTAACTTATCAACCACCACATAGCCCAAGCCCAAGGCCAGTCGATCGGACGGACGGCGGTGGCGCGCGTGTGGTGGACCACTAAGTGTATAGCCTTGCGCTATCGCGCGAAAACTTGGTAACCCAAAGGGCTACACCCTTAGTGTAATAATTTTGTATTTAAACATCTTTACTCACTTCCCACTACTCATGTGGGACTAAGTGCATGTAAACTACACTTGTACATTCAATTAAGGAAATAGTCTGACAAGGTCTGCTAGGCCTGTTTCTCCAATAATCCCTCACATTGAATGAATTTCGTCTACAAATTCTCAAAGCTTCTTCGAAGAGTATGTTGGAATAGCATTGCCTCGGGATAGATAGATATTTCACTTTGAACCTTCTGTAGCATAGACCTATCGGATTTACTTAGCTAATCAGTGAAATATTTCATCTTGAACTGTCAGCTGTTGGTGTAAACCAAGACAATAACTCATGCACAATGTTTTCCCGATTCTTGTTTAATTCTCGGTTGTGTTCATTTTAGCCCTGAACAATCTTAGGTTCTACGAGTGCTGCTAGAGATATTCTGCCTCTAAGAAATCTCATAGAGCCGACCCAGCTCTAACTAACATAGGTGACCGCTCCTATTAAAGGTATCCTACTATACCCCACTTGTATTTCACAAGATATAGGCGTCATTAAAAGCATAGCTTAACCTGTACGACACTGTAGGTTACACTTGTTGCATCATGGCGGGAATGGGAAAGAGAAAATCTCCCAAGTGCTCCTAGTGAGTTACTCAGAACTGGTTGTCCTGTTGAACTTAGTCTGTGGGATCTCCAGTCGCTAGGTTAGGTTTTCGTATAAGGTAACTCGTGGTTATTGAGGCGTTAGCCCCATTCCCCTCGATGCGCAGTCAATTTTCTCTCTAGATAAACCTTTAGTAAATGGATCTGCTAGGTTATCTTTTGATTTCACATAATCAATGGAAATAACTCCATGTGAGAGTAACTGCCTCACGGTATTATGTCTACGACGTATATGTCATGATTTACCGTTATACATAAAGCTTAGAGCTGCTTGGTTGTCACAATGGATACATATGGTCGACACAGGTTTCGGCCATAATGGGATATCTTCTAAGAAACCCCTAAGCCACTCAGCTTCTTCACCGGCTTTTCTAAAGCTATGAATTCAGATTCCATTGTGGATCTTGCTATGCAAGTTTGCTTGGCAGATCTCCATGATACTGCACCACCACCCAGAGTATACACATACCCACTTGTTACCTTGAATTCTCCTGTATCAGAAATCCAGTTTGCATCAATATAACCTTCAACAACACTTGGATATCTTCCATAGTGTAAGGTATAGTTAGGTGTATCTTTTAAATACCCTAATACTCGCCGAAAAGCAGCCCAGTGTTTTTGGCCTGGATTACTTGTAAACCGACTTAGTTTACCAACTGCATAGGCAATATCACGTCGTGTACAATTCTTAACGTACATTAAGCTACCAATGATTCGAGAGTACTCGAGTTGATCAATGATAGGACCATTATTTTTATGTAACACCATATTTGGAACAAAAGATGTATTTGTCTTTTTAATTCTATGATGTTTGAACCTTTCTATCATTTTCTCAATGTAATGAGTTTGAGATAGCCCAATTCCATTAGGTGTTCGAATAATCTTAATTCCCAAGATAACATCTGCCACATCTAGATCTTTCACTTCAAAGTTGTTTTTGAGCATCTTCTTCGTAGACTTGATAACTTCACTATTAGTCCCGAAAATGAGCATGCCATCGACATATAAACAAACAATGACGTAAGCCTCGCCTACTTTCTTGAAATAGACACACTTGTCACATTCATTGCTTTGGAACCCATTCTTGATCATGACTCCATTAATGGTTATATGCCATTGTTTTGGAGCATGTTTAAGACCATAGAGGGATTTAACCAGTTTACACACTTTGTTTTCTTTTCCCTTGATTTGAAAACCTTTTGGTTGTTCCAAATAAATCTCCTCCTTTAAGTCACCATATAAGAATGCAGTTTTGACATCCATTTGATGTACTTCCATATTAAATATGGCTGCAATCGCGATTAACATTCTAATTGATGTTATCCTCGTTACTGGTGAATATGTGTCAAAATAGTCTAAGCCCTCCTTTTGACGATACCATTTTGCTACTAGTCTAGCTTTATACTTATCAACTGAACCATCTGGTTTCAATTTTTGTTTGAATATCCACTTATACCCTATGGTTTTACTTCTTGGTGGAAGATCAACCAATTCCCAAGTATTGTTGCTTTGAATGGATTCAATCTCATTCGCAATTGCTTCCTTCCAAAGTGGAGCATTAGGAGAAGACATTGCTTCTTTATACGTCTTAGGTTCAGTTTCTAACATATAAGTTAAAAAATCTGGACCATATGACTTCGAAGTTCTTGCCCTTTTACTACGTCTGGGCTCTTCTAATTCAGGCTCATCTAAATTGTCATCTGGTTCATTTGTTTCATTAGACACCTCATGTGTCCGTTTTGAAGTTTTATCTGCGTGATCTTTTCTATGAGGAAAGATATTCTAAAAGAATATAGCATCACGAGATTCAATAATAGTGTTGACACTTATGTCACTATTTTCAGATCTAAATACCAAAAATCTGTATGCACTACTATTTTGGGCAAAGCCAAAAAAGTAACTATCAATTATTTTAGGACCAAGTTTGGTTCTCTTCGGTGGTGGAACCATAACTTTGGCAAGACACCCCGACACTTTAAGGTATTTATAGTTGGGTTGTCGTCCTTTCCATAACTCATATGGAATGGTTTCATTTTTCTTGTGTGGTACTCTGTTTATATGTGATTAGACATATGTAAAGCCTCCCCCCACAAGTTCTCAGGTAGACCAGAAGTTATAAGCATGATATTAATCATATCTTTTAGAGTTTTGTTCTTCCTTTCAGCAACACCATTTTGCTGAGGTGAGTAGGGTGCTGTGGTTTGATGGATTATTCCATTTTCAGCACAGACTTGTACGAATGGAGATTCGTAATACCCCCTCTATCAGATCTTATGATCTTGATTTTCTTTTCTAACTGATTCTCAACTTCAGTTTTGTACTGTATGAAAGCACTTAAAGCCTCGTCTTTACTGTTAAGTAAATATACATAACAATAGCGAGTACAATCATCAATACATGTGATAAAATACTTTTTCACACCTCGAGTTGGAATAGATTTAAAATCACATAAATCAGTATGTATTAAGCCTAATGGCTCAGTACTTCTCTCAACCGAATGAAAAGGTTGTTTAGCAAACTTTCCTTCCACACAAGTCTCACACTTATGTGTTTTCTCTATGTCAAATTTAGGAATTAATCCTAAACTTACTAGTTTCTTCATTTTTCTGTAATTAACATGACCCAATCTATCATGCCATAAATGTGGTGACTCAAGCAAGTAAGAAGAATTAATCTTATTCATAGAATCAGAGTACATAATTGCCTTGTTGGTTTCAACAACGACTAAATTTGCCTTAAAGAGGCCATCGATTAGATATCCCTTGCCCACATACACCCCACCTTTGGTCAGCACAAACTTATCTGACTCAAAGACCATTTTGAAACCTTTCTTGCTAAGGACAGAACCAGAAACTAGGTTCTTCCTAATCTCATATACATGGAGAGTGTCATTGAGAGTGACTTTGTGTCCAGAAGTGAATTTCAGAACCACTTTTCCATAGCCTTCAACCATTGAAACTGCAGAATTGCCCATAAAAAGCTTTTCTTCATGCTCCAACTTCTGATAGGTAGAGAATAGGCTATTGTCAGCACAGATGTGGCGGGTAGCCCCAGTGTCTATCCACCATTCATTGGTATTAGATACCAAGTTCACTTCAGAAACCACCGCATACAGGTGCATGTTGTCAATCTCCCTGGATATGTCAGTCATGTTCGCCTCAGGAGCCTTTTCGTCTTTGCGGCACCTGCAATCTTTGGCCAAATGACCTTTCTTACCACAAACAAAACAGCTTCCCTTGAACTTTTTCTGACCTTTGTCCTTGGGTGCATTTGTTGGACTAATTCTTCTTCCTCTTCTTAGAGGAAGTCTTACTTTGCTTTGAGGTCTCCACCACATGTGCCTTAGCCTCAAAAATACTTCGGTTTTCAGTACCCCTGTTGTCCTCTTCAATCTTTAGTCGCACTATCAGATCATCCAGACTCATTTCCTTGCGCTTATGTTTCAGATAATGCTTGAAATCTTTCCAAGAAAGAGGCAGTTTCCCAATGAGTGCTTCCACTTGAAAAGTCTCACCAATTACATGGCCCTCAGCATGGACTTCATGTAAGATGATCTGGAGTTCTTGGATTTGGTTAGAAATAGACTCATTTCCTTGCACTTATGTTTCAGATAATGCTTGAAATCTTTCCAAGAAAGAGGCAGTTTCCCAATGAGTGCTGCCACTTGAAAAGTCTCACCAATTTCATGGCCCTCAGCATGGACTTCATGTAAGATGATCTGGAGTTCTTGGATTTGGTCAAAAAGACTTGGAATCAATCATTTTGTAGTCCATAAATTTATCGACCACAAATTTCTTGAGACCGGCATCTTCAGTCGTATATTTCTTTTCCAGAGCCTCCCACAATAATTTGGCAGTAACAATAGGTTTATAAACCTTGTACAACACTTCGTCAAGCGAGTTCAGAACATAATTGTGACAAAAAAAATCAGAGTGCTTTCATGCTTCAATAGCCTGGAATACTTCCTTGTCTGTTTCAGCGGTCTGACCAGGTTTGGGCTTAGGAATATCTTTAGATAAGAACTTCGCCAAACCGAGGGTGGTCAGATAGAACAACATCTTGCTCTGCCATGTCTTGAAATCCACACCCTTGAATTTCTCTGGCTTGTCTTGAGGAGTGATGATCTTGATCTTAGTCATATCAAACACTTCAGTAGTCTTCAAAGAAGAACTGCTCGTCATTTTTTCCTATTATTATCACACAAAAACCAACTTTTAATATTGTCTTAAGTCTGTTGGTATTATATTGTATGAACTCAGGAATATAACATACACATTACAGAAATAGAGAATACACTAACTCAAACAGAAAACAAATAAGTATTAAATGAATTCAGTAAACAGTAACACTTACTACACAACTTGAGGATTTAAGGAGATGAACAGAGGCTTGCCGAGGCAATATCCTTAAGACAATATTACGTCCCTGCTACTGGTGCACACAGGTACTGGACGATAGTCTCCCAAGATACAACTGTTTTGCACTCTGCTAGACTGCACTGTAATAGCAGAGTTCTGACGAACAAACAAGAAGAACACTTTGAATTCCTTTTAGAGAGAGAGAGAGAAGCAGACTTAGTCTGAATTAATTGTGTGCTTACTGGCCAGAACATCACTCAATTTATAGGCTAAGTCGTGCATGTTCACAACAGACACACACCTGTTGGAAAACGTCTTTTCTCAACAGGCACAACTCGTGGCAGACTTAATGAAACGTTTCAGTCCCATTGGACGTACTGTTTCATTTTGAACAGACACATCTGTTAGAGTAAAGATATAACATGATCCAGTGAACCCAATCACAACTTAACTAAATAAGAGGTGGACCAAAAAGATAAGTTAACTTATCAACCACCACATAGCCCAAGCCCGAGCATGATCCCGAACACGAGCCGAGACGAGCCAGACGGCGCGCGTGTGTGGTGGACCACTAAGTGTATAACCTTGCGCTATCGCGCGAAAACTTGGTAACCCAAAGGGCTACACCCTTAGTGTAATAATTTTGTATTTAAACATCTTTACCCACTTCCCACAACTCATGTGGGATTAAGTGTAAACTACACTTGTACATTCAATTAAGGAGACAATCTGACAAGGTCTGTCAGACCTGTTTCTCCAACATTATGTACGTTATTTTCAAAAATGAGACGTAGTTCCAGGAGTAGTTGGATCGGATTAACAATCGGAAAAATCGGATCGAATTCACAGGAGTAGTTCTAATTTCATTTTATCTTTTTTTTTTTTTTTTGAAAAAATCAGAAATCGAAAATTCAAAAATTAGAATTGGAACTACTCCTGTGAATTTTCCGATTGGAACTATATTGATAATTCAGAAATTGGGATTAGTATTTCTTTGGAACTAGATTAAACAAAAATTGGATAAAAAATCGAAAAAATCAAAAAAAAAATCGGCAGAAATTTACACCCCTAATAGATTCCAAAGAAAAAGAAAGAAAATTCAGGTGATGGGTTTTGAGATTGCTAGATTGAAAAGGACTTAACCCATGCTTTTGAAGCTGTGTCGTGGGTTTGTGGGCATCAACTGGTGGTGGGTACGAGGCTTACATTACTTCTTTTTCGCATTATTATTGTATGTACCAACTCAGTCTGTCTTCAATTATACTTTGAGGTGTCCCTTTTAGTTCATCTTCTTTGAATGTATTTGCAAAATTTTATGTAAAATTTACAGTACCATTGAAGTATTAATAATTGAAGTATTAATAATGCTTAATGCACATCACATAGGCTTCAAGGTTACAACTTACAATAGACCTTTTTTTTTTTTTTTTTTTATTTAAATAAAGACTTACAATTAATAGACTTAACAGTTTGTTACTTAAGGCAATCATATAGGTCCAATATATAGAAAAATGTACACAACCCCAAAGTCTGGAAAGTCATCAAAGTTATGGACAGGAGGGGTCATTTGGTGGATCATATGGGGTCACTCAACGTGCATAACTCATGGAACATTGATGTTCAAGATGTTATATATGGGACGTAGTTGGTCATTTTGTGATGAGGTAGGCATGTGATGAGATTGAGGATTGAGATTCTTCTTTGTTTTTAAATTTTGAAAGTTGTTTTTTTCACACAAAAGAAGAACAACAAGAACAACAACTGCTACAACTTACTCTACTATTATTCCTACCTTCTCCCTAAAGCAACAAATATAATCTTCTCATGGAAGGCTACATCATCGATCCCTATTTTATCCACACATCATTGGGTGTCTAGCTATGAAATGTAAAAGCATATACTCTAGCTTTGTCATCTCCATACAGTTTGGACCCCATGTGTATGTTACTCATAAGTCTTATCTACTGTCGCTGCAAAGCTTCAAACTCAACTCTCCATTGTGTCATCATAATTCACCTAGGTTGGATATGATATGATGATCAATTGATCATACTACCAGTAGTCCAGTACCAACTAACCAATTTCATATTTTCCGTAAATGTAGGTAAATGTTGGTAAGAAACGAGTCGGAGAAGAAGATCGGAAAGCAGAGGAGGAGGAAATAGGTTTATGAAAGTGGTTGAGCTATCTGGTTTAGATAGTTGCCTACGTATCTGAGAGTGACCAAGTCCCAGAATCAAGCCTACGTAGTTCATATATATAGGTGATTGGGACAACGGATAGCTCATTAATTGCCCAACGGTGTGATCAATTAATGAGCGGATATTTTGGATCTGAAAATATATTGTAAGTGAAGAGAATAAAAACGTAAAGAGTTTGAATGAGGACGATGTAGCTCGAATAAAAATGGCTCCACGTCGAGTGAGCTCGAATAAAAATAGGTCTGTGCCGAATGAGTGTATTTTAAGGTCGGATGGTCATGAAGTGAGCTCGAGTAAAAATAGGGTTACGTCGAGTGAGTTCGGATAAAATTGGGTTCACGACGAGTTGTGTGAATGGGTATACACATTATCTACACTTATTTATAAGTCACATCATATCTCTTGTTATTATTAAGGAAGATAAACAAAAATATGAATATGTTTTTCTTGGACAGATTAATTAAGTAGTTAATTAGTCACTTAAAGTTTTAAAATATTAGGAATAAAATCTTAGCATTAGTTGAATGTTTAATCTTATTAAAGGTGAAGTAAGATATCATAATTCAATTCATACAGCAAAGCAAAAGATATCATTGCTAGTTGCTACCATATGGCAAGACATCATGGCATTAGCGTTGAAGATATGTATATTTGCTGTAACCAGTTCTTTTTTTTTTTCTACTGGCCTGCTCCACCAACCTTATAGATACTTTTTAATGAGTTATTTTTACACCATTAATCAACTTAATAATGATTACAATCAAGAATTCAATGCAGGTCATTGAGTTTATTGTTACCATGCATGTTTAGGTTCACCAAGTCAATTTTGTTGTATTTTTGTATATATATGTAAGTTTTGAACAAAATCATAAGTAGTGTAATGAATTAATTTGATCTGGTTAGCCCTCTTGCATGAGTACCATGACAAATGGTATAGACATTTCATATTTTGTTGTGCATTGGTCAAGTAAACTAAGCTAGCTATTTCCAAATGGGACCAGATTGGCAAGAAATGTTATGATCAGAAAAGAAAAAGAAATACTAGTACATGATGTGTGTATATTTGTCCTTTTGTTTTCCCAGGAAATGGAATGTGGAGGCAAAGAAATATCTACAGTATTTCTTACCAAAAGACATCTACATGACAAGTGACTAAGAAAAAGTTATAGGTAGAGGACTTGAGATACATATTCGTTGGATGGGTGATCGACCTGACCTGTCAAAGGAATGGTTTTATGGATTGGACCAAGTCATCAATGTGTGTATGTAGCCGGCCGTCAAAACTCATGGGATGTCCTCACAAATTAACCACAGCATACAAATTACAAGGTCGTAATCTCTCCATGGTTTTGCATTCATATGGACTAGAATTATTTGGTTTGGGGTATCAAATGCAAAATATAAAATGGAATTAATTTTACTTGAAATTTATATTTTCATATATTTTGTGTGGACTCATTTAGCCTTGATTACCGTATTTCCTTTTTATTATATAGGACACCAAAATGACACCAGAGCACCAGCCCACAAAGCTTAGCCTATATATTGGTGTTGGAACTAGACTAATTACAGTAGTAGCTTGTCAGAGACTGAGTGCATGCCAAGTGTTTGATCTCCTCAGTCAACACTACTGCCGGATCAGCTGCACTGCACACCATAGTTCTGTATTAGGTAAACAATCTTGATTAGTCAAACATTAAAGTGCAAAATCTTCGTATTAAAATCTCAGATTAACCTTCCCTAATTCACAGGTAACCTTCTGTCCTCACAAGTCACAACAAAGATAGATAACTGGGTCCAATAATCCATCTCTCTCTGACTCTCTCTCTCTTCTCTCTGTGTTGTATTGCCGTTTTCTCCAATAATAAATTCACATTTTTGTCTTAAAAGAAACGTTTCCACTGCACAGTCACCACTCATCACTATTTCCTCTACTTTCAGCTTTTCTCTTTCTTTCCCTTTTCACCTCGTGATACCTTCTTTCTCTCTCTCTCTCATGGCTTCTTCTTCTTCTTCACCTCGAAGAAGAAAACCCACCTTTTAACAAAAAAACCCATTTCTCCCCAAAACCCATCTTTCAACAATGGCTTCTTCTTCTTCTTCTTCTTTTGTTTTAATTTTAATTTTGTGCTGCTCAATAATTCTTTTACTGAGTCAACTCACTAACTCAGAATCGATTCAAGAAAAACAAGCATTACTCTCATTTCTCAACCAAACACCACATGAGAATCGTCTTCAATGGAACTCATCCGATTCAGCTTGCAATTGGATCGGAGTTGAATGTAACTCAAACAACTCAACTGTTTACTCACTTCGTCTTCCTGGAGTTGGTCTTGTTGGTCAAATCCCAGTCAATACACTCGGTCGTTTAACTCAACTCCGAGTTCTTAGTCTCCGATCTAATCGTCTTTCCGGTAAACTTCCCACCGATTTCTCTAACATAAAACTTCTCCGTAGTCTTTATCTTCAAGACAACAATTTCTCTGGTGAGTTTCCAACGAGTTTAACAACATTAACTCGGTTAACTCGTTTAGACATTTCATCAAACACTTTCACTGGTAATGTACCTTTTTCTATCAATAATCTTACAAAATTAACAGGTCTTTTCTTAGAGAAAAATGCCTTTTCTGGTTCACTTCCAAGTATTAATGTTGATGGTTTAATTAGTTTCAATATTTCTCAAAACAATCTTAATGGTACTATACCAAGAACTCTATCTAAATTCCCACAATCTTCTTTCTCAAACAATCTAAATCTTTGTGGAGATCCTTTACCTCCATGTAACAGTTCTTTTTTCCCTTCCCCATCACCTTCTCCATCAAATTCTCCATCAAAACAAGTCAAGAAATCATCAAAAAAGTTATCTAAAGCAGCAATTATAGCAATTGCAGTTGGTTCAGCTTTAATTCTACTTCTATTATTGTTAATTTTGATTCTTTGTTGTAAAAGACGACGAAACAAACAACCCCCAAAATTACCTAAACCAATACCAAGATCAGTTCTTACAGAAACAGGTACAACATCATCTTCAACTAAAGATGAAATTGGAGTTGGCGTTTCAGAATCAGAAAGAAACAAATTAGTATTTTTAGATGGTGGTGTTTATAGTTTTGATTTAGAAGATTTATTAAGAGCTTCTGCAGAAGTATTAGGGAAAGGAAGTGTGGGTACTTCTTATAAAGCTGTATTAGAAGAAGGAACAACTGTTGTTGTTAAGAGATTGAAAGATGTTACTGTTACTAAAAGAGAATTTGAGTTGCAAATGGAATGTTTAGGGAAGATTAAACATGAAAATGTGCTTCCTTTGAGAGCTTTTTACTTCTCTAAAGATGAAAAACTTCTTGTTTGTGATTTCATGAATGCTGGAAGCTTATCTGCACTTCTTCATGGTATGTTTTCTTTCTTCTTTAAGCATTGTTTCATGTTTAACAGTAATAGCTTGAACACAACTTTAATGGAAAATATCACATTTATGATTATTTTTTTTACATCTAATTATAGAATATTGGGCATTTATTAGGGTATTTTTGTCCTTTTAAATATAATAAGAGCATGTTTGTATATAAAAACTATTAAATTTGTCCAGGGTGTGAATATCCTCTCATAATGTTTTACTGCCTGGCACACACTAAAACTACATATATTTACTTGTGTGCCACTAATATGCCCTACAAGAGGACCTACATTCTTGTAGTGTTAAATGACAATAGTGCCCTTTTCATTGAGAGAGAATATGTGGTACATTTGTTTCCCAAATTACAACATTTCTACCTAATAAACACATTTTTTTGTATTATGTATAATTTGGATGGATATATATATTTTCGGGTTAGTAATGTATTGGTGATGGTTTTTGCAGGCAGTAGAGGTTCAGGTCGAACGCCACTTGACTGGGACAACAGGATGAAAATTGCAATTAGTTCAGCAAGAGGGCTTGCTCACCTCCACTTGTCAGGAAAGATTGTGCATGGCAACATTAAGTCATCTAACATCCTTCTTCGATCTGATCTTGATGCTTGTGTTTCGGATTATGGATTAAACCCACTCTTTGGTACATCCACACCACCTAACCGCATTGCAGGCTACCGAGCACCCGAGGTGGTGGAAACTCGTAAAGTTACATACAAGTCGGATGTGTACAGCTTTGGTGTATTGTTATTAGAGTTGTTAACTGGTAAAGCACCAAATCAAGCTTCATTAGGTGAAGAAGGGATTGATTTACCAAGATGGGTACAATCTGTAGTAAGAGAAGAATGGACAGCTGAAGTGTTTGATGTAGAGTTGATGAGGTTCCATAACATTGAAGAAGAGATGGTTCAGTTGCTTCAGATTGCAATGTCTTGTGTATCTACAGTTCCTGATCAAAGACCGTCAATGCAGGAAGTGGTTCGAATGATTGAGGATTTGAATAGAGGTGAAACAGATGATGGTTTACGTCAATCATCTGATGATCCTTCAAAAGGGTCAGATGGCCATACTCCACCTGAAGCAAGAACTCCTCCAGCAACTCGCACACCATAATGTCTCATTATTGAAGGTGATAAAACAGGAAAACCAAATGCTTATTATTAGTGAACCCGAAAATGGCTGTTTTTTTTATCATTTTTTTTTTTTTCTGAAAATTTCCCAATCCGTGATTTTGTAATTCTGTGTTTCTTTTTTATCATTTTGGGAATGATTTTTTTTTTTTTTAAGGTCTGGAATTGTTTAGAAGGAAAATTCCAAAATCCTATTGGAATTTGGAAGATGTAATTTGTTGGTTTTAGTTGGCTTTTTTTCCTTTATTCGTATTTTTTCCATAATTGATTTATTTTTTTAGTATAAAGTGGAATTCCATATTATATTATTGGTTTTTTCTATGGTTCTCCAATCTCGGGGCGAATTTGTCAAAACCCCAGGAAAGGTGTGCTGAATTTGCATATACCCCAGACTTTTTTTTTTATTTGAGTTTACCCTTAGGCCGTCAACTTTTCTGTTAGAAAGTCATCTGCTGACTAGGATAACATGTCAAATTACTTGAATGCCCATAAACAACAAGAAATTGAAGTTGAACAACTAGACCCACCTGTTTTCCTTGTTATGATGTTGCTCAAATTTGCATATACAGAGATTTCTTCAAAGCAAACCAAACTCTTGCGCATCTTCTTCTTCTTCTAATCTTTTCTCTCCTCTTTCTTCTTTCACTTATTTGTTTCTATTTCAAATACCCAATCTTCATCATCTCCACCTTTCTTTGCATCCAAGTAGTACCACACGTCCACACCACTCATATGAAATGATATTGGTAAAATACCCAACTTAAAAATTTTCAAAATATAAACTATCTAACATTTATAAATTTTCAAAATATAAACTATCTAACATTTATAAATCATTCCATTACAGTAGTTTTGAAGCTAAACAAGGAAACTAAAAAACCCAAATAATATTTTTCCATCCAAACAAAATTAGAAATAATGTAATTCTTTGTACATGTGATACTCATTCTAATGAATCTTTCTGTTATCAAGTATGAAAAAAAAAATCCAATTAATAAAAAAAATTAAAATTTATGATTAAACTCTTATCAATTCACTGTATCTTGGTGAAGGAGATCAAAATCAAGAAGATAGAAGAGGAGAATAGAAGTTGAAGTTGAAGTTATACTTCAACTTTTAACATCAAACACTCAAACAAACTCATTTACATTTGAACTTTTGACATCAATTTCATTAGTTTACTAATAACAGTCATTTCAATGTTGTTGACAAAGATTTTTAAAGTCAATGAAAGTCCTTCTTCATCTCAATTTTTTCTTTTTCTTCTTGTTTTATCATCATAGCCTTGATTCGAAATTTTAAAGTTTGTGTTCTTCAGCTATCATTTAATAATGGTAAGATCTCAGCCCTTAGTTTTTAACAGATCTAAACTCTTTATCCAATAAAGGTAAGATTGATATATTAAAAATTATTTTCTTAACAACTAAGCCACATAGACAATGTGTGGGGTCCACAAGCAGCTTCATAACAGTCTGGGGTAAACTCAAATAAAAAAAAATGTCTGGGGTATATGCAAATTCAGCCAACCTTTTATGGGGTTTAGACAAATTGGCCCCCAATCTCCCTCGTTGTTGATGTGTCTGTGACTGTTTGTACGTACGTATATGTATATCAGTATTTATTTATTTATTTATTTATTTATGTTTGTTGGGCTTTAAGTACACGTGGAAGCATATAATTGAAACTTTATTAAAAATGTGGGCCAAGGTTATGAGATGTGTGCTACTCGTGGGACTGAAGATCACGACAGCACACCAAATTACTAGGTTGGTTGCTTTCCGGTGTACAGTATTAGTTTAATAAACTAATATGTGTGAAATGATTAGTTAACACGTGTCTATAAACGTCCAAATGGAACAAAGTTTGTCGTATGTGCAAGGAGGAGGAGCAGAAGCTAGACTAGAGAAGTAGAGTGTAAACCCCCTCTTTTATGTTTTATGCTAATTTTAAATTGGAATTTAAAAGTAATTGGGTATAAGTCCCTGGACCAAGGGTTTAAGCATAATTACTATAAAGTAGTGGACTATGGTTTAAATAACCCAAACTTGGAGAAAACACCCACGAACAGATTTGCTTGTAATTCGGAAACACGATCAGATGTGGGGTTATTGCGAATCGTTAGATCAGCCGACTTAATCACTCCATATAGAGATTTAATCAAGGGTTTTGTTTGCTTAGTTTAAAGAAAAAGTTTGCGATAAACAGCGAGAGAGAGAGAGAGATCGAGAGTGGCGGCGACAACTCAATCGATCGATCGATCGATCGAGAGAGAGAGAGAGAGAGAGAGAGAGAGAGAGACAGGTGCGCAACCTGTTGAGCCACCATTAGAGGATAGAGGAAGAAGAAGTAGATAATCAGCAGTGTAACAGGTGAGTGGATTTAGCCTTATTAAACCATTACTTTTGAAATTCAGATCTATACAACTATATATGAAGAAGCTATGATTTTGGTTGCTTATTGTTTGATATATAATGGGTGGGTCGTACAACCTGTTAATGAAGGTAGGCTAGCTTAACACCATCTTGGCACGGGTTCTCTCTTTGCTCTGTTGTTTTTTTAAAGTATATACTAACTGAGGTGTTTGTTCTTTGTTTTTTTATGACCTGGACTGATTTCAATTTAGTAAAATGATCCTGATTCTTAAAATGGTTTTTGTATATATACCTATAGATATCTGAAATTTTCTGATCTGGCATAGTATATAAATTTTGATAGCCTGGGGTTACAGAAGTGTAATTGGATTGTATTACTGTGCATGTAGTCACCTTTTTGCCGTATTGCCGAATTTCTATTTTGTATTTGATAGCATACAGTAAGTGTATTAGTTGCGATGGATCGGTGTTAATATATGATTCTTGATGTACTGTTTAGAATAATAATGTTGGGGATTATGGACGTGAGAATTTAATATATAATAAATGCCTTAGAATGGCTCGACACCATAGATGGTATATATTTAAGTTGGATCAGTGAAAACAAAATATGAAAATGGACTTGGAACTTGAAGTTGACGTGTTTAACTGTTTTGGCGGGTGTTGCTTGTTAGTTTTAATTGTTGTCGTTACCCAAGCATTAATACATTTGCCGCACCTGTGGAATTAGGATTAAGAAAATTAGATATCACCCTAGACGGCTTAGCCTGCGGGTTGACACTTGGAACATTTTTTTTTGTTGGGTATTTCCTAGACGGCTTAGCCTGCGGAACTGACCCTACAAACCTTCATAGCCTTCGGGGTTGGTCTGGGCGCCACTTTAGAAAGCTCAAGGGAGCTAGTAGAGGCCATGAGTTAGGCATACGTCGAGGCTAGCCAAAGCTTGCAGGTGAGCACCCACTTGGGTTTTGGTTTCCGCGTAGAGGGTCTTAACCATGGTCAAGGCACACTGGTGCAGTGTGGGTATGGCAAATGTGTGGAGTGCATCCTGTGGGAGGTGTACTAGTGATTGGGTATAGGTTGTGAAGTGTTGTTTGAGTGTAATGATTGATTTGCAGTGATTGAGATATAGTGTCGAGATTTGAGATGCCATGAATTATATATTATTGTACTAACACAGTTTTGCAGGAGGATAGGTCAATTAACATTTATTGCAGGGCTCGACCTATCCTAATAGGAGGTGCAGCTCAGGTAATGTATCCCTATAATATATAATATATATTTAGTAAACGAGATAAATATGTTGGAAACAGTTTGAACAGATTCTGTCAGAAATCTGACAGAAATCTGACAAGGTCTTTGGCTGGACATTTCGATATGTTCTAGAGCTCCATTGAGCTAGATCTTGATACGTATGGAATCCTCGTTCCGAGTAGATGCTCGCAGAATATTCATACGTCTAAAACTGTTCCATAGTGAATGAGAAATTGGTGTCCCAAGTTCCAAACAACTTGAGACAAAGCAAGGAAAATGTGATAGTCCCACATTTGACCCATGTAGATAAGGTTTTGTCTAGAAAAACCCCTCATGTACAATAAGGGTGTGGCCCTTGGGGTTACAATGTTTTCGCGCGTTGGGCGAAACCTTACATGGGCTTGGGCTTGAAAAACACACACACACGCGCGCGCGCGCCGTCCGTCCGTCCGACCGACCGACCCGGCTCGGCTCGGGCTTGGGATTTGGGATTTGGGATTTGGATTTGGATCTTGGTGATCCAACATAATCTTTTTAGTAGAAAGGTCCATTAGAATAAATCCCAATAGGTGCATACCTATTCCGAACCGGTTTGCTACTGGTTCGGCCCAAATAGGTGCAACCTTTCATGAAACTGTTTCGGGCCCTAAAGTTGTGTCCCTTGATGAAACTGTTTAAAGCCCAAAGTGTCTGTTCGGCCTTAATGGTTGTGTCCGTTCAATGAACTGTTTCGGCCAAGTGTCTGTTCACTTAGTTTTTCTTGCTATAAATACCTTGTCAGTGTCTGCATTTTTTTCATTCATTCGAAAACATCATATTCATTATCATTCATAGTCTGTCTGTGTCCTTGAGAGAGTTACTTCACTGAACTGGTTTGCCGTCTTCGTTTTGTTTGAAGTGCTGCTACACGACGAAGGTATTGATCGTTGTATCCTGGGAGACAGTTTGCATTACACACATACAGCACCTGTTCGGGCAAATTATGTCTTAAGGACAGAGATTTTCTCGACTCGATCACATCATACTGTCCTTAATTATTGTTCTGATTTGCATACTCTATTTATTCTGGGTTTTCTGGTTTTACATAGAATCATACTTATGCAACTGCCTAACATTCTTAAGACATGTATATGTTAGTATTTTGGTTTACTGTTCTATATTTTTTTTACTGTTTATATCCGAAAATTTTGTTTTTCGGAATTTTGTTACTGTTTAACAAATTTATTTGCAGATTGAGGTGATTTTTCGATACAGTTCGGAAATTTTTTATTTTTTTCGAAAATTTTTATAATTTTCGTATTTGCAGACACAAGTACAGGAAATAAAATTTTCTGGTTGTTTAATCTGTCTGAATATTTTGTTTCAGACAAATGGAAGAGTCACAAACTCATGTCCCCGCGAACATTGGAACTATCAATGGAAGTTCAGCTACCAATTTTGTTCGTACTGTTCCTACTGTTGCTGTTCCTACTGCTGTTCCAACAGTTCCTACCCATGTTACTGTTGGGGAAAAACCCGAGAGATTCAACAGAACAGACTTTAAGAGGTGGCAGCAGAAGATGCTGTTTTACCTTACAACTCTGAATCTCGCTAAGTTCTTGTACGAACTACTTCCAAAGCAAGATGGAGGCGAATCTGATCGCCAAACTGTTGCTGCTATAGATGCTTGGAAACATGGAGATTTCCTTTGCCGAAACTATATCCTAAATGGATTGGACAACACACTCTACAATGTGTACAGTCCATTCAAAACATCCAAAGAACTCTGGGAATCTTTGGATAAGAAGTACAAAGCCGAGGATGCTGGTTCAAAGAAGTTTGTGGTCGGCAGGTTCCTTGATTTTAAGATGGTGGACTCCAAGACTGTGATCAGTCAGGTCCAAGAACTTCAACTTATTCTGCACGAAATTCATGCAGAAAACCTTACTTTGTGTGAACCCTTTCAGGTGGCTTCTGTTATTGAAAAGTTACCCCCTTCATGGAAGGATTTTAAGAACTATCTTAAACACAAACGTAAGGAGATGGCCTTGGAAGACCTGATTCTCCGGCTTCGCATAGAAGAAGACAACCGTACTTCTGAAAAGAATACTGTTGTTGTTTCTGAAGATGCCAAAGCCAATGTTGTGGAACATGGGAAGAAGAACAAGAAGCGCAAATCTTCTGACCAAGGTTCCAATAACAAGCAATCCACCAAGAAATTCAAAGGAAAGTGCTTCAACTGTGGCAAGTCAGGTCATCGCCAAAGTGACTGCCGAAGCAAGAAGAAAGATGACAAGAAAGGAAAGAATCCCGCTCAAGCAAATCTTACTGAAGAAGACAAGATGATTGCTGACTTGGGCATAATCAACCTTTGTGCTATGGTTTCGGAAGTGAACTTGGTTGACAATCCAAGGGAATGGTTCCTGGATACTGGTGCAACCAAGCACATTTGCTCAGATAAGAGGATGTTCACTACTTATACTTTGAACCATCAGAATGAACAACTCTACATGGGCAACTCATCTACATCGAAGGTAGAAGGTCAAGGGAAAATTGTGCTGAAGATGACTTCTGGAAAGGAAGTTAGCCTCAACAATGTGTTGCATGTTCCAGACATTCGCAAGAATCTGATTTCTGGATCACTCTTAAGCAAGAATGGCTTCAAGATGGTGATTGAATCTGACAAGTTTGTACTCACTAAGGCTGGGATGTATGTGGGTAAAGGGTATGTTAGCGATGGGCTATTCAAGCTCAATGTAATGACTGTTATTCCAAATATTAATAAGAATAATTCTTCTGCTTATATCGTTGAGTCTTTTAATGTTTGGCATGAACGTCTAGGACATGTTAATTATAATACTTTGCGTAGACTAATTAACATGAATATGATTCCACATTGCAATCCAAAAGCATGTGATAAATGCGAAATTTGTGTGGAAGCTAAACTTACCAAAACCCCACATCATTCGGTCCAAAGAAGTACCGAACCTCTAGATTTAATTCACACTGACTTGTGTGATTTAAAGTTTGTGCAAACTAGAGGTGGTAAAAAGTATTTTGTTACTTTTATTGACGACTGCACAAAGTTTTGCTATGTTTATTTGTTAACAAGCAAAGATGAAGCTATAGAAAAGTTTCAACAGTATAAACTTGAGGTTGAAAATCAACTTGGCAAGAAAATCAAGATTGTAAGGAGCGATCGAGGAGGTGAATATGATAAACCATTTAATGACTTTTGTGCTGAAAATGGAATCATACACCAAACTACGGCTCCATACTCTCCTGAATCTAATGGTACTGCTGAACGCAAGAACCGAACATTGAAAGAGATGATGAATGCTTTGTTGTTAAATTCAGGGTTACCCCAGAACATGTGGGGGGAAGCCATTCTTACTGCGAATTATATTCTCAATAAGATACCTCATAAGAAAACTGGCAAAACACCATATGAATTATGGAAAGGTCAAACACCTTCTTATAAATTCATGAAAGTGTGGGGGTGTTTAGCCAAGGTTGCGGTCCCACCTCCTAAACAAGTAAAGATTGGACCTAAAACTGTTGATTGCATTTTTATAGGCTATGCTCATAATAGTAGTGCTTATCGATTTTTAGTTCACAAATCTGATATTCCTGATGTTCAGGTCAATACTATTATGGAATCAAGAAATGCATATTTCTTTGAAACTGTGTTTCCTTGTCAAGATGCTAAGCATCGAAAGAGAACACGTGAAAACGCTCCAAGAGTTGAGCAAGAAACTACAGATAATACTGTGCCAAGGGATGAACATCAGAATGAGGATGAACCTAGGCGAAGTAAACGAGCTAGAAAAACGAAGGCATATGGTCCTGATTTTCTAACATATCTTGTGGAGACATATGGTCCTCAATTCATGACTTTCTTAGTGGACAATGATCCATTAACTTCTAAAGAGGCCATGTCTACTCAAGATGCTCCCCAGTGGAAGGAAGCAATTAAAAGCGAAATTGATTCCATAATGCAAAACCACACATGGGAGCTAACCACACTTCCTCCTGGAACGAAATGTTTAGGTTCCAAATGGATCTTCAAAAAGAAGATGAGAACAGATGGTTCAATAGACAAATACAAGGCCAGACTTGTAGTCAAAGGTTACAGGCAGAAACAAGGCTTGGATTTCTTTGACACTTACTCTCCAGTAACGAGAATAACGTCTATTCGAACGCTTCTTGCGATTGCTGCAATACACAACCTTGAAATACATCAAATGGATGTAAAAACGGCTTTCCTAAATGGCGATTTAGAGGAAGAAATCTATATGCAACAACCTGAAGGTTTTGTTGCACCTGGACAGGAGAATAAGGTGTGTAGACTTGTAAAATCATTATATGGTTTAAAACAAGCCCCGAAGCAATGGCATGAAAAATTTGATAATGTAATGTTGTCAAGTGGTTTCAAAATAAACGAATGTGACAAATGTGTTTACACTAAGTCCACTCAAACTGGATATGCTATTGTATGTCTCTATGTAGATGACATGCTGATTTTTGGTAGCAACAATGACATCATAAATGCTACTAAGAACATGCTTCGCAGTAAGTTTGATATGAAGGATATGGGAATTGCTGATGTTATACTAGGGATTAAAATCACTAGAACATCAGATGGAATTGCACTATCGCAATCCCACTACATTGAGAAGGTTCTTGAAAAGTTCAAGAAATACTCCACTGAAATTGCCAAAACTCCAGAAGATCCCAATCTTCATTTAACTAAGAATACTGGGGCTAGCATATCACAAATAGAATATGCTCGTGTCATTGGCAGTTTGATGTATATCACAAATTGCACTAGACCAGACATGGCTCACGCTGTAAATGTCCTAAGTCGTTACACGAGTAATCCAGGAAAGAATCACTGGAAGGCAATAACTAGGGTATTGAACTATCTGAAATATACCTCAAGTTATAATCTGCACTACACTAGATATCTACCAGTAGTAGAAGGATATTGTGATGCTAATTGGATATCAGATACTAAAAACTCAAAAGCCACGAGTGGCTATGTTTTTACTCTGGGTGGTGCAGCGATATCTTAGAAATCCTCTAAGCAAACATGCATTGCTAGATCCACTATGGAGGCTGAATTCATTGCTTTAGATAAAGCAGGAGAAGAAGCAGAATGGCTTCGAAATTTCCTAGAGGATATTCCTATGTGGGAACAACCAGTGCCAGCTATTCGTATAAACTGCGATAGTCAATCTGTTATAGGCAGGGCACTGAGTAGTATGTATAACGGTAAGTCTCGACACATCAGACGAAGACACAAAACCGTTAGGAAACTGCTCTCAACTGGAATAATCTCTATAGAGTATATTAAGTCGGCTGAAAACCTAGCGGATCCATTTACTAAAGGTTTGGCCAGAGAGCAAGTTCAAGCTTCATCGAGAGGAATGGGTGTAAAACCTAAGACGAAAGAGTAGGCCTGATGGCAACCCTACCTAGCTGACTGGAGATCCCAAGATCTAGGTTCAAAGGGACAACCGAATCTCGCATGACTCGACGATAGCACTGTGAGATTAAACATCTCTTATCCATTCCTATGATGATGAGACCAGTGCTGCCTGCATTGATGGACTAGGATAAGCTTTTGCTTTTAATGATTCCCATAGCTTGTAAAACAAGTGGAGTATAGCAGGATACTCTTCATGGGCAATCACCTTATGAGTGAGAAAAAGGGGCCGTTTTCTGTGAGAATGTTGAAGGTTGCATTCTTTAAGAGCACTCATGAATACCAGGAAGTTCAAGGCCAAAATGAACACAACCATAGAACCAAGTTCTTTGAGGAAGGGAAACTGTGTGGTAGCCATTGTCTTGGTTTACACAAACGGCTGAACAGTTCAAGACATCATGTTCACTGATTAGCCAGTAAATCCGATGGTTATCCACTAGGGTAGGTTCAAGGCTGAAAAATTGCTACTTATACCGATGCAGCTACTTTCCGCTTGCACTCTCTCAGTTGCATTGCATTTGCATAAATCCGTAATTTCCATTCATGCGGGGGATTGTTGGAAACAGTTTGAACAGATTCTGTCAGAAATCTGACAGAAATCTGACAAGGTCTTTGGCTGGACATTTCGATATGTTCTAGAGCTCCATTGAGCTAGATCTTGGTACGTATGGAATCCTCGTTCCGAGTAGATGCTCCCAGAATATTCATACGTCTAAAACTGTTCCATAGTGAATGAGAAATTGGTGTCCCAAGTTCCAAACAACTTGAGACAAAGCAAGGAAAATGTGATAGTCCCACATTTGACCCATGTAGATAAGGTTTTGTCTAGAAAAACCCCTCATGTACAATAAGGGTGTGGCCCTTGGGGTTACAATGTTTTCGCGCGTTGGGCGAAACCTTACATGGGCTTGGGCTTGAAAAACACACACACGCGCGCGCGCGCGCTGTCCGTCCGTCCGACCGACCGACCCGACCCGGCTCGGCTCGGCTCGGACTCGGGCTTGGGCTTGGGATTTGGGATTTGGATCTTGGTGATCCAACATAATCTTTTTAGTAGAAAGGTCCATTAGAATAAATCCCAATAGGTGCATACCTATTCCGAACCGGTTTGCTACTGGTTCGGCCCAGATAGGTGCAACCTTTCATGAAACTGTTTCGGGCCCTAAAGTTGTGTCCCTTGATGAAACTGTTTAAAGCCCAAAGTGTCTGTTCGGCCTTAATGGTTGTGTCCGTTCAATGAACTGTTTCGGCCCAAGTGTCTGTTCACTTAGTTTTTCTTACTATAAATACCTTGTCAGTGTCTGCATTTTTTTCATTCATTCGAAAACATCATATTCATTATCATTCATAGTCTGTCTGTGTCCTTGAGAGAGTTACTTCACTGAACTGGTTTGCCGTCTTCGTTTTGTTTGAAGTGCTGCTACACGACGAAGGTATTGATCGTTGTATCCTGGGAGACAGTTTGCATTACACCCATACAGCACCTGTTGGGGCAAATTATGTCTTAAGGACAGAGATTTTCTCGACTCGATCGCATCATACTGTCCTTAATTATTGTTCTGATTTGCATACTCTATTTATTCTGGGTTTTCTGGTTTTACTTAGAATCATACTTATGCAAGACTAACATACTGCCTAACAAAATATAGAAAGACCGCGGAGTCTATTATTTTATTGTTTTGGGGAATGGAGTTCCCTACCCTTGTCCACTCATACCAGCATAATTTGCTGACCCATGTTGCTTGTTTTGCACGTGGGTACGTATCCTTATGGAGCGTAGGCGGAGGAGAGCAGCCAGTTGAGTACGATCGGGAACAACATCAGGAGGCTCGTGTAGATCCAGTTGTTCGAGAGGGAGTTTGAGAATTGCAGGAGTTACATTTCACAGTAGGTTTAGTTTTTTGAATTCGTTGTCAGTTGATTACTCAGTTTATTTCATTTATTGGATTATTGTTGATTTGGGAAAGACAATGCCTCAGTAGAAGTTGTTGAATTTTCTTATTGGAGTTGTGTAATTTGATATTTGGAGTTTTGGATTATATATGGAAGTTATTGGGAGTTCAAATTATTTGTGTTGAAGTATTTGTCATTAATGGTTATGGATTTTTACCTTGTGCAAATGTTTATTTAGATTACTGTCCCGAACCTTTGTCCTTTTATTGGCTTATCGAGGGTAATTTTGTAAATTCTCTTTTTTTGCCAATTTTTGGATATTAGGGTCGTGACATAGAGAGTAGTCGAGTACAGAGCAGAGCTTTGGTTTGGTGGTTATAGTTAGGTTGCAGAGACAAGAGAGAATGGTTGACAGGCTGGCTAGCAAATCTGACACTTTGTACAGTAACAGTAATAAAGAAAGAAAGCTTGACTGGAAAGTATAGATCCACGCGAGGTAGGGTCCCACCTCTACAACTTATCTTTTGCTGAATGTTGATCAATCATCACAACAAATCAAACGGCTTGTAATGCAGTGGTGCATGTTTGTTCCACCGAAAGTGTACTTGCAATGGGACCATTATCCATGGAGTCATGGACCATGTGTTTGTTTGTCATCTGGTTGGAAATTTGGAAATCAAAACCAATGTGTTATTACTTATTATAATCTTCAGGATAATTTCTCTAGGACTCTGAATTTCCAAAACTCATAAATCAAAAGCCCAACTATATGATATGATTTACTGTATGTCTCTCTCTCCAATATACAGCTGTTGACTTGTTTTACACTTTTACTTTACTTCTTTTATGACAGGGATGTATCAGTATCTGTTCAAGTGTTGAACACTTGAACCACAGTATAATTTTTAACAGGGGTGCTTAAATGCGTAATACAATTTCAAGTCTACTACTGTCAGATTCATGACTGAGAATCTGAGATTATACCCCTAAGAGCATTCTCAATGGTAGGTTTTAAATCCCTTTTAAGAAATTTTACTAAAAAACTCTTGCCAATGGTTGATGTTAACATATTTTTCAAGCAAAATACTTTTAACTCCTTGGTAAATTTGTCAAGAGTTAAAAGTGCCACATAGGATTAGTTAATTAATTCAAAGTTAAATTTTATACACTATGTCTTTGGGAAAGTAAAATTTTAAGCTTGTAACACTCAACCATTGGCAACTCTATATGTCACGACCCGAATTTAAAAAAAATAAAATAAACCCAGGTCGCAACAATTTCTAACTCAAAAATCAGATCCAACAAAAATCTTAAATAAAATACAGTGAAGAAAAATCCAAACGATAAAAGTACACCTGATTCCATTCTATTATACAACATAACTTACACCAACAAAATACATGAATACCACTTTCAAATAAAATACATGACTAAAACATCTAAAGATCTCTATTGGTCCCAACAAGCGGTCTGTCACAACTCCATAGCTCTAACCTCTCCTGCCTGCATTCCAAATGGAATACACCCACGTGCAAAACAAAGCAACATGGGTCAGCATAAAAGCCGGTATGAGTAAACAAGGGGGAAATCTATTCCCACAAAATAACATAATAAATATACAGTTCCCATATGATTAACAACATAATTAATCTTCGAGAATAATTCTTCCATGCTAAGACAATAAGCATACGCCAAAAACCATATCAATTCCATTTATATTTAAACCTTTTATCCATTATTTAATCACATGCTTAATCCCATTATTCAATTCTAATTTATCTATTTACGATGTTAATTGATCGATAATACAAATACATTACCTAAGCAACAACTGTCTTTAAGGATAGGTCTATCCACCTGCACAAAATAAATTAGTTGACCTATCCACCTGCAAAATGAAGTTAATACATAATACACAAATATAATAAAGATGAAGCAAATCACATACACGTTACGTGTTATCTAATACTTTGTATCAACCTGAAAATACATTCCGTTCATTCAACCCGTTAATAATGATTCATTCCAACTCTTCGTAGTTTGTAATCTACCAAAACGACAAGTCCAATTATGACTATTAATACCCATAATAAGTAAAACATCGTAGTTCTTCCACATAATCATAGTTACCTCCGGTTCATAATCAAAGTATATAAAATTTACCCATATCATTAATTAACACCAAGCATTATAATATCATAAGCCTTAGCACACTACCAAACAACGAATCTAAAGTCATAAAACCACGTCCTGGCCTCTAGCCGGTGCTCGGGTTTAACAATCATAAAAATCACAACCTATGCCCAATCACTAGTACACCTCCCACAGGATGCACTCCACACATTTACCATACCCACACTGCACCAGTGTGCCTTGACCATGGTTAAGAACCTCTACGCGGAAACCAAAACCCAAGTGGGTGCTCACCTGCAAGCTTTGGCTAGCCTCGACGTATGCCTAACTCATGATCTCTAATAGCTCCCTTGAGCTTTCTAATGTGGCGTCTAGACCAACCCCGAAGGCTATGAAGGTCTGAAAGGGTCAGTTCCGCAGGCTAAGCCGTCTAGGAATTACCCAAATATAATCCAAGAGTCAACCCGCAGGCTAAACCGTCTAGGGTGATAATTGATTTCTTTAACCTAATTCCAGAGGTGCGGCAAATGTACTAATGCTTGGGCGACTACCAAAGCAACTAAACTAATCAAGTAATCACACAACCCTTGTCAAACAATTAAATTTCAAGTCCATTTCATATTCCGTTCTTATTTCCCAAATTGAATATATACCGTCCATGGTATCAAACCATTCCAAATCATTCCATAATTAAATCCCAAGTTCAGTATTCGTTTCGTTTCTATTCATATACCATCCATTGGTATGAAGCCATTTCTAGGCGTTCATCAATATAACTTTCTAGGTTACTTTAAACATAATTAATCAAGTCACATGCCACTATATACTAATCCACTTCAATATTAAGAATACTAAATTTTAGTACATGACTATTTGAACTTGACAATCAAACAAAAGGACAAACCCAAAAGAAAACATATATGCTAAAAAGAAACTCTTTACATAAATCTGCCAAACAATAACATTCATCTTTCAAAATTCACACATCTAAAAAGAATTACTCAAATCTCATAAATTTTTCATACAACCTTTTACTATGAAAATATTACTTGGAATAAAAATATGGAATCGTTTCGATATATAAAAAAATAATTAAACAATTGTTTTACTCAATCCTACTAGATTTCAGAAAGAAATCCCAAAACAATCTACGTCAGACTTCCTAAGCATTTTTCACCATATTAGCCTCATAATTTAAAGTATTTCTAAACATAGAAATTATAGTTCAGAATGTCTATTTTCTAAAACAAGTAAAGTCATCAAGATATGTTGAGTAACGAGTCTTCTATGAATTTTCTATGACAGCCACGCCAACAGAAAGGTAGCAGTAAAATTATACTGGATATCTGAAAATAACTACGTTGAATAAATTATTTAGAATTAATTACCCAACAGTAAATTCCGAAATTTATATATGTTGTTATACATTGAGTATTCTAACTACCATAGAACTTTCAATAAATATTATTAAGTCTAGAGGGATCAAAACCTTGCGATACTAAAACGGTACAGAAACCAAAAACTGCAACGGTTGTCATACTTGCAAGTCGTGTTTCACCAAATTAACATAACTTTCGAAAATTGGTCTTAACTAATCGAATGAAGAAATTTCAATCTAGTGTTCAGGGTTTTTGGAATCAATTAAAAAACTTTTCAAACGAATTTTCTATGATTTTGCAAAGATGAGTAAAAATCTGAAATCACAGAAAACAGAAATAGAAACAAAAACAAAAAAACGTCTACTCACTTGTATAAGCATAAAATCCAAATCTTCTTCTAGCTTTCTTCCAATTCTTCTTTTTCTCCCAAATATGGTGTTATAAAAAAATGAATGAAAACCCTAAGATTTTAATATAAATAATATGGAGAAGTTAATGGGCTTTATTTTAGGACCATGAATGAATCTGCTACCCAACCCAATTCCATCTTTTTTTTTTTTTTTTTAGTTAATTAATATATCATCCTTCAACTTAATAGAAAATTAACTCTAAACCCTTAAAGACGTCTATGCAATATTTCATAATCCAATAAAATTTAACGAACAAAAATTTATAATATAAACGGGTTTTACACTAAAACCATAAATTACTTTTAAGATCAAGTCTATCCTAAAACCTTCTCCCTCTCTCCTATGTGGCACCCCTAAAAGGCTTTTACCATTGGGAATGTTCTAACTAGATTTGAGTCTTTTTATATTCACTAATAAGTGATGGTAATAGTTAAGGTCTTAAGAAAAGGCCACTTGATTAGCTATGAAACAATTTCTTCTTAATTTTATTTTAAATAAAAATAGAGAGACTTTGTTTTTAGAGTGTTTAAGAAATAATAATGAGTGGAACCATACACTAATATTAAAGTTTTATGAGTAAAGTCGTAAACACTAGGGGTGGACAAAAAATCAAAAAATCGAAAACCGAACCGAAAAAACCGAGTTAAAATCGGTCAAAACCGAGTTTGACTAGAAACCGGTCAAGACCGAACCGAAACCGAACCGAACCGTATAGATATTGGTCCGGTCTCGGTTTCTATTTTTATAACCGAGGGAACCGAACCGAATTACATGGATATTGGACATTTTCTTCTATTTAGTATTTGATTTGGTTTGATTTGGTCCATGTCTTATTTTGTTTAAAGTCCAAAACTTAAGAACAATCTTTAATATTTTAGTGGACTAAAGGCCCAATAACAAAAGCCCAGAACCGAGTTTCGAACCGAAATCGGACCGACTGTATTTGGTCTGGCTCGGTCCGGTTATATTCAAATATTTTCGGTCCATGAACCGAAACCGAACCGAAATTTAAAATCGGTTTGGTCCCGGTCCTATTACTTTTTAGGATCGGATCGGACCGTACCCACCCCTAGGCCTGTCCAAATCGGGTACCCGACCCGAGCCCGAGCCCGAAATGTCGGGTACGATCGGGTATCGGGTTACCCTACTCAGGTTGGTATAAAATCGGGTCGGTTTCGGTCTCGGATAATATAAAAAATAGGTGTTCTAACCCGGTATGGTACCCGATTTTATCGGGTAATTATCGGGTTCGGTCTCGGGTCGGGTTTGTTTACCCGACATAATTTATATAAAGTTTTGCTATGAATGTAAATAACTAACCAAATATTTGAGCCTTTTGATCTTGAATATTCACTTGGATAATTGAACTTTTGATTCCAAGCTTCGAAAAAATATTTGATCTTGACTCCAAATTGAGTTTTTCTTAATTTGAAAGCTATAATAAAAAATAAAGTGTGAGTTTGAGAAAGATTGAGAAAGCTTAAGAGATTTTGTGAACTTGTAAATTGAAGTGTATTAATGCATTGAATTTATACTTTTCTTAACATTGCAAAAGACTATGTTAGCCTCAAAATAGAGTTGTTAAGAGTTCTAACAACTATATTTTATGGTCTAAATGGTAAAATAAAAAATTTGGTCACAAAGACATATTTAACTCTAAAATAGAGTTGTTGAGAGTCCTAACAACTCTATTTTAAGGGTTCTATGGTACAAAAATTATGCTAGTCTTAAAATAGAGTTGTTGAGACTTGAGAGTTCTAAATTATATGGTTTATATGATATAATTCAAATATTACTTACAAAGACAATTTTAACCAGACAATTTTAACCTTAAAAAAAAGTTGTTGAAACTCCTAACAACTCTTTTTTAAGGGTTGTGTAGTCAAAACAACAATCTATTTTTAGAATAAGTTAAATGTACTAGCTTTGGAAGTAATTATTGCATGGTTGTCTTGTTGAAACTTGGAACTTTGGAAGTACAAAGTCTCACCTAATGACCTAATAAATTTTTTAGTGGTTTGATAGAAAAGTCAAAAAATTTAATTGTTACCATGTACATGAAAAATAATTTGTAGTTAAATTTAATTTATGTCGGGCTCGGGCTTGGGCTAAACGGGCTTATATGTCGGGTTTCGGGTTAAAAATCGGGTCGGTCTTGGTTTCGGGTCGGTCTTAGATGGAATGTCCAAACCCTATATGAAAATTTCGGTTTCGGGTCGGTCTCGGGCCCATATCGGGTCGGGTTCGGGTACCAAGCGGGTTTTTTTGTCGGATTTTCGGTCGGGCTTGGGTATTCGGTTCATATGGCCAGGCCTACCCACCCCTAGTAAACACACAATCCAATGCCATAAAATTAAAAACCATTAATAAAAAATTCATATCTGGTCAATTTATAACTTGGAGCATCATGTTTTCTTTAGTTGTTATGAGAAGCTTGAAAAAAAAAAAAAAAAACCCTACTCTAATGCATCCGTTTGAACTGTATTTTGAAATATTTGATGTGCTTTATTATTTTCATTTGAAAACTGATGATCTTTATATAACACTTTCTCTTACTTATCGATTTCATACCACATCTACCACTTTATAATTTGAATCAACCTATCACTTTTATAGTTTTATATTGCAAGTAACCAACATTGTACTTATAAAGTATTGAAAATGGCACTAAAATAATCACACAATCATATTAGGTTAAACATCTTCACATTTATGCAAGAATGCATGTTGTTTATGATAACCCTTTTATTTATTTATTTTCAGTAAAACCTTTTTCTCCAATATTTTTCATGTTTGCCTGTTGTCATAATCACAAGGCAAAGACAATTACCTTTTGTTCTGTATACCATCATTCTGAAACTTGTGGTGGGCTCTGAAGTCTGAAAGATACCTACTACATTCGGATTTGGCTATGTTGCACACACTTAAAAAGTGTGTAGGCTAACCTCCCACCAGATGAGTCCATGTGTCCTTTAATTTTTAAATTTTTTTTTCACCCCATTAGTGTTAACAGCACCCAACATAGGTGTTTTATTTATCCACCACTCCCGGAAATTCTTAAAAAAAAAAAAAAAATTCTTTTACAAAAGCCACGTATACTCATCTCGTGGGAGGTAAGCATACACACTCTTTTTAAGTGTGTGCAACAAAGCCACACTCACTACATTCACCATATATATTGTCTAGTGTACGTATGATTAAGTTCTCAAACACTAACATCAAAGAAACTTTATACAAAGTTCTTAGTTCCTAGTTCCTACAAAGGATTAATGATTTGATCATTTGAGAAGAAATGAAGAATAGAGTTAAGTTCTGGTATTTGATTAGATTAGGTGAAGCTAACCAAGACCTTAATGAAAGGAAATGAACATTAATTCCACTCCCCTAAACCATGAGATGAAGTCGCAGCTGTCTCATCCATAAATACTCACTTTATAGATTGAACATAGGTGACCCTAATATATTAATGCAGTACCAAGAAGTCATGAACATTACCAAGATAGTGAATTAAACAAGGTAAACCTAGGACTATAGAGTGCTTATATTAATTAAAGCATAATGAGAAGTTAGGTGTTTGAAGCAAGATTCAGAGTCAGTTGGTAGATCCTCTCAAGACAATGGTCACTGTATATTGACAGCTTGTTCAACAACACAAAGGATCATTGATATGCAAAAACAGAGGGAGATCATATTTCCTAGATTTTTCATTTGTAAACCTTAAAAGCATCTTGAAGTTACATGGTGTGATTCCAGTCATTCCACTATGGTGTGATTCCTTTGACTTCCCGCAACTGTATTACATCTTATTTACATCTGGGCCAACCATATAATGGTTAGGGTATGTAATTTGATTGAAGTCTGAACCTGTAGTACCACTATGCTGATCAAGCAACTCAAAGATGATGAATGCGTAAATAGGTCTTAGGGAGGTAGTAATTAAGGAGTGCAACTAGTCGTACGGAATATCTCAAGTGGGAATTAGTATTGTCATGACTCATGAGCCTTCAACTCATGCAGACACAAATGCAGAGTTGAAAATCAGCTACGTATATTATTTTGTTTTTACAAAATGATTCTTCTTCGCATAATTTTATTGGTTTGGTAAGTTAAATCATAGTTGCAGGAAGAACACATCTCTCAAGTATATACGGTCTCTTGCAAAAAGAAGTTAAGTAGTATTTGTCCAATCAAATTTTTATAAAAAATATTCGTCAGAAACATTGCGTTTAAGAGTATCTCTTCGTTTTGAGCCAATCAATAGGAAATGACATCTACTTATCTGATTCTGACAAATATCAGGATACTCTAAGTGAACCTAAGATGAAAGCTAAGTTTGTCCCTAGATAGTTTGATGCTTGACTGTAGCATGAGGGTAATCTAAACTATGACAAACAAGATGAATATCCATCAGGTCTTATGCTTCTTAGCAGAAGCTCCCAAGTTCGACAAGAAGGGTCTCTGAAACTTAAAGACAACAACATCGGGACTACAAAGATATAGTGCTCATTGAAGTTTCTTCCGTTCGTGAATAGAAAAAGTTGTTCGCTCGAGGAACATAATATGGTTAGACAAAAGATGCAGGAGTTACATGTCACTATATACACAGTAGCAAGCTATGATAGAAACAGGTTAAGCAAAATAACTAAGGCTAAGTGTAGAACAACAGAACTTCTTAATTGAAGGTCTTATCATACCTCGGGCATATTTATTCAGGCGATGATTCTTTAGGCAAAGACGTGCTTCTGGCAAAGGCTTTGGATCCTTAATGTGAATCCCATCTTAGTCTTGTCTTATTTGGACAGTTACTCTTTCGTGTTATTGACGAACTTGCGAGTGTGATAAATCAAACATCTCATATCTCTATATGCAAACTCCCATGAATGTCTGATAAGTTTTTCTTTTGACTCTGGATCATTAATACATAGCTTTTCTTTCCAATCAAGTTGGACCATTTGGCCGGCTACGATCAGGTAGTTTCAGGGATATTAAGTACGTAATAATTCTTTAAAGATCCTCATTTCCATCTCAAACCAAGCCAATGACTTGTATATTACCTCCGTTTGTGGATGCGATCTATTGCCAGCAACAAGTATATGGAGTTCTGTACTAATTTGGATCCAACTGCAACCAGGGGTTCTTTCTCAGACCTTTTCCGTTTCACTAGATCTCTCATACTTTGTACATCAACACAACTTCCTCCATTTGCGGAAGTGTTCGAAAGAGACAAATAATTTCCTGAATTATCTGATTATAGCTTCAACATGTGTTGAGATAAATATTCCGCTAGCTCAATTGCACCATGATCTTTACAAGACGATAGCAAGAATTCTAAAATATGGGCATCAGGATCAAAAGGCATTGCTTGGACAAACTGAAGAGCTTCATCAAAAGTACCACAACGAGAAAGAAGACTAACCACACAACCATAGTGCTCCATACTTGGATTTACATGGTATACTGAGAACATTTTAGTGAAAACCTCCAAACCTTCACCAACCAAACCAGCATGGCTACATGCCGATAGCACAGCAGTAAAACTGATGCGATCTGGTTCTATCCCTTCTTCCTGCATTTCTTTATAGAGAGCAAGAGCGTCCACAGCTTGACCATGCATTGCGTACCCAGAGATCATGACATTGTAGAGAGGCAACTCCTTGCTTAGCTGAATCTCAAACGCTTTCTTAGCTAGACTTAAGCTTCCACACTTAGCGTACATATCTATAATGGAAGCTGAAAGAGAAATTGATGAAAAGAAACCATGTCTGGTTATATACCCATGAATAACCTTCCCGTACTCTAACGATACTACCTTTGTGCAAGCAGAGAGAACACCGATAATGCTTGCAGTATTTGGTTGGAGCCCAACTGCTTGCATTTCCTTGAATAGCAAGATGGACTCATCGGCAAATCCATTTTCACACATACCAGACAGAAGGGTATTATAAGTGATAATGCTGGGTTTCATTCCAGTTGACTGCATCCATGCAAACATGTTTTCAGCCTCAACAACCTGCCCAAGTCTGAAAAAACCCATGATCACTACATTCCAGGATACCACATTCGGGACCACACCCTCTAACTGCATCTGATTAAACAATTTTAAAGCCTCTCCACTAAAACCCCATTCAGCATAAGCAGCAATAAGTGTATTCCACAACACGAGATCTCTTTGCTTTGTGCTATTGAAGACCCATCTAGCATTGTTGATCTTTCCACATTTTGCATACATATCCACGGTGTTGCTTGCAACAACTAACTCAGATACGAGGTTATTTCTAACACAATATCCATGACTTACTCTACCAAGCCCTAAATTTCTTGTATTAGCAGAGGCAGACAACACAGATGCTAATGTAACCGAGTCGAATCTAAAATTCTCTGATCTCATCTGACGACACGTATCTAGTGCCTTGTCAACTTTACCAACTTGCACATAACCAGAAATAAGCAAGTTCCAAGTGACACCATCTCTTTCAGCCATCTGACTAAATACAAGCTCAGCATCCTCCATCAAACCAACTTTTGAGTAAAAATTAATAAGTGAAGTACCAAAAATATTGTTGAGCTCCAAACCATTTATAACTGCAATAGCATGACCTTGTTTACCCTCTTCAACAGCATCTAAATTTGCCGATGCTGAAAGAAAGCTTGCCACAGTGACATGAGTAGGCTCTATGCCCTCCACTCTCATATCATAAAATACCTTGATTGCTTCCTCATTCCTCCCATTTTGGGCATAACCGACAACCATGGAATTCCAAGTCACAACATTCCTCTCAGTAATATCATCAAAAATCTTCTTGGCATCATCTAAAACTCTGCATTTCCCATACATATCAACAAGACTACTAGCAACAAAAACACAACAACCATAACCCATTTTCAAAACATACCCATGAATCCCTTTTCCAAACTCAATCAACTGCAAAGCAGAACAAGCTTTCAACGCAATCGGAAGAACAAAATTGTCAGGAAAAAACCCATTTTCTAACATTTGACAATACCCCTTTAAAGCTTCTTCATTAGAACCCAATCTACAATGTAAACCAACCATAGCAGACCAAGAAAAAACATTCTTTTTACGTAATCTATAAAACAAGTCATTCGAAACACTCAAAGAATCGCATTTTGTGTAAAAAATCACTAACTTAGTTTCAATGTACTCATTCTTAGAGAAAAAATCCCCATTCTTAAGAATCTGAGCATGAATTTGTTTACCTGTAAAAAGAGCTCGTTCATACACACACCCTTGAAGTAATTCTCCATAAATTTCAGGTCCAATTTTGAGTTCCTTGAAGTCCATTTCATTGAGAAGTTCCACAGCTTCAAGAATTCGACTTTCTTTGCAAAGAGAAGAAATTTGGTGGAAATAAGATTTATAAAGAATTTGTTTGTTTTTCCTATTTTCATAGTGTTGTGAGAAATGGGTTTGTTTGATAGCAAGATTTTCTCTGGTTTTGGTGGATTGAAATTTGGAATGTGATGGGGTGGTGTGAAGAGGTAGAAGAGAAGCCATGCAAAAGAGCTTCTTGGAGTTGGAACAAATGCAGAAGAGATAGATATGGTTATCATTTTCGCCATACAAAAAAACACTACTATCACCAGTAATTTCAATTCAAATTCAACCATGGTTTTACCCAAGGTTCAAAAACTCGGCTCGCTCGAAATTTGATTGGGTTGGGTTAACTCGAAGACTTATTTCATAAATAATCGAAATAGATATAGTGTTTATATACAAAGTTGTCTACTTTAACAGAGTTTTTAACAAATAGACTTGAGGTCTTGAGTCATGGATGGTGATAATTATATGTTTTTGAAATATGATTATTACTAGTGTCTTAGCTACGCCCCGGTTAATTTTAATTTATCCATTTTTGATTACCATTCAAGTTTTAAATTATTAATTTTATTAAATATTATAAATTACACTAATTTATTAAATGGATAATTTCTCGTTTCTTCCCAAATAAGCACACTTGAGGGTAATCTTTCCAAACAAGCACAAGTTTGACTTTGAATTTTGTGTTTTTGTCATTTTGCTTATTTTCTTTCCTATTATACCATTTAGCCTATAATCATTATTTTTTATAGGTTTTCAGTAGATATGACATCTTAAAAACATATTTAAAAATTTTAAAAATTTGAAAAACATATTTGTTGCACTAAACAACAATTTTAAAAACATATTTTAAAAACATATTTGTTACACTAAACAATTTTAAAACAATTTTAAAAACAATTTTAAAAACATATTTGTTACACTAAACAACAATTTTAAAAACAATTTAAAATTTTAAAAACATATTTGTTGCACTAAACAACAGCCACGTTAGTGCCATGTGTCACTAACCGTTTGAGTTTTAAATGGGCGGGATAATCGAGCGGGAACAGGTAAAAGTTATCAAACTAGGGTTTTTAGATCTCATTACACCGTTTCAGAATCCCTAACCACCCCATCTCTTCTCGTTTTAAATACTCATTCCTCTTCCATTAAACTGCTCACAACCCTTCATAATTTCTCTCCCATCTTCCAATTTCTACACAATCATCTTCCATCCAATTTCTACACAATCACTTCCAATTTATGGTTGATTGTTGACGTAATCCCCTACACTAGCAAAACGATCCTCTAGATTGTACCTTGTTTCCCTTACAGTAGCATATCTTACAGTAGCATATGTATCCGCCACCACATCATCGTTATGCACGGTTTTTTCTGTAGATAGATCACTAAACATTGGGTAGCTGTCATTGTACATTTCATTCTCAAATTCTTGATCTTGGGTGTCAAGAATTGGTGTTTTCATGTCACCAATGCCTTCAGATGAAGATTGCATGACACCATCATCTTCATTATGAGATGGAGGAAGTGGTGTAGGACCAAACATTGGTTGGCTGTCAGTGTACATCTCAGATTCAAACTCATCTTCAAGTCTATTGAATGAATTATAAGAGTAATCACTATTTGAGTCGAACACATCATCTTCTGAATCCCATTGGCCTTCCTCACATTCACCCTCATTGTCATCATCCAATACTTCTTCTTGGCTTCCCTCTATATCTGAATCTAATCTTTCTTCTACACTTTTGAATTCATCTGAATCCCAAAAATCATTATCCCTGCGCATATCAGATAGAATCCCTGCAATGTCTTCAAAATCACCACCTCTAGCCGATTTTTGTACACATATAGACGATCCAGATGTTGTTCTAACCGCTAAGGGGGTCAAGTTAACTGGAGGTTGAAGAATGTAAACATCATCTCTCACTTGAACATTAGGGGGAGGGGTTTCCAAGACTAAAGGGTCATTTGAGTGCCCATTTTTCCTTTACAGTCACTTCATAACTTGGGTATTGAGAAAGAGTTTCCAACCTATATTCATCAGGAACATCGAAAGGTTTTGTGGGTGTACAAAAAGAAGAGTAGTCTGGTTTCCTACCCAAGCCTAGATTGACAACAGGTTCAGGGAAAAGTTCTCTTCAAAGATTGACTAGTTTTGGGATCCCCCTTGGGCAGCTCTCTTGGTATCTCACTCACTTGGCTTGTTGTTGTTTCAGTCTCTGACTTTATCATAACTGGTGTTAAATGATCAACCAACCAAATAGAAATCACCATTGCAGCTGAATTGGTAATGTATGCAATCATTGCCATATAATGATATTCGCATTCAACCCTAGTTGGATTATTATTGATTACAGCTCGCAGTGACCAAGTTGTTCTTGGTGCCTTACATAAGGATTCAACCAATTCCAAGAAGTCTCCATAGGATGTCTTGTTATTAGCGATCCTTATTTTTGACTCACCATGTACATATACAATCTCAACGATAAATTAGTTATTTTGGGTCCACAAACTTTCACCAAATTTTCACGTGAGTCCACAAAGTTGTACTTGGTCAATTTGGTCCGCAAAGTTTCATTCCGTTTGCAATTTGGTCTCAGGTTAAGTTTCTGTTTTGGATCACTTAACGTAGGGTGATTTGGCAGTTAAAAATTCTATGTTAAATTTAAATTTTAAATATTCTTTTATTGCTTTCTGTGATAGGTCAACATATGAGAAACTCGTAGGATTTTAAATTTAGATTTAACTAAGCATATACGATTTTAACTGCCAAATCACCTTATATGTTATGTGATTCGAAACAAAGACTTAACCTGAGACCAAATTGCAAACAAAATAAAACTTTGGAGACCAAATTGACCAGATACAACTTTGTGGACTCAAATGAAAATTTGGTGAAAGTTTGTGGACCAAAATAGCTAATTTACCCAATCTCAACTCCTTCAACTGTAACAACCAATTGCCCACCATATTGGAATATGATATTAAAGGTGTTCTCTATATAACATCAATTAAAAGGGGTTTAATATCACATCTCTATAAACAAGTGTACTGACGTTATCTGCTACAATATTAGTATGTTCGACTACAATTGAAAGTTTATCATCTAGAAATTTAAGAATGTATGGAAAAGTGATAATTAGTACCACATGATAAACCCACTTTTAGATCTTATAATTATTAGAGAAAAAACTTCAGAACCCCCATCAAAACATAGACAAAGACCACTAGACACTAGTGATTTAAAGCTTGAAAACCACATACTAGAAACCCATAAACCAAATTCTGGGGTTTTCATACCCCCAACCCAACAATCAACTAGGGTTGAAACCCCACCCACAATTGAATGCTTGCATTTAAGCTGGTGGGTGTGTGTGAATAATTTAATGCCACTGAAATTAAAACCATAAAAAAACAACTTTAATACCAATGAATGGTATTGATGCTACTGAAATCAAAACCCCATTATCATTATACATGAACATTAAAACCTTCAAACCCTAAAATTTACCAGGAATCTGAAAAACGTTCATAACTTGCATGCCCTTATTGCTTCATTTTTTCCCCATGATGGAAGAATGGCCGATGAAAACCCCAACGTCCAAAAAAAAATCGAAGCTTTACGACAAAGAGAATGTGATCTGATGAAAAGAGTTTAAGGTTTTATCTCTTTGTTCATTCTTTGTGATGAACAAAGAAGATGAAGATGAACAGAGAAAAGTTTGTTTTAATTCTCTCTTAAGGTAAGACAGCTGTTGTAATACCCGGTATTTTGATAGGCTTGTGCTTAATAGAAATTGGATTTCAATTTGGACTTCTTTGACTATATAAATAGGTTTTATAAATGGGATTAGTATCATGCCTTTGGGCTTTATTTTAAACTCATCTTTAAGTCCACATAAATAAATATTAGTATATATAATATTCTTAGTTATTAAATCAAAAAGAAAAACCCTAGATCTCAAACTTGAAGAGAAATATATGGATTCCCGTTTTTGATAACACCCTGTTAGTATTTCGGCCATAACTCTCTCTACAGAACTCGGAATGACATGAATCTTACGTCATTAGAACCCTATTGAAAATACGCATCTTAGAATATAAAGTAGAGTATGTGAATCTTCCGGAAGTGACCTGTACAACTAATTCTTTAGAGGTCAGAAAATCTGTGACTGGATTGCAGTATGGTGGTTTTGAGTTGTGTTCTTCGTATATTTGGTGTTTGGTGGTCTTCTTATGAGGCAAGTTATATTACTTGATGTTTTCTCTTAATTTTCAGATTAGGTTGAAGTGTTAGTTTGGTTATTAAGTTTGGGATAGTAGAATAATAATTGATTCTCATGAAAATACATGTTTTAATAATTAGAATTTGATAAATATGCAAACTTGTTAATATTTAGTTATTAATATTGCTGAAATTTATATTTTAAAATATGTTATTATTGGATTTGAATATTTGACTTGGTATTGAAATGTTTGATTGAACCCATTGGTTATGGACTTTCTTACTTTAGAAATTCCTGAACTTAACATCATACACGTTTATGTTGTTCGTCATATATATTTATATGGATAATGATTGGAATAGAATGGTTGGATTGAACCATGTGTTGGATTAGATTTGGGCGTGTTAAACAAATTAACACCGGACCCGTATGATGGGGAGACGTCCCGGAGTGTTGTCACATGACATAACTCAATGAGTGTATGGCGTGAAGCGTACGACTCGGTGCTACTGCACAACTTATATATATGAATTTCATGTGAGTGTATGGCGTGAAGCGTACGACTCAGTGCTACTACACAACTTATATATATGAATTTCATGTGAGTGTATGGCGTGAAGCGTACGACTCGGTGCTACTGCACAACTTTATATATGAATTTCATGTGAGTGTATGGCGATGATGCGTACGACTCGGTGCTACTGCACAACTTGGCACTTGATGCATGGATTTGGATTGATGTAATATGATGGATTGGAATTACTGGATAAGGACTTGATCCGATATTGCAGACTGATTAATTGATTGATTGATTGATTGATTAATTGAAATAGATTTTGATTATTCGATTATTGGAACTGGACATTGCGGATTACCAGAGAATGATCTTGTTGATTTATTTATCATTGTGTTAAATGCTAAAATAAATTAATTATTATTTATAATTGTTTATCTTTAGGATGCGCGGATTCCTTTTCTGGGAATTAAGATCGAACCTCAAGTTCTGTAACTTGCTGGCGTTTAACGTCTTCCCTTTTCCCTTTTCAGGATACAAGTGTTTTAGAGATGAAGTATTCGATAAGAGCTTGGTGGAGGTTATCTTGAGGTGCTCATATGTCTAGTTGGAGTTTGATGAGTTGTAACCTTCAGGCATGACTCTGATGTATATTTATATAGTTTGTATTTTGTTTAGTCTTCCGCTGTTAATTTAGTATTTGTTGTTTATTTTATTATGTTCTTCTGTGGTCTAGAGGTGTGATATCACGTGACAGTAGTGTGACCCTACGGTCCATGGAGGACATATGGAGATCATTATGACTCTGTTACCCGATTTTGGCCTGGCCAACTAGGATCGGATTTCAGGGGCGTTACAGTTGGTATCAAAGCTATATGAATGGAGGATAAAGTAGTGTATGGAGAATTGCTAATGCAGGTTTCTGTGTTATTTCATCCAACGGTAGCAATCAAATATGCTTTTTCATCTAAAGGTGAGGGGTTTACTTTGCTGAATTTAATGATGAAAGAGAAAATACATCAAACAAAAGATATGATGTTGATGGCTTAAAGTTGTTATAAGGGTAGAAATGTCCAATTAATTATTCAAAGTCAAACTTGTGCTTGTTTGGGAAGATTACCTTTAAGTGTGCTTATTTTGGGAAGAAACAGCATAAAACTGTGCTTATTCGGGAAATTACCTTTATTAAATCTTATGTAATTATTATTTTTTAAGTAAATTTGGATAGTTTTTTTTAATATTTTATAAGAGCACCGACTAATTTAATTTATCTATTTTTGATTAAATTCAAGTTTTAAGTTATTAATTTTATTAAATATTACAAATTACTCTAATTTATTAAATTTTATGTAATAATTATTTCTTAAATAAATTTGGATAGTTTTTTTTTAATATTTTATAAGAGTTCATTATATTCTTTGAATTTAATTTTTTTAATCATTCGATCTTTTGCTTATAAATAAAATCCAGCTCATAAATAAAAATATGTTAAATTATGATAAAACCATTATTTAAAAGGTATTATGTAAATTTACCAAAAAACCATGACTAAAAGGGTATTTTAGTTAGAATTAGGTGATAAAATTCTAAAGCTCAATTCTCATTGATCGAGACTTACCCCTGAATTTTATTCAGGTTTATAATAGTAGTATAGATTTTACCCAAATTAATGTTAAATTAAATATTAAATTTATAAATTATGTAACCTGACTCGGCCCAACTCGGTTCAACTCGGCCTAGTTTTCCGCTCAACTCGCCAAGTCATAGTAACTGAGTTATGTCAACGAGTCTGCCCAGATTTTAATAGAGTCGAGTCAATTCGGCAAGTTTCGAGTCGACTCAACGAGTTTTTGAACTCTGGTTTTACCAACAGGAGAGTTTTTTGAAAAACTCGGCCGAGTTAACTCGGACTCAATGCTATCTGGGTCAATGGTTGACTCGATTTATCTAAAAATCGGTGATTTATTTGGTTGGAATTGATAATTTACTTGATTAAATTCGTTTAATCATCAACTTTTAAATGAAGTTGTTTGTATCTTCAGTTCTTCAAGGTTTATGCTTTTTAAAAATTATATTTATTTTTTGAAAATTTAAGAATTAAAGTTCCTGATTAATCTTCTATTGTATATTTTATTTTTTATTTTTTATAAACTTTTTTTTATTAATATAATAATTAATAAAAAAAATTAAAATTTTTAAAAAATAACACAAAAAATCGGTGGTTCTAATTGGAATCGATAGTTTTACTTGGACTTGGATAATTCCAATCGATCACTAAAAATCGGTTGATTTTTTAAGAATTTAGTAAAAATTAAAGCAACTTCAGGTAGCTTAATAGATAGACCAGGCTAGTAAAAATTAAAGCAACTTCAGGTAGCTTAATAGATAGACCAGGCTAATATTTATAAACAAGTAGGTATAATAGAGAGATATGGACGGAGATAAGTAGCTGATAAGTAGCTCTTGTTCATTTTCATTTCTCTGTATTATCGTTGTACATAGTACCTCACATTCACTTATGTATATATTCAACAAAGGAATATCTTAAAGTCAAACCGACTTTAACATAGGTATGAGCCACGTATATAGTGAGTAAGCAAGTACCATTAAATGCATCTTGAACCATGTTGTAAAGTAATTATAATGTGGACTTGGGCTTGGGCTTAGATTGGACATCCACAATAATAATGTTTACAACACTCCCCCTTGGATGTACAATGTTCACCATATCAAGATTATTGCCTCATTAAAACCTTGCCAGGAAAACCCAATGGGAAAAACCATAGCGAAGGAAAAAGAGTACAATAGTTGATATCTTGACTGGTATTGGACGCGCTATATACTGCCTCGTTAAAACCTTGCTAGGAAAACCCAGTGGAAAAAACCATAGCTAAGGAAAAAGAGTACAGTGCGCTTCATGTCCTGGTGGCTCCCCCTGAAGATAGCTCCCCCTTATGAAAAACAGACTAAGCTTGACTTTCGACGCATCCCAATACCATATGCCAGTTTCTCAAAAGCTGGTGGAGCTAGTGACTTAGTGAACAAATCAGCGAGATTCTCATCAGACCATATCTTCTGGACATTGATCTCGTTACTCTGCTGGAGTTCATGAGAGAAGAAGAATTTTGGAGAAATATGTTTTGTTCTATCACTTCTGATGTAGCCTTCCCTGATTTGATCAATACATGCAGCATTGTCTTCATAAATCACCGTTGGTGTCTCTGTGACTGAGGGGAGTCCGCATGTTGATTGGATATGGTGTATCAAGAGCCTCAACCATACACACTAACGAGTTGCTTCATGGAGTGCAAGTATCTCCGAGTGGTTGGAAGATGTAGCAACCAATGTTTGCTTAGAAGATCGCCAAGAAATTGCTGTACCACCATAAGTAAATACATACCCGGTTTGCGATCTTTCTTTGTGTGGGTCAGATCTATATCCAACATCTGCATACCCTTTTAGTTGGGAGCCATTTGGCGGTTCTCTGGAATAGTATAAACCCATATCAGTCGTTCCTCTAAGGTAACGCATAATCTCCTTTAAGCCAGTCCAATGTCGTCGGGTTGGAGCTGAGCTAAACCTGGCTAACAAATTCACTGCAAATGAAATGTCAGGTCTAGTACATTGGGCTAAATATAAAAGAGCACCTACAACACTCAAGTATGGTACTTCAGGACCAACTAAAGATTCATTGTCCTCTTTAGGACGAAATGGGTCTAATTTCACATCAAGTGACCTTACGACCATTGGAGTGCGACTTGGGCGACATTTGTCCATGTTAAAACGCTTTAAAACTTTTTCAGTATACGTTGACTGATGGACAAATATTCCATGCGTCGTATGTTCGATCTGCAGGCCAAGACAATACTTTGTTTTACCGAGATCTTTCATCTCGAACTCATTCTTTAAAGAGTTTGATGCTCTGGTAATCTCTTCAGGAGATCCAATTATATTTATGTCATCGACATAAACCGCAATGATGGCAAACCCTAAATTTGCTTTCTTAATGAATATACATGGGCAAATGGGATCATTCTTGTACCCTTCCTTCAGTAGGTACTCACTGAGGCGATTGTACCACATACGCCCGGACTGTTTCAATCCATATAATGATTTCTTAAGCTTAATAGAGTACATATTACGTGGTTTTGCTTCAGGCAATTTTAATCCTTCAGGGACTTTCATATAAATATCAGTATCCAACATTGCGTAAAGATACGTAGTAACCACGTCCATGAGATGCATGTCGAGTCTTTCAGAGACTGCCAGACTGATTAAAAATCGAAATGTAATTGCATCCATCACGGGAGAATAGGTCTCTTCATAATCAATCCCAGGTTTCTGCGATAAACCTTGTGCCACGAGACGAGCTTTATATCTTACAATCTCGTTTTTCTCATTGCGTTTCCTTGCAAATACCCATTTGTAACTTACAGGGTTAACATTCTTGGGGGTTAGGACTACAGGTCCAAACACATTTTGTTTTGCAAGAGAATCCAATTCTGCTTGAATTACATCCTTCCATTTTAGCCAATCATGTCGTTGTTGACATTCCTCAATAGTATGTGGTTCAAGACCATCATCATCTGCTGCAATTTCAGCAGCTACGGCAAAGGAGAGTACATCATCGATGATAATTTTGTTTCTATTCCACAACTCTCTTGTGCATGCATAATTTACAGAAATTTCATCATTTTCAGGTACCTGGGCCACATCTGGGGCTTGTGTCACTTCAGGGGCTTGTGTCACTTCAGGGACACATTCCTCTTCAAGAGGTTTTTGTTTAGAGAGAGTGTGTTTTCCTTGCCTTATAGCCTCTCCAGGAGCGCTATTTACTGGAGGTTTTGTTTGGTTTTTCTTCTTTCGGGGATTTGAGTCTTTTGACCCAACAGGTCGTCCACGCTTCTGGCGTACTTTAGACAATTCATTTGCTGCCACATTCGCGGGTTGTCTTTCAGAGACGTCCTTCAGGGACAGATCGTCCTTCTGGGACTTCAATTCGCGCAGGCGCATTAGCAGCTGGTACATGTGACCTTGTCACTTTTGCTGCGTTTCTAAAACCATCAGGCAATTGCCAAGCAATTTTCTGAAGGTAAATGATCATTTGTACTTCAGTTTCACACAAAGGAGTACGTGGATCAAGATGAGACAAAGTTGGTGTATTCCAAGTCAATTTAGGTGCTTCTGCGGGAAGCCACAATTCACGCCATTCTCCAGGAACAGACGAATTTCCTCCCCCTAATGGCGGGAAGATTGTCTCATCAAAGTGGCAATCCGCAAATCTTGCGGTAAAAACATCACCTGTCAAAGGTTCAAGATATCTAGTAATAGACGGAGAATCAAAACCAACATAAATTCCTAATCTACGTTGCGGTCCCATTTTTGTGCGTTGAGGTGGCGCAATTGGAACTTGTACCGCACAACCAAATGTTCGTAGATGAGAAATATCTGGTTGATGACCAAAAGCAAGTTGAAAAGGAGAATATTGATTATATGCATTTGGTCTAAGTCGAACCAGTGCGGCGGCATGCAATATAGCATGTCCCCATGCAGAAACAGGTAATTTTGATTTCATAAGCATGGTGCGTGCAATCATCTGAATATGTTTGATAAAGGACTCTGCTAATCCATTCTGTGTATGTACATGAGCAACGGGATGCTCGATGTCAATCCCTATAGACATGCAATAGTCATCAAAGGTCTGTGATGTGAATTCACCAGCACCATCAAGGCGGATGGATTTAATAGGGTAATCAGGAAAATGTGTCTGTAATCTAATGATTTGAGCAAGAAGTCGTGCAAATGCCATATTTCGTGTAGACAACAGAGACACGTGAGACCATCGTGCAGATGCATCAATTAACACAAGGAAATATCTAAATGGTCCACAATGTGGGTGTATGGGTCCACAAATATCTCCTTGAATCCGTTGTAGGAATGTAGGAGACTCAGTACTGACCTTAGTCGGAGATGGTCTTGTGACCAACTTACCTTGAGAACAAGCAGTACAAACAAAGTCATTAGATGCAAGAATCTTCTGGTTCTGCAAACTATGCCCATGTGAATTTTCAATAATTCTTCGCATCATACTAGCCCCAGGGTGATCCAAACGGTCATGCCATAATATAAATGTCTTATGGTCATGGAACTTCTGGCCCATTGCTGCATAAGATTCAAGGGGCTTGATGGTTGTGTAGTACAACCCTGAAGAGATAGCCTTAAGTTTCTCTACAACCTACTTCTGTCCTGAAACTTCAGAAGTTATACACAAATACTCAATATCATGATCATTCATAGTCTCGATGTGGTAACCATTAAGACGTATATCTTTAACACTAAGTAAATTTCTTGTGGACTTTGTGGAATATAAAGCGTCCACAATGTTGAATTTGGTACCACCAGGGAGCATGATATGGGCTCTGTCAGAGCCTTCAACAAGACTTGATGTACCAGAAATAGTGTCCACATTAGCCTTCACAAATTTCATTTGTGAAAAATACCTACGGTCTCGTAAAATTGTGTGTGTCGTGGCACTGTCTACGAGGCATACAACTCTACCATCCGCAAGACGATTATGCATGCTATATGCGGGATCCATATCCCTTCATAGTACAAGAAAATTAAAGTGAGTACGAGTTAAGATAACACACACTTATTATTTATTAACAGACACAATACCAAGTAGTACAGAACAAAAGTACATATAAACAGATACATGATATAAAACGATAGATATAGACTTAATTGGTGGGGAAACCTCCATCAAAGAAGTCAAGATTATACTCTGGTTCCACAATGAAATCATCAACATTAAATAGAGTAGAGTCTTCTGGCTCAGACTGATCGACAAAGTTTGTTTCCACTTTCTTTCCTTTGTCATTCTTTGATGCTTGATAAAGCTCAACCAAGTTTTTGGCCGTACGACAGGTACGCGACCAATGTCCTTCCATACCACAACGATGACAAGTGTCATCACCAGTCTTATGGTAACGAGTGCTACTGGCACCTTTCCCTTTATCCTTTTTAGGCTCAGTGTCATCCCACTTCTGGTGGTATGGGGTACTTCTGGACCCTTTGTGGTTGGAATTGTTGTGATGAGGACCACCACTCTTGTGGTATCGGCCACTTCTGGGGCCTTTGCCTCTTTTGGGCCCATTCCACCTTTTACTACCACGATATGATGACGCATGTGCTTCAGGCACAGGGGCAGAGCCAGGTGGCCCTTTGTTAGCATTGCTCATCATGAGCTGCTTACTTTGCTCGGCAGAAGTAAGAATTTCATTTAACTCCGAGTACTTCTTAAGTCGACATTGCCGATACTGTTCGTGTAGGACCATATTTATAGGATGAAATGTAGATAGTATTTTATCTATCATTTCTTCCTCAGTAACAGGATGCCCACATAACTTCAGCGTGGACGCGATTTTCAACAACTTCGAGTTGTATTCAGAAACAGTTTTGAAATCCTGAAACCTCAAGTGTGACCACTCATGTCGAGCCCTTGGGAGGGAAATAGTTCTATGGTGGTCATACCTTTCTTTGAAATTCTGCCAAAGAATCTGCGGGTCTTTGACAGTGAGGTATTCAGTTTTCAATTCCTCATGGATATGGTGGCGAAGGAAAATTAGTGCTCTAGCACGGTCCTGCTGGGACAACTGATTTCCTTCTTTTATGGAGTCTTCCAGACCCATGGAAGCAAGATGTAATTCGATATCAAGTACCCAAGACAGATAATTTTCACCAGTAATATCTAAAGCAGTAAATTCCAACTTGGTAATGTTAGACATGATTATAATACGAAAATCAACAAACTTACCCAAATACTTACACTGGTAACACCTTGTTGTAATAACACCTTATTGATGTATACACTTCTTGTAGTTGTTGAACAATAGAGCAAAGTCGTGCTGATAACGTAATAAAAATTAAAGCAACTTCAGGTAGCTTAATAGATAGACCAGGCTAGTAAAAATTAAAGCAACTTCAGGTAGCTTAATAGATAGACCAGGCTAATATTTATAAACAAGTAGGTATAATAGAGAGATATGGACGGAGATAAGTAGCTGATAAGTAGCTCTTGTTCATTTTCATTTCTCTGTATTATCGTTGTACATAGTACCTCACATTCACTTATGTATATATTCAGCAAAGGAATATCTTAAAGTCAAACCGACTTTAACATAGGTATGAGCCACGTATATAGTGGGCCTTTTTGGACCCAGAGACTGGAAAACTACATCAATCTTGGCCCAAAACTACATCATATGAACTTTTCATTCCAAGTTTCCAACTACATATTGAATCCAAAGTCCAAACAAATTTTGTAGGATTGGGAGCGAATTCATGCAGTTGCAGAAGTTATACAATCATTCATTCAGATTGAAGAAAGATAATCAGTGAGTCAGTTATTATTACCATTATTATAATGCCTAAATGAATACTAATATTTCATTTCTTTTCTTGCTGCTAGTATTTCTAGCTGTGTTCTTCTTTAATTGCATATTTGCATTGGGGATTATTTATTCTCAAGTTCATTTTTCCTTTGTTCAAATTACTGTAGTAGTTCAGTTTGTTACCTAACTATAATATTTCAATCAATCTTATGCAACATTAGAAACATTTGCTATTACAATTTTTTTTTTTTTTTTTTCAATATAATTTTCAAATATAGTTTACACAAAGTTGAAGCAACTCTTATACAAAACTTGTCCTTGATGACAAAAGTATACATTCTTATAAACTTCATTACAAATGAATTCATACCCACAATTTAATATATATATATATATATATATATATATATATATATAAACCTGTCACTATACTCAGTTTCCACATAGAAGCCAAATTAATAGAAGCTACAAGGAATGGAATGTAGCTTTATGTGGGTTACTTGTGGTTCGACGGTTTGGAATGCTTTATCTTCTTTGAAAATTTAGCACTTTAATTGAGAAGGCGAAGATGAATGCAAACATTAAAGTGAATCCGACTAGTCCTGCACCGATGTATCCCAACGAGTCACGGTCGTATCCATAATAGCTTTTCAAGAATTCCTTCACTGTTTCGCCAGTATCCAGACGTGTTTCAATGTCTCCTAGCTGAGATGCGACTAATCCATACAATGTATATGCAACTGGGCATCCCCAATAGTACCATCTCCACCATATAGGAATTCTCTGTGATTGAAATAAAGTAGTTAGTTTCAAATTTTTGTTTAGGACCCTACATATAAATATAAATTAGTTCACTGATGTGGTTAGAGCTTACCGGTCGTGGAATGACAAAGCCTGCGAAAAGGTTCCATATTGAGTAGAAAGCAGACGAAACTATTGCAGCGATGGCGTGATTAGGAGTTAAGCCAACAGCCATCATCCCATAATATGTGAAGTATAAGAATGTCACATACATGTAGAAGAGAAACCATAAGAACTTGGAAGCCGTCCATTCAAAGTCGATCATAGCATAAACTACCACCCCGTAGATCAGAGTCTGAAGTAAGACATGTGGTATCTCAATGGCCACCTGAAAAGACAACATGAACTGAGTCAACACACAATAAATAGAGTTCCATGAATGAACCAGATATAACATCAAAATCTAAAGACTCGAGTGGAATCGTTCAGTAAGTGTAGTCTTCTTAGGGAAGATTTTTCCAAACTGGTGTCAGTTATTCCTGAGTACTAGTATCAGAATGGGAAATTCTTACTTGTGCAAATGCATATGGTAAAGCAGAATACATCCCAGCAGCTCTTTCTCTGTAAAAGACCGTTCTTTCTACAGCCACAACTGGTTGCACTGCCGAAGCATTTTCTGTCCCAATAAAGAGAACAGCAGAGTACATTGCACCCATTGCGTTGAACACATCTTGTCTCTTAGACCTACAATTTTCCACCAAATGTAAATGTACATAATTCTCGTGTATAAATACGTGTACCGAAATTATCGTTAAGCTTTTTATGCAAATGGACCTACATCTTAGTGCCCTGCTTCCAGAAAATCGACCCTAACATGAGAGCAATGACAGCGGTAAAGAAAATTCTCATGGCAGTGTATGGTGGATCTCTCCAGTAAGACAAGTGCTGTTTCCATAGGCATGCTTTGCACTGAGTGAAGACAGACTGAGAATATTTTCTGCTGAAGTAGAGGTCTTTAGAATCAGGAGGAGGTGTGCTGAGTTCATTGATCAAGCGCTTGTTTCTCCTGCAATATAAATAATTTCAATGACAATTGAGAACTAGATGATTGTTTTCTCAAGATGAATTTTGAACACTGGATTTGAACTAAACCCACCCAAAGAGTTCAGACTTCTTGTATATTTCAACAAAGCTGGTCCCTAGGTTATCTTCCTGTGCCTCACTAGTGACCTCCAACATCCACGTTGCAGGATTGTACCCATCTCGTATCGGTGGGACTCCATCAATTCCCTTGCAACAATAAGACATGGTTCTTCAATAAGGATATTGTGAGGGAGTAAAAGTGTTGACCGAATCTAACAAGATCATAATTTCATTGAAGCTCACCTCGAAGTAGTTGATTAGGTGGCAAGAATTTCGTCCCAGTGGGCCAACGTATACTTCCTCTCCTCCTCGTTTCATTAGAAAGAGCTGCAATTATGCGTAATTATTACAAGATGCAATTTAAACTAGCAAGAGAAGAAAACAATATTACAATCTGTACTCTGGACAATTTCATACCTCATCAAATGCTTCAAAAATGTCAATGCTCGGCTGGTGAATGGTGCATACCACAGTTCTTCCTGTGTCCACTGTGTTCCTCACCGTTCTCATCACAATTGCTGCTGCTCTCGCATCAAGTCCAGATGTTGGCTCATCCATGAATATAATAGAGGGATTGGCTACTAGCTCAACTGCAATAGTGAGTCTCTTGCGCTGCTCTGTTGAGAGACCGTTCACCCCAGGTAACCCAACTAGTGCTCCTCTCAGTGATTTTAGTTCTACAAGTTCCATGACTTCCTCAATAAACATCTGCAACCGTAGTTCAATGAGTTGAAAGATACACAGTAGATCCAAAATGTATTAATAAAGAGAAACTGTAATGCTCCCACAAACCTTTCTTGTGTCTGATTTAACTTCAGGAGGTAAACGAAGCCAGGCTGAATAGACGAGAGATTCATAGACTGTGACATTAGGGGAGTGGATGTCACTCTGTTCACAGTATCCTGATATACGTGCAAATGTGTCCTGTTTTTTTGGATAGCCAGAAATAGTGATGGTGCCATCTATATATCCACCAGTTTTTCTTCCAGCTAAAACATCCATCAGGGTAGTTTTACCAGCGCCACTGACACCCATTAATGCTGTTAAAACTCCTGGCCTGAAAGCTCCACTTATTCCCTTTAGAAGCATCAATCTGTCCTCTTCTATACCTTGCGTTTTCATTTCCTATGGATTCAAAGCTTGTTTCTTAAGCAAAAAGAGGATGAAAACATACTTTTTGCAGCTACTACTTCGATAATAGAATTAATTATAACTCTTATTACCTGTGGCATGTCTACAGAGTATTTGATATTATCAAATGTGATGGAGTAAGGTGTAAATGGAAGAACCATTCCCTTCTTGTTCTGACTTGCACCACCACGTGCTTCTGTTATTGATGATTCTGAGCTGGTTGTTGTAAGTTCATTATCTGTCCCTGGAGTAATGCAAACTAAGTTAGATGGAAGCTACTTTGAAACTAAGATATGGAAACTTGGTCAGACTTACCAGAAAATATCGATTGAGTAGAAGATTTCTTTGCCTTGGATGATTTAACACCTTTAACACCGTCAACTTCACCAGTTCTGTTGGCATGCTGCTCTTTGAGGGCCTCCTCGGATAAAACTGCTTGAGATGTTCCAGCTATATTTTGAAGAATAATCGAGATCAGATTTTTTAGCAAGTTTATAGTGTATTATACAGTAATGGTCATTGTGAAACAGAAACGCTAAAAGGTTACTCACGGTTCAGATAAGCAAGTGCCAGAGTAAAAACACCATTGAATAGTACAATATACCCAACCAATGCTCCAGCACCAATCCAATACCATGATGAGCTTGTAAAGATCCCACGAGACTCCAAGACCTCAATTCCAAGGGTTACAGTTGAATTAGGAAGACGAAACTGTCATCAAACGACATGAAAGTCCAGATTAGCTTACTTGTCCAAATTAATATGAATGGTTATTATGTTAAATAATGAGCTTCTTACATGATTCCAACTATGTCCAAGGAATTCGTTCACGCCAATTGCATTCTGACAATAGGTCAAAGGTGAAATCCAGTATCCCCAGATCCACCACTTCTTCACATTTACTGTAAGACACGAGTAATGTTGAATAAACCTTCATATATATAATTTTGAGTATCATCAACTCTTGCATTCCTTGACTGACGACTTTTTTTAGTTAGATTTGATTTTATTATAAGTTTCCTTGTTTTTTTTTTGATCTAGTAGTGAAAACTTCAAAGTGTTTGAGATTTATATCTGTGAGCTACAAAGTGGACCTTTGATTTCATACCTCTTGACATGACAAAACCACCAAGTGCCATCACTACAAGTAGTACGAAGGATCCAAATGTATTTGCTATTACCATGTCCCTAGACACTGCAGCAACTAGCCGGAACAGTCCAGAGGCCATCTGACCAGTCAATAGAAGAATAAGGAAGTGTTTTAACATCCTGCAACAGGAAATTAAAGCATGTTAAATTGAAGCTACAAAAGAGGATTACGTTACATGAAAGTGTGGAACTAAACCACAGCCTTGTAACTCAAAACTTTCATAATAAGAAGGTAAGTAAAAAGAAACACTTGCGTAAACCATGATAATTCTAGTGACTTACTGGAAGTAAGTAGATTTGTAAAAGGGAAGTTAATCAAACAATAAGAATTTGGCCTTTTATTTTAAATTTTTTTACTTTGTACTGATGAGATACCCCTTTTTTGTTTTATAAAGATCCCTATTCAACCATTAGAACTGTTATGCCTTGGGGTGTAAAAATGGAGTATGCCAAACCGGCAGAATGGGATATAAGCCCTACTCAAATGAGTCTCACCTGAATACATTTGGATCAAAACCAATAACGTAGTAAGTCAAACCGATCCAGATGAACACTTCAGCGAATGAGGTGGGAATCCTAAGAATCCACGATGGCAAAGCATATGCCCAAGAGGGGTAGAAGAGGAGGTCTCTTTGCTTATAGAATACGGGAAGCTTTGCAATAGTCATCGAGACTTCTGCAAATCCATTGAACATAACAGTGACGATCGCAAAAAACATAGCACCCATATAAACACCTCCATCTGTTACTGTATTATGTTTCATCTCAGTACGCAGAAAGATTGTCATTGCAATGAATGCAACGAAGATAAGCTGAAATCAGAAGAAACACAGAGTATGTTAACAACGAATATTCCAAAAAAAAAAGAGAGAAGAATAGATATCCTTGAAACATTTTTGGCTTCAAATCAATAGACCTTGTTGAATCTTGTCATCTTGTGTCTTGGATTTTTTTTCCTTTCATTCTTTTCGTAATATTTATTAAGCAAGTCAGTTGTTCAGATAAGTAAAGCTTAGAGTTTATTTGCTGTAGTTTTAGCAAGACCTGTCCATTGTGTTCTGTTTTTCATCTTTCTGTTGGTAACTCTTTATGTGGTTCTATGGAATATATATATAATGCATAGCCACAAATTTCAGACGGCTTAATTAAAACCATTTTGGTGTTAATAAGATCTTATTGTAAACATAAATAAAGTCAGTGTAAGCTCTTGACGCACTATTTAGGAAGCTATTTACTCACTTGCATCATTTTGAAAATGTAGACGAACGAGTTTCTTTTCATCAACAGCCATTCCCTTGAAAAGCAAGCTTTCAACAGTTCTTTTTTGCTAACTCCGTACTCGGAAGTTGTTAAAGCAGCTGGATGGCTATTTTTCTTGTCGAAAGGAGTTCTGAGTTCTTGTTCTTGCTTGCGGCCAACATGGAATGAATGGAATGCATCTACGAAATCCTGGACAGAGACATAGTGATATGGTTCGTTTCTGGCCCAATACTGATACTGATCTTTTCTTGATGTTACCTAGTATAGGAAGAAATTAGGAATCAGATCATTAGGCTCTCTAGGTTGAATGTAAAAATGTACACAATCCTAAAAAAATTAGATAGAAGCTTACTTCTTGCAAGAAGTCTGCCACCCCTTTTCTTTCAGGACATTTAAAACCCATGGACTCAAAGAACTCAAGTACGTTCTCACGAGGACCTTGGTACACTATCTGCCCATCTGAAAGTAGAATAATTTCATCGAAAAGGTCATAAGTTTCTGGTGCTGGCTGAAGAAGTGCAATTACTGCAGTTCCACCAAGTATGTGAACAGACTGCCTTAGTGAATTTACAATCTGGAAAGTAGTTGAACTGTCAAGGCCTGTTGATATCTCATCCATGAACAATGCTTTTGCTGGTCCGACAAGCATCTCCCCTGTATATTAAAGATTTTAGGATTTGCTGATCTCAATTCAGAAGTTTTCTTAGTCCCAATCACTGAAAACATTTTGCTTTTCTCTACCTGTGGTGACACGCTTCCTTTGTCCTCCTGAGATACCCCTCATCATCTCATTACCTACAAACGTATCGGCACAGATATCTAGTCCCAAAATCTGAAATTTGAAAAGAAGATATTAAGTTCAATAAGGAGAAAAAGTACCAGTTATAGGTCGCATTATAAAACTGAATAATTGCAAGTGTATTTTTAGAATATACCTTGAGAATGTAGTCTGTTACGACATTTTCCTTCTGCCCTTCCAGTGCTGATGCCTGTCCCAAAGAAAGAAAGAAAGAAGAGAAGTCTTAGATGCAAAACCATTAGAAAACTTCGACCAAACTTCACCAAGTGTTAAAACAGTTGTCAAGTTATAATAGGATTTCATTAAATTTTGTCCGTTCATGTTACATCTCATTTCAAGATATAACTTATAAGTCAGTAAGCTTTCTTAGAAGAATTGTGTTGTTACCTTCATGTACACATCAACATCAGGATCTGGCTTAATATTTGCTGCCACTTCTCTTCTTGACAGTTCTTTCAACATTTCTGCACATTTTCATTACATAGATATTTTGGATTCATTATTTTGCATATACTAGCTATATGACTATATCCATAACATTTTTAGCTATATGCCTGTATATGCATAGGATAAAGCTTCTCTTGCTTACCATATCGGAACCCGACCCCTTGGCATCTTGCAGAGAAGGCCAAGATTTCCCTTACAGTCATTTCTCCAATGTGGAGATCGTTCTGACTAATATAAGCAGAGGTCCTCCTTGGAACAAATTCATGCATTTCATGTCCATTGTAAGTTACTTTTCCTGAAACCTACAGTATATGCAACAGAAATCTCAAACTTTCACATCCTGCAAAATAATTCTTAGCATCTAGGATTTGATGAAGCATTAAAATCCCTCGAAGGGGTATACAGATAAATGATCCATTTCTTCACCTCTAGTGTTGGATCAAGCTTTCCTGACAAAGCTAACAACAAACTAGTCTTCCCAGATCCTGGAGGACCTAATAACAAAGTCATTCTGCAAATGGCTCAAAGTTAGTCTTAGGTGAAACTAAATGAAAGCCGAGATTAATTGTAACCCAACTATGGTTCAGTTGTCTTACCGGCTGGGTTTGATGATCCCACTAACATCATGAAGAATTGACAAGTGTTTCTTTCTACTTGGGAGTATGTGGAGCTGGTTCAAGAACCCCTTTACAACAAAAGTAAGAATCAATAAATCAGTACTACTCATGTTTATGTTTCTGGTCTAGAAGGTAAGCCAACTTAATTCTCAGTTCCTCTCTCTTACCTCTAGCAAATTAACAGGAACATTAACGACCGTAGGTAAAGCTCTGCTTCCGATATAGGCCTCTGCACTAACATTTAGATGCTCAAACCGAACTTCAATTGTTGGATTTTTAATATCCACCCTGAACAGAACAAAAAGAAGATGAAAAAACACTTTAGCAATTCATCAAAATATGATGAGACGTTGTGAATTAACAGATGTATATGGAATCATGGGTGAGCTTACCGATCCATTCTTCCTTTGAGTTTGAGCAAAAACTTTTCATTATCATCTTCGGCAACTCTGACCAGCCTCTCAACCAAATTCTTCCTCTCTTGAGTATCAAGATGTTCTATATCAACTTCCTTATGTGTTCCATCAAGTCCACTCAATATACCTTTTCTGATCCTATTATATGTTGGTAGTCTCTCTATAGAAGCCCATTTCAAGGCTTCTTCATCATCTTCATCACGAGAAGATCGTGAGAAGACATCAGCATTTGTATTTCTCCATATTCCTGAAGAATTTTGACTTCTACGTAGACTAGCAACTCTGTAAATATCACTGTTGTCCATTCTCACAAAATCAAGCCAAATTCATCAAAGGAGACAATATAACAAAAGGGTTTCCTCTGTTTCTTATACTAAACTGAATCCCACTGAGGTTTTCAGTTAAAAGAAAAAAAAAAAAAAAAACTTTGAAATCAATAATTATTATAACACAAGGTATGTTATTGTATTGTCTTAGTGCTTTCTTTCTTTCTTTCTTTCCCTGATAAGAAAGCAAAGAGAAAAAAGAAGGAGTATAGTGAGAGAGCTCAGGTGATTGGAAGCTAAATAGCAAAAAAAACATATCCCAACTTATCTTGACATATGCTGTCACTTTATTGACTAAGGTGGTGACTTATTATTATCTACTTTCAATCCTGATGGCTATTATTTAACAGGGAAAAAAAAAAACTTTTCAATATATATATCATTTGAGGCGGCTGTGAATTGCAAACTCTAAACAGTGATTTGTTGTTTATTTTATGGCTTTTGCAATCTGCATCATTTTTTTGATTTTTGCATGGAGTCACTTCAGGAATAGATCATGTGGAACCGAAGTAGTAGTTGTTCTAAATACGTAAACTGTTTCGGTTCCTGTTGTTGTTTTGCATGGAGTTGGTTGCTCTCATGAGGGGAGCAGTCCTTGAGGGATACATTAAAGTCTCTTGAGGTTCGGTGCATTTGGCTCAATGATCATACTTTTTGTTGAACACATTGTTATCAAAACAAATCAAATTCCAATAAAATTCGTCTCATTTATAGAAGGGCACTCTCGGTTATTTCCATTCCAATTTTTAGTTTATTAGTTAAGCTATGATCATTGCAAAATTATAAGTACAGTATTCGCATAATAACCATTGATATGTATTTTGCATATAAAAGTTGAAAAAACTGCCTCGTAAACTAGTTCATAATGTGAAACTTTTCTAAATCCACACCCTATAAAAATGCACAAAAAATATTAGTCTCATATTATATATATATAATAGGGATATGTTAATTTTTATTTTATAAACGCACACCCTCTGCAAATGCACATTTTTTTTTGGTCTCAAGGCCGTGCATTTAGAGACAGGTTTCACTGTATATGTCTTTTAAAAATAATAAAAAAAGGCTATAGTATATTAGTATAACTATGAAGTATTTGTGATCTGGGGACCAAGTGATTAGTTCTTATGAACCCTGAAATCATCTTGTGGAAAAATGTGGCATGATGTTGTCAAACTTGACATGGTCACGTAAGGCGAACTACTTTACTCCAGAGTCCAGACAGAGAGCAGTGTACTAAGTTTGAAGCATCTCCTTGGCTTGGACTGTAATATACTTAGTCTACCTGTTTTGTTTTCATCAAATAGACTGTAATAGTTTATACTTGATTTGTTGTCAATCAATATGATATACTATTTCTTCCAGTGACAAAAATTATTTCTTTGTTTTCATTGCTAATTAAGAATTTTGTTCTGCTACATTGCAGAAAAAGAGAGCCATACAACACAACAAAGTGGTCAGACTCAGACGAAGGAGAAGACCATAATGTTCAAGATTTAAGTGAGATTAGGGGGCCGTTCGGCAAATAAGTAAAAGCAGCAAAGGAATTTTCGTCAAAGTAGCAGCAGAGAAATGAGAAAGACGAAAGGAGAAAGCTACTGTACCAGTGCATACTTTCTATTTTCTGACTTCTTAAAATTACTTACTATTTTTTTTTATTTACATTGACGAACATACTTTCTACTTCTTTCGTTTTTAAAAGTTAAGAAATGTATTTCTAGGCCTTTGCCGAACGGCCCTAAATGCCTGGGACGATTTACATACCTGTGCATGTTTAAGATGTAAGCAACTAAGCAATGATTTCATTCTATGTTGAAATTTTAAATACTCATACTGGATTGAATTCAAATGATATTATATCTTTTGTTTTCTACTTAGAAGGCAGCTTCTTGCTAGGTCATGACTCATGAGTTTATTAATTCCTGCAGCACAAAGTTACAAATGTCTTCAACTATTCTCAATTGAACTTCTTCATAAAGTGTCCCTAATAATTTAGTTCATTTGCTTTATTTTTACATTTCACAATCGTCGTCCGTCACATCATTCTACCCCACCTGTTTGTCAATTTTGGTTTACTGTATCTGTTGTTTGTGTTTGTTTAAGAAATTTCGGAGCAGCACTAATGTGTCTTCTATATTAATATTTGCACCTTTACATGTAATCTACCTTTTTATATATGTTGTTGGTGAGTTAAAGATGTAGAACACTAGAACTAGTGAACTACAAAGTTAATAGAAGACATGTTAGTGATGCTACTGCAATCTGGATTCTGGAATGCTAAGGTGCCGGAACTCTTAACAGATAACTTATTGGTTTAAAGACAAATAGGAGTAGAGTTGGTGTACTTTCAACTTGTCCGAAAGACAGAGCAGCAGCCCCTACACTAGAGTTAGTGCTGCTGATTGATATGCTACAGCTTTGCTTCAACATGATCTAAATCCAATTGGTACAAAAAAACTGATGTACTAATCCACAACTAGGCCACCATGAATAATGTGTTTAAGTTCATGCATTTTTTTTCTTCCAACTTAAATGGATGACTTACCTTCAACTTATTAAAAGTGAAAAAGCATCAGATGCATTGTGAATATATCATTTTATAATTTCCACTAATAATGAGATAAAGCAAACTAGACATCTTTTTTTTTTAAATTGATAATTGCATATCATTGCATTTGAAATGTATGGCCTACTAAGTTTCACCAATGTATGGACTTTGTCAAGTGGAGCTAGGTTCTTTAAAGATAATTGCAGATAGTATTAAGATAATGATAATCTATCCAATATTTAGGGGATTTGGTCTTCTCCCAAAAACATATGGGTGCGTTTGATAAATTTTCCTGGCGAATTGATGTTTTCGGCAATCCGGCAAATTTTGAGGCAAATGGTGATTTGCCGGCTTCAGGCAAATAATTTTTGAGGCAAACAAATTTTGCAAGTGTTTGATAACTCCCCGGGCAAACACTGGCAAACACTTTAAAACTTGGTTTTGCCACTTTTTCTCTGTTTGATAACCTTTTTAATGGTTAGGCAAACACTTAAACTGAACATGGGCCAATTTTTAGAGCTCATAAATCTTAAGCCCATCAATCTTAAACCTTTAAAAAAACACGTGTCTTATCAACCCAACCTAATAACATAATAAATACTTGTGATTTGTAGTAATAATACAAAAGTTCAAAAAATTTTAAAATTTAAATTAACGAAAAAAAAGGTAGTGGTTGTTATAGAAGATAAATTGGGATAATAAAAATCTTGGTGGACAAAATGAAATATTTAATAGCCCCGTGTGTAGTTAACACAAGGACCTTCAACTCGATACACATAAACATGTGTAACAAAGTATACACATGTTTATTATAAAAAATACAAGGACATGTATACAAAATAATCACTCGCAATATCGAAAATAAGCACCACGCAATGTCGAAAATAACTTGTACGCACATAACTCTAATGCACGAGTTATAAACAAGCCCACAAACAAATATAATAAAAAAAATCGGTATTGTTTAAAAATAAAATATTTAATCGCCCTGTGTGTAGTTAACACAAGGACTTTCAACTCGATAAACATAAGCATATGTAACCAACTATACACATCGACATTATAAAAAGAAAAATTACAAGGACATGTATAAAAAAATCACTAGCAATATCGAAAATAACCTGTACGCACATGACTGTAATGCACGAGTTACGTCACAAAAATAATAATATAGTTATAAACAAAAGTTATGTCACAAAAGTCAGATACATGTCCGGACGTCCAACATTTATAATGTCGTCATGAAAACTATTGTCAAATCAGTTTTACCAAAATATTAACAACTAATGCCGTCATCTAAATCAACAACTATTTGTTAACACAGTTTTTCCAAAATAATGTCAATCAGTTTACCAAATGCACATTAACTGCTGTCAATAACTAGAATACCTCACTGTCAGAATCACTGTCAATCACTATTGTGGAGTCTGAAATCTCAACTGCGACATCGACATCCATTTCTGCTTCTGAGTTCCTGAAAATTTCTGCTACACGGTCCCAATTACCGCCAACGCCATAGTTGTCAAAGCATGAACATGGTTGTTGACCAGTACAAACAACTTCATCATCGCCAATCTTCATCTTCTTTTTTCCAGCCCTATCAACCTTGCTTGCTGTCACCTTGCGTGCCTTGGTTGCCTTGGGTGCTGCCTTGGTTGCCTTGGGTGTTTGCCTTGTTGTTGCCTTGGTTGCCGCGTTGGGTGCTGCCTTGGTTGCCTTGGTTACTGCTGCCTTGGGTGTTGCCTTGCTTGCTGCTGCTTTGGTTGCTGCTGCCTTCCGTGCTGCCTTGGTTGCTGCTGCCTTGGGTGTTGCCTTGCTTGCTGCTGCCTTTGTTGCTGCCTTGGGTGCTGCCTTGGGTGCCTTGGGTGTTGCTGCCTTGGGTGTTACTCCATCGGGGATCCTGAACTTCATGACTTTCGGCATGATCACTCTCATTTTCGGTTTCTTCGCCAGTGACTTTTTCCCAGATCCAGATGCGCCATCTGTCTTCTCAGCTCCAATACCAAGTGATACAAGCTTTGAAGTAGTGTTGCGGATCCTGGCCGGAGTACGAACCTTCTCCGTTGGTGTATCAAGGAACACTCCTTCAGCCCTTGCCCGAGCATACAATCTCTCGACTTCTTTCCAACCCTTGATCACCCAATCAGAAACTGTGGGGTCCATACGCCTGATCTGAACCCAAATCTCTAAACGATGCTGAACATAACCCAAAATCTCAAATAAGATTTCATCACCTGCAGCCAATTTGGTGTTTTTGATGAAAGTGTTCCAGCCTAGATGTTTGAAGTAGTATGCATGGTCTGAATCCCACAACAAGACGATCTTATGGTCATGATCACAAAACCACATATTCGTAACCAAGCCAGAATGAAAATTGTCGTTCAACCTTGCCGGAATTTTCTGTTAAAGACAGGTTACATTTATAAATATGTTATCTCCCTAATTTCGTCAATCATGGTATTACATGTATTCAAAAAAATTCAGAATATATATAGATTCGAAAAAAAAAAAAGATTAGACATACCATAATCTTTGAATTTGTGACGTTCGCTTTCGTCACTGTCTTGGACCACCAGATATTCCGATCTCCATCAATTGGCTGAAGTCCTTTCGCTTTGGCCATCTAATATGAACCAAAAAAAAAACAAAAACAAATATACAGTAATAATACATAAGGCTAGAAAGGTAATATACAAAATAATACAAAATGGGTGAAAATATTTGAATTGAACATGTAAAATTTAAACATTGCCAAAATATTACATATTAATAAGATACACAAGTTTTTTGAAATTTTTACAGAATTTCATATTAAACATCATGAGTGTGACTCGACTCATTATCAAAGTAGTTATCGTTATCACAAAACCTAAAACATTCGTTAGGACATGGTGTATTCGAGCAATGCATACATGTCTCGAATTCTTTAGCTTTATAGTGAAACCATGCGTAAGAGCAATCTTCGCGACAGGGATGTTGAAGGCATCGAGCACATATCATCCCCATTTCATTCGTCGGAGGCGATCGAAGTATTGGAAACAAGTACTCGATTGATGGACATAGTTCAACGGAGCACTTCACAAGACTTATCCACTTGTCATCAAGTCTATTCCCACTTCCAGTGTAGATTTTCATCACACCGGTACAACCTGATTGTCCACAACGCATGTGTGGTTCTAAGATTGGCAAACAAGAATTGAATTCGAAGTCTTTATGTTGGCCGTATTTGTATACCTTCAACGCTGCGCGCTTCCGTTCCAATTCACAAACGAAAATTTTTCGACGCTCGCAAAGCAACTCAACAATACCGATAAAATGCTCGGTAGTCTCCCAAATTCCAGACATTCTATTGGCTAGGTGTGACAGACCTCTACCTATAGTAACTCCCTCCATTGCATGGAATCGGTCGGAAACAACACCCCAAAACTCTTCACCGGTACCATTTACCGGTGGTGAACTCCGGACTAACCCCCAAGCAACACATAAATTTTCATCGTCTTTTGGTGTCCACGCCATTCCTTTTTATAAAATAACACATGAAGAATGTAAGGACTCCACAAAATTAATTGTTGAACAAAATAGATATATATGGCACTCAATAAAATTGTCATTAAACAAATTTACTTATAAAGCAGTCATTACATACATTACAGATAGCCGTCACTCATGGACGCAGACTATACGCAGTCACTATAGTAGACATTGGCAAGTAGGTTAGAATACACCTATCCTTAATGTGGCCGTAACGGCCTGGAATTTCACTATTGACCTCGTCCCACTCTTCATTGGTTCCGCTAACTTTCAACGTGACATTGTCAAAATAAAAACCATAGTACTCGCACAACTCCTGGACTAGCTTAAATTCTCTCTTCAAATACGAGATTCGACGTCGAATCTCGTGGAAACTAACTTCGATGTTGAAACCGTGTTTCACACTATTGACAAAATGGTCATAAGCTGACCGGAGTCGGACCATCACAGGTACATTGCCTGTTGCATGGAACAACAGCACATCACACAATAACACATCCATATCTGCAGTCCAATGCACATCCATATCTCCAGTCCAATGCACATAGCGCTGCCTATATAGACTCGCAATGTTTCTGCCAAAATTACCGGGATGCATTCCTATCAAATTAAGCAGAGCATGGCATCACCAACATAATATAAGAATATAAAAAAATGAGAAATCCAAACAAACAACTCCATAACATAAGTTTTTCGGTGTTAGAAAAACACCCCAAACATCGTTTCAATAAACTGTCTAAAGGTGTCGTTTGCAACATCCAAACTAACTTAACACAATATTGTTCACATGAACACAGAACCAAAGTTTTAACAAACAAACACAACAAGGAAATTGAACGACTTCGACACTAGACATTACGGGCAGCATTTGCCAGCTTCTTAAGCAACCAAGGACGCTGCAGTTTTACATTCAACCCCATGAACACAGACGCTAGCGCTTTGTTAGCACCGAGCAAGTCTATTGCCTCCAAAAGCATATCTTCGTCATCACCTAGGACGTTCGACAATCCTTCAGTAAGATCATCGATCTTTGGACCAGAAAAATGATCTGCCAGAGATTTCACAGCGTCCATCATCCCTTTGTTATATTCTGCGTCACTTGGATCAATGCAGCCTAGGCGCGACTTCTTACGCTTGTTCTGCAAAGGTACAATGGGAGGTGGTATAGGCAGCCTACGAGGTCCTTCCGAACTAGAGCTTTCATTAGTACTCAGCCCAGAATTTCCGGTATGCGGAGCTCGTTGACTTTTACTTGTGTCGGCTCCCTCCATTACCACAAAATCTTCTACTTCATCAGGTTCTGTCCCTAATGAACACACATTTACGAGACTTTAGGGATAATGGTTGGACGCAAACGCCTAACAATATTTAAAGTACAACAAAGGTTACCATTTGGTGAATCAACGACGAAGATTTCTTCTTCTTGGTCTCCAGCGTCACCTCCATGACCATTTGCAGTCTCATTACTGATGATGATATACAGCTGGTCATAATATGGAAATTCTTTCCCCCGTAAAGGCACCGCTTCGGGATGGGCCTACATTAACACATATATGTACATATGTGTATTAGAAGTGGGTACAGACATGGGGCAAATTTTAATTGAATGGAGTTCAAACACTAGAAGAATTACCAGAAAATATCTATTCCAAGCGTCTTCTTCTCCAGCTATAGTCCTGGTTCCACTATCGAAAGTGAAACCAAAACCACTAGCATCAATGAGCGCCTTCGCTGTGAGGTATGAAGCCCTCAAAGTCTTCATGCTCGATCTAACATTCTCAGGCCCAACATGCATCCCTAATGCCTTGTTCACAGCCACAGCGGCTGCCTTTAGGGATTCAGTTTTTATCCCATTATCGACACGCTTACCTCGAAGCGCAACCTCTTCACACAAGACATCGAGTATGACCTCAATCATTTGCTTTGTCCACCTAATCTGGGTTTTACCAGTTTGGCGGGAACTACCCGGGTTATGGGGTGGAAAGTACGGCTGTTCCTGAGGTAGCGATTGAGTGGATTGAGAAGGTTGTGGAGGTGTAGTCTGTTTGGGTTTCTTAGTCCTCCTTGGTGGTTTGAAGTTAATGGTTGACATGCCTAACAATATATCCATTCATGAAAAACAACAAATACTTCAAATAGTCATACAAATACAAATACAAACCAAATATCCAAATACATAAATTGTTACAAATCGTACATAAGCATGAAAACTAAACAAATATGGTTCTCATTCTGGTTCGCCATTGTGGTAGTCCAAATAATCGGCCCACATTTCATTACGCAAATTGTCACGCCAATTTGTCCAAGCCTGGTACGGACCAATAAGAATCCCACCCCCACCATTTCCGGGATCGACTTCAGGTACTACCTCTGGTTGGTCGTCCTCCATCGGTACCCAGGGCTGCCAAACATCCGTGGGATCGATGTCTTTCAGAAAATTGTGCAACGCACAACAAGCCAAGATAATCTTGGTATGCGTTCTCACATCATGGAAAGGAGCATGCCTAAGGTACGCGAATCTCTTTTTTAGCACACCAATAATCCTCTCAACCACGCCACGCATTGACGAATGTCTCCAATTATACAACTCATCAGCATTTTGGGGAGAGTTGGTTCCTCGCTCTCTAAGATGGTACCGGACGCTGCGGTAAGGGGTTAAAAACCCCGGACTCAATGTAAAACCTGCATCGGCAAGGTAGTACTTACCGTCCGGTATAGTTAACCTCCTACCCTGACGACTAACTGCGTTCCGCAACAATCGACCATCGTGGGCCGATCCCTCCCACCCCGCAAGCACGTAAGTAAACCTCATGTCAAAAGTGCAAGCTACAAGGACATTTTGGGATATCTCACCTTTCCGGTTGCGGTACCTAGTATGATCTGTGATAGGGACCATGGTAGGAAAATGGGTACCATCGACCGCACCAACAGCATCCTATTGTATCAAAAAATGTTTGGTTAGTCTAAGTGGTCGTTTTAAAAATATTTTTTTTGGAGTTCGTTCTAGAGTTAAGAATCAGACCTTAAAAAACTCGTGGTAGTACACAGGGTTGACATGGTTGGTCAGTGGTGAGTTGGCTTCGGTAGCATTGTTGACAACTTCCCTAAACAATTTTATCAGCGCGTCCAAGACAACATGGAAGAATCGACTCACGGTTTCACCCGATCGTTGGAACTCGAATCGTGTTCTCCGATTGCGGTTATCATGTCCCACTATCAATAAGAACATGGCAACTTGCTCTTCCACAGTCACGTAACGGGAGTTTGCTAGACCTAAGCGGCGTAAGCGACAACATAGTTGATGGAATGCATTACGCCTCATCCTTAGGTTTTCATGGCAGCTAGTGTCGTTGTCTATATAGAATCTTGATAGCCTAGATAGACGTTCGTGATCTTGGTACGTGTATGGCTCCCTAGGTATACTAGGTGATCTGATATACCTCCTAGACCGTCGTCGACGTTGCATCACAGAATGGACAGCTACAATTGTCACAATTGCAGCCAACAACCTACGTTCTTCCTCCTCAGTTGGCATTCTACAAAACCCCCAACCCTTTAAACAAAGTATACATATATAGTTCGTATTAATATAAACAACCAAGTTCTATGATTAAAAAACGTTCCTCGTATTAATATCAAATAGTTCGAACATTTTATGATTACAAACGACAACCACAAACTATCAGACATAGTTCCTCGTAAAAATGTTTACAACGACCCAAGTTACAACACAAACAACAACTTCAATAAAATGGCGATCAACATAACCAAGAGAACAACCACTAGCTTCCTAACCAACCACCAACTATCGAACATAGTTGGAAGCGTATCAGGGAGGGTAGCAGGGATCCTAGCTGGAAAGGTGGTCGCCGGCTGCAAATAGGGTTGCACAGGTTGTTGGATTCTCTGTGCCGCACGACCAGATAAGTACTGGTCATATAAAAAATGGGCTTCGGCAAGAGATTGACAGCCCTGATAATCATTGTTTGGAAAACCGTCTACTTGAGCCTTGGCTTCCGACCAGGTTAGGTATACACCCGGACGTATCCCACGACGTACAATATAACAAGCATACTTAACCATAATGGTATCTGAAACAATATAACAAGCATACTTAACAAACGGGTTGCAGTACTCCAAAGGAGTTGCTTCATTGACCGTTCTTGTTTAGGAATATTATCCATTTCTCGACAAACAACTACTAAAATTTTTTTTACATTCTGTAATTCAATGATTGGAAAATAATTTAGAAGGATTGTAAGCATAAAATACATGAACAGTTTTACTTGGTTACTGCGATGTTGAAGTTCTAATATAAATCCATCACATACACACATCGATTAATAAATAATATTACTAACAAGGTTTCAAGCAATAGAGGTCGATTTACACGTAGACAAACAACTACTACAGTGACGTAAACTGGGGTTGCCTGAAGTCACAAAGTACACATCGATTAATAAATAATATTACTAACAAGGTTTTAAGCAATAGAGGTCGAATTACACGTAAGTGCTCTGACCCTCATTACTGCCACTGTCAGAGGCCATCAATAATAGCTTGACAATTGATTCCCCGTACAAAAGGGTTGCAGTACTCCAAAGGAGTTGCTTCATTGACCGTTCTTGTTTAGGAATATTATCCATTTCTCGACAAACAACTACTACAGTGACGTAAACTGGGGTTGCCTGAAGTCACAAAGTACACATCGATTAATAAATAATATTACTAACAAGGTTTTAAGCAATAGAGGTCGAATTACACGTAAGTGCTCTGACCCTCATTACTGCCACTGTCAGAGGCCATCAATAATAGCTTGACAATTGATTCCCCGTACAAAAGGGTTGCAGTACTCCAAAGGAGTTGCTTCATTGACCGTTCTTGTTTAGGAATATTATCCATTTCTCCACAAACAACTACTACAGTGACGTAAACTGGGGTTGCCTGAAGTCACAAAGTACACATCGATTAATAAATAATATTACTAACAAGGTTTTAAGCAATAGAGGTCGAATTACACGTAAGTGCTCTGACCCTCATTACTGCCACTGTCAGAGGCCATCAATAATAGCTTGACAATTGATTTCCCGTACAAAAGGGTTGCAGTACTCCAAAGGAGTTGCTTCATTGACCGTTCTTGTTTAGGAATATTATCCATTTCTCGACAAACAACTACTACAGTGACGTAAACTGGGGTTGCCTGAAGTCACAAAGTACACATCGATTAATAAATAATATTACTAACAAGGTTTTAAGCAATAAAGGTCGAATTACACGTAAGTGCTCTGACCCTCATTACTGCCACTGTCAGAGGCCATCAATAATAGCTTGACAATTGATTCCCCGTACAAAAGGGTTGCAGTACTCCAAAGGAGTTGCTTCATTGACCGTTCTTGTTTAGGAATATTATCCATTTCTCGACAAACAACTACTACAGTGACGTAAACTGGGGTTGCCTGAAGTCACAAAGTACACATCGATTAATAAATAATATTACTAACAAGGTTTTAAGCAATAGAGGTCGAATTACACGTAAGTGCTCTGACCCTCATTACTGCCACTGTCAGAGGCCATCAATAATAGCTTGACAATTGATTCCCCGTACAAAAGGGTTGCAGTACTCCAAAGGAGTTGCTTCATTGACCGTTCTTGTTTAGGAATATTATCCATTTCTCGACAAACAACTACTACAGTGACGTAAACTGGGGTTGCCTGAAGTCACAAAGTACACATCGATTAATAAATAATATTACTAACAAGGTTTTAAGCAATAGAGGTCGAATTACACGTAAGTGCTCTGACCCTCATTACTGCCACTGTCAGAGGCCATCAATAATAGCTTGACAATTGATTCCCCGTACAAAAGGGTTGCAGTACTCCAAAGGAGTTGCTTCATTGACCGTTCTTGTTTAGGAATATTATTCATTTCTCGACAAAAAATAGGCTTCGGCAAGAGATTGACAGCTTGGGTAATGAACTAACCTAACCTTATGTTATCTATAGTTCTAGACTTATACATTGCGGCATGGATAAATACAGTGCAACATGTACACGCGCAATATGTATAGTTCTATTACATTTCTAAAATACAACATGTCGTTCTAAACTATACAATTTTGAAACATATATAATAAGTACACCTAAGCATGATAAACACAAAAATCGAGGCAATCAGAATACTTTCTAGAAGAAATACATGTAACTCTAAACATGCTATTAACACTTAACATGGCAACACACTCAGTTCATATGAACATTTATAGTAGATAGAAAAAATACCTGGTTCAATTCAGTGCACAACAAAGAAATAAAGCAGAGAGTGACGACCGAAACGAAGATGCGAGACTTCGAGACTGCAACTTAGAAAAGAAACATAATTAGATGGTTGTAATCATTTTGATTAAAGATTAAATAATTAGATTGTTCTAATTATTTTGAGAGAGTAGTAAATACTAATAGTAATGTACACTTACTGAGAAGTTGTAGTGGTGGTCGTGCAGCTGTAGCACTCCAATCTCTAAAGAATCAGTGGGAGAACCTGCCACCAAGCTGGGACAAATTAACCTAAATTTTGAAATAGAAAATATTAACAAATCAAAAAATATAAGCATGTCATCAAGGACATCCCTGTAAAACTCTAGTATGGGCAAGCATCACTTTGTTAAAGGGAACCCTGATTCCCGACACTCCGTTGACATTATATAAATCAAGCAAGTTTTAAGATAAAAGAAAAAACTTAACTGCTGTTTTGTAAGAACTAAAGAAGCCATAAGATGTTTCAATCATATCTGAATTAAGGGGATAAAACTAAGATGTGACAGCTCCATTACACCCAAAAAAACATGTTAATACTGTAATACGACAACGACCCAGCTCCATTACACCCAAAAAAACATGTTAATTACAATGACACCACGATTACAGTCATTCCCCAAAACCCAGAACCCATTGAAAAGGGTTACAAGTTTTTAGTTAAGATACTACTGTCAAAATATTTAATCTGTCCTATGGTAAACAGAACAATAACACCACTAATATTTTTTGAATACAGACTATGCACACTCCTTTCATATGGTTTACGAATGCACACAACATGAAAAAAGCTACTTTTGCTGGAGGGGTTTTTGACCAGAATGTCGTGAAGGTGATTGTTTACATCGTTGGGGTCTCTAGGAATCCCTCCAACTATTGAATGTTTTATCCAGCAAAAGAATAAATGCTAACAATAGTTTAAAACTTAGGGGTAGTGGGGGCCCGTGAACAACCCCGCTTGCCTTTACAAAGAAAATAGTTCAAAACTTATAATCGAGAAGAAAAAAAAGGTAAATGGAATCTAAAAGATATGACATGTGGGTTGTGGCAGACTTTAATTTGCGAAGAAAGCTATAAGATGTCTAAATGTTATAAATATGGGTGACAATATTTATATATCTATGATACTATATTAGTGAGGTTTCATCACTGAACATATAATAATTCCAAAACCATCATAACAGGCAGCCAAAAAATAAATATTCACTCAAAAAGCAAAGTAGTCATACCCCTCGATTAGCACAGATATCTGTAGCTTTCTCCAACAGAGTTGACGCAAAATTATTTTGTTGTTCTTGGACAGTTCTCAGCAATTCCGGAGCTGTCAAGCAAATAAAAGTTTAATACTAACTTGTCCCAGATCTTATCCACTTCGATATCACTATCATACATAGTCCTGAATAATCCCAATACAAGGAATAATTGACCTTTTCTCAAACACTTGAACATCAAGCTTTAGTTGGCGAACATAATACTCTACGGTCTACAGCCCTGTTTGGTTGCACAAACTACTTTTTAATTACTTCAAATGGTGTAAACAAACAAAAACTAATGTTATAGTTGGAAAGAAAGAAAGGAAGCATTTAAGACTATAAATTTCGTTGATATATCCAAACTTAAGAAACTATTTACTTGCTCAAACAAGATTCCAATGCTTGAAAGTCCCAATAAGCAAAAATCCTGTCAAATGGTGTTAACCATAGTCGTATTATGATTTTATAAACATGGCTTACTCCAAGCACAAATATATACCATCTTTTATTCTTTAGAGAAGAACTCCCAAATTTAATTACTTCAAATGGTGTAAACAACTCATCCGCATTGCTTGTCAATCATTAACAGTTCCCTACATACATGTATACTTGAAAAATGTTTACCTTTAGCATTACAAGATTTATAAAAAAAAAAAAAAAAAATCACATTAGCAAAGAGGTCCTTTTGCAAATTTGAAAACATTTTTGGGAGATTTAAAACAATTTCCACAAACCCAAATGTAAAAAAACAATTTCCACAAACCCAAATGTAAAAAACAATTTCCACAAACCCAAATGTAAAAAACAATTTCCACAAACCCAGATGTGATTTAAAATCACATCCGCATTGCTCAGTCGGACATTTCAACAAACAATGTCAATGCATTTGAATAAACAACATAAAATAAATTAATCTACAACTACTACTTCAGTCTTCAAGATCATCAGATTTCATAAAAACTCAAGATAAATTTCATCAGAAGACAAGCAACCCTCAGTTCAAATTTAACAAACTCTTATTTTCATCTAAAAACTATAAATAACATGAAGAATTGCAAGAGAAATACAAAAGAAGTAAGTAAGAACACTATAACAAAAAAAAAATCAAATATTTATGGTGGCTGTGGCTTACGAGAAGAAGCGAGAGATGCAGCTTGAAGATAACCAAAATCAACAAACCCTAACTCTCAAAGTTTGTGATGGTGGAGGTCGATTCAGAAACTGTGAGGTCGATCGATGGAGTAACGGTGTTGTGATGGTGGAGGTCGATCGAAATTTCAATCGGTGTTGTGCGTGGCCGCCATTGTTGTCGAGAGAGAGAGAGAGATTAGGTTAACAAACTTATATGTTGGTATATATACTTGGCAAATGAATTTCTTTGCCTGAGGCAAAGAAAAATTTTCCCAGAGGGGGGGTCAGGAAAAATTTTCCCGCATTTTTGAGGAAAATCGCTGCACGTGACCATCTCAGGCAAATTTTGCCAGACTTTTGCCCGACGCCTCAAAGTGTTATCAAACAGGGTAAAATCACCAAAATACAAGAAAATACCCATTTGCCTGAGGCAAAACGGGTTATCAAACGCACCCATAGGGATGCTTTTATGATTTTATAATTATCAAATTTATAATTACTGTATAGGTTGAAATGTTGATTATTGAATAAATCATTTTATATGATTAAGGTCTAGATAAGATAGCTACTAAAGTTGAAAATGAATTATCTTGGGGGGAACTTGGTAAATGTTTATTCTTACCAACTTCAGGTTAGAAAAATATAGAATTAAGCAATGATTATTAACAAAAATGAGTACAACTACAGCTTCCAAAGAGAAGAAATTTAGAATTTTGTTTCTGACCTTAACAACATTTCCTTCAAATTTCCATAAAAAGTGGCCCTTCTTGTTATATATGATATAAAAATGGGAAGGAAACAATCAAAAGGCCAGAATGGCATATCTGTCTGGACTCTGGAACATATAAGAATGAGACAAGGTTCAAAGTTTGAACATCTTTAGCTAGTCAAGTTTCCAAAACCTTTAAAGTCTATAATTCTGTTGAACACAAAAAGGAGACAAGCTTCATGAGCCTCAAACTTCTTAATTAGTTAGTCCAAAATAAAACCTGAAGTCATGTTCTCCTATGAGAATTGGAAATTTGTTAGTATCAATCCTAAAGTAACCATTTGACCAACTGCATCCAGTCATAGAGAAAAAAATTTGTGCACCTTGGCTAAAAGATCTAACATTTCAACCTGCTTACACATTTTCATGTACATTCAAGGTACATATATTTTAGTCTGTGGCTACATGGTATAGATGATCTAGATTCTTAAAGTACTACATGAATATGTCAACTAAAGGAGGTAACAAAAGCTTCAACTCCCAGAAAAGCTTGGAATCACTGCAATAATTACTTTGAACTTTTTAGGAGGGCTGTCTTCAAAGAAAAGTGTGATTTCAAAAGATTATGGAGGCTATTTGTATCAAACCATCAATAAAAATGGGATTTAATATTAATTAAAGAGGTAATTAGCGATTGCACCCTTAAAATTAATTTTAGTTTGTAACACCCCCAGTTTTCAAATAGTTTAGCGTTGGCCCCTCTTTTCGCTTCATTTTCTCCATAATGACAATTTTGCTCTTAATTTAGTGTTTAGCATTTTCCCCCTAAACTTGAAAACCACCTTCCAATGCCATATCAACACACCAAAGTAGTTTTAATACCAACCATTAATTCAAAATATACGTAACTCGAGGAAAATCAACAACTCATAAGTTAATCTCAATAATAACTTATAACACACATCTCGAGAAAAATCTTATAAATATCTAAACATGATCGAAGGACAATAAGGTGACACGTGTCATTTGATGGAAATAAGAATTTTACCAAAACTAATCCTAAGGTTATAACATGTTCTAACATACCTGCAAAATTAAACCCTAAACAATTTACGACGGTGGAGATTTCTTCTACCATTATTGTTGACACTGGCAAACATATATGGTTTCGATGGTCGTCGTCATTCACAAACGTCTTTCCCCAATTACTTCAAACCAATTGATGGAGTAACTGAAATTGATGATGGATTTTCAGAAGACGGTGATGATATAATTACAGATGAGGAAGATGAATATGAGGTTGAAGAAGATCAAATTGTGGTACTTGAAGATACAATGGCTGATGTAGTGAAAATTGTTGAAATTGAGACTAATTTTGAAGATTATGACTAAATTCGAATTCTATTACATCCTCCTTCATTGCATTGGCTATAAACCTACTTACAACCATCACCTAAGTGTCCCCCCCCCCCCCCCCCCCCCACACACACACATTTGACATTCAACCCGCAAATTGAAATTGTTTAGCTTTCACCCTTTTAAATGGTTTGTGTTTTAAGTTAACCCCCAAATTGCAGAACAAACAACCGTAGGTTGAAGATGACCATTAACACACCTCCATTAAAATTAACATAAAAACAAATAACAAAAGTTAGAAATAACCACTAACATACCTCCATGTTGTTGATGTTAGTTTTAGAGTAGAAGTATTAGTTAACTTAGGGTTTTCAATTTGATGTTGACCTCACCAATTGAAGAGGGGAAGAAAGTATTCAAATAGAAAGGTGTTTTCATGTGCTTGAAGATGTTCAAAAAGTCCAATTTATAGAAGAAGATGATGATGATGATGATGTCACAAGCCTAACGGCTATTTCTTCATTTAATTGATTTATGGAAGGAGATGAAGATCTTGTCACGTGTCTCTTTATCAACCATTGATTAGGTTTATATCTAACATTGATTGTAATGTAGAACTTAGAAGAAAGAGATAAGAATCTCTCAAAGAAGAAAAAAAGTAGGTTAGATTGAAGATTTGTTTATGTCTTGAGACATTAAATTCGTTTTTATGAAGAACCCTAGTTTTTGGGTGTTCAAACCATTTATTTAATTGGTGTTCTTATTATTGTTTGCTTCCGTCGATAGTATTACATCAATTCCAATAATAGAAACTATCGGCGGAAGCAAACAATAATAAGAACACCAATTAAATAAATGGTTTGAACACCCAAAAACTAGGGTTCTTCACAAAAACGAATTTAATGTCTCAAGACATAAACAAACTTGAATCTAACCTACTTAATAGGGTTTGCAATCCCCTATTTATAATAACCTAAACCTAATCCTAACTACACTAGAAAGCTAAGTAAATAGAAACTACTACTAGGGATGTTCTAATCAATATAGGAATCTGCAGGAACTATGAGGCATGTGTCTTGCACATGCTATCTTTATGCATATGCATCAAATCCCCCCAACTTGAATAAAACTCGTCCTCGAGTTTGTGTACTAACATCCTCCAAAGTTCAAAACGACTCTTGTACATCAACCTCAACCTTACGTTGGTGCAGAAAATCCGGCCATGAATCTTCCCCAGATAGTTGCTCGCAGAAAGAATGATTGGCATTAATGTCATAGGTGCATCATTAGGACAACCCAATTGGTTGGAACAATATAGCCGCATGTCAAGAAATAAGAATTGAAGGTGTTTGTCCCTCCATGGAGAAAATCCATTCTCATTTTGGAATAGATAAGGATCAACATAACCATCAAATAAATTACCAATTACTTTTATGGGACAGAATTTGTGGGGATGATAAAAATCATTAATTTGTCGGTCGGAATCAATGGAATTCATCGATTCATGGGAGTGATGAGCGAAATTCCGAGAACATTCATCCTCTTTACCATTGTCATGGACAACAACCAGGTTTCCTTGCTTGGGCAACAAATAGAACTTCTTATTTATCTCTCTTGCAGATTTTTCAATCAAATCTTCTACTTGATCCACACATGCAACTTCTAACTCAAGAGACACAAAACTAGATGTATCATCACTATCATCACAAAACACGGAAAAGAAATCAACAAGATTGTAACTTTGTAAACCACCAATTCGAGTACGAGTGACGTATTTTTCTTCCTCAAACATGTTGAGTAAGAAATTAATCTCCGCTTCTTTGTCAAGTCGTTTCTCTTTTTCAACAAATTCTTCCTTAAAAGACGCAAATTGACTTTTTAATTTAGTAAAGCAATTTAAAAGTTCCTTCAAATCGTTTTGTATGCTTGGTGACGTCATGGAGGCATCGCTCTTAGAATCGATTTCAGATTCAATATAGTGTGGGTATTCTCCATACGGAGTAACCTTAGAATTGCGACTACGAAGACCATCGTGATCACAAGTCTTTGGACGGTTTCCATGGGAATATTTAGCACCATAAGCAACATATTGTTGCTGAAAACCACATCGAGGAGGGTGCGTGTCCTGCTGGTGGTGGGAATAATATCCATTGTCATAATAACTATGATGTTGCCTGTGTGGGGGAAAAGGGGAACAAGAGGAAGAGGGAGGTTCATACCTTCTAGAAAGAGGAAAACGGCGGCTAGGATCAAAGTTGGGAGCTTTATATTTAGAATCGGTATAACGCTTCGATTCATGTAAACTCCAGCGATCCGGCAGCGACGAAAATTCTCTTTGACCTCTTCTACGATAACCCATCTTCAAATCACCAACATGAACGCGGCTCTTGTAAAAAAATCAGGTTTTTATCTTCTAAACCCAGAAAAAACAAGCTCTTGATACCAATTTTGTTTGCTACTGCCGATAGTATTACATCAAAATTGGTATCAAGAGCTTGTTTTTTTTGGGTTTAGAAGATAAAAGCCTGATTTTTTTACAAGAGTCGCGTTCATGTTGGTAGGAATGGTAATCAGAGCAAGGTTTTGTGGCTTCTAAGTTCTCAAAAATCCTGAATTTTTTTTCATCTTCATCGTTGTTTCGAGTGCTGCTGCTGCCACCGCTCTTTTCAAAGTCTTCCGCTGCTTTGTTTAAGGTATTTAAAAAAAAAAAAAAAAAAAAAAAAATCGAGTTACTGTTCATTGTTAGTGTTCATCGTAGAAAAAAATTCAAATTTTTTTCCTTGGTCATGTTCGTTGGTATTAGTTTACATTAAATGGAGAATTGGTATAAGGATTGGATTCAGGATCATACTTTTCGTTCTTTGTGTACTATTGGAGGCAAGTTGTGTTCTTTTGTGATCGACCCTAAACATAATGTTAATTTTATTTCAAAACTAGCGGTTCAGAAATTACAATTGGAAGTGGTTGAAAACAATTGTTTGGTTGAGTTTTCCATTGGAGATATTGTTGATCAGGTGTGGTGTAATATAGTCGACACAGATGCATGTCATCTTTTGTTGGGAAATCCATGGACATTAGAAACGGATGCAACGTTTAATGTGCAACATAATGGTTATAGTATTCTATGGAAAGGCAAGAAATTTGTTCTTCTTTCAACTAGGCCTTGCATATCACAAGAAGAATTCGAAGCTACATGTCATGCGCGCCAGGTTTACAAAGAATCCATAGAAGAGTTTACAAAACAAGGATGTCGATATTTAAGTGATTTTTTGATATCTTTGCCGAGAAAGAGGAAGTTACAAGAACCAAGTTCCATAGTTCAAAAACATTCGAATTAAATGAATTTTTCCCGCTCTTTGAGGAAGAATCCCTAGATGTTGTTGAAGATATGTTTTTTAAAGAATTTAGCGTATGTGTTGATCCGATTTGGGAAACTTTTATAGCCAATTTTCAGCAACATGTTCCTTCTTTTCATGAAAAGCAGTTGGGGATTTTGTGTTTCAAGTATCATTGTTTTGTGAGGTTCTTAAAATTTGATTTTTATGCAAGTAAAGTTAGTGGAAGAATTCAACTTTTTGGGCTATTGCTTCTTATGAGAGTGAGCAGATTTTTGGGAAGAATTCGAGGTAGACTCCTTGATTTACATAGGCCAAGTTCGAGCTTGCAGCACCAACGTGCAACTACTACATGTTGGATTGGCATGATTTTTGGTAGGATGAATGTTCTCATTACAAGTACCCTAAATAGGATTGAATCAAACATTTCCTGAGTCCCTGGAAGGCCTCCCTTCATTTTTTGGTTTACTGACATCTAGCTCTATAAAATAAAAAAGCACCCATCCCTAACTTAAATATACCATACTATTAATTTCTATAATTTTTTTTTTTTGTTATTGTTGTTATGTATTCTTTATTATAATTTTGCTTGCAAAAATAAAATAAAGATAGATAAAATTAAGGGATAAACAGGTCGGATTTTGGTAATTTTAGTTCATGATTAAATAATTTGACAAATAATTTTCTATATCTAATAATTATTTAATGAAATTCTATTTATAATAATAAAAAAAAAATTATTTCTATTTTTTTCTATATAATACATCCAACGGATGTGTATTCCAATCGTTTAGTTAGTTTCTTTTAATATAGGATTTCAACGTTAAAAGTTATTAATTCTCATAATCTTTTGTTAATTTAACTATCTTTTTAATTATTGGACCTCTTGCGCTAAATATATGTTAACTACAATAAAACCATGATTAAGAGAGTATATTAGTCAAATTTGGGTTACAAAATTTTAAAGCTCAATTCTCATTTACCGATTTACCTCAGAGCTTTATTCAGGTTTATAATAGCAGTATAGATATCAGTGTAATCTGCACTACCTTCAGATGAATGTTCATCTACTTGCATGTTAGGTATGAGTTTCTTCAATAGACTTTGTTATTTAATAAACACAATTTGCAAGTAAAATCCATTAATCAAAAGTTTCAGACATTTGCATGGCCATACTCAGAAGCAAACAAAGGAGACGTACTGAATGACATCTCTGTTTCTTTGAAGAGGATGTTTACAAATAACAATAATAATAAAATAAAAATGAAAAGCTGCAAGACACTACAAGACTGCCGCGCTAAACACTTACATCTATCACCTCTTCAATCTGGAACTTAAAACACTTACGAAACCTATAACAATTGGTTTAGTATATAATCACCACTACACTAAAAGCCCAGAACTCCAGAAGCCATTGAAGTCGAGAAGCGTCAAGTACAACTGCAGTGTACGTCTATTCCACTTCTCAATTTAAAATTTTCTTTGGAACCAGAGATGTACAGTAGATTATTATCTTGTTTGGAAGTTGAACATTTTGATGGAGAGGGCAAAGACAAAAGCAAAGAGTACTGTCCACCCTACCATCCCTGCAGAAATCCACCATAAGGAGTCGTGTGTATATCCAAAGTAACTGTCTAAGAAGGCTTTCACAGTTTGACCGTTGTCCATCGTAGTCTCTATGTCTCCAAACTGTGATGCACCCAATCCATACAAGGTCCACGCAACTGGGCATGCCCAATAGTACCATCTCCACCAAATAGGAATTTTCTGTAATTGAATAGCAAACATTTAGACTTAGCTACATATCAAGAAACTTGATATCCAGGAGTTAGCAAATGAGGGTAGAGCTTACAGGACGTGTAATGACGAAGCCGGCAAAGAGGTTCCATATGGAATAAAAAGCAGCAGACACTATTGCAGCAATCGCCTGGTTTGGGGTCAAACCAACAGCCATCATCCCATAATAGGTGAAGTATAAGAATGTGAAATACATATAGAAGAAGTACCACATGAACTTGGCTACTGTCCACTCAAAATCAATCATGGCATAGACTGCAACCCCATAGATGAGTGTCTGAAGGAAGATGTGTGGAATCTCGATTGCAATCTAAAACACGAAAAAATGACTTGAGTCACAACAAAGTAATCAATATTATGAAATATCTTAAAAATAAGAACAAGACGACAGAATCCAAATTGTAGGTGTCTACATAAGTACAACGTGACCATAGCAAATTCCTAGGGTCAAATGACGAACATATTGGAGAAGTAAAAAAGAATGCTCACTTGTGCAAATGCGTAAGGTAAAGCAGAATACATCCCAGCAGCTCGTTCTCTATAGAAGACAGTACGTTCTACAGCTACAACTGGTTGCACAGCCGAAGCATTTTGAATGCCAATGAAGAGAACAGCAGCATACATGGAACCCATTGCATTGAACAGATCTTGTTGCCTTAACCTGCAATAAATTAATCATAGATAAATGTGTGCTTGATATCTGATGGATAAGAACAATTGAGTTAAGTGAAACAGAGATGAACTTACGTTTCAGCGCCTTGCTTCCAGAATATTGAACCAAACATCACTGCAACGACAGCAGTGAAGAAAATTCGAACTGCCGTGTATGCTGGATCGCGCCAGTAAGACAAATGCTGTTTCCACAGGCAGGCTAGACACTGAGTGAGTACAGGTTGAGAATATTGTGTGCTGAAGTAGAGGTCCTTGGAACCAGAAGGGGGTGTACCAAGTTCCTGGATCAAAGCCTTGTTTCTCCTGAAAAAACATAATTTCAATTATACATAAAAAGCCAAAACAAAATCGTTTTCTCAACAGTTATGGGTTAAATATGCAAAATAATTAAACCTACCGAAAGAGATCTGAATTCTTATATACTTCAACAAACTTAATGCCGAGATTCTCCTCTTGTGCTGCAGTAGTCACCTCTAACATCCAAGTCGCAGGATTGTATCCATCTCGTATCTTTGGGACTCCATTAATACTCTTGAAACAGTAAAATCCAATGTTTGGTACATAGTTTAGGAAAATAAAAAGGATATGTATACAGTGTCAAATTTTGACGGGACCTCACCTCGAAGTACTTAATCAGATGGCAAGAATTGCGCCCTAATGGTCCAACATATATTTCTTCCCCTCCCCGTTTCATTAGGAAGAGCTGCAATCATGGAAGGAAGACTCAAATAATCACAATTTAGGAGAGAAAAAACAAGAAAAAGAACAGGAAAAAAAACCACAACAGAATAAATGCACTATGAGATTCTCATACCTCATCAAAGGCCTCAAAAATGTCAATGCTAGGCTGGTGAATGGTGCACACTACTGTTCTTCCCGTGTCCACTGTGTTCCTCACTGTTCTCATCACAATTGCAGCTGCTCTCGCATCGAGTCCAGAGGTTGGCTCATCCATAAAAATAATAGAGGGGTTGGCAACTAGCTCAACTGCAATGGTAAGTCGCTTGCGCTGCTCAGTTGACAGCCCATTCACTCCAGGCAATCCCACTAGTGCTCCCCTCAGTGATTTTAGCTCTACAAGTTCCATAACTTCTTCAATAAACATCTGCAACATTAGCTTCATGAGATGTATGATAACAGAATTTAACCCGAAGAGAATGAGAAAGTAACAATAAAGTATGTGACACGAACCTTTCTAGTTGTGGAGTCAACTTCAGGAGGTAACCGAAGCCATGCAGAATAGGCTAGAGACTCATAAACTGTAACATTAGGAGAATGGATATCAGTCTGTTCACAGTAACCTGAAATACGAGCAAATGTTTCCTGCTTCTTTGGATAACCAGATATGGTGATGGTTCCCTCTATATATCCACCAGTCTTCCTTCCAGCTAACACATCCATGAGAGTGGTCTTGCCTGCTCCACTAACACCCATTAGTGCTGTAAGGACTCCTGGTCTAAACGCACCACTTATGCCTTTAAGAAGCATTAACCGATCTTCTCCAATACCTTGAACTTTCATTTCCTGAGATTCAAATTTATTGACATTTTACTATAGAGTAAAATGAAGTTTCAGTTTTTAGATAAGTCAATGAAGCTCTAAGTACCTCTGGCATGTCTACAGAATATTTAATATCATCAAAAGTGATGGAATGAGGTGTGAATGGGAGAACCATCCCCTTCTTGCTTTGACTACCTCCACCACTTGCTTCTGTTATAGCAGATCCAGAATGAACACCGCGCCTTGCGATTTCATTACCTGATCCTGCATTTGTACACAATCTTATATGAAAACCATGTGGTGAAACTAGCAAAATGAATTTTTGAACACAGGGTAGAACATGCCAGAATTATTTGGCTGATTTAATGATCTCTTTCCTCTGGATGATAGTTCGACACCATCAATTTCACCAGTTCTGTTGGCATGCTTCTCTTTCAGGGCCTCCTCAGATAGAACTGCTTGAGATGTCCCAACTGTTGACAATAATCCAAAACATAATTACAAATTTACAATTAATCAATAAAAGCTTTTTAAGTTACACAAGTACTTGAGCAATAGTAGGGATTACTCACTGTTAAGATAAGCTAAGGCCAGAGTGAAAATGACATTAAAGAGTATGATGTAGCCAATCAATGCTCCAGCACCAATCCAATACCAGTTTGGACTTGTAAAGACTCCACGGGACTCCAGGATCTCAATTCCCAAGGATTTGTTCGAATTTGGAAGAGTCTGTCATTAGTCAATAAGAAATCTAAGTTAACTATTGCTGCAAAAGTAGCAGACACTGTTCATTCTTCATCATGAGATTCTTACGCGGCTCCAGCTATGTCCAAGGAACTCGTTTACGGATAATGCATTCTGACCATACGTCAGAGGGGAGCACCAGTAGCCCCAGATCCACCATTTCTTCACATCAACTGTCAGACAAAAAGAATGTCGATGATAAAAAGAATGTTGAGCAGATACAACAAAAGAAAATTTTCAGCAACAATGACTGCAAGTCATGTTGAAAATTGGCAAGGGCCAGGAGATGGTGAAATGAAGTTGAGTCAGCTAGTAACAGAAACTTGGCTCCATATTGCAAATACAAATAACATTTAGATGCATATGCTATACATAGAACGTTATTCAGTCTTCCAAAAATGACTAAGTTTACAGCTAGCCAACCACTTTGGTGCGTAACCCTTTTAAAGTGCAACCTCACAGTTATTATGAAACTTATATATGCTGAAAGCGATTTGTACCTCTTGACATGATATATCCACCAAGGGACAATACTACAAGCAGCACAAAGGATCCAAATGTATTTGCTATAACCATATCCCTGGACACTCCAGCAACCACCCGGAACAGTCCGGCAGCCATTTGATCAATCAATAAGAGGATAAGGTAGTGTCTAAACAATCTGCAAAATAAAGTTCCTGGCATGTCAATGATATTACACACACACAAACCCTTCTAATCGGTCCCATAAAAGAATACAAAAATGTATAAATTAACAAAGACAGCATTGCTATGTCTTAACGTGTAGACTAGCAATACAATTTAGAATGCATGGAGTTCATTTTAGAAATCAGAAAAGCTAGCATTTCTATGTCTTAGGTTAAGCTGATGTGAGAAAAAAAATAAAATCAATGTTATTCAGCTTGAAGCTATATTGATCGACTTAAGTCTGACCTTTCAACATTCGGATCATAACCAATCACGTAATAAGTCATGCCCACCCAGAGGAAAACTTCACTGAACGAGATGGGTATTCTGAGAAGCCATGTAGGCAGTGAATATGCCCAAGAAGGATAAAAAAGGAGGTCTCTTTGCTTGTAGAATACAGGAAGCTTTGCAATAGTCATTGACAGTTCAGCAAACCCATTAAACAGGATAGTGACAAGTGCAAAAAACATAGCACCCATGAAAACTCCTCCATCATCTACTGTGTTATGTTTCATCTCAGTACGAAGGAAGAGTGTCATTGTGATGAATGCAACAATGATAAGCTGAAATAAGAAGAAACATGGAAGATTTTAGGATCGACAAGTACAGAATAAACCATCAAACAGATTCCAAGTACTATTACCAATTTACCACGCATCTCTATTTCTTTGTAATTTGTAATTAGGATTTTACTATTTCAACAGTTTACCAGAAAGTATTAAAATGGTTTATAATTATTATAGTTTTGTTTTGTCAATGAACATTTGAAATTAAAAAGCCTGAATGGATTCATCATGTCATGAAGAATTTTATTTGTTTAACTGTAACAGTGCAACTTCTTTGCAGCAATCTAATTTTAATTGAAGAAATCGAGAACTTTGATTCAGCTTTAACAATTGTTAGCACAGATGGGATGTTAGCCGCATTGTAATAAAATTATAATTTAGAAAAAGTTGAGAAACCTTGTGTTATATTTTATGATATACGGAGCCCTCAGATGTGATTTCAGGTCTTCTCCAGTCTCAGTATCAAGTTTAAATTTCTAATGAACCTGTAGAAGCTAGTGATGAATTGTGAACTTTGGATGTTTACTCACTTGCATCATTTTGAAAATGTAGACAAACGAGTTCCTCTTCATCAGTAACCATTCCCGGTCCAAGCAAGCTTTCAACAATTCTTTTTTGCTAATTCCATATCTGGAAGTTGTCAAAGCAGCAGGGTGGCTTTTTTTCTTGTCAAATGGGGTTCTAATCTCATCTCCTACGTTGCGCCCAACATGGAACGATTGGAATGCGTCTGCAAACTCCTGAACGGAAACGTAGTAATGTGGTTGATCTTTACGAGCCCTATACTGCTGTTGGTCTTTTCTTGATGTTACCTATATAAAAGGAGATTAAGAGAAGTCACATTTTCCACTACCATGTGGATTTCATGAACCTAAAATACTCAACCCCAATTCAGAGTTGTTATCATACATTCTAAAAAAAATTAAAAGGGTTGAAAAGGAACGGTTAACAGAAATTTACTTCCTGCAGGAAGTCCGCAACCCCCTTCCTCTCAGGACATTTGAAACCCATTGTTTCAAAGAACTCGAGAACATTTTCACGAGGACCCTGATACACAATATGGCCATCAGAGAGTAGTATAATATCATCAAAGAGGTCGTAAGTTTCTGGTGCTGGCTGAAGAAGAGCAATCAAAGCAGTTCCACCAAGTATGTGAACCGATTGTCTGAGCGAGTTCACAATTTGGTAAGTCGTTGAGCTGTCAAGACCCGTAGATATCTCATCCATAAACAATGCTTTTGCAGGCCCCACAAGCATCTCACCTAAACATATCAATCACAGTAATTACTTAAAAACTATATATATATTATCCAAAGAAAATATCTCTCAAGCATAATAACTGAAAATAATCAAAGCAGTTTGATTAGTTTTACCTGTGGTGACACGCTTTCTTTGTCCACCTGAGATACCCCTTATCATTTCATTCCCAACCATGGTGTCCGCACATATATCTAGTCCCAAAATCTGACGATTTGAAATGAAATAAAGAGATTGAGATCAGACCTCTCAGTCCTTCTGAAACTAAATTTTATCAAATCACTGATCACTTGCATAAAGATTCTGGTCTAGCATGTACCTTGAGAATGTATTCAGTAATGACATTTTCCTTCTGACCTTCCATTGCTGCTGCCTGTAGCAGCGCATATGAATTAGTAATTTAATACCATAGATTATAGGATTACCAAGTTAACAAATTTCATGAAAAAAATGTGCACAAGATACAACGATCTGAACACAGCATAATAAAGAAACTAGTATCAAAACATCTTTCGATGCCTGGTCAAAACACTATAGAGATTCTCCAAGAAAACAAAAAATATATTTACCTTCATGTATACATCAATATCTGGGTCTGGCTTAATATTTTCCGCTATCTCCCTTCTGGACAGCTCTGCCAACATATCTGCATAATGTGGAAACTAAGACTTCATCATTTTTTCCACATATACTTTTATTTCCGAACTTGTAAAATACATCTACTGTATCTATTTGCATCAGTTGGGAACTTCTAATCAGACTACAAATTACCATATCGAGTTCCAACCCCTTGGCATCTTGCAGAGAAAGCCAAGGTTTCTCTTACTGTCATTTCTCCAATGTGTAGATCATTCTGACTTATATAAGCAGAAGTCCTCCTTGGGACAAACTCATGCATTTCATGTCCATTGTATGTTATTCTCCCCGAGACCTGCAATTCAGAGCACTTTAAATCAAACTTACACTTTCAAGATGAGATAGTTCTCATTAGCTAAACTTTTGTTTCCTTAATACAATTTAGCAACATGGAAAGAAATTTTAGAAACATCAATCACGTGCACCTGTTCAAGAACAAACCAAAGTACAGATTACTCAAACCTGTAACCTACTGCATAAGGGAGGGACACAGTAGTACAAAACTCATACGCCAAGAAAATCCATATCGTTACCTCTAGGTCTGAATCAAGCTTCCCTGCCAAAGCGAGTAATAAAGTAGTTTTCCCGGAGCCTGGTGGCCCTAGTAACAATGTCATCCTGCAAATCAAGTGCATGATTTAAACTTCCAAACAAGTGAGTGAAACCCAGACTGATCATAACTCAATCAACAGCCAAATTTAATAATTCTTACCTTCCAGGCTTGAGGACTCCACTAACATCATTAAGAATCGATAATTTTGTCTTTCGAGTTGGGAGTATGTGAAGACTGTTTAATAACCCCTTTGCAAACAAATTAAGAACTATCAGACCAGACTATGTTTTTCTTATAAATAAAGATCATGAAATCACTTACAAAATTATCTTCAAAAGCTATGATATGAGTGTTAATTACCTCTATTACGTTAACAGAAACATTGAAGACAGTAGGTAAAGCCCTGCTACCTATATAAGCTTGAGCACCAATGTTTAAATGCTCAAACCGAACTTCAATTGTTGGGTTCTCAATCTTAACTCTGAATAAATTTAAATTTAATAACAACATCAGCATGCAATTCATAAAAGAGCATATAATCAAAGCAGAACCAGAGGAAAAAAAATATACCTATCCATTCTTTGTTTGAGTTTGAGCAAAAACTTCTCATTATCTTCTTCAGTAACTCTAATCAATCTTTCAACTAAATTCTTCCTCTCTTGACTACCAAGATGTTGAATATCAACTTCTTGAAGTTGTCCATCAAGTCCACTTAATATTCCTTTTCTGATTCTATCATATGTTGGTAATCTCTCAAGAGCAGCCCATTTCAAAGCTTCTTCATCATCTTCATCTCTAGATGATCTTGAAAACACTTCTTCAGCTGTATTTCTCCATAACCCAGAAGCATTTCGACTACCATTTCCATGACTACTGCGTCGCAAACTAGCTACTCTGTATATATCACTATTATCCATTGATTCTATGATGGAAATTGGTTGGGGTTTCTTAGTTTCTTTTCAAAAAACAAACTCCCCCCTCCCTTTAATCCAAAAGAGAATATATTGAAATGGGTATGCTTTGTTTCTTCTTAAATACAAAAACCCACAACAGAAATCTTCAAAAGAAACACTAAAAATTAATTAGTAGTGTGTTGTTTGAAGTTTGAAGTAAGAGGTTTCAGTGTAAAAGAGCAAGATAAAAATGAATATATAGATAGATATCAAAAAACTTCTCTATTAAGGCGGCTTTGAATTGAATAGAGAATACATATAATAAAGACAAATTATTCAACAAAAGTAATACTATTGATGGAAGAATTAACATGAACATGAACTTAAACAACAAACAACAAAACCGCTTATTTCTTCTTGTACTGTAATCATCCACATCGTCATCATCATCATGTATTGCTATTGCTATTGTTGCTTTTTTCTCCTGAAAAAAAGTCATGATTGTGGAATTTCGATACTTTTGTTTGACTACATTTGAAAATTGAAGTTTTATATATTTTATCTGCAACAGGTCACATATTTCAAACCTCTGCACCCTCTTTCATAGTACTGTACTATATTTTTCTCTGTCAAGTGTCAACCTTTAAAGTTCCTTGAATGACCCATGCCATGCATGGGTCTGGGTCCTTGAAAAACCTGCTTATCAAGGAGAGGGTGACAGTGATACCATGTTATATATACCAATGTGTATGCAGTATGCATACTTAAAAACCTGCTTATCAAGGAGAAGATGGCCAAGAATGAATTCATTTTGTGGTGTTTGTAACGGGCGCCTAGGCAACCATTCTGCGGCAGGTGGCGTAGGAAGGATAAAAATGAAATCATAGGTGCAGATTGCAGCAAGCGGACGATGCCTATGCAACCATTATTTAATTATGTATTATGGGACTTATTCAATATTGGCTGTTATTTCTTGTCATTTCTATATATACTGGTCATGAGAAGCTTCTTCTTATAAGTTGAAAAATCCAGGTAACCATTCCACAAGAAATCCCATCAATGGTACTCACTAATAAGTTACTAAACTCATTACTTGTTCTTGACCTCAACCAAAAGAGTCCCTAAATTTCCAAAATAGTTGTCTATACTATATATATAATACAAGTAATTTCTTCCAAACCAATTTTTATACTATATATAATACAAGTAATTTCTTCCATACCAATTTTCTTAAGAAGATCAACTTTTCGTAATTATATATAATAGAACATTGGCATGACACTTATTTCAATTGTAACTAATTTCCATCCCACATTTGTATCATAAGAGACTCAAAATTTGACTTAAGAATGGTTGAAAAGATGGTCCAAATCTCAGAATACAAACAACATATGAAGCAATTTTCTATATTTTTCTAGATTGTACACAACATTTTCTTACCAGAACATGTCTGCCGCAATAGTTAACCGTTTGTAACGGTTAAACAAATGAAAAGTAAAAAACATGAATAGAACTCTGACAACTTTAGAAATCTAGGCTAGCAAGAATCATGCATGCATGATCATCTTTCTTGTGAATCCATTTATCTTCTCTGGAAGTTGAACACCTTTATTGAAAATGCAAAGATGAAGCCAAACAGCACAGTGAAACCAATTATCGCCAGAGCAACCATGGGTAACATGTCATGTTTGTAACCAAAATATGTTTCTACAAAAAATTTCACTACCTCACCCGTGTCGAATGTTTTAGTTACATCTCCATATTGTGAAACTACCAAACCATACAAGGTCCAAGACACTGGGGATGCCCAGTAGTACCATCGCCACCATACTGGCATCCTCTGTACTCAACAAAGAAAACATCTCAGTATGTACCTCTATAATCTACGCTTTGCAAAATAAAAGTTTATGCAATTTAGACATATTAGAACTTACAGTTCGTGGGATTAGAAATCCTGAGAAGAGATTCCATACGGTGAAGAAAGAGAACACAATAATACCAATCTGGTAGGTGGGAGTAATGGCCACAGCCATCATCCCATAGAATGTGAAATACAGTAAAGTGAAGAACATGAAGAACAAATACCAAAAGACTTTTGCGAAATTCCATTCAAATCCCATCAAGGCATAGGATATAATCCCGTAAGTTATAGACTGAACAAAGCAGTATGGAATCTCAATCATCACCTGCAACCACAAGCTATTAGGGGTTTTTACAATGAACTATCCCTCTCTTTATAGAAGATAATGGATTACCTGTGCAAATGCATACGCCAAGGCTGAATACATTCCAGCAGATCTCTCTCGGTAGAAAACTGTTCTTTCGACAGCCACAACTGGCATCACTGCAGAAGCATTTTGTACTCCAAGGAACAGAACTGCCGCATACATGGAACCCATTGCGTTGAACAAATCCTGTTGCTTGTCTCTGCGATATTATGCATTGAAGTTCAAATCAAACGAGTCCAGGGAGAAGACAACCAAAAACATTAGGGTCCTTGAGATTTCTTGTTGTTAGCTACCTCTCGGAGCCAATATCCCAGAACATTAAACCGAACATCAGGGCAATGACAAATGTGAAGAAATATCTCACTGCATTATATGGTGGGTTGCGCCAGTAAGACCAGTACTGTTTCCATACACAAGCCAGGCATTGAGTGAAAAACGTTTGTGAATACTGTGTTGAGAAATGAAGATCGGTTGAATCAGGGGGAGGGTTGCTCAGTTCCTTCATTAGTGCTCTGTTCGTCCTTCAGTAATAAATATCCATATGTTATTAAAAAGATAGCCAAGTTTATTCTCTTCCTTTTTTCAAGTTATAATAAACCTACCCATATAAATCTGATTTCTTATACACATCTGCAAAATTGACCTTCAAGGTATCTTCTTGTGCTCCACTAGTCACTTCCAACATCCATGTCGCTGGATTATAACCATCTTTGATTTTACACACTCCTTCCACCCCCTGTGATGATGGAGAAGGATATGTATTGGTAACACCAACAACGCACAAAAAAAGGCTATACTCATGTTTTTGACATTTTACAAGGCCTCACCTCAAAGTAGCTGATGAGATGGCATGAATGCCTACCCAACGGACCTACATATATTTCCTGTCCTCCTCGCTTCATTAGGAATAGCTGCAAAACCAATCTTTAAATTATTATTTTGGTTATCAGGGTACTACCATATAACAAATGCAACTAGCTGTATCTATATATGTTTACCTCATCGAAGGCTTCAAATATGTCAATGCTTGGCTGGTGAATAGTGCATACAACCGTTCTTCCTGTGTCTACAGTGTTTCTTACTGTTCGCATCACAATTGCTGCTGCCCTGGCATCCAGACCAGAGGTTGGCTCATCCATGAAAATTATAGATGGGTTTGCAACAAGTTCGACTGCAATTGTCAGCCTTTTCCGCTGCTCAGTTGAAAGACCATTTGTACCTGGCAACCCAACTATTGCCCCCTTTAGTGGGAACAACTCTACGAGTTCCATGACCTCCTCAATGAACATCTATAACCATTGATCAATTTAATTGTTCAATACATTATTTGGCTGAGCTAGTGTAATTACAATTAATAAATTAACATATAAAGCTTGCTGACCTTTCTGGTTGCAGAATCAACTTCAGGAGGTAATCGAAGCCACGAAGAGTAGACCAGGGACTCATAGACTGTCACATTAGGAGAGTGGATGTCATTCTGCTCGCAGTATCCTGATATTCGAGCAAATGTTTCGTGCTTCTTGGGGTAACCAGATATGGTGATGCTTCCATCTATATATCCTCCAGTTTTCCTGCCAGCTAGCACATCCATCAGGGTGGTCTTGCCAGCACCACTGACACCCATTAGAGCTGTAAGCACTCCTGGCCTAAATGTTCCACTCACACGCTTCAAAAGCTCCAAACGATCTTCAGCAACCCCTCGACTTTTCATTTCCTAAAAATGATAAGAAGAAAATAAGTTTTTTCCTCTCAAGTAATTGCTATAAATAAAATATCTATCTAGTGGACATTTTATTGCTACCAGTGGCATGTCAACAGAGTAAGTAATATCCACAAAGGTGATTGAGTGAGGTTGAAATGGAAGGATCATCCCTCGCTTCATCGTTGGATTAGGTGCTGTAATTGCCTCTGCCCTCACAGATGTGGATCCGGATGACATACTTCTCTTGGTTTCGTCTCCTCTCTCTACAATTCAAACTAGTTTAGACCAACAACACAAATTAGAAGAACAAAATGCGTCTTGTAAGCTTGGCCATCTCTGCCTCTTACCTCGAGACGACGTCCCAGTGACTTCTCCAGTTCTGTTAACAGAATGCTCATTCAACGTCTCTTCTGATAAAACTGCCTGTGGCTTCCCAAATGCTACAATAATTTGATTTACCGGTATTAGAACATTACACTGGGAAACTAAGACATAGGATGACAGAAGATACATACGATTGAGATAATGAAGAGCCAAAGTGAAAAGGCCATTGAAGAGGAACATATATCCAATTGTTGCTCCTACTCCGATCCAATACCAATGTGCCTCAGGAAAAAATCCACGAGATTTCAGAACCATCACTCCCAATGGTTCTGTAGTATTAGGAAGAACCTGTAATAAATTTATTTATCACTCTGCCTCCTCTTCTTTTTGGGTACTTTATTTTTAAATTTTCATGAACTTACTTTTCTCCATTGATTCCCAAGGAATTCATTTACTGCAAGTGCATTCTGCCCATACATCATAGGTGAAACCCAGTACCCCCAAATCCACCATTTCTTTATATCATCTGTAGCAACATGATAAGCACTTTCAATTAAAACTAACAAAAAATATGCTCAAGAGAAATCAAGAGAGCCATAGTTTTTATATTCAAATACTTCGTGACAAAATAAATCCACCCAAGGCCATAAGCACAAGCAATGCAAATGACCCAAATGTGTTTGCAACGATTGTATTCCTTCCCAATGCTGCCATGAAACGGAACAATGCCGAAGACATCTGGTGTACAGATATGAGCAATAGGTACTGTCTAAAAAGTCTGCATAGATTTAAGTTTGATGGTTATTACCTGGAACAAAGAAATATGAAACACGATGTAATGGTGGACCTAGTGTTTACCTTTCAACATTAGGATCAAAACCAATAACATAATATGTGACAAACACCCAAATTCCGATTTCTATAAATGTGATTGGAATCTTTAAAATCCATAAAGGCAGTGAGTACGCCCATGCAGGATAGAATAGACAGTCCCTTTGCTTGTAGAAAATAGGTAACTTCGCGATGGTCATGCTAAGGTCCGAAAATCCGCTAAACATAATCTGGTTGATACTAAAGAATAGAGCTCCCAAATAAATTCCACCATCGCTACCATCATCACGAGGCATATTGGTACGCAGGAAGAGTGTCATTACAATGAATGCTGTGATTATAATCTGAAACAGGAAAGAAAATGTAGTCTGACAACAAAAGGTATCAAATACAAGAGCAACTTTCAGAGAAACCAGATACTTACGTTAACTGACTGGACGATGTACACAAACTTGTTCCTCTTCATCAACAAGTATTCTCTAGACATGCAAGCTTTTAAAAGTTCCTTCTTGTTAACACCATACTTCGTTGTCATCAAAGCTGCTGGGTGGCTCTTACTTTTGTCATATGGGGTGGCAAGCTCATCTCTTAGTTTATGCCCAATGTGGAATGAGTTGAATGCCTCAGCAAATTTCTTGACAGAAATGAAAAGGTAGGGTTCATCTTTATTTTCCCAGTACTGCTCCTGATCTTTATTTGATGTCACCTATCATACAATTGAAATTTTTTATTTCATCACACCAGATTTCATTAAAAAGAGACATAGGATACAAACAAGGTGAAAAAGGCTTTCAGCGCGAGACTTACTTCTTGCAAAAAATCGGCAACTCCTTTTCTCTCGGGACATTTGAAGCCCATAAATTCGAAGAATTCAAGCACATGTTCACGGGGACCCTGGTACACTATCTGACCTTCCGAGAGAAGAACTATGTCATCAAATAATTCGTAAGTCTCTGGAGCTGGCTGCAGGAGAGAGATGACGGCAGTCCCATTGAGAATATGGATAGATTGCCGAAGAGCGTTTATTATTTGAAAAGTCGTTGAACTGTCTAAACCAGTAGATATCTCGTCCATGAACAATGTTTTCCACGGTCCAACAAGCATTTCCCCTATAACATATATCCAGAGTTGTTAGACTAGGAGACTCAAAGGGGAATTATAGAAATAGCTATCAACTCACCCATCAGTATATATTCTACCTGTCGTGACTCGCTTTTTTTGTCCACCAGAGATACCTCTGACCATTTCATTTCCCACGAAGGTATCAGCACATTCATCCAATCCCAATATCTGTAAATTAAAGTGTATTAGAAAATAAGATATTAAATAATCCAAACAAGTCAATTTCCAAAGGCCTCTATTTACAAAAATTCATTTCTCCTTTTTTTTGTGTGTGCTTTAAGTCCCACCAGGTGAAAGTCCTCTACATAAAGAATTAACCCTGTCGAGTGAAAACCTTAAATTATCTTTCAAAATTTCTGAAGACCTCCCTGTGTCTTTGCACAATGTACTTTTGAGTTAAAATATGAAACGGAATAAAAACAGAAAGGATCCAACGTATATTGTAGTTCGGACAATCTATGCAGGTTCTGTTTCATGATCTGAAATTTCTTTGGTGTGAACAGTGAACACCTCTGAACAGCAAACTTAATCTGGATGTTAATCATCATAGAACATTAAAACAGTATATACACTTCATAAAAACTCAACCTTTAAAATGTAATCCGTTACTACGTTAGCTTCTTGCCCTTCGATTGCAGCTGCCTGCATTATTGTAAACAAACATATCAGCCTTCTGAAGACTTTATCAAAAGAAGTATACTCAACAGTCAAGTATCAAAGAAACTGTGGACAAACGTAATCCTATCAATCAAAGATGGTTCTCCAAAACACATTATGATTTTATTCTCTGCTATTGAATAGACACCAAATTTATTGAAAAAAGATAAAATAGCATTCACGTGCTACATAGTACATACTAAACATTATCCTGTCTCTCACCTTCATGAAGATGTCGATGTCAGGGTCCGGTTTGATATTTGCTGCTTTCTCTCTTCTTGAAAGTTCGGAGAGCATTTCTGAAATTTTTTCTCGAATTTATCAACTGAACTAACTCTGTTGAACACATATGAAGAGATTATAGTTGAACTTACCATAGCCAGTTCCAACCCCTTGACATCTAGCAGAAAAGGCCAGGGTTTCTCTCACAGTCATTTCTCCTATATGAAGATCATGTTGGCTGATATATGCAGATGTTCTTTGTGGAACAAACTCATTCATTTCATGACCATTGTAAGTTATTCTGCCTGAGACCTTATTTTTTCACATATTCATATCAGATTTCCAGTCTAACAGACAAAGTATATCAAGAAAGCTAACATGACATTCACTCCATCGACAGATTTAGCTTAAGTGTTTAACAGACAGAATCTCTTTACCTTTAGACCTGAGTCCAGCTTTCCAGCCAAAGCCAACAGCCATGTAGTCTTCCCAGAACTCGGAGGTCCTAAGAGCAGTGTCAATCTGTGGATTTTGAATCGAGTAAAATAAGCAACACACAATGCTGGGAAAGAATGAATCATGGTGATATTAAAACTCAAAAACCGTATGAAGTTCAGTTCAGGATGCAAAATGCAACTGTTTCTCTTACCTGCCTGGCTTTATGATTCCACTAACATTTTGAAGGATTGTAAATGGTCTCTTTCTACCACGAAGAACGCGAAGGTATCCGAAGAATCCCTAAGAAAACCCCAAGCACACCCATGGTGCTCATATTATTCAGATTTATGAATATAAAGACTGATCTATCGAAAATCCTTTATATATAGATGAGCTACCTCTATCATGTTAATGAAGAAGTTAAGAAGTGTTGGTAAAGCTCTGCCTCCAACATACGCTTCTGCATTGATGTTTAGATTCTCGAACCGCACTTCGACAGTGGGAGTGCAAATTCCAACACTGACAGAAAAGAATGAAAAGAATAGAATTAATGATTCACAATATACAGTGCAGGATGGTAAAGAGATCTGAACCATAAACACAATACAAATATATGATACAAAATTTTTGAAGAAGGATCCTCACCAATCAATGCGGTTCTTGAGCTTCCACAAGAATTTCTCATTATCTTCCTCAGCAACTCTTACTAACCTTTCTACCAATTGCCTCTTCTCTTGAAACCCAAGAGAATGAACATCAATTTCTGCAACACCGCCCTCTTCTCTAGTTAATATACCTTTCCTCATACGGCTATACGTAGGTAGCTTCTCTATGGCAGCCCACTTAAGTGCTTCTTCCTCATCTTCTTCTCGACAAGATCTCGAGAAAACATCAGCACTGCTGTTCCTCCATAGGGAAGAATTACTCCTACGCAAACTACTAACACTATAAAGATCAACATTCTCCATTCGAACCAGCCCAAAACTGCAATATGACCAAGTTGAAATGGCGTTTAAAATGAAACAATAATTTCTAGAGAGCTTGAATGGGTAAAGAACAGAGACGGTAGTCGGTAGTTCCTATGTCCTTCCTAATATATATTCAAACTTTTTTAACTTTGATAAGTCAGTCAAATTGAATCAACAGGTGGTAACTGGTATTAAAATCCAACTATTCATACTATCTTGATGCATCTTTAACGAACACATGCATACATACTTCTGGAAATAAGCGGGTAACATATGAACTACTCCACATAGAAATGGGATGATAGAATGTATTTCAAAGAGAAACCAGAAGAAACAAAAAACTGAAAGAAAAGTAACTAGAAAAGGCACCTTCTATTGTCTAGAAACAGATCTTCAGACCTGTAAGAAAAACAACTGACAAAGATCGAGGTTTACATTTATATTGTAAAATTCCATTGCTTGATAATTTAATTAGTTATACGCTTTAATTGGTCGAAACCAAAAAGTGGTGTTAGAGAGGTCACATATAACCTTAATGAGATGCATTTTGATCTAGGTTTGTTGAATGCGAATATTTGGGTGGGATTATATAACAAACTGTATTGATGTTACAGTCCATTAGAAGTTTTTATTGATTTGCTGGATGTCGATTGAAACATACATCATCTTTTATTTCTGTCTTAGTAAAGGATAGATTGTATAGTCATAATATAAAGTGATTTATGATTACACAAGACCTAAACAAATCAAATATGTTCTTAAAGATGGGAGTCATATAAGAAATAATGCAGTATTTGTTATTACGTTGTTTGCTAAAAGATCTGTAGTCTGAGAAAGTTTTAACTTACAGATAGTAGTACTGATGGAAATTACTGTTCTCAACTGATTCCTAGACTGATTGCCACTTACTGGTTTTATACTTTCAACTGCTAAATTAAATCGATTTTTAACAATAATTGCTGATGATTTATTATTATTAGTCTGATGTTACCATGTCACAACCTGTCAACCTTCTCCAACCTAAAGATATGTTAGTCTCTACTATCTACATGTACTTGATTCATTAATAACACGTACTCGAAACTTCAATTTTTCTTCTTCCCCCATCAATTCCCCCCCCCCCCCCCCCCCCTTCCTTTAAATCTCCATTTGTTCTCATCTTATGATGTGATCTTGCATGACTAACAAAACTAGAGATAGGGATTGATACTAGCCAAGATTGAATGACGTGAAAAGACATATCAAATCCTTAATATTACAGAAAACTAATTATTGAACCATGAATTACAACTTTATGCAGAAAATTAAAACTTGTAAAGTAACAAAGCATCATTTACCTGCACCACTCTTCACCGCCATGATATTGATAGGAATACTAGGAAGTGTCTCTTCAAGCTTAAGTGGCCATAAATTTCTCCACTGTTGGGGAATAACAATGCAATCTGCACATCCATTTCCTTCTTGATATGTGCCCATTTGGATCGAATAGTCTATTAGGTTTTTCTTAGTAATTGAGAGGATTACTAGCAGGGCTGCCGCTTGAGGTGGGTATGAGCACAGAGCTGCTTGAGTTTGGGATTTCAAATTTGTTCTGGTGCATAGGGTATTAGGTTTTGGACTTTGGAGCCATTCTAGCTAGGAACTTGAACTCCAGGTGAGTTTCTTCTTCTTACTGGTTAAGTATAACTTCTCTTCTCTGTTCAGTGCAGATGAAGTTCCTTTTTTTGAACGAGTCTTCTTAATGATTTGTCCTATGGGTAATCTTAAGCCTGTAACTTTATCTAGAGTTGCTAAAAGGCACTAGCATTCTTTGATAAAAGGTTTCTAAACTTTCAGGTATTTCTGTTTTGGCTGTCAAAAGCCTCCATAATTAATATATTTTCTTCTAGTTATGTGTCTAGCTATCTCTTCTCTTCACAGCTTCTCTTTTGCATCTTGATATTGATGCATTGAAAAGTTAAATTTACAGAACCTTCAATATCGTTGATTTCCACTTAAGGATTGGAGCTTCTATCTGCAGCTAGAATGAGGATTGGCACAAAACTACTTCAGAGACTACAATTGCTTGTTGCCACGCAGTAAGTCTGTCATTGCAACTTTGATTCTAATAAATTTTCGTTATTCCTTACTTTCGAAAGGTTCTTTTTTCCTTCTATGGAAAAATACCACTGTATAAACAGAGATCCACCAATTGCTTATTTTTCATTGTTAGGTTTCAGTGTTTTTCACTATATAGTCTATAGATTAGTGATCACACTTTCAGGTGGAAGGCAGACAGAACGCTTAGATTGTTGCTGTGGTTCATACTTTATGAGCTTGGAATACGAAAAGAAAATCAACTCATACAATGTAAAGATATGAATAATTAATATTGAAGTACCAGACCAAACTTTCGAGAAAAGAATGAGATATCTTCGTCTTGTCATGCAAAATTAGTATAACTTTTGGTTTATAAGGTTGTCCATTACATTTGGTAGTTTAACAGAGGGGATGTCCTCATTGATCACCCCCTTCCAAAAAAAAAAAAAAATTAAGAAAAAGAAAACTCTAATATCAGCTTGACAAATGAAGCAAAAAGCTCACTGCCAAATAAGTTTTAAGAAACAGATCTACTCCTACAACTTTGACATTTCAAGAATTTGCACTAACAAGGGGGAAAATAATCTTTTTGTGAATATATTTAATTTGCTGTATACTATCTGTTTTGGAAGTTAAATGTCTTGATTGCGAAGGCAAAGATGAAAGCAAAGAGCACTGTAAACCCAACAACCCCCACAGAAATTACAGGTAGAAAATCATGTTTGAAACCAAAATAGCTCCTAACAAAATCTTTGACTTGCTCACCCGTGTCTAACTTATCCGTTACATCTCCATACTGTGAAGCAACCAAACCATACAAGGTCCAAGACATAGGGGAAGCCCAGTAGTACCATCTCCACCATATTGGGATCCTCTGTAATTCACAAAGAAAATCTCAGTTCCTCTACAGTCTATTTTCCTATTGAGTAAACAAAAATCATGTGAAAAAGAAGAGAAATATTAGGACATACCGTTCTAGGGACTACAAAACCACAAAATGCGCCCCATATGGAAAAGAAGGCAGAAGAAACAACGGCAGCAATTTGATGGTTGGGAGTCACAGCCAAAGTCATCATCCCATAAAATGTGAAGTACAATAAAGTGAAATACATAAAGAATATATAATAAAGGAACTTAACAACCGTCCACTCAAAGCCAATTGTGGCATACACCATGATGTTATATATCATGGACTGAACAAAGATATATAAAACCTCAATCATAATCTGCAATCATAAGAAATATCAATGAGAAACAGAGAAGTGATGAAAAAGCTTTCTCAGTTAAACTATACTTCTAAACATTTCTTATAAGAAGAAAATGAATCACCTGTCCAAAGGCATAGGGCAACGCAGAATACATTCCAGCTGCCTTCTCTCGGTAAAAAACCGATCTTTCAAGAGACAATACTGGCTGCACAGATGTAACATTTTGTACACCAAGAAACAGAACTGCGGCATACATGGAACCCATCGCATTCAGCAAATCCTGCTGCCTGCCACTGCAATTTCAAGCACTGAAGTTGAGTTCAAATAGGTCAAGGGAGAATATTGATGAATCCAAAGCATTGGGCCCCTCAGGAATTTCTTCCTTAGTTACCTTTTGGAGCCAAGATCCCAGAATATTGTACCGAACATCACTGCGATGAAAGTTGTGAAGAAAAATCTCACTACATTATATGGCGCGTTGCGCCAGTATGACCAATACTGTTTCCATAGGCAAGCTACGCATTGTGTGAAGAAAGACTGTGAAAACTGTGAGGAGAAGTGAAGATCTGTTGAGCCGGGTGAAGGCGTACTAAGTTCCTTTATTAGAGCTTTGTTCCTCCTGAAATATTATAGATAAATTAAGATTTACATATGAGCTAAGATTCAATCTCCTTCCAAGCTTTGTAAATAACCTACCCATATAATGGTGATTTTTTATATATATCAGCAAAGTCGACATTCAGGATTTCTTCTTGTGCCGCATTAGTCACCTCCAGCATCCATGTCGCGGGATTATAACCATCTTTAATTTTACTGACTCCTTCCACTCCCTTGATGACGCACAAGGTTGTGTTTAGTAATGATGCATGAGATTACCAAAACGGGAAAAAGAAAAAAAAAAAAAAAAAATTATATCTGTCATCATCATGTGCCAAGGGCTCACCTCAAAGTAGCTGATGAGATGGCAAGAATTCCTACCCAACGGACCTACATATATTTCCTGTCCTCCTCGTTTCATTAGGAATAGCTGTAATCCATATTAAGAATTTAAGTATCTTATGACATATCAGAGGCTTATGTAATGAACTGCTAGGTTACTATCTCCAATATTTCTAACCTCATCGAAGGCTTCAAATATGTCAATGCTTGGCTGGTGAATGGTGCACACCACAGTTCTCCCAGTGTCCACAGTGTTCCTTACTGTTCTCATCACAATTGCTGCTGCCCGCGCATCCAGACCAGAAGTTGGCTCGTCCATAAAAATTATAGATGGGTTTGCTACGAGCTCGACTGCGATGGTCAACCTCTTGCGCTGCTCGGTTGAAAGACCACTTGTGCCAGGAACTCCAACGATTGCTCCACTCAGTGGTGACAACTCTACCAGTTCCAGGATCCCCTCAACGAACATCTGTACATTGAAATTTATCAGTCAAGGTTGTGTAAGAGAGCTACAACGAGTACATTAAACAGATAACTAAAGATAACCAACCTTTCTTTTCACAGAATCAACATCAGGAGGTAGCCGAAGCCATGAAGAGTAAACAAGGGACTCATAAACGGTTACATGAGGAGAGTGGATGTCATTCTGTTCGCAGTACCCTGATATGCGAGCAAATGATTCCTGCTTCTTGGGATATCCAGATATGGTGATGCTTCCATCTATATATCCTCCAGTTTTCCGGCCAGCCAGTACATCCATCAAAGTTGTCTTTCCAGCCCCACTAACACCCATTAGAGCTGTAAGAACGCCAGGCCTAAATGCTCCACTCACGCGTTTCAGAAGTTCCAAACGATCTTGTGTAACACCTTGACTTTTCATTGCCTGATATTAAAAATTAAGCAAAAATAACATCATCTTTGTTATTCAAATAAGTTTTCAATAAAATAGCCTCCAATTCAAACACACTTATTTGGCACTTGTTACTTTTGGTAGAGCTAGACGAGACAGTTGAATTTATTTGTTCTTATCACTGCAAATATGTAATATGTAGAGGTTATATAAGAACAACTGGGTAAAGTCTAACTTGGTGTTTGTAGATATAGCAGAGTGGCTTCCAAATCTTAGACTCCCTCACCTTGTCATTAATGCTTGTCATCTTTGTGGCTGTAGGCAGGCCCGGCTTTTAACAAGTGCAATGGCGCAGGGCGTTCAATTTGCAAGTGACCAAGTTTTGGCCCTCTTCCATTTGTAATTTATCGAATTACCTTTGGTATTCAAATTCAAAAATTACCCTTCATATTAAAATTTAAAAGGGTTGATGTGGCAATCATTCTTTCCAAAGAGAGTGTCCACATAGGAAAAATAATGTGCTCCCTCATCATTGTTTGTTAAATTCCTGGGGGTGGCCCAGGAACTTATATATTACTCCCTCCGTCCCAAATTATAAGTACATTATGCTTTTTGGGGATGTCCCAAAATATGTCACTTTCAATATTTGAACAAATAATAATTAAGTTAATTTGTTCTTTTGCCTATATTAACCTTACTTTGAAATTAAAGTAATTATTTTAATGAAGATAATTAGAGTAATTAATTCTAATGGATTAGGTAAATTTGGAAATATAATTAGTAGACAAAGCAACAAATGATGTTCCCTTATTAAGTTGGATTTTCTATAATGTACTTATAATTTGGGACGGAGGGGTAACACACATGGGCCTTTGGCCCAAAATAAATGCTCTCTCTGATACCATGTTAAATTCCTGGGGTCCAACTCAAAACCAATTGGCAATGAGTAGTGTTAGCCTGGAACTTAGATATTATTAGCAAGGCCCGACAATGTCCAATGTGGGACTAAACATCTCAACATTTTTCTACTTTAATGTAGAAGAAGAGGAATATAGTCACATGGGATATTATGTCCCTGTTATATCTTATACTTTTACATACATATAAGTCAAAACATGATGCATACGCATAAAGATAAGCATGTGCAAGGCACATGCCTCATACTTGCAGATTCCTATATGGGTTAGAACATCCCTAATAGTAGTTTCTATTTACTTAGGTTTTCTAGTGTAGTTAGGATTAGGTTTAGGTTATTATAAATAGGGAATTGCAAACCCTATTGAGGAGGTTAGATTGAAGATTTGTTTATGTCTTGAGATATTAAATTCGTTTTTGTGAAGAACCCTAGTTTTTGGGTGTTCAAACCATTTATTTAATTGGTGTTCATATTATTGTTTGCTTCCGCCGATAATATTACATCAAAATTGGTATCAGAGCAAGGTTTTCTTCGAGTTTAGAAGATAAAAACCTGATTTTTATTACCAGAGCCACGTTCATGTTGGTGATTTGAAGATGGGTTATCGTAAAAGAGGTCAAAGAGAGTTTTCGTCGCCGCCGGATTGCTGGAGTTTACATGAATCAAAGCGTTATACCAATTCTGAATATAAAGCTCCCAACTTTGATCCTAGCCGCCGCTTTCCTCTTTCCAGAAGGTATGAACCTCTTCCTCTCGTTCCCCTTCTCCCCCACGTAGGCGACGTCATAGTTATTATGACGATGGATATTATTCCCACCACCAGCAGGATATGCACCCTCCTCGATGTGGTTTTCAGCAGCAATATGTTGCTTATGGTGCTAAATATTCTCATGGAAACCGTCCAAAGACTTATGATCGCGATGGTATTTGTAGTCACAATTCTAAGTTTACTCCGTATGGAGATTACCCACACTATATTGAATCTGAAATCGATTCTAAAAACGATGAGTCCATGATTGATTATGAAAAAGATGAGTAACAAGGAAAGTTGCTATGATAATGATTCTATGTATGTCGAATATTCTGATGATGAAACTAGTGTAGAATTTGAGTTTGGTAACACTCCTCTTATGAAGAGTTTGGTTGCAGCCCCTGCACCGTCAAAACTCTACACTTCCACCTCAATTGTTCACCCATCACAAGTCCCTAACAGCAACAACCAGCAAATTTTACTGCTGGAGCAGCCTCATTATCCGAATGATGCCTCCATGACATCACCAAGCATACAACAAGGTTTCAAGGAACTTCTAAATTGTTTTACTAAATTGATAAACCAATTTGCGTCTTTTAAGGAAGAATTTGTTGAAGAAGAGAAACGATTTGACAAGGAGGCAGAGATTAATTTCTTACTCAACATGTTTGATGAAGAAAAATACGTCACTCGTACTCGAATTGGTGGTTTACAAAGTTACGATTTTGTTGATTTCTTTTCCGCTTTTGGTGATGATAGTGATGTTACATCTAGTTTTGTGTCTCTTGAGTTAAAAGTTGCATGTGTGGATCAAGTAGAAGATTCGATTGAAAAATCTGCAAAGGAGATAAATAAGAAGTTTTATTTGTTGCCTAAGCAAGGAAACCTGGTTGTTGTCTATGACAGTGGTAAAGAGGATGAATGTTCTTGGAATTTCGCTCATCACTCCCATGAATAGATGAATTACATTGATTCCGACCGACAGATTGATGGTTCTTATCATCCTCACAAATTCCGTCCCATAAAAGTAATTGGTAATTTGATTGGTGGTTATGTTGATCCTTATCTATTCCAAGATGAGAATGGATATTCTTCATGGAGGGATAAACGCCTTCAATTCTTATTTCTTGACTTGCGGTTATATTAATCAATTGGGTTGTCCTAATGACGCACCTATGACATTAATGTCCATTCTTTCTGCGAGCAACTATCTGGGGAAGATTCATGGCCGGATTTTCTGCACCCACATAAGGTTGATGTACAAGAGTTGTTTTGAACTTTGGAGGATGTTTGTGCACAAACTCAAGGACGAGTTGTTTATAAGTTGGGGGGCTTTGATGCATACGCATAAAAATAAGCATGTGCAAGGCACATGCCTCATACTTGAAGATTCCTATATGGATTAGAACATCCCTAATAGTAGTTTCTATTTACTTAGCTTTTCTAGTGTAGATAGGATTAGGTTTAGGCTATTATAAATAGGGGATTGCAAATCCTATTGAGGAGGTTAGATTGAAGATTTGTTTATGTCTTGAGACATTAAATTCGTTTTTGGGTGTTCAAACCATTTATTTAATTGGTGTTCTTATTATTGTTTGCTTCCGACGATAATATTACATCAAAACATCTATGGGCTATGCTTCCAGCTGTTATCGCAAACGGCCTTTTAAACATCAGGGAGAGCCTAGTGTTGGCCGTGACTCAATGACAATAAGACCATTGAAAATGTAACTTGTTTTTATGTCATGTTTTTAAGTGCACATGATAATTCCATCATAAAGTGATCAATACTGCATCAATAAGTAATACATATTAATACCTGTGGCATGTCGACAGAGTAGGTAATATCCTCAAATGTTATTGAAAGAGGTTGAAATGGAAGAATCATCCCCTGATTCTTGCTTGGATTAGAAGCTTCAAGAGCTTCTGTCCTTGTAAATGTGGAGCCGGATGAGACACTTCTAATGGTTGTGGGTCCTCTTTCTGCATAACTCAAACTTGTTTAAACCAAAACCACAACTTAAACAAAAATGGTATGAATATTAAAATTGATCACTTCTACATGATGAACAACTGACCACCCCTTACCTCTGGAAGTGGTCTCAATTGCTTCTCCTGTTCTAATAACAGTTTGTTTTTCCCTGGCTTCTTCTGATATAACTCCCCGAGATTTCACAAGTGCTGCATGAATTCAAAAGATGAATATGATAAGTCATACCTTAGATGCAAAAGCAAAACTAAGACAGAAAACAATAGAAGATACATACGATTGAGATAAGCAAGAGCGAGAGTGAAAAGACCATTGAAAATGAATATATATCCAAAGAGTGCCCCTACTCCGATCCAGTACCAATACGCGTAAGGAAAAAGTCCACGAGACTTGAGAACCGTCACTCCCAACGGTTCTGTAGAATTGGGAAGAACCTGTAACATATTTTCAACAATGTCTTATTGTGATAAAGAGTAATTTATCTTTAATCTCTGCTTCCATTTTTTTTTTTCTAAAAAAATAATAATAATAATAATAATGAGTTCGAAGAACTTACGTGCTTCCACTGGTTCCCGAGGAATTCATTCACGCCAAGCGCATTCTGCCCATACATCATAGGTGAAATCCAATATCCCCATATCCACCATTTCTTTACATTGTCTATAGCAAAAGGAAAGACACTTTGAAATATGAACTAACAACAATGTGCTCAAAAGTACAAAAGCATAACCACATTAACAAGTTGGTATACCTCGTGACAAAAGAAATCCACCTAAGAGGGTAATCACAAGCAAAGCAAATGAGCCAACCATGTTTGACACAATCATATTCCTTCCAATTGCTGCAGCGAGTCGGAAAAGTCCAGAAGCCAACTGGTTTATAAGCACGAGTAGAAGGTACTGTTTAAACAGCCTGCAGTCATACAAGGTCATTGATGATAAAACAGAACTGTTGAAATGTGAAATAAAGACATTATTTGTTAGGACTAGAATTATAGTATTTTATGTGTTTACCTTTTGACATTTGGATCAAAGCCGATAACATAATAAGTGATGAACACCCAGACAGCAGCTTCTACAAATGAGATGGGAATCTTTAAGATCCATGTAGGGAGTGAATAGGCCCATGCAGGATACATTAGGTAGTCCCTTTGCTTATGAAAAACAGGTAATTTTGCGGTGGCCATGTTAAGTTCCGCAAATCCATTAAAGAAAAGAGTGGTGAGACCATTAAAAAGAGCACCCATATAAATCCCACCATCGGTAACGTCATCACGTGACATTTTCGTTCGGAGGAAGAGTGTCATATTAATAAATGCCAAGATTATAATCTGAAACATGGGGTTGAGGAGGTGGGGAAATTTAGTATGATATCAACAGGTACGTAATGCAGAATAAGTTTCAGAGAACCCCATACTTACTTGGACAAACTTGAACATGTACACAAAGTTATTCCTCTTCATTAGCAAGTATTCTCTTGAAATGCAAGCTTTTAGGAGTTCCTTCTTGTTAACACCATACTTCTTCGTTGTTAGAGCTGCTGGGTGGCTTTTGCTTTTGTCGAATGGGGTGGCAAGCTCATCTCTTAGTTTAAGGCCAATATGGTATGACTGAAAAGCCTCAGCAAACTTCATGACAGGGACAAAGTTGTAGGGCTCATCCTTACGTGCCCAATACTGTTTTTGATCTTTCTTCGATGTCACCTAAAGTAAAATAATCCAATGTCAGTTCCTAATATCTCAGTAAAAACTAGCACATTACAGAAACAGGGTGGGAACAATAGAATGTTCTCTGATCAAGTCATCCATACATACTTCTTGCAAGAAATCAGCCACTCCCTTTCTCTCAGGACATTTGAATCCCATACATTCAAAGAATTCAAGCACATGCTCACACGGACCCTGATACACAATCTGACCCTCCGAGAGAAGAATAATGTCGTCGAAAAGGTCATAAGTCTCTGGAGCCGGCTGAAGGAGAGAGATTACAGCAGTCCCATGGAGAATATGAACAGATTGCCGAAGAGCATTTACTATGTGAAAGGTTGTCATACTGTCTAAACCAGTAGATATCTCATCCATGAACAATGTTTTGGCAGGCCCAACAAGCATTTCTCCTACAGCACATATTCAAGAGCTTTTAGAGTAAGAGACTCGAGGGAAAGTTATTTGCACATATATCAAATTATGTTTCAGAATGTGTAGAACCTGTTGTGACTCGTTTCCTTTGTCCACCAGATATACCTCGGAACATTTCATTTCCCACCAAGGTATCAGCACAAACATCCAATCCCAAAATCTAAGGTTTCAATCATATCATAAAGAAAAGAAAAACATTATTGTGTGTGACACAACGAAACTAAGTTTTATATGGGAAAACTTCCAAATCTAGTCGAACATCCACAGGAACTCAATCAAGAAGCTTTCACTATGTTTGTTTGCTTCACTTTAAAGTAAATTTTTGGAGCATTGTAAACACAAGAAAACAGAAAACAAATATCCCTGCATATTTTTAGATCTTTCCTTTTAGAGAAAGAATAAAGCTGATTCAACAGTTTCATGAGTCCACCACCAAAATCCTTTTCAAAGAAGTTGCAAATAGTTTAAATCATCAAATTTGCAGGGATACCAAGCACAACTTGGTGTCAAAACCAAGAAAAGCAACTTTCTTTTTAATCAAACAAATTGTTTTTCTGAGGTACAAATAAGTATAAAATACAATTATGTCCAATAATTTTCAAATTTAATCAGTTCCAGGAATTTATGTTGTTATGGAACCTCACATACCAAACCCACCTAACAAGTAAAGTGAAAACAAACTCAAAAACTGTTCGGATCCTAGGTTAAATATTTAATACTTCCCCTTTAAACAAATTGAGCATTTGAGGACCATTGGTTAATTCTTTACAGTTGGTATTCAGAGCCAACCCGACGTCAAGTCTTGAGGTCGCCACCTAAAGGAAGGATTATAATTCTTAAGTAATTATATCTTGAAAAGAAAGAGGTAACTTTATCCTCATAGAGTGTGGCAATATGGATGTTGACTAAGTGTGTCTCCATTAAACTAACAGATACTTTCTCTTAGTTCTTCCTTGAGCTTTGAATCCCCAACACATAACTCGTGCATAAACCTCTTTAAGAAAATCTTTGAAGTAAACCGTCCAACACTTGACTTCTTTGTCTGCTTCAGAAACCTTGAATAACTATAGAATCCTTGTGAACATCTCCCTTTGAATTTATGTCACCTATGACCTATGGGTTACAACATAAACTACATGCAAAACGGACTCAACCCAAAACTTGTCGTAATCGAAGTGTGAACCTTGAGGCATGAAGGTCCATGTAAGAATCAAGAACTGGGTGGTTCAAATAGTCATTGGCAGGTATTTTCACATTTTCTTGACCAAAACAGCAGTATTTGGAGCTGTGCATTCATGAGTGTGAGCTGAAGATATCTAAATGGTGAGTGTCTCTATACCAAAGCCATAACCAGGATATCACCCAAAAATTTATTTCTTTAAGATATAATACCTTCAATATATAATCTGTATACACATTAGCTTCCTGTCCTTCAGTCACTGCTGCCTGCAATATCATAAAGAGAATCTTAAAGTTCTGAATATCGTAAGCAAGAAACAAGTATAGTCACCACAAAACCATCTTCTTCCAAAGTATCGGATCAACTGTGGATCAAAATATAGTCCCACCCATGAGGAGGTTGAGATAAAAAAGGACATCAAATGGAAACTTGCTTCTCACCTTCATAAAAACGTCCATATCCGCATCAGGTTTTATATTTGCTGCCTTCTCTCTCCTTGTAAGTTCTACTAACATTTCTGCAGGTGCTCAAAAACAGTAAATTGATTGTAACTATAGAAGACCATGGAATAGTTACAGCTCCAGAAATTGATAACAATCATGTTTACACTTACCATAACCTGTTCCAACCCCTTGACATCTAGCAGAGAAAGCTAAGGTTTCTCTCACGGTCATTTCTCCTATATGGAGATCATGTTGACTGATATATGCAGATGTCCTTTGTGGAACAAACTCATTCAGTCCATGGCCATTGTATGTTACTCTTCCTGTAACCTTTTATTTTCATAATCCATTTTTAGACTTGTAGTTAAATAGGCAAAATATATGTAAAATCGACAAGGGTACCCAATAGACTAGATGAAGACCTTAGTTAAGATATTACAAAGGGATGGGATGGGTTATTTTTACCTTCAGATCTGAATCAAGCTTCCCAGCCAAAGACAACAACAATGTAGTCTTCCCAGAACTTGGGGGTCCTAAGAGCAGTGTCAATCTGTGGATTTTGAAGCGGAAAACATTTCACATCACATGATAATGGATATATATTCTAAGGATATGATATCACCTTTATACCTGCTTGGTTTAATGATTCCACTAAGATCCCGAAGGATTGAAATTGGTCTCTTCTTAACACGAATAATACGGAGGTACTCCAGGAACCCCTGCAATCGAAGACATCGCATAAGAATTTTTAACAGAATGCTACGGAATTTCTGTCTGCAAATTAAGCTGATAGAGATCAACTACCTCTATAATATTAATAGAAAAATTATATAGCGTAGGTAAAGCTCTGCCTGCAAGATGAGCTTCTCCGTCAACATTTAAATGTTCGAATCGAACTTCAATCGTTGGAATATCAATTCCAACACTGTATAAAATGAAAAACCGAGTGTTAACCCATGGTAATATGGCGAGAGATTTAAATTATAAACACCTAGACCAATATATGGAAGAATATGAAAATAAGTATCTTTACCGATCAATACGATTTTTGAGCTTCAACAAGAAAGCCTCATTATCCTCTTCAGCAATCCTTACCATCTTTTCCAACAGTTGCCTTTTCTCGTTGAATCCAAGATTAGGGATATCAACCTCTGTAGGTCTACCTCCTTCTCCAATCATTATACCTTTCTTCATACGACTATAAGTGGGTAGCTTCTCAAGGGCAGCCCACTTAAGAGCTTCTTCATCATTTTCTTCTCGACAAGACCTCGAAAAAACGTCAGCAGTGTTGTCCCTCCATAAGGAAGAACTATTTCTACGCATACTACTAATCCTATAAAGGTCAACCCCCTCCATGTGAACAACCCTACTATAACCAATCTAGTTGTCAATGAGTTTGAAGCTTGAAAACTCGGTAAAAGAACAAAATGTTCTCATTTGTTAAATATCTTTCTCAGTTGTATAATAATCTAATAACCTCTTTCCATCTTCTTTTGTTCTATCATTCTATATATGGTATCTTCACAGTTATATGTCAGTATCACCAACACTAGGGAGGAAGTTCTAGTCTTAGGCTGTCTGTCATCCACACCACCTAACTGCAATATAAAACTCAGCAATCTTTGTCCTCTGGTGCATTTTAGGCCGTAATGAGTGTCATAGGTGTATGTGTCATTATCTCGCAAAGGGGGCTTAGACAACCACAACGTCTCTCCGTCCATAGAAACTACTTCTAGAAGGTTATTGACGATTTTGGTTACAAAATGATTACTAAAAACATGTCTAGACTCTAGATTAGAGAGGGAATTGATAGGTATACATTGATTGTAATAATAAGATTATTTTTATCTCAACTAGATATTCAACTGTAATAGGTGAAAATATCATTAATAATACTTATTAATGTGATATTATTCCAACCAAAACCAACTATACCGTTGTGAAGCATCTATTTTCTTTGAATGGGTAGACGCATGCGCGCATTACCCATTCTCATAAATCATCATGTATATCATCAAATGCCAATAACAATTATAGAAGTAGTAGACTAGTAATTCTTTTTCTGGCATTTTATCAAACAATATGCGCGCGTATCTTGAAAACAAGTCTCAAGGTCAATTTATTCATCATGGAATGTAACTATATATTTCTTTTTCACTACGTAATAATATAACAAATTGCCCATGCATTCAATAATTCAAAACAAGTACTACAAGAAAGAAGAAAAAGAAGTTTAGGCACCCATTTTACTTGTTTCTTTTCTTCTTTCTAAGCTTGCACCCACCTAGTCTAGTTGCTTATACTTACCTTGTCCAAAAAATGACTAAATTGATTTAAAATTACTTGTTGCATAGGTGTTGTATACTGTAGCTACATCAGGTGCCATTGATTTGATTCACATTGTTCAGAACATTAAAAATCATACAAGAATTGACATGAACACGTACAGGTCTAAACAAAGGCACCAACTAGCAAAAGTGTACGAGGTTCACACCCGCAGTGGCATGAGTGAACACTACATACAGTATGTTAACTGCCTACTTAACTTCATAATAAACCAGACACAAAATTATAGTTTTTCCAACAGAAAATTTGTGTTTCGTCACCATTCCGTCTCAGCTTCGTCAATTCTAATAGTCAACTCAACTTTGATCTGGTCAAACTGTTATCACACAACAAAGACTTTGATCTTTTCTCTTCGTTATTGTTCTTGTTCGATTTCTTAATTTATTGAAGCTCGATCTCAGTCAACGTATATTTGAATCAGTCAACTAATGATTGACTTGATCAACAAACGAAGCTGAGACGGAATAGTGACTAAACGCAAATAAAAAATAAAGTGGTGATGTTGTGCAAATATACCCCAAAAAGTGGTGAACCGTGAACGTGTGTCCAAAAATCTCTTTTTCCAAATTCATTTTGAAACCCTGAACCCCACAAACAGACACACTGTAGGAAAAGAAGAGAAAACAAACATGGATGCATCATGCATGACTATTACTATGAGTTTGGCAAAACCTTGAGTCTCTGCAAGATGTTGATAAATGCATGAATGAATATTCTAAATTATTATGTCATTTAACTTAATATCACTTTACATTACTTAAATTAATCATAATCATAATACATTACAAATGAACTTATTCAAAATGTGTGGGCAATCCCAGCATCTCGGGAGTTTGCACTAGTGACAGGGTTAGGAACCTTCTTCCGAACCAATTCAATTTCTTCTATCCTAATCTGCTATTGATTCTCTTATCTTCTCTGAAAGTTAAATAACTTTATGGATATGGCAAAGATGGAAACAAATAGCACGCTGAATCCAACGATCACCACAGCAACGACAGCTAGGAAATCGTGTTTGAAGCCATAGTAATTCCTTATAAAATCTTTCACTTGCTCCCCCGTGTCGAGTCTGTCAGTTACATCTCCATACTGTGAAGCAACCAAACCATACAAGCTCCAAGAGACGGGAGAAGCCCAATAAAACCATCTCCACCATATTGGCATCCTCTGTCAATACCAAAAATTACACAAGTACTTCCATTGTCTACGCTATTGAAGAAATACATCACATGAAAAAGGGACTTACCGGTCGTGGGATTATAAATCCTGAGAACATATTCCACAAGCCATACAACGCACCTGAAACAATGGCAGCAACCTGGCCGTTGGGACTCGAAGCTACAGCCATCATCCCATAACATGTGAAGTACAAGAAAGTGAAGAACATGATGAAAATAGACCAAACAAACTTGGCTACGGTCCACTCATACCCGACCATGGCATACACTATAACCCCATATACTAGAGACTGGACAAAGATATATGGAACCTCAATCATAGCCTGCAACAAAAATGAAAAGCAATGAAATAGAATTTTCTATGAGAGCTTTTACCTGATATAGAAAGTTTCAAAAGCTTGTTGGATGGTGAAACTCATGCAAGTGTAAATGATACATGACACGCCCTTGAAGAATTTATATTAAAGACAATGTGTTGAAAGAAAAGGATAACGGTAGATGGAGCGAAGAAGAAGAAGAAGAAAGCAATGATAATCATGCTAATTTCACATATAAAAATAAGACGAAAACAACAGATTTTAAGGTGGTTATGAAATCATATATTTAATTAGTCGAATTTGACCAACCACAAAAGGCATGCATTAACCTGAAACTTGACTATTAAAACCAAGATTGTATACAGACTCGTACTCGAACAAGTTGCATGATTAGCTGGTCTTTGTAGATATGGGTCATTTAAGAAAATTGGCTGCTCAGAGAATTTACACCTGTAAAGGACTATGTTAAACCTAAAATTAACCACTGAAATTCATATGGATTGCTCGGTCTTATACACACACTAATAGGGGAAGGTCAGTAATATTAATCCACAATTGTAACTATAGGCCCTTCCGTCATAGGGGCTGCCTAATAATCACCATTACTTTCTCCTCCTCCATTGCAACCATTTGTTCCACTTCCACCACTCCTGCCCCTACTACAACCTTAATTAACATTCTCTTCTTCAATCCTGCGTATCAATTTAATTTCGCTATTACAGTAATTCCCAATCACAACCTCCATATTCCCAACCCCACACCCCAAAACAAACCCTCCACCGAAACCAATTCTAACATATGACTCCTTACACCCATCCTTCATCCACTGTCTGTTATAGGTGTTCTCAATAGTAGAACTCATCTGATAATTACCCATGTGAAAAACAACAGTCCTTTGTTGAGTATATTGGCATACAAATTTTTTGGCTCCACTCCATTTATATTCTTTACACCAGTGTTTGGTTGGTGGACACGATTAGCCATCTTATTTACTGATAGTGGAAGTACCGAAAATTTTGTATCTGCTTTCATCATTTCCTCAAACAACCATATTCTACAACATCAGTTTTATCAGTTTCAAGAAATTATGCTTTCATCAAGTTATTAAGAAGGCAGAAAGTATTACCTGTCCAAAGGCATACGCCAAAGGTGAATACATTCCAGCAGCTCTTTCTCGATAAAAGACTGTTCTTTCAATCGACACAACTGGCTGCACAGATGAACCATTTTGTATGCCAAGGAAAATAACCGCAGTATACATGGAACCCATGGCATTAGACAATTCTTGTCGCCTACTCCTGCAATTATAAATTTAAACTAAATTAAAGAAATATAGTGAATCTATGAACAATATGCATTAACCCCATTGAAATTTCATTAAGAACAGTTACCTTTTGGAGCCAAGATCCCAGAATATTGTACCTAAGAGAATGGCAATGCTAGTTGTGAACAATAATCTCACTGCTGTATATGTTGGGTTGCGCCAGTATGACCAATACTGTTTCCATAGGCAGGCCATGCATTGAATGAAGAAAGACTGTGCATACTTTGTAGAAAAGTGAAGATCTATTGAACCGGGTAGAGGAGTACTCAGTTCTTTTATTAGAGTTTTGTTCCTCCTAAAATATGATTGATAAATTTAAGTTATTATAGGAACAGAAACAAAATATCACTTCTTTTCACAAGTTTAAAGTAAAACTACCTATATAATTCTGATTTCTTATATACGTCAGTGAAGTTGATTTTAAGTATCTCTTCTTGTGCTCCACCAGTCACTTCTAACATCCATGTTGATGGATTATAACCATCTTTTAATTTACTTACTCCTTCGACTCCCTTGAATTACACAAGTAATTGTATTAATAACAACCAACTCGAAGTCTAGAAGGAAAATACTATATTTTTCATGACAATAAACTGGGCCTCACCTCAAAGTAGCTAATGAGATGGCAAGAATTCCGACCCAATGGACCTACGTATATTTCCTCCCCTCCTCGTTTCATTAGGATTAGCTAGTTCAAATTCAAAAGTTAAGGACCTTTCAAATAATACAAGCCTATTGTAAAATTAGATACTTTTCCAATAACTAATATTTCTGACCTCGTCAAAGGCTTCGAATATGTCGATGCTCGGCTGGTGTATGGTACACACCACAGTTCTTCCTGTGTCCACAGTGTTCCTTACTCCTCTCATCACAATTGCCGCTGCCCTGGCATCAAGACTAGAGGTTGGCTCGTCCATGAAAATTATTGATGGATTTGCAACAAGCTCAACTGCAATCGTCAGCCTTTTCCGCTGCTCAGTAGACAGACCACTTGTACCAGGCAAACCAACAATTGCATCCCGGAGTGGAGTCATCTCTACAAGTTCCATGACCTCCTTAACGAACATCTAGGTCATTCAAATTCTACCAGTCAAATGATTTTCTTGAGAGGTGGTGGGAGCACATCAGCATAATAAGCAGGTCAAGCTAACCAACCTTTCTTACTGCAGAATCAACCTCTTGAGGAGGCAACCGAAGCCATGAAGAGTAGACAAGCGACTCATAGACTGTTACATGAGGAGAGTGAATATCATTCTGCTCGCAGTAGCCTGATACACGAGCAAAAGTTTCCTGCTTCTTAGGGTAGCCAGATATGGTTATGCTTCCACCTATGTATCCTCCAGTTTTCCTTCCTGCCAGTACATCCATAAGAGTCGTCTTACCAGCACCACTGACACCCATTAGAGCTGTAAGGACTCCAGGCCTAAATGCCCCACTCACACCATTCAGAAGGTTTAAACGATCTTCACTAACACCTGGTCTTTTCATTTCCTGATAATTTTGAATGTAAACAGGAAAAGTATCAAATTTACTGTTCAGTTGTGTTTCTAAGAATGGAATCCTCATTCTCCCAAGCAGAAATCTGTCTACCTGTGGCATGTCAACAGAATAGGTAATGTCATCAAAGGTGATTGAAAGTGGTTGAAATGGAAGAACCATTCCCCGCTGCTCATTCTGATTAGAAGCTTCAATAGCTTCTGTCCTCATCGATGAGGACCTAGGCATTTGTTCAGCTCCAAATGATGAGTCCCCAATCATTTTTTTTTGTTTGGATGCTGTCCCATTGCCTTCTTCAGTTCCATTAACAGATTGCTCGTTCAAAGTCGCTTTTGATAGAACTGCCTGTGGTTTCTCATATGCTGTATTCATTTGATTAATGGGTATTATAATATCATATATTAAAAGCAAAAATAAAACTTTGCCTGATTGCAGAGTAAAATTTACATTTGTACATGTTACTTTGTAGTGAAAGTTGACTTTTGCTTTTCTACCTCATCTCAAGTACAAAAATCCGATAAACTATGTCCTTTGTTATGTGAATTATCCCATAAAACTTGTCAGGTTAGAAACAATTGTGTATGCTCCCTACATATTCTCTGCTACAAAGTGAGAGTGGCCCTTGTAGACACATGAAAAAGTTCCTTAAGTTTGTTTTGAGTAAGGGACGTGTTCTGTCGCCACCTAGGCTTAAGATATGCTTAAGAGAAACCTATTTTAGGTAGTCTATGTAACCAAAGATGATGAGATAGAGGGGCAAGGTAAGTCGTGGGAAGGTGTTAGCATGTACACTTGGCAAATGCCAGCCTTTGGTGCAGAAATAGGCAGTGATGACAAAGATAGCACGTGTGTATTTCAATATTCGACCGACGTTAGGAGGTCCATTTAGAGTCGGGTGGAACTCAAACTCGTGTCTGTCCCCTTTTTCCCTTTTTAATTTTCTGTCCGTCCGTCTTTTTCTGTTTTTTTAAGTCTCTCTTTTTTTTCTCTTTTCTCTTCGCCTAACGTCGGTCTCTACAGTATCACGGTTCTATATTAGTATCAGATTTAAGTAACAGTAACTTTAGAAAGTCATAAGTCAAACTTAATCACGGTTTAAGCCTACTTTTGTGTGGCCTTGCGGCGTGGTTGGTTGCACACTTGTATAGCACATTTCGTAATATTATAATGATTTCGAGAAGATTTTTAAAATTCAAAAATCATGCCGACAAAGAAATTTCACAGAAGTCATTAATAAAAAGTGATATATATCAAAAGACAAGCAGCTTAGGATAAATTCATTTTTTTTTACTTGGAAAATGTACTGCGTTTACGACCTCCTGTCTATTCATCATCTCACAATCTTTCATACTCCCTCCCAATGGCATCATCTTGTGCAACAAAAAAAAAAGAGTTGTTTGGAATCATTTATAACCATTATATATTTCTTTTCAGGGTGGTGGTGGTGTGTGTGTGTGGTGGTGGTGTTTTTTTTTGGAAGATGTGCTACTTTTTCCCCAAGGTACAGTATTTACACATGTGATAATCATTTCATTAGGCAAACCCATGACTGGATGATGCTTCAGGGTACAAAAAAGGGTTGTCTACACCCACGAAATTATCTGGTGCAATCAAACAAGCTCTAATGCATATATTGAAAGCTGATACGTACGATTGAGATATGTGAGAGCAAGAGTGAATAGGCCATTGAATAGCAAGATGTACACAAATGATGCCCCTACTCCAATCCAGTACCAATAAGCATCAGTATTAAATCCACGAGATTTCATGACTATAAGTCCCAGTGGCTTGTTAGAATTAGGAGGAACCTGTAACACAAAACTGAATTCATCAATTTCCTGCACAGAGACTAGCTTATACTATCTGCTTCTGTTTCTTTATTATGATGACTATTATTTATTTGGATCAAATAGGTAACTCACATGCCTCCAATGCTTCCCATTGAATTCATTTACCACAAGTGCAGTTTGTGCATACATAAGAGGTGAAATCCAGTGAGCCCATATCCACCATTTCTTCACATCGTCTATAGAAAAAGGAAGCACTTTCATATGTGAATTACCATAAAGTATCCAAGCAAAAAAGAAAAGCATGACTCGAATTGCAGATACAAATATACCTCGTGACAAAACAAATCCCCCCAAGACAATAAGCACAAGCAATGCAAATGACCCAAATGTGTTTGCAACAATCATATTCCTTCCCATTGCTGCAATGAAACGGAACAGTCCAGAAGCTACATAGCTTGCAAATAGAAGCACAAGAAATTGTCTGAAAAGCCTGAAATTAGATATGCTGATGGTTATCACCTGAAAATGTAAACTGTGAAACAAATTCTTATGGTGGACTAAATTAAACATATGCTTACCTTTGAGCATCTGGATCAAAACCAATAACATAATAAGTAAGGAACACCCAGACAGCAACTTCTATTAATGAGATGGGAATCTTCAGAAACCAAGTAGGGAGTGAATAAGCCCATGCTGGATAGAATAGAAGGTCCCTTTGCTTGTAAAAAACAGGTAGCTTAGCCACGGTCATGTTAATCTCTGTTAATCCATTCAACATAATCCGAAGGAGACCATTATAAAGAGCTCCTAAGTAAATTCCACCATCAATTACGTCATCACGAGGCATTTTGGTACGCAGGTATAGTGTCATTGTGATTAATGCCAAGATTATTATCTGTAACAAGAAATATTCAGTATGACAACAAAAGTGATTATGTATTTATTAATAGACTAAGAAACATGATACTAACCTGTATCAACTTAAAGATGTGCACAAACTTGTTCCTCTTCATTAGCAAGTATTCTCTTGAGATGCAAGCTTCTAGGAGTTCCTTCTTGCTAACGCTATACTTCTTTGTCGCCAAAGCTGCTGGATGGCTCTTGCTCTTGTCAAATGGGGTGGAAAGCTCATCCATTACTGTATGCCCAATATGGAACGACTGAAAAGCTTGAGCAAATTCCTTGACAGGGATAAAATTGTAGGCCTCATCTTTACGTGCCCAGTACTGTTTCTGATCTTTCTTTGATGTTACCTATCACAAAATTATGATTTCATTCTTAACTCTTTAGCATTGATAAAAAGAAATAACATAGGCTATAATCAATTTTGGAAAGTAAATTAGTGGAAATACTTCTTGCAAAAAGTCGGCAACTCCTTTTCTTTCAGGACATTTGAAGCCCACAGACTTGAAGAAGTAAAGCACATGCTCACGGGGACCCTGATACACTATCTGACCTTCCGAAAGAAGTATAATGTCATCAAATAAGTCATATGTCTCAGGAGCTGGCTGAAGGAGAGAGATTATGGCAGTCCCACGGAGAAAATGTATAGATTGCCGAAGAGCCTTCACTATCTGGAAAGTTGTTGAACTGTCTAAACCAGTAGATATCTCATCCATGAACAATGTTTTCACGGGCCCAACAAGTAATTCCCCTACAATACATAAATATAAGAGACTTGAAAAGAAGTTACAAAAAAAAAAAAAAAAATTAAAACGCATCAGACAATGTTTTACCTGTTGTGACACGCTTCCTTTGCCCCCCAGAGATACCCCTTAGCATTTGATCTCCCACCAAGGTATCAGCACATACATCCAATGCCAAAATCTGACAGTTTTCAATCATCTCAGAAAAGAGAAATTAAGAACTTTATCTGGCTTTTATAAAATTCTCATCCATAATGATATATGAACGCAGATTTATACCTTTAAAATGTAATCTGTAACTACACTGGCCTCCTGACCTTCAGTTGCGGCTGCCTGCATAAATTGGAACAGATATCTCGACAACCTAAACTCATGTTTGAGAGACTAGTATACTCATCAAAAAAAAAAAAAAAAAAAGTTAAGCCACTTACGTACTGTGAATAGACAATTACTCTGTAAATAGTAAATAAAAATAGACTGTTTGGGAAAACTTTTAAGACTTCTGTTTCTTGCTAAATGGATGGATCCCAATTCTATGAAGTAAAGAAGTCTATTCATTCCATACATAATATCTATTGAAGGTAATATCCCACCTTCATGTAGACATCGATATCAGGATCGGGTTTAATGTGTGCTGCCTTCTCCCTTCGTGACAGTTCTGCCAACATCTCTGTAGAGTGTCCAATATTGATTAATATGTATGAGCTATATTGAGCACTTTGGAAGATCTATAGTTTCACATATTGAACACAAACCATTTTCCGGAGTTTGAACTTACCATAGCCTGTTCCAGCCCCTTGACATCTAGCAGAGAAAGCCAATGTTTCTCTCACAGTCATTTCCCCTATATGGACATCATGCTGGCTAATGTATGCAGATGTCTTTTGTGGAACAAACTCGTCCATTCCATGGCCATTGTAAGTTATCCTGCCAGAAACCTATTTTTTCATGGAAACAAAAGTACTTTTCCATTTAGATTACAGCTCACAAATGGAATTAAAAAAAGGCAAAAGCTAACCTTCAAAGCAGAGTCGAGCTTTCCAGCCAAAGCAAGCAGCAATGTAGTCTTTCCAGAACTAGGGGGTCCTAAGAGCAGTGTCAATCTTTGGATTTCAATTGGAAAAAAGGAGAAAAGAAATGCATTGTGTTATCAATAATACTATAATGAAATTAGATTCGAAACCATACGAAACCCAGTTCATGATTCAAAATGACAGTTTTTTTACCTTCCTGGCTTGACGATTCCACTAACATCATGTATGATTGAAAATGGTCTCTTTTTACCACGAATAATATGGAGATTTTCAAAGAACCCCTATGAAACCATCAAGGACATATTTAGTCAGATGTTGCAGAATAATTTGAACAATGTGCTTACCAAATTATATGAAATGAACTACCTCTATCAAGTTTGTAAAAAAGTTAACAACGGTAGGTAAAGCTCTTCCACCAACATATGCTTCTGCATTCACATTTAGATGCTCAAACCGAACTTCTATCGTGGGAACATCAATCCCAACACTGAGTAAGGCGGAAAAAAAATACAAATAACCATCATTAATCTAATGGTGTTGCAGGTGAAATAGAAAGAGTCTCAAATAACAAAGACGCAAGAAAAACAAATAATAGAAGGGAAGCGTGAAAAGAAGGATTTCCACCGATCCAAACGATCCTTGAGCTTCAGCAAGAATGTTCCATTATCCTCCTCTGCTACTCTCACCAGCCTTTCTAAGACTTGCTTCTTCTCTTGAAAACCAAGATTTGGAATATCAATTTCTGTAGCTCCACCATCTTCTCCAGTCAGTATCCCTTTCTTTATACGACTATAAGTGGGTAGCTTCTCAAGAGCAGCCCATTTTAGAGCTTCTTCATCATCTTCATCTCCAGAAGATTTTGAGAAAACTTCAGCAGTGTTGTTCCTCCAAATGGAAGAACTATTCCTATGTAAACTACTAACTCTCGAAAGATCAACTATATCCATTTGAACTACTCCCAAACTGCAAAACCTATAAAGACCGCTCTATAACAATATATGATTTCAATTGCTATCAAGTTTGAAAACTTGAAACAAATATGATATAGTAAACTTAAGCAAATGAAGAACAGGCAATTCCGTTTCATCTATAAATATTGTTCTTAGCCAGTACATATAAAGAGGGAATCATCATTATGGACAGTTTCTCCTTGCTTAGATATTATAGTTTCTTTACTTCTAACTTTCTCTTTCAAAGCCATCCCCATACATACTTCCTTTAGTTCTTTCCATTCTTACTTTATTACAAAGTACTCCTACAGGAACAGCATTGAGACTAAATGTTCTAATAACAAGATTAGATCGATATGACGATATCCAACAATATTGTCTGAAATTTCGCTACTCTGACATTAATTTCTCACAACCTTCTCCATATATGCTGGATCTCCAGAATGACATGTGAATGAAATGTGGAAGGGACAAATGCTTATGAATAAAATACTTTATAATTATTCTGACATAGACCAGTAAATTATAGCACTAACATAAGAAAAAAAAAATCTATAAAGCCTGATATGATAAATGTGCAACCAACCAGCAATAAAAATGACGGATTTACATAAAGGAATAAAAGATACTGATATTTGTACCTGGGAGGGAATTTTAACTCTACTCCCCAATTAGTTATGAAGTAATTAGGTAAGCACCCGTATGGATCACTTCACAGTTGACAGTTCCCCTCCACTTTGGCAATTCAACTTTAATCTAGCTGGTTTGATTGAAAAACAATGCCATCCAATCAAGATGACAACACATTCTCTTATTATTTCCAATTCAATTGTCTGCAAAATCGATCTTGAAATTAGAAACAATAAGAGAGTGTGTCATCATCTGCGGCATTTATTACTCTTCCTCAAAACTCACCATCCACTAAACCCTAAAAACCCTTCATTTTGCCTATTTGGTTTTTTGACTTTTCCACAATAAATTCCAACAGAAATATCCATACAAGACATCCACATCTCCTTTTCCATGGCCTTCCCCCACCTCCCATTCACCATACCATTAAAATTTCCTGAGTTTTATAATTTTTTATTTCTTCAACCTACCTTCAATTAAAGTATACTAATTACCAACTGTAATAACCTTCTGTCCATTCTTCCAACCTACTCCCTATTAATAACCTTCTGTAATTGAAGCAATGCAACAACCAAACTTTGAAATTGAATACTGCTCATACCAGTCATCTTTTGATTCTGATCCAACACCAGTCCACCACCACCTTCATCTCAGCCATGCACACCACCAGGCACTACCACCATCAGAATTAAAAAGAAACTCATATGTAACCATAAACTACCCAACCCATTGCAACTCATCTTATCTTAAGGGCTGCTTTGTCATTATACATGTCTTTAGTTTAAGATCATTCAGCTCTAAACAAACATTTAAATGACTTTTTTTTTATAATGAACATTTAAATGACTTATAAATCCACTTTGGTGATAATAATAAAATAATATATAACAGTATGAATTCAATCAAAAGAGTGGTTTCAACAAAACAATATAATTTATGAAAGAATATTAAAAATACTTGAAATTTCACTTGAAATCCCATTTACATTTCAAAACAACAAAAATGAAAAATTACATATGAAAATTCCTAGGAACATATGTACAACTCCAGCACCTCAGGAGTTTGCACTAGCTAGAGACTAGAGGGGTTGATAACATTCTTCAAAACCATGTAAAATTCTATGTATATTGATAACCTGCCTGCTAATGATGCTCTTATCTTCTTTGGAAGTTAAATGCCTTGATTGAGAATGCAAAGATGAAAGCAAAGAGCACGGTGAACCCAACAATCACGACAGCAACAACTGGTAGGAAATCGTGATCGAAACCAAAGTAATCGCTTACAAAAGTTTGCACTTGCTGATCAGTATTTGTAAATCTTTCACTTATATCTCCAAACTGTGCAGCAACCAAACCATACAAGGTCCATGAAACAGGTGAAGCCCAATAGTACCATCTCCACCATACTGGCATCCTCTGTAATCAATAAATAATATCTTAGTACATCTATGGTTTATTTTTCTACAAAGTAATGAAATAAAAAGTGAAAGAGAGATTCGGATTTACCGGTCGTGGAATTATGAAACCTGAGAAGAGATTCCATATGGCATAGAAGGCCGATGAAACAATGGCAGCAATGTTGTGGTTGGGAGTCATGGCCACAGCCATCATTCCATAAAATGTGAAGTATAGTAGAGTGAAGTACATGAAGAAGAAATACCAAAGGAACTTAGCCGCAGTCCACTCAAATCCGATCATGGCATACACTATAATCCCATATATGAATGACTGGACGAAGATATAAGGAATCTCAATCACAACCTGTAAAAAGAAAAAGACTTGTGAGAAATTAAAAAATAATGTAGGTATTAATTTTTTTCTTTTTCTTTTAAGTAAACAACACTTCCAGAAATTCTTAAATGATGGACTACCTGCCCAAATGCATAGGGCAAAGCCGAATACATTCCAGCAGCTCTTTCTCGGTAAAAGACTGTTCTTTCAACAGCTACAACTGGCTGCACAGACGAAGCATTTTGCACACCAAGGAACAGAACAGCAGCGTACATGGAACCCATTGAATTGATCAAATCTTGTTCCCTATCCCTGCAATTTTAAACAATACAGTTATATTCTATCGAGCCTGGGAGGGAAAATGCAGAATAAAATATAATAAAGCCGCTTTAGTTTTCACAACATTCGTTACCTTCGGGAGCCAAGATCCCAGAAAATTGTCCCAAACATGATGGCAATCATAGTTGTGAAGAATAATCTCACAGCTGTATATGGTGGATTGCGCCAGTATGACCAATATTGTTTCCACAGGCAAGCCATGCATTGAACAAAGAAAGATTGTGCATACTGCGTAGCAAAGTGAATATCTGTTGTATTAGGTGGAGGAATACTCAGTTCCTTGATTAAAGCTTTGTTCCTCCTGAAACATGATGGATCAACAAGAAATTAGGATTATCCTTTATGCAAATTAAACGACAACAAAATGTGCAATCTCTGCTATTTCCCAGTTTTTAGTAAACCTACCCATATAACTCTGACTTCCTGTATACATCAGCAAAATCGATCTTCAGGATATCTTCTTGTGCGCGGCTACTAACCTCCAACATCCATGTTGCTGGATTATAACCATCTTTAATTTTACCGACTCCTTGCACTCCCTTCATGATGCACAGGTAATAGTATTAGTAACCATGCAGAGCCAATTAGAAGAATTCGTACTGAAGGTAAATGAAAATCTCAATATTTGTTCTCGTTATTCTATAACTGCTTACCTCAAAGTAGCTGATAAGATGGCAAGATTGATGACCCAATGGCCCTACGTATATCTCCTCCCCTCCTCGCTTCATTAGGAATAACTGTAAATCGAATTACAAAGTTAAATACCATCAATAATAAAACTTTATTGTAATGATAGACTAGTTGTTTAACATTTAATAGATCTAACCTCATCAAAGGCTTCGAATATGTCAATGCTAGGCTGGTGAATGGTGCACACCACAGTTCTTCCTGTGTCCACTGTGTTCCTTACTGCTCTCATCACAATTGCAGCTGCCCTAGCATCAAGACCAGAGGTTGGCTCATCCATGAAAATTATAGATGGATTTGCTACAAGCTCGACAGCGATTGTCAGCCTTTTGCGTTGCTCAGTTGACAGACCACTTGTACCAGGCAACCCGACAATTGCGTCCCTCAGTGGAGCGAGCTCTACAAGTTCCATGACCTCATCCACGAACATCTGCAGTCATTGATCATTTTTATTAGTCAATAGATTCCTCAAAATTTGCAGTGGTGCCACACACTAACTATGAAATAACCAACCTTTCTAGTTGCAGTATCAACTTCATGAGGTAAACGAAGCCATGCCGAGTAGACAAGCGACTCATAGACTGTTACATGAGGAGAGTGGATATCATTCTGCTCACAATATCCTGAAATGCGGGCAAAGGTTTCTTGTTTTTTGGGGTAGCCAGATATGGTTATGCTACCATCTATATATCCTCCAGTTTTCCTGCCAGCTAGTACATCCATCAGAGTAGTTTTGCCAGCACCACTGACACCCATTAGAGCTGTAAGGACTCCTGGCCTAAATGCTCCGCTCACCTTTTTCAATAGCTCCAAACGATCTTCTGTCACACCTTGACTTTTCATTTCCTGAAGTCCAAATTTAGACAAGAGAGTATCAGATTTCTTATTCAAGCCAACAATTTAGAAAGAAAACCTTCTATACCTCAAACACATTTCTAGCTACCTGTGGCATGTCAACAGAATAAGTAATGTCGTCAAAGGTGATAGAAAGTGGTTGAAATGGAAGAACCATCCCCCGCTTTTTATTCTGATTAGATGCTTCAATAGCATCTGCCCTGACAGATGAGGACCTTGACCCATCTTCACTTGTGCGACGAACTGAACTTTTCCCTCGTGATGACATCTCAATGACTTCCCCAGTTCTATTAAGAGATTGCTCATTCAAGGTCTCTTCTGATAAAACTGCCTGAGGCTTACCAAATGCTGCAATTTTTTCGTTTAATGAGTATCATAAAATCCATTCCTTAGTTGCCAAACTAAAGAAAAAAACTGCAATAAGATACTTACGATTGAGATAAGCAAGCGCAACAGTGAACAGCCCATTGAATAGGATAACGTAACCAACTGATGCCCCTACTCCAATCCAGTACCAATACGAGTAAGGAAAAAATCCACGAGCTTTTATAACTGTCACTCCCAATGGTTCGTTTGTATTATTAAGAACCTGTAAGATAGAAGTTAATTCAATTTCTGATTATGATGAAAATAGCTAATTATTTATTTTCTTTTCCAGCTCTTTAGTCGCTTATTTCTTAAGAACATACATGTGACCACTGCTTTCCCAGGAATTCATTAACTGCAAGTGCATTTTGCCCATACATCAAAGGTGAAATCCAGTAACCCCATATCCACCATGGCTTCACATTGTCTGTATCGAAAAAAGAAAAAAGGTTTCATATATGAACTACCAATCCAAGGGTAGAAGAACATGACTTAAATATATAAATAAAAACAAAAAAAAATGAAAATTATATACCTCTTGATAAAACAAATCCACCCAAGGCCAACATCACAAGCAGTGCAAATGACCCAAATGTGTTTGCCACAATCATGTTCCTTCCCAATGCTGCTATGAAACGGAAGAGCCCAGAAGCCACCTGGTTTATAAATAGTAGTAGAAGGTACTGTCTAAAAAGCCTGCAGTAATATGAGTTCATTGATTATCACCTGGAATTACATAAATTGAAACATAATTCTAATAGTTCATTTTCAAGATTTTTGTTACCTTTCGACATTTGGATCAAAACCAATGACATAATAAGTCATGAACACCCAAACAGCGACTTCCAAAAATGTGATGGGAATCTTCAAGATCCATGTAGGGAGAGAATAAGCCCATGCAGGATAGAACAGGAGGTCTCGTTGCTTGTAAAAGACGGGTAACTTCGCGATGGTCATGTTAAGCTCCGAAAATCCATTAAACATAATCATGAGAAGACTAAAAAATAGAGCTCCCATGTAGATACCACCATCACTTGCACTGCCACGACCCATTTCAGTACGTAGGAAGAGGGTCATTGTGATGAATCCAATGATTATAAGCTAAAACAAGAAAGAAAACTCAGTATATATGACAACAAAAAATATCAAATGTGAAGTTTCAGGGCAATCTGACACTCACTTGTGACAACTTGAAGATATACACAAAATTGTTTCTCTTCATCAGCAAATATTCTCTGGAGATGCAAGCTTTTAGGAGTTCTTTCTTGTTAACACCATACATCTTAGTCGTCAAAGCTGCTGGGTGGCTCTTGCTCTTGTCATATGGGGTGGCAAGCTCATCTCCAATTTTACGTCCAGTATGGAAGGACTGGAAAGCCTCAGCAAACTCCTTGACCGGAATGAAATTGTAATGCTCATCTTTACGTGCCCAGTACTGTTTCTGATCTTTCCTTGATGTCACCTATTAACACGTGAATTTTTCAATCTCAAATCTGAAAGTCTTAATAACAGACTAAGATTGGTTATAAAACAAGGTGGGCAAATTGGGACAGTTTCCAGAGTCTGACTTACCTCTTGCAAAAAGTCAGCAACTCCTTTTCTCTCAGGACATTTAAAGCCCATGCTTTCAAAGAATTCAAGGACATTCTCACGGGGACCCTGGTACACAATCTGACCATCCGAGAGAAGAATAATATCGTCGAAAAGATCATAAGTCTCCGGAGCTGGCTGGAGAAGGGATATAACCGCTGTCCCTTGGAGAATATGGATTGATTGCCTTAAAGCACTCACTATCTGAAAAGTCGTCGAACTGTCTAAACCAGTAGATATTTCATCCATGAACAATGCCTTTGCAGGACCAACCAGCATTTCCCCTACAGAGATATATTAAGAGTGTTAGGATATAGGATTTAAGGAGACTTATACGATAAATAATGAATTACACAACAAACAATGTTTTACCAGTTGTGACTCGCTTCCTTTGTCCACCAGAGATACCCCTCAACATTTCATCTCCCACCAAGGTATCAGCGCATACATCCAACCCCAAAATCTAAGGTTCAAAGCATAAGGAATAATAGAATAAGAACTTATTCTGGGATTTCTTAAAAAAAAATAAAAATTAATGACTAAAATATTCTTACACAGAAATGATACCTTTAAAATGTAATCTGTAACTACACTAGCCTCTTGCCCTTCAGTTGCTGCTGCCTGCAAATTTAGAGAAGAAAATTTCAACATGCTAAATAACATCATGTTTGAGAAACTAGTAGCTCATTACATAACCATCTCAGACAAATGAATTCAGCATCAATTTTCAATTTTGACTTAATGAGTAGCAAAAAGTGGAGCTTTTAACTTTCAAGGTTCAGTGTCCTTCTTAAGTAACAACTATTCATATCTTAATAGAAATCTTCAATTAAATTGAAAGTCCTTTCTCACCTTCATGTAGACATCAATATTAGGATCGGGTTTAATATTTGCTGCCTTTTCTCTCCTTGACAGCTCTGCCAACATTTCTGTAAATTACCCAAATTTTGTTCAATTGATTAGACTATATTGAAAACCTTGGAAAATGCTATATCACTCTAATTGTTAATAGCAGTAATGATCAAACTTACCATATCCTGTTCCAACACCTTGACATCTAGCAGAGAAAGCCAAGGTTTCTCTCACAGTCATTTCTCCTATATGGAGATCATGTTGGCTGATATATGCAGAAGTCCTTTGTGGAACAAACTCATCCATTCCGTGGCCATTGTAAGTTACTCTGCCTGAAACCTAATGTTTTCAGAAAAAAAAAAACCAATTCAAATTTCTAATCATAAGGGCAAAACACTTTAAATTAAAGAAAACAACAATTAAGACCTCATTATGCAATAAAAACAGTATGAACTAGTACCCTTATTACATACCTTCAGATCTGAATCAAGTTTTCCAGCCAAAGCTAACAACAATGTAGTCTTTCCAGAACTTGGAGGTCCTAAAAGCAGTGTCATTCTGCTTGGCTTAATGATTCCACTAACATCATGAAGAATTGAAAATGGTTTTTTCCTACCACCAAGAAGATGTAGGTAGCCCAAAAATCCCTATAAAAACGACAATAAGATCAATATAACTTGTAAATAATTCATCTACAAAACTAAAATTGAAAGATTGCACTAATCAAATTTAATCTTTATAAAAAAAAATGAACTAGTGTACCTCAATCATGTTAAAAGTAAAATTGGTAAGTGTAGGTAAAGCCCTTCCCCCAACATAAGCTTCTGCATCTATTGTTAAATGCTCAAATCGAACTTCAATTGTAGGAATATCAATTCCAACTCTGAGTAAATTATTAAATAAAAAAAAAAAAAAACAGAGTTAAATCAAGATCAAATCATAAATACCCAGATCAAAAAAAAAAAAAAAAAGCAAATAAGAATCTGTACCTATCAATACGATTCTTAAGTTTTAACAAGAACTTCTCATTATCTTCCTCTGCAACTCTTACTAATCTTTCTAACAATTGTCTTTTTTCTTGAAATCCAAGATTATTAATATCAATTTCAGTAGCATCACCAGCTTCACCAGTAAGTAAACCTTTCTTCATACGACTATAAGTAGGTAACTTTTCAAGAGCAGCCCATTTAAGTGCTTCTTCATCATCTTCATCACGAGATGATTTTGAAAATACTTCAGCAGCTGTATTTCTCCATATAGATGAACTATTCCTACGCATACTACTAACTCTATAAAGATCACCACTCTCCATTTTTAACAAAAACTCCAACCAAAACTGCAATTTATTTTCTTCTTAACAAGTTGTTTCAAGAATAGAGGAATGAGTTGGGTTTTTCTTCCTTTATTAGCTTTTGCTCTTTTAGTTCCTGTGTTAATGAACACAGATCTATCTATATGATGAGTGATGAGATGACTTTGTTTCTGAAAAGATGAATGGAAGAAAGTTTATATAATATAGATGATGATGATATGGTGGTGCAAGAAATACAAGTGTTAAGTGTTGTTGTGTAGAGAGGGTAGAGGCAGAGGCGGCTTTGAAGTTGAAAGTTGAAAAAAGTTTTAAATCTGAATATTAAAAAACGTCTGCTTTGACCAATAACAAGTCTCAATAATATCTTTTTCTTCTCATGGATTAGATATAGTGATATACCGTATGAGCAAAATATTGTATTAATAGTAATTTATATGAAAATTAAAGGAAAAGTAAAAAAAAATAAATTTATAATTCGTTGAGTTTATCAATAAAATTTGTTATTATTAAAAAAAATAAAAAAATAAAAAAAAGTGTGTAAGTGATTAATTGATTATCTTTCACCACATTTCCATTTGATCTTTGGAAAAAACATCAACCCATTTAAGTCTGTAAAGTGTGGCTACTAGCTAAAGCTACAATATCCTAAAAGTATGGTAGAAAATGCATTAGCAGGTTAGCACAATGACAAAAGGTTTACTCTCACTCACATGCACATTTTGCATAATTGATCCTGTACCAAATCAATCTTATCAAATGTGATATGTTGCCTAATTAATTTTTAATAATTTTAATTGGTAATTGATATTAAACTTTGGTAAAAAATGGATAATAAGGGACTAACTAAAAGAAGCTTCCAACCTATAAAAAAAAAAAAGTAAAGCCAAACTCAGACTTTTTCTTTTTCTTTTAACTATGTTAACCTAGCTTTTTCCTAGAAGATGGCATCTCATGGGAAAAATATGGAAAACAAGGTCAAATTATCAAGTTGGTCTTGATCACACGAACTTGATATATTTCTGTTTACCCTTCCTTCTTTTTTTTTTTTTTTTTTTTTTTTTTTGTAATTTAAAAGTGTGATTCTTATTTTAGCATTAAGTAAACTCCTTCTAGAAAGCTTCATAATTTTATCTTTACCACCTGTACATTTACTCCAATATTTTAACCAAAAAAGGTCTCTTAAACCTGGGAATTATATTAAATTTTATTTTGTTGAATAATCTAATGTTGTGCACTTTATGCCGGTAAATGTCAAAAACAATAAGTTGAAATGTAAAATTCTCACATCCTGGTGTTCCTTATCAAATCTCAACTTCTAAATATATAATTATTATTTTTTAACAAACAATAATAATACTATATATTTAATTATATTTCATTCATGCATCTGCATCTCAGAGAACACCCATGTGAGTTCGATGATTAATACACATATATAAACTAAATAATTTATCTTAAAAGACCTGTGTTTGCATTATTGTTTAATATTAATATTATTATTATCTATACAAAAGAGCTGATGATGTATTGGATAATTAGAATAAATTGAAGAAGAAAAACAAAATTTGCAAACTCATCGTAGTATATGAGAATATAGTTATTAGCTAGCAGCGTAGCACACAAGAATAATATGTAGTGTAGACAAAATACTAAATAATAAAAGTACTGTGATTTAATGGCATAGGAGTCCACGTAGCTAAAAAAAAAAAAAATTCTAAAAAAAGAATAATTTTTGAATAGAGAATAGTCAAAATTGTAGACTTGTGTGTATGTAATGTCCCAGTTTCCCTCACATGAGCATTAAATTGCTTTATTAATGTCATCTTATTGTTATCTAGAAGGTCCAACTTGACAACACAACAGTCCTACAAACAAGAGTCTGGGGCACGAAATGACCAATAACAGCAGTCATGTTGATCGAGATTAATTCATGAGTTTGACTCAAGCAAAGCAAATTGCATATGCCACCAAGTACGTACTAATAATATCAGGCAGGTCACTTGGAAGTTTCAACCAACTTGGAGGTCCCTTGTCAAGTTGTCAGCTAGCTTATTTCCTTTTTACTCTAAACTCATGAGTCCATTTCAATTCAAATATGAACCAAATATATATATATAGAGATGCTTTGAGCCTTTAATTTGATGGTTTCATTAACACATGCAGGCTGGCTTATACATCATAAGAGTTGCATGTGTGTTTGGTGCTTTGGTTCATGGGAGAAATTAATTTTAAGCAGTGGAGGAGAGTAATCTAGAAGAAGATGTGCAGGGAAGCAAAGAAAGCAAAGAAATTTGTCAATCAAATCTAGTTCATTATTATATGATTGTGATTTAATTTTGATCTCATTAATTATCACTTGTGAACCAATCAAGTGTATAGTTAAACAAAGCCACAAATTCCATAGGATCAGTATTGTTTTAATTTGTTTACATTTATTTCTCTTGCCCCAGTGGGAGAGGCAAATGTGCAATATCTACCCCTCGCTTACCTATGATTAGCTATTTAAAAAAAAAAAGTGGGGATTATGCCCTACTTACTTAAGAAAATGAGATAAAGAAAAAAACTCAAGAAAATACAATAGAGCTAGCTAGCTGCCTAGGAAGATATTTAGCATATATGGTTAATAAATTAGAATGTTGTGGCCAGTATTAATCTGATATAAGATATCTTCTCCCCTTAATCATATCATTTCCCCACTTCAGCTGATAAGATTTGTTTACCAAAAAAAAAAAAAAAAGGTGATAAGATTTGTTTTCTTCATTAATTTGGTTTATTAGAAATTCCAAAAGAATAATATTAATATTTCTATTTAAAGGCAAATAAGTTATATATATTTATTTAATTGAAGTTTTTTGTTATTATGGTGTGCCAATTTCCGTCGTGGTTTTGAAACTTTATTTAGATATAGCTAAGGCGTACGACCATGTTAATTGGTCGTTTGTGGAGTATATGTTAAGAAGAATGGGTTTTGGGTATAAATGGAGAAGATGGATGAAAACTTGTGTATCAACGGCACATTTTTTTCTATTCTGATTGGCAGAGCAGTAGAAGGAAATTTCAGGAGCAAGAGAGGACTCCGTCAAGGAGACCCTATCTCTCCTTTCCTTTTTACTGTGGTCATGGAGGCAATGGCTCTTATGGTAAAGAAGGCAATGAGTAATGGTATGCTGAACGGGTTTAAGATAAGCGAGAGTGGACCTGAAATCGGGATTTTACAGTATGCGGATGACACAGTTTTTCTTATAGAGCCTACAGTGAGGAATATTCTTATGGTGAAGACTTTGTTAGTGTGTTTTGAAGCAGTTTCTGGTTTGCATGCTAATCTGGATAAAACAAGCCTTATTGAAGTGGGGAATGTAGCGAATATTATGAATATTATGTCTTTAAAACAGGTGATGGGCTGTGGGTTGTATATACCCATTACCGAGTTCTCTTACTCGGAATGCCAAACACCGACTTTACACTCATTTCATCCGACTTCGTATCTAATCACATTTCATTCACTTCTGTTTAAATCCTAATCTCACTAACTCGGTATACTAAACACCGACTCTGCACTCATTTCATCCGACTTCAATCGAGTTACATCACCCGAGCTCAAGCCCATTTCCAACTTGGCCCACCCGACATGCAGACAAGTCATACTCCAACTCGGTGACTCATGAGCTCGTGTGGCGCTTACGTGGCAATGCATATTAATTACAAGATCAATATCAAATATATTCTCCATTATTACTTGTCCGTTATTTGTCCGTTATTTTCCGTTACAACATCAATGTATTTATATCACACATGTAATTCCCTATCTAGATAAAGGGATCTATTCCATGTGAAAGGGGACAAGCTCTCTCTAGCTCTTGGGAAGCTCTCTCTAGCTCTTGGGAAGCTCTCTCAAGCTCTCTCTAGCTCCTCACAAGCTCTCTCTAGCTCTTGGGAAGCTCTCTCTAGCTCCTCACAAGCTCTCTACTCATCTCATCTCATATCAATAAAATACACTTATCTCTCTCCGTGGACGTAGGCACCCTTGCCGAACCACGTAAAATCATGTGTCTATTTACTTTTATTTTGTAATCTCCATCACGACTTGTTCTTTTTTATGTAATGTATTTACATTGGCGCCGACTGTTTGTGATCGAACAAAAAGTTACATATTCGTCATCAACAAATCACTATGGTTTTTTTTTTTTCTCAAAATACAAGAATTGTTAATTGGGGAAAGCAAGATAAGTATTAGATGTCTATGATATTTCTCTGACCTCTATGATATATGTTTCTATTTCTCTGATCTCTGATCAATATGACTTTCATTCTCTATGTTTATTGCTACCATCTTAACACCATCTTAACTATATGGTTATTAGTATAGGCATATCTATTATTAAATATATTCTCCTATATATGTACAATATGGCCACATGCATCTTTTATTGTCCACATATTTGACATATATGCTATGAGCCAATTACTTGTTTTTCTTTCTCACATATAATATCATTATTCTTTTCCATTCATGGGAATGGATGAACAGCAACATCCACCAATCATACGCATCATATACTAATCTTAACTTCTGGTTCCATTTGTTATGATGAGATATATGCAATTAATACTACATCTTATTTCAACTAGCTCAATTTGATTTCTTATGCACTTACAGTATATTGGGGGCTATCATCAAGCCCATATGCCCATTTACATGCTACATATTTCTGGCCTACATGCTACTGATGTTCCCTGCTACATAGTCATGCGACATCACACATCTACTATCATTTCTTTTTTGATACAAATGTACTGGCTACCATTTTGGCTTAACATGACACAACTATTCAAGGACCAGAAATTGAGGCTTCACTAAAGCGAGCTCAATTATATGGACTTTTATTTCATGTCATTTTACTGATCTTATCACTTATACACATAATTTAAACATATTATTTGTTACTTCATATGATTATTCGGTATGAGACTGGGGGCTAACTTTTATCCCTCAGGTACTAATTGTTTTTTTTAAGTTTCAGGAAATGGTGAACTCAAGTATGATGATTTGAACACTAATTTTCATCCCTATCATATGAGCCCATTTTTCTTAAAATTCATACCAATTTTGTGTCTATCACTCAAACTTGATATCAAAAGCTTTTCAAAGGAAATTGGTACAAGGGTTACATTTTTCATGTGCATAGAAATGTCAAATCAAATCAACTAAGACCTCAATGGCATTATACGTCTATCCAATGTCAACATTGTCATCGTGACACGACATTCGAAAACGATTCAAAAGCAAACGCTCAGCTCACGGAAGCGAACGCTTACGAAATTACGGCTTGGTTGAGATTTCGAATGTATGAAACTTTTAACTCGAATTCCACATCCTTTTTCAAAAAGTCAATCATTCTCAAAACCCCTTTTCTACTTCTTATCAAGCTGACCAATTTCGGTCAACTTAATAAGAGGGGGCTATGTATATACCCATTACCGAGTTCTCTTACTCGGAATGCCAAACACCGACTTTACACTCATTTCATCCGACTTCGTATCTAATCACATTTCATTCACTTCTGTTTAAATCCTAATCTCACTAACTCGGTATACTAAACACCGACTCTGCACTCATTTCATCCGACTTCAATCGAGTTACATCACCCGAGCTCAAGCCCATTTCCAACTTGGCCCACCCGACATGCAGACAAGTCATACTCCAACTCGGTGACTCATGAGCTCGTGTGGCGCTTACGTGGCAATGCATATTAATTACAAGATCAATATCAAATATATTCTCTATTATTACTTGTCCGTTATTTGTCCGTTACAACATCAATGTATTTATATCACACATGTAATTCCCTATCTAGATAAAGGGATCTATTCCATGTGAAAGGGGACAAGCTCTCTCTAGCTCTTGGGAAGCTCTCTGTAGCTCTTGGGAAGCTCTCTCAAGCTCTCTCTAGCTCCTCACAAGCTCTCTCTAGCTCTTGGGAAGCTCTCTCTAGCTCCTCACAAGCTCTCTACTCATCTCATCTCATATCAATAAAATACACTTCTCTCTCCATGGACGTAGGCACCCTTGCCGAACCACGTAAAATCATGTGTCTATTTACTTTTATTTTGCAATCTCCATCACGACTTGTTCTTTTTTATGTAATGTATTTACATGGGTCTAGTGTCATCCCTAACAAATACTTGGGGCTACCTATTGGTACTACGTATAAGAAAAAAAAGTATAGGATACTGTGGTGAATCTATTTCATAAGAATTTAAATGGATGGAAGAGCAAAAATTTATCAAAAGGGGGCAGAATGATACTAGTGCAAAGTACGTTGTTTGGTTTACCTGTTTATTTCATGTCACTGTATATCCTGCCAGTTAGTGTTGCTAATAGATTGGAGCAGTTGATGAGGGACTTTTTGTGGGGGTCAGAGCAAGGGAAACGTAATTTCATTTAGTAGGCTGGGACTCTTGTTGCACTCCTAAGACAATGCATGGGGTGGACTCGGTTTCAGGAAGTTAACAGAGATGAACAAGGCACTGCTAGGCACGTGGCTCTGGAAATTCGGAGAAGGGAAGGACAAACTCTGGAAGCAAGTTATTAGTTCTAATTACGGTTGTGAGCCTGATAAATGGTTTACAAAAGAAGTCAAACAAGGTTATGGATTCAGCAATTGGAAAGGTATTATGTCTGTAAAAAGGAAATTTATGGAAGGCGTTGTATATGATGTTGGAAAGGGTGATAGGATAAAATTTTGGGAAGACAAGTGGTGTGGAGAGGGAACTTTATGAGAAGAATTTCCCGGTATCTATCTGAGGGCTCGAAATAAACATGGAAGTGTAGCTGAACATTGGGATGACACATAAGATAACCAAGGATGGAACTTAAGGATGAGGGAGGTGGGTCAGGTTGAAAATCTGAAAGCAAAGCTGGAAGGGGTGCAGTTGACGGACGAAGAGGATACCATGAGATGGACTTTAGGCTCAGGTGGTGTGTTCATAGTTTCATCATTCTATAAACACTTAACAGAGTCAGATAGTGTAAGGGACTTTCCATATAAACTAGTCTGGGAGCAGAAATTACCAAGTAGAATGAAATTCTTTTTATGGTGCCTCCTATGGGGAAGAGTTCTGACAGTCGATCGATTGAGACATTTGAGCACAGTTATTCCAAATAGATGTGTTCTCTGCTGTCAAGAAGAAGAAACTAGTTTACATCTTTTCCTCTCTTGCCCATTTGTGGTTCGACTATGGAAGTGGGTGCTAGCTGGTATTACAACGACATATAGCAAAATGGAGGAAGTACAAAGTATTAGGGAATGGCTGGAAAAGTGGTCTAGGATAAGTACAACAAGATGGGTACTATGGAAGTTTGCTCCTTACTCAGTGATGTGGGTAACTTGGAAGACCAGAAACGAAGCCATCTTCAGGGATAAAGTACCAAAGGCAGATAGAGCCTGCATCGCAGTCATGGGCACTATATTTTACTGGTCACAGGGGAATTTAGAGTCAAAGGGTCATATGTTCCAAGAAATCTTCATCAATTGGCCTTTTGCAGTCACTGGTGTAGGCTAACACCTAATATATGGACTGGTCATCTTATTGTAGAGGGGTGATTTTATTCTAGTTTGTATTCTTTTAAGTTAGTAGGGACAGTCCATGATGTAAATCAATAGGAGCTGTATTCTTTTTCCAATAATGAATTTTGTTTTATCGACAAAAAAAAAAAAATCTATTCGCAGGTTTTACAACGCATTTTTTCAGGAATGACTGCATGGTTATGGAGGTTTGTCTCTAGTTTTACTCCCCACATAAGGAAAAAAATTTATATGTGTAGCCAACTTGTATGTGGGTGTGTACACCCAATCATATGATGCCACGTGTCTATAAAGTGGTTGAAAAACTGATCAAGCCCACTAGGGTTAACTAAACCCATACTAGGTTATATTATTATTGCCACATGGCATTTTGTGATTGAGTGTACACACCCACATACAAGTAAGCTACACATATAAAATTCTCCGCCACATAAGCGTCACCATAGTTCAAAATTTTAATTTTGTGTGGATATTTGATTTTTAGAAAATGGATATATCCACATTTTTTATACTAAAAAAATAATCATATGTCGAGATATTTTGAGCTGACACTAAAATATTCATATAGGGGGTTAATATCTGATTTTTATTTTTTATTTTTTTTAGAAGAATAAATATATTAGTCAAATATTTTGGCATTTTTGTCCATACGTCATACGTCATGTCATACAAGTATACAACATCAAAGATAAAGGGTGAAAAACCAAGAGTCTATCCTCACCAATATAATTAATAGTGTTTTTTTTTTCTCCATTAAAATAAGCTAATATTAACAGCCATGATATGATCTAATTCTTGATAGCATAGGGGCCATTCGCAATAAAAAAAAAGATGGACAAACACATAGACTCTATTAAATGTTGATAATTCTGAACATGAATATGTATTATGTAGTTGAAAGTTGGAAACCAGACTGTGGTAACGTAGTACACTGGTACATCATATATTCTTCCATCTAGAAGTCTAGAAGATACATTTTAAGTACAGTAATAAAAGTTTCCCAAATCAAGCCTTGAATGGAATGAATATATGCATCCATTCTTTCCCGCACTTTTCTCTTTTTCTTTTCATCCCTTTTTTTTTTCTTTTTATTCCTGAAGACTGGAGTATATATCTTTTTTTCACTAAGATACGTGGCCTTTTGAAGAATAATGCAAAACAATATATATATATATATATACAGTATACATACACGTGCACTTCTCATGAAAACACCTTGTAAATAGGGATTTGTTCTATCTCATTAGATTCTATCCAATATCTCTGGCATCATGGATTTGTTGCACAATATTTTTAAATATGATCGACCTGGCTTTGTGGGGGTGGGGATGTTAATTTCTAAATGTATTGTTTTGACTTTTGATGGTCAGTGGCAGAGAAAAGTGAGTTAGTAAGAGAATATTATACTGTCCAAACCAAATCAAAAGCCCCTCAGAGCATTTCTAATGGGTCTGCTAAAATCCAAATTATAGGAATACCGAAAAAAAGCATTCCCTAACGCGTCGTCTATAATTTTAGCAGCCGGCTATCCACGTAGGATGTGGTGGGCCGGTCTGCTAAAACTTCGTCCAAAATCGAACCAAAGATAGAATTATAGGAATTGCTAAAATAAAATGTTCCACGCTGGTTGAACCAGCGTGGAACTTTTTTTTTATTATTATTTTAATTCCACGCTGGTTCAACCAGCGTGCAAAATTTTTTATTTTTTATTTTTATTCCACGCAGGTCAAACCGGCGTGGAACCTTTTTTTTTTTTTTTTAATTAATTAAAATTATGATTAATTAGAGATGATTAACATGTTTAATGTTTAATTACCAAATCAACATTTTTTTTTTTTTTTTTTTTTTATTCCACGCAGGTCAAACCGGCGTGGAACCTTTTTTTTTTTTTTTAATTAATTAAAATTATGATTAATTAGAGATGATTAACATGTTTAATGTTTAATTACCAAATCAACATTTTTTTTTTTTTTTTTTTTTTTTTTTTATTCCACGCAGGTCAAACCGGCGTGGAACATTTTTTTTAATTTTTTTTAATTCCAAGCCCAGCCCAGCTACTGCCCCCAAGCCCAACCACGCGAAGCCCAAGTATTCCACGCTGGTTGGACCAGCGTGGAACAGAAAAACATTTCCACGCTAGTGCAACCAGCGTGGAAGATAAAAATTTGGCAAAAAAAATAGGAAACGCGTTAGGGATACCCCTGATATAGGTATGGAAGACCTGCTAAAAAAAGCGATAGAAAAGGAGGTGGCACCGACGTGGAGGCTAAATCGTCCCATGTGTAGGCTAAATATGACAGACCCATTAGAGATGCTCTCATATGAGTTAGGGGTGATTTAATTCACTTTTTTGGCCTTTTAGCCTGTATATAATTCTAAGTTTCTAACCCGGCCGGCCAAAGAAAAAAAAAAAAAGGGAAATCAACATTTCTTGATGCATCTTGTCCATCTCATCTAAGTAGAGAGTGTTTTGTGCTGTTTTGCGTCATTTCTTACGTTTTAAGCAACTGTAACCAATGTCATGGGCTCCCCGCTCCATGCTGGCTTCTAAGCTACATGAGTATATATATATATATATATATATATGTATATATATTATATTCAAACAAATTAAATGAGTATCAGAGTATGCATGGTTGCATGCACAATGCCAACTAGCTACTGAGAGATCTACAGCTAGTTAATTGTTCTATCCACGTACAGCATTCACAGGTATATAACACATGTACCTATATATACTCATGCATCCTGCAGACAGAAGTAATTAATATATATATTACTCTTTTTCATCACCTGAATCACATGTTCTGAATTTGTTATCGATGTCCATATCCTTCAATTCGCACTGTCTCCTAATTAAATGGCCCCTCAATACTCTCTCATCCGGCCGAATGATACGACCAATATAATGAACTGCATGCTTAAGACTGATAGAGTACTTCTCTGTCACTAGCTTGATGCATGATTGATTCATCATCTCCAAAGACAAACGAGTTTCTGTTTCTGGAGTTTCAATATGGTTTAATCATTTCTCATTTCTTAGCATAAATTAGCTAAGCTAGTTAATTAATTTACTCTATCGCGATCAGGTCTCTCAATTGATAATGAAAGGGAAAGCTACCTAAGAGCATCTCTAATGGGTCTCCTAAAACCTATAATTTAGGTTTTCCTAAAAAATCGTTACCCTAACGCGTCGTCTATAATTTTAGCAGCCGGCTATCCACGTAGGATGTGGTGGGCCGGTCTGCTAAAACTTCGTCTAAAATCGAACCAAAGATAGGATTATAGGAATGGCTAATGAACCAGCGTGGAACATCTTACAGATCCTGTAGCCAAAGCCCACTGCTTGGGCCCAAGTCTTCCACGCTGGTTGGACCAGCGTGGAACAGAAAAACATTTCCACGCTGGTTCAACCAGCGTGGAAGATAAAAATTTGGAAAAAAAATAGGAAACGCGTTAGGGATACCCCTGATATAGGTATGGAAGACCGGCTAAAAAAAGTGATGGGAAAGGAGCTGGCACCTACGTGGAGGCTAAATCGTCCCATGTGTAGGCTAAATATGAGAGACCCATTAGAGATGCTCTAAAGGGTGATAGATCCATGCATGTCTAATGTAGTACTGGCCGAGTGGCCTCATACGTCTATTGTATCATGACAACACCCCAAGTGGCCAACTGATCGACAACCAAATCACACACTATACTGAAGCTTAGCAAGGAAAACTAGAACTTACACAAAAACTATTCTTGGTTGCACTGGTAATGGAAACATCTATAATAAATGCTAGCGTGAAAGGCCTTTCACTTATCTCCGTGAAAGCTTCATTATATTCCGCCCACTACAAGGAAAATCGATATCGCCAACAGACTTGACCTGTAGCTAAACGTCTTTCTCCACGGGTTCCATTTGTAGCACGACCGTCGGCTTTGATGGTGTAGGTATTACTTTAGTACGGAAAAAACCCGTAGCAACCGTCTATCGGCATTGATTCTCATTACCAACGAATTATGTATAGTTTTTAACCGTAGGCATGATACGATATGACTATGGATCTTGTCCGTTGGCATTTATTGGATTAGCTACAGTTAGGAACCGTAGGCAATGGTGTCTATTCCCACAGTTTTGGTCCGTCAGATAATTAATTAAGTACAAATCTTGTCCGTCGGCAATAACGTGTTATCGCTATGAATAATATCCGTCGGTATTTATTTTATTAGCTACTATACTGTTAGAAACCGTAGGTAATGGTATACAGTTCGACAATTTTAATTTGTCGGAAAATTAATTATGTACAGATAATATCCGTTGGTAATAACTCGTTATTGCTATGAATAATATCCGTTGGCATTTAATTTATTAGCTACAGATAAGAACTGTAGGTAATGGTATTTGTTCCCACAGTTTGCGTTTGTTGGAAAATAACTAAGTACAAGTAATGTCCGTCGCGAATATCTAGTTATTTAAAAAATATATATATATAAATATTATTTTTGGGACCTACAAAACCATTAAATTTTTTTATCCAATAACAATGACCATTCCTAATATTTACAGAATCTTCAAGGTACAAATATCTATTTGCTTATTTGTTTTGATCAGATAAAAATACGTTTCCATTCATTTCTTTTTAAGAACAAATACAACGAGACACATTGTACATAGAAAGTAACAAGAAAAGAAAATACAAAATCAGGCCTACAATATCGAAGTGGTACAACCCAGAATAAGAGATATCTAGCTCGATAACAACATTACATTTTCAGTAGTATATATCTTCTTGTCATTCCTCTATCTTGCGAAACTTCCATGTTACACCAGTCATTGACAGTTCCGTATTCATCTCACTGGAGACATACCATAGTATAATCTAAAATTCAGATTACCACATTTTCATAACTCTGCCATAAAGAGGAGATAAACTTATGGAGCATCTTCTTGACATATTGACAAAGCTATATGTCTAAGCAACATGTTAAATGCCAAAGACTTACAAAAAAATTGTACCATGAAAGAATATGAGTTGACATGACTTCATTGAGGCTAGGAAGCATATTCTCCAACTGGACTATCTAATGTTGAATGTCTATTCCATTTTCTTATGGAAACTCTTCCTTCAATTTTTTCGGTACTGCTGCAACCTGAAACTCATCTCTGCAAATTGATATGCATGGAATATTTATTAAAAGAACATCACAGTTACATGAAATCCCATCCACATTAAACTAATATTGCTATTGTACTAGTACTTATATAAATCCAAATCCAATTAGTACCTGCAACTAATTCCAACCCAACATATATAACAATTCAAAAAAAATTTAGTAAGTCCACTCACCTGATTCTACTGATTGTCTTCTTCCTCTAACTTCTACTTACTCCCTGCAACTTGTTGTTGTTGTTGTTTCTTCTTCTTCTTCTTCTTTAGTTCCTGCAACTCCAACTCGCAATGATCGTTGCTTCAAAACTGTTTCTCCCACTTTTTTCACTCCTCTGCAGTTTCATATTCCATTTGTTTATTGTAGATGGAAGCTTCAGTGTGAACTACATTGATGACAAATGCTAACAAATTGCAAACAAAAAATACAAAAGTTTGTGATATATAAACAAATATACAGTAGAAAATTATGGTTCATTAATCCATTAAGACATCAACCAAGCATAGCCAACAATATTAAGAAGTAACATTTCTTCAAAAAAGCAAAAAAACATCCAAGTACATCTGATATCCAATAGTCATAAAAATAAAAAGCAAGCTAATAACACATCATAATGAACAATTCATGGGTGATTTAGGTTTTGGTCACCACTTTTTAGTATAAATTAATTAGGTTTTGGAGCCGGTTTTTATCTTTATTAGGGTTTAGAGCTGAACCGACAATTGACCCAAGTAATTGTTTATAATGGCCAAAATACCCCTGATCAAAACTATATTAGGGTTAGTGATCACGTGCAGATCACGTGAGTTTCAAGGGTAAAATTAGGTATTTTGAAAATATTTTCGGTTCAACCGGGTTTTTTTAGTTGTTGGTTCGAAAATGAGCTCTAAACCCTAATAAAGATAAAAACCGGCTCCAAAACCTAATTTATACTAAAAAGTGGTGACCAAAACCTAAATCACCCACAATTCATTAACAACCCAAGATAGGTTTGAACACCAACAAGTTTTTTCGCCAAATAACATGTTCTTTCACAATATGGCCAAGTATTGTAAAATACTCCTTATAAAGGCTTGGATCATTGGCATCATGAACAACTCCTTTTGCAACAATCTGAGATGAACCTCCACGCATCATCGTCTACAATCATCATAAGTAATTTAGCACCTAAAACAATATGATATATCTAATGTTCGGGAACATAGTAATTATTCTTACATTTGTAATAGCTATCCTGCCAGAACATGAAGGCATCATATATTTCAGCCACTTGGACATGTTACTTCCACTAGCAAGCTGCAAAATATCAGAGGGAAATTAAAACATTAAAATTTATTGCCTAGGCAAAATATTTTTGACTAAAAGACAAGTACCTGAAAGCTTTCATCAGAATTATCAATAGATGTTTGCAGTTCTTTGCTAAGGGGAATCTTCGAATAGTCAAGTTCAAACAATAGCGATCGCTGAGAAAAACAAAAAGTTCCTTCATTCTCCAAGTCATCTCATCAAAGTGGAGTTGTCGCATCTTGAAACTCTTGGTCACATTGTTGGCCCCAACTCCAGTTTTGGAACCTGTTTTGTTTCCATTCCCATAAGCTAGAAAGTCGTCAATCGTCAACTGCAAACTGACACACATATTAAACATCTCTCCTTTATATGCATCCTTTACCATCACCCCATTATACCACTCGTTAACCAACAACTCCAAATGTTCATCAATATCATCAAGTTGTTGTTGTTGTGGGATTTCAATCAGTGTTGGCATGATGAATTGTGGTTCTTAACAAAAAACAAAAAATTATACAAATTAAGATTCTGAATGTTCAAGTAAAAACCAAAAATAAAAGGGAAGCATACATAAATAGCTACCCAAAAACTTTTCCCAGGAATTTCTTAGGTAATAGTGATTTCTTATTATTTGAAACAAACAAATTGCTATAAAAATAGGTTTTGCAAAATGGGTATTCAGAGCAAAGAGACATGAATTGATTTTAGGTTCATACTGTTGGGAAACTGGTTCTATAAAAGAATCCGTTTCATATTTGGATTTCTAAGTCCATATTAAGGATTTAGAATTTGGTATTGGAATATGACTTCCAATTTGATTAAGTTTGGTATTCTTATTAGGAATTTGTTTTGTACACCCTAAAGGCTATAAATATAAGGTCTTAGGGATTGGTTTAGTATCCTCAATCCATATTGGTTGTTTGTCTCCTTGTGAGAGTTGTGAGCATCTTGGATGTGAGAGGGAGTTTGTATCCTCAATTTGTGATTGTCTCTTTGAGAGATTTGGTGAGGATTTGAGAAGGGAGGAAACCTAGGGTTTCTCCATTTGTTTGAGAGCTTTGTACTATCTTCTCCAATAGTAAAAGTTCTATTTGTTTGTCCGTGGACGTAGGCAATATTAGCCGATCGAACCACGTAAATCTTGTGTTTTGTGTGGGTTTGTTTGATAGTAGTAGGAGTTTCATCTTCTCTATTTTGTTTTGTTTAATTCATACACTATTCCAATCTTGGGTATTGGTGCATAAGTTTCCGCTGCGCACAACAAGTGGCATCAGAGCCGAAGGTTAGTTCCTTGGGTTAAAGAGGATTGCAGAACATTGGTTAAAGGGTTTTGAGGAATCTGTCCAGATTCGATACTCTGTGGTAAAACGGCCATAACTCTGTTCTCGGATATCGAAACGTTGATCCATTTTTTGGGTTGGAAAGAAGACTCTTCAGGCTTTCCAACGGTGTATGGTACGTTTTCTGTTTCAAAGTATTCTGTTCCCAGTAATTCTTTGAAGTTGACGGTTTTGTTTTCTCAATTTCGGTAAAAATCCAATCTTGGATTTTTCTTGTGGTACTTGGTGAACTCCTTTGGTTTAGTTTGTTTGTTTGGTTTGCTGGTGTATGAAATTGATTGGTATCATGTCGGATCATATTTCGGATTCGAGTAAATTTGGAAAGGAGGTTGATAGTTTGTTTGATCAAACCTTGTTGTTAGATGTTGACATTCATAAATTTGATGGTAACCTCGACTTTGCTATGTGGAAGACGGATGTACAAGATTGGTTAGCCATTAATGGCTATGTGGATGTTCTTGATGATAAATCGAGAAATATGAATGATGATGAATGGTTAACTCTAAATTTAAAGGCTTGTAAATTTGTCCAGTATTGTTTGGTAGAAGATTTGTGGTACATTGTCAAATTGGAAACCATTGTAATAATTATGTTGTCCAAGTTGGAAGACAAGTACGCTTTGAAAAATACAGAGGACCGGCTCTATGTGGTTGATGATAGTATTGGTAGATTGGTTGGTTCTCAATGTAAATTGGGAAGTCGAAGAACTCTTGCAAAGAATGAATGTGCCTATTGTCATTGTTGGGGACATTGAAAAATTAATTGTCCAAAGTTGCAGAAGAAGATTGTTCGTGTACATCGAAGAGATGAGGATTCATGTGTTGGTGTTTCGTTGTTGGCTTCATCTTCAGTTAGTCATTCTACTAATGAGTGGATTTTGGATTCGGGTTGTTCCTATCATATGTGTCCCAATAGGGAGTTATTTGATAGCTTTCAGGAGCTAGATGCTTGTGTTTTGCTTGGTAATGATCATACTTGCAAAACTTTTGGGATAGGTACAGTTCGATTGAAGTTGGAAGATGGATGCAGTACTCGAAAGTTAGAAGATGTTTGGTATGTACCAAAGTTGATTACGAATCAAATCTCATTGGGTGTTTTAGAGTCCGATGGTATGAAAATTACATGTATTGGTGGAGCTCTAAAAGTTGTTGTAGGTGCACGAGTTGTTATGAAAGGAATTAGAAAGGGTAAGTTGTACTACTTGAAAGGAAGTGCAATTACATGTGGTTTGCATAGTTCAGTTGTTGATTTGTCTGTCGATTCTACCAAGGAATTGCATAGTAATATGGGGCATGTCGTTGATGGTACTATGCAAGTGAAGACAGATTTGTTTGCGGGTGGCAAGGCATGCATAGTTGGTAGGCATTTTGTTGAAGCGTCATTTGTTCGGGTGGAGATTGATGTCGCTCCACATTTGATTGGTTTGTTAGGTGACACGGCAAAGAAGAAAGTTGAAGCCACCATTGTTAGTAGCAAGGTTATCGCCCAAGAGCCTTATGAAGCCGTGAAACCTTTGTTTGGGGGTTTTGTATACGTACTTCCTATTGTTGGTAATCTCTCATGTGATGTTTGTTTGGCGCTTAGTAAGGAAGACGTATTTGGTAAATCTATGCATAGTGATTTGAATTTGTACCCCACTTGGTTGAACTTCATAGGAAAAACTCTTGAGAGGTTAGTTTTTGGGGGCATTGGATCATCTTCGATGGAGAACTTTGTTGAGGTGGAGATGGTATTTGGTAGCTTGGACCCCATTGTGTTGAAGTTGTTTGTGAGCCCTATAGGGCATTGGTGGGCATTTGGTTTTGATTTGGCCCCTTGTGGGAATTTGACCCTTCGGGGTATGGTGGGCATCGTATAGATGTCATTGAAGAAGAACTACGATGGCTTGATCCCATGGAGGGTACGTAGGCAGCCACTTGATGGTCCGGCCGCTTTGGTTTGGTTGTTCGTCGGTTTTTTTGAAGATCGGCTCAGATTTGGGAAATCTTCACCGAGGTGGAGAATTGTTGGGAAACTGGTTCTATAAGGGAATTCGTTTCATATTTGGATTTCTAAGTCCATATTAAGGATTTAGAATTTGGTATTGGAATATGACTTCCAATTTGATTAAGTTTGGTATTACTATTAGGAATTTGTTTTGTACACCCTAAAGGCTATAAATATAAGGTTTTAAGGATTGGTTTAGTATCCTCAATCCATATTGGTTGTTTGTCTCCTTGTGAGAGTTGTGAGGATCTTGGATGTGAGAGGGAGTTTGTATCCTCAATTTGTGATTGTCTCTTTGAGAGATTTGGTGAGGATTTGAGAAGGGAGGAAACCTAGGGTTTCTCCATTTGTTTGAGAGCTTTGTACTATCTTCTCCAATAGTAAAAGTTCTATTTGTTTGTCCGTGGACGTAGGCAATATTAGCCGAACCACGTAAATCTTGTGTTTTGTGTGGGTTTGTTTGATAGTAGTAGGAGTTTCATCTTCTCTATTTTGTTTTGTTTAATTCATACACTATTCCAATCTTGGGTATTGGTGCATAAGTTTCCGCTGCACACAACACATACCTTCTATAATTAATTTGTTTCTTTGATTAAAAAACAAAATCAAAAACAGTTTTGAGAAGAATTATAGTGAAAGGTGAGATCTTTTAAAGAAAAATCAAAATTTTAATAAGTTCTTAAAGAAGATGCACAAAAAAAAAAAAACATTAATTTTTTACAATTTAAACTGAATCAACCTATATACAAGATAGAAAAGGGAGTATGTAATCAAAATAGAGTAATTTTCTAAACCTAGCTTCAGGAATCTACAACGATAAAACTTAATTAGGTTAGATATATGAGAGAGAGAGAGAGAGAGAGAGAGAGAGAGAGAGAGAGAGAGAGAGAGAGAGAGAGAGAGAGAGAGAGAGAGAGAGAGAGATTGATTTACCCTTTGGAAAATTGCTCAATGAAAGGATTAGAGGAAAAGAACTTCATACGGTTGATATATATATATATAGTAACGACGTTTTAGTTGATAGGGTTTGTGTAAACCCCCCCTATTTTTAATGTTAATGGAAATTTTATTTAAGTTTAATTTGAGATTAAGAATAATTGGGTTAAAGTCCCTGGACCAAGGGTTTAAGTATAATTACTATAAAGTAGTGGACTATGGTTTAAATAACCCAAACTTGGAGAAAACAGCCCACGATCAGATGTGGAGTTATTGCGAACCGTTAGATGTGGAAACACGATCAATTAGCGTAGGTTTATGCGTTCTTTATTTATGGGCAGCAAAGATCTTAAAGTTGTTTTGCGATAAAAAAAAAAAAGAGTGGCGGCGATTAGAATTTTCGGAAGAAGAAGAAGAAGGAAAAGAGAGAGTGGAGGCGGCTGTGATCAGAGTTGAAAGAGAAGAGATTGTTGTGGAGTTAGTCGCAGAATTTAGGAGCGGTGCTCGGTGTTAGTAACACTGCCTAGAAGTTGCAGAGGTTGGAGTAATTTAGAAGAGAAGAAGAACAGTAGCAGGTGAGTGGAATGTTATTTTGTTAAATTAGTTTAAATTTAATTAAATTATATGAGTTGACTTTAGTGGTGGGGTATATGGGATATGTTTGCTGTTGGTTTTGATTTTAGACGTGGGGTAACAGGTGAGTAGATATGGTTTAATTGAAGTATGTATATTCAGAGGTTTTAATTTCTCTGTTTGATTATATGAATGACGTGGTGAGCATAGATGTTGGTATGTATATAATTAGCTTATAAGGTTATGTTTAACACAACAGTGTACGACTCTCTATTTAATCTGGTGATATAGATTTTTGGAAGTATTAAGATGCATGTGGAATTAAAAACAATATATGTATATAGGTAGCTAAGAATTCTGATATTTTGGACTTATAGGAATTGATCAGAGTCGGGATATATGTTGATATTGTTTTGAATTTTTTTATTACTATGTAATGGTTGCGGAATCGGACAGCAGTACAGTAGACTATTTGCTGAATGGTTATGGACACACAAGTACAGTATATATATGCATATAGAATTGTCGTCCACACCGAAATGTGTTCACTTCGGTGGAAAGTATATTTTTATTTTTATTTTTATTTTGGAATATATGTAAAAAAAAAAAAAAAAAAAGACGCATTAATATTGAATTCGGGAAATTTATTGACGAATGCCTTAGAATGGCTTTATATACCATGGACGGTATTGGATTAATTTGGAAAATGCGAAAGGAATACAAATGGATTGGATGTGAAGTTGATGTGAAATTTTATTGTCGAGTGTTACTTGATTGATGATAGTTTAAATGTTTTGGTAGTCGCCCAAGCATTAGTACATTTGCCACACCTGTGGAATTAGGATTAAGAAAAGATTAGATATCACCCTAGACGGCTTAGCCTGCGGGTTGACACTTGGAATATATTTTTGGGGTATTTCCTAGATGGCTTAGCCTGCGGAACTGACCCTACAGACCTTCATAGCCTTCGGGGTTGGTCTGGGCACCACATTAGAAAGCTCAATGGAGCTAGTAGAGGCCATGAGTTAGGCATACGTCGAGGCTAGCCAAAGCTTGCAGGTGAGTACCCACTTGGGTTTTTGGTTTCCGCGTAGAGGGTCTTAACCATGGTCAAGGCACACTGGTGCAGTGTGGGTATGGCAAATGTGTGGAGTGCATCCTGTGGGAGGTGTACTAGTGATTGGGTATAGGTTGTGAAGTGTTGTTTGTGTGTAATGATTGATTTGTAGTGATTGAGATATAGTGTCGAGATTTGAGATGTCATGAATTATATATTATTGTACTAACACAGTTTTGCAGGAGGATAGGTCAATTAACATTTCTTGCAGGGCTCGACTTATCCTAATAGGAGGTGCAGCTCAGGTAATGTATTATTATAATATATAATATTTATTTAGTAAACGAGATAAATATATAAAGACCGCGGAGTCTGTTATTTTATTGTTTTTGGGAATGGAGTTCCCTACCCTTGTCCACTCATACCAGCATAATTTGCTGACCCATGTTGTTTGTTTTGCACGTGGGTACGTATCCTTATGGAGCGTAGGCGGAGGAGAGCAGCTAGTTGAGTACGATCGGGAGCAACATCAGGAGGCTCGTGTAGATCCAGTTGTTCGAGAGGGAGTTTGAGATTCGCAGGAGTTATCTTTCACAATAGGTTTAGTTCTTTGATTCGTTGTCAGTTGATTACTCGAGTTTATTTCATTTATTGGATTATTGTTGATTTGGGGAAGACAATACCTCAGTAGAAGTTGTTGAATTTTATTATTGGAGTTGTGTAATTTGATATTTGGAGTTTTTGGATTATATATGGAAGTTATTGGGAGTTCAAATTATTTGTGTTGAAGTATTTGTCTTTAATGGTTATGGATTTTTACCTTGTGCAAATGTTTATTTAGATTACTGTCTTGATCCTTTTTCCTTTTATTGGTTTATTGAGGGTAATTTCGTAAATTCTCTCTTTTTACCAATTTTTGGAAATTAGGGTCGTGACAGTTTTCTTGGTATCAGAGCGCTTGATTAACTTAGGCTGAGAAGGTCTAGGTGATCCTCGGAATGTGGAATGGGTGATAAGTTTGAAGGAGTTGGGTGGTTATCAAATAATAATTTAATCTTTTGAATGAAGGTCATGGCGGGAAGAGGACGTGGTCAAGTCTATCAGTTGACTCAGGACCAGATGAATCAGCTGTTGCTAGCAGTTGCAGGCAACAATGGGGGTAATGGTGACCCATTTGCTAAGAGGAACAAAGACTTCCTCAATCTGCGTGGTATCAAATTCGATGGTAAGGGAGACGGGAAAGCTACAGTGTTATGGCTTCGTCAGACAGAAGCCGTGTTTGCAAAGATGGTGTTGAACGAAGTTCAGAAGCAGGAGCTCGCTTCCCATCAGTTGGAGGGTGGAGCATTACTTTGGTGGGACGCTTTGAAGGTCGGGCTTGACCTCACCACTTTGACTTGGGAGGAGTTCAGGAATATTTTTGAGGGGAGATATCTTTCGAGTGCTTACAGAGACCGATTAGTGGATGAATTTCTGAATTTGAGGCAGGGTACTATGACTGTAGCGGAATATACGAATCGGTTTAATGAGTTATCTATGTTTGCTCCGCATATGGTGGATACAGTCGAGAAGAGAAATCATCGTTTCATCAAGGGCCTAGGGCACTATGTGTCAAAGCAACTGATTCCATTTGAGCACGAGCCATTTGACAGAGTCCTGAACCTCGCAATGAAGTATGAGGAGAAGGAACAAGAGTTTAGAACTGAGAAGAGCAAAAAGGCAGGTGATAACTTCAGAGACAGGAATCGACACAAGCCTTATGATCCTAACTTCAGGGGTCGACGTTATGACAACAACCCAGGGAGGAACCAGGGTTACAACAGGCCACCGGGAGATAACCAGGGTTTCAGATACCGTGGTGGGTATGGGCGTGGTGACAACTGAGTTAGAGCAGGAGCACCACCACCACCACCACCACCAGGGCAACCTGCCCCAGGTTTGCCTTATAGGCCAGCACCTTTACAGTTACCAGCGCCAGGAGCATTAGCAGGGCCGATCAGGGGTAACTGTTGGAACTGTGGAGGACCAGGACATCGTTCTGCTGAGTGTCGTCGACCAGTGAACAACAACCAGGGAAGGCCAACACATCAGCCGAACCGAGGGAGAGCTTTTGCTGTTTTGCCTGCATTTCAGGGATTGGAAGGTACTTTTGATTGTTCTCAATTTAGATTCCGAGTGTTATTCGATTCTGGTGCATCGCATTCATTTATTGCTAAGCAAATAGTAGATAAGTATCAGATTGCGACTACACCTTTACCCCAACCTTTATATCTTCGGACACCTATGGGAGGGTCGACTTGTTTGTTTTACCAGTGTAAGAACTTTGTTCTGACATTCATGGGTAGACAGTTTGTTATTGATCTGGTTGTTTTAGATTTTGAGGGCTATCAGTTTATTTTTGGTTTTGATTGGTTGAGTCGCTATCATGTTATTTTGGATTGTGCTGGAAGGAGAGTTATAGTGGATACACCAGGTTTACCCACATTGGTACACAGTTGTGTTAGTAGGGATGATTCGATTATGTCCAGCTTTTTGATGTCTCTGGCTGCCCAGTCGATCGATATTAGTGATGTGACGATAGTTAAGGATTATCTAGATGTGTTTGAGGAGATTCCGGGTTTACCACCCAAGAGAGAGGTGGAGTTCCGTATTGATTTGTTGCCAGGAACGACACCTATCTCTAAGACTGCATACAGGATGGCGCCTAAGCAGTTGGAAGAGATGAAGACCCAGTTGGAAGAGTTGCTTAAGAAAGGGTATGTGATATTTGATGTTTTATTTGATTTGGTTTATTCTTTTGGTATTTATGTGTGAGCTTTTTGAGGTGTGTATGAACCACAGGTTCATACGTCCAAGCAATTCTCCATGGGGAGCTCCAACTATCTTTGTCTCTAAGAAGGATGGGACTTTGAGGATGTGCATTGATTACCGTGAGTTGAATAAGGTGACGGTCAAGAACAAATATCCATTACCGAGAATAGATGATTTGCTTGGTCAGTTGAAAGGAGCAGCCGTGTTTTCTCAGTTTGATTTGAGGACGGGTTACCATCAAATGGGTGTAGAGGAGAAGACTATACCACTGACTGCTTTCAGAACTCGATATGGATTGTATGAGTTTCCAGTAATGCCTTTTGGGTTAACTAATGCTCCAGCATTTTTCATGGATTTGATGAACCGGATTTTCAGGCCTTATCTTGATAAGTTTGTGATCGTATTCTTTGATGATATTTTGGTGTATTCTAAGGATGCTCAGGAGCATGCGAAACATCTGAAAACAGTGTTGCAAATATTGAGAGATCACAAGCTATATGCTAAGTTTAGCAAATGTCATTTCTGGAAGAATGAGGTGCATTTCTTAGGTCACGTGATATCCAGAGAGGGCATTGCTGTTGACCCTGAGAAGGTAACTGCAGTTAGGGATTGGAAACAACCAACCAACCCTACAGAGATTCGAAGCTTTTTAGGATTAGCTGGATATTACCGTCGTTTCATTGAGAAGTTCTTGCTCATAGCTGAGCCATTGACCAGACTTACAAGGAAGAATGTGAAGTTCTTGTGGACTGACGACTGCGAGAGAGCTTTTCAGGAGCTTAAGCAGAGGTTGACTTCAGCGCCAGTGTTAGTTATACCGGTTAGAGGTGGCAAGCTTGTGGTATTCACAGATGCTAGTGGTACAGGACTTGGTTGTGTTTTGATGCAGGATGGGAGAGTGGTCTCTTATGCTTCTAGACAGTTGAAGCAACATGAGCGAAGATATCCAGTGCACGATTTAGAATTGGCAGCTGTGGTGTTTGCTTTGAAGATTTGGCGTCACTATTTATATGGAGAAAAGTTTGATCTTTACACCGATCACAAGAGCCTGAAATACTTGTTCTCTCAGAAGGACTTGAACATGAGGCAACAGAGATGGATGGAGTTCATTAGCAGTTATGATTTTCAGATTCAGTATCAGCCTGGGAAGGGTAATGTAGTTGCAGATGCTTTGAGTAGGAAACATGCCACCGTTGCTATGATGATGATGGAGGAGTGGAAATCTCTGGAGACTATAGCGTCTCATGATGTGTACTTACAGCAGGGAGGTGAACAGGTCACCCTTTGTTCTATGGAGGTGAAACGTATGATGATTAGCTTGATTGTGTCCAAGCAGCATGAGGACCCTTTCTTGCTCCGAAAGCTTGGGCAGTTAGTTGTGGATTTGTTAGATGATTGTCCCACAGAATGGTCAGTCGGTGTTGATGGAGGTTTGAGGTATAGAGATCGATTGTGTGTTCCTAATAAGGATGGTTTGAGGAAGAATGTTATGGATGAGGCACATCGTTCTCGTTTCACTATTCACCCTGGTGGAATGAAGATGTACAAAGACCTGAAGAGGACTTATTGGTGGGAAGGAATGAAGAGAGAGGTTGGAGAGTATGTTTCTAGGTGTTTGATATGTCAGCGAGTGAAGGTCGATCATCAGAAGCCGTCAGGGTTACTTCAGCCTTTGTCTATCCCTCAGTGGAAGTGGGAGCACATTTCCATGGATTTTATTGATGGTTTGCCTAGATCACGGGGAGGCAATGAGTCCATTTGGGTTGTCATCGATCGATTGACTAAGTCAGCTCATTTTCTTCCTATTTCTATGAATAGGAATGCAGATAAGCTAGCAAAGAAGTATGTGAAGGAGATTGTCAGACTACATGGTGTTCCGGCTAGCATTGTTTCAGACAGGGATCCTATATTCACTTCCGAGTTCTGGGGTAGTTTTCAGCGTGCCATGGGTACGAAGCTTAACTTGAGTATTGCTTATCATCCCCAGACAGATGGACAGACTGAGCGGGTAAACCAGATCCTAGAGGATATGTTACGTGCGTGTGCACTCAGTTTTGGGGGAGAATGGGAAGAACATCTACCCTACGCAGAGTTCGCTTATAATAACAGCTTTCAGGCGAGTATTGGTATGGCACCATATGAGGCACTGTATGGTAGGCCATGTAGGTCACCAGCTTGTTGGGCGGAGGTTGGTGATACTGCGATTCTTGGAGCAGTGATGGTTCGCGAGACTACAGAGAAAATAGATATCATTCGACAGAGATTGAAAACGGCTCAAAGCCGAATGAAGAGTTATGCAGATAATAGGAGGAAGCCACTCGAGTTTGCTGTAGGGCAGAAAGTGTTGCTGAAGATCTCCCCGATGCGTGGAGTAATGAGGTTTGGTAAGAAGGGCAAGCTGAGCCCTAGGTATGTGGGACCGTATGAGATCACTGACAGAGTTGGGCCGTTGGCTTACAGGCTGGCATTGCCACCTGTTTTGGAGAAGATACATAATGTATTCCATGTTTCTATGTTGAGAATGTGGAAAGGAGATGATAAGGATGAAGAGGATGAAGGAGTAGACTACGCGTAGTTAGATATTTATGATCCTGAGCAGTTAGAAATTAATGAAGATGTTACCTACAAAGTGAGGCCAATTACTATTATTGATAGAGATGAGAAACGACTAAGACGAAAGACATTGAAGCTGGTAAAAGTGCAGTGGAGTGATGATCCGAGCGATGTTACATGGGAGCTGGAGGATAAGGTGCGAGCTAAGCACCCGGAGTTGTTCGATTGATCTTTCTTCCAAATCTCGAGGCCGAGATTTCTTTTGAGGTGTGTATAAATGTAAACCCCCCCTATTTTTAATGTTAATGGAAATTTTATTTAAGTTTAATTTGAGATTAAGAATAATTGGGTTAAAGTCCCTGGACCAAGGGTTTAAGTATAATTACTATAAAGTAGTGGACTATGGTTTAAATAACCCAAACTTGGAGAAAACAGCCCACGATCAGATGTGGAGTTATTGCGAACCGTTAGATGTGGAAACACGATCAATTAGCTTAGGTTTATGCGTTCTTTATTTATTGGCAGCAAAGATCTTAAAGTTGTTTTGCGATAAAAAAAAAAAAAAGAGTGGCGGCGATCAGAATTTTTGGAAGAAGAAGAAGAGGGAAAAGAGAGAGTGGAGGCGGCTGTGATCAGAGTTGAAAGAGAAGAGATTGTTGTGGAGTTAGTCGCAGAATTTAGGAGCGGTGCTCGGTGTTAGTAACACTGCCTAGAAGTTGCAGAGGTTGGAGTAATTTAGAAGAGAAGAAGAACAGTAGCAGGTGAGTGGAATGTTATTTTGTTAAATTAGTTTAAATTTAATTAAATTATATGAGTTGACTTTAGTGGTGGGGTATATGGGATATGTTTGCTGTTGGTTTTGATTTTAGACGTGGGGTAACAGGTGAGTAGATATGGTTTAATTGAAGTATGTATATTCAGAGGTTTTAATTTCTCTGTTTGATTATATGAATGACGTGGTGAGCATAGATGTTGGTATGTATATAATTAGCTTATAAGGTTATGTTTAACACAACAGTGTACGACTCTCTATTTAATCTGGTGATATAGATTTTTGGAAGTATTAAGATGCATGTGGAATTAAAAACAATATATGTATATAGGTAGCTAAGAATTCTGATATTTTGGACTTATAGGAATTGATCAGAGTCGGGATATATGTTGATATTGTTTTGAATTTTTTTATTACTATGTAATGGTTGCGGAATCGGACAGCAGTACAGTAGACTATTTGCTGAATGGTTATGGACACACAAGTACAGTATATATATGCATATAGAATTGTCGTCCACACCGAAATGTGTTCACTTCGGTGAAAAGTATATTTTTATTTTTATTTTTATTTTGGAATATATGTAAAAAAAAAAAAAAAAAAGACGCATTAATATTGAATTCGGGAAATTTATTGACGAATGCCTTAGAATGGCTTTATATACCATGGACGGTATTGGATTAATTTGGAAATTGCGAAAGGAATACAAATGGATTGGATGTGAAGTTGATGTGAAATTTTATTGTCGAGTGTTACTTGATTGATGATAGTTTAAATGTTTTGGTAGTCGCCCAAGCATTAGTACATTTGCCACACCTGTGGAATTAGGATTAAGAAAAGATTAGATATCACCCTAGACGGCTTAGCCTGCGGGTTGACACTTGGAATATATTTTTGGGGTATTTCCCAGACGGCTTAGCCTGCGGAACTGACCCTACAGACCTTCATAGCCTTCGGGGTTTGTCTGGGCACCACATTAGAAAGCTCAAGGGAGCTAGTAGAGGCCATGAGTTAGGCATACGTCGAGGCTAGCCAAAGCTTGCAGGTGAGCACCCACTTGGGTTTTTGGTTTCCGCGTAGAGGGTCTTAACCATGGTCAAGGCACACTGGTGCAGTGTGGGTATGGCAAATGTGTGGAGTGCATCATGTGGGAGGTGTACTAGTGATTGGGTATAGGTTGTGAAGTGTTGTTTGTGTGTAATGATTGATTTGTAGTGATTGAGATATAGTGTCGAGACTTGAGATGCCATGAATTATATATTATTGTACTAACACAGTTTTGCAGGAGGATAGGTCAATTAACATTTCTTGCAGGGCTCGACTTATCCTAATAGGAGGTGCAGCTCAGGTAATGTATTATTATAATATATAATATTTATTTAGTAAACGAGATAAATATATAAAGACCGCGGAGTCTGTTATTTTATTGTTTTTGGGAATGGAGTTCCCTACCCTTGTCCACTCATACCAGCATAATTTGCTGACCCATGTTGCTTGTTTTGCACGTGGGTACGTATCCTTATGGAGCGTAGGCGGAGGACAGCCAGTTGAGTACGATCGGGAGCAACATCAGGAGGCTCGTGTAGATCCAGTTGTTCGAGAGGGAGTTTGAGATTCGCAGGAGTTATCTTTCACAGTAGGTTTAGTTCTTTGATTCGTTGTCAGTTGATTACTCGAGTTTATTTCATTTATTGGATTATTGTTGATTTGGGGAAGACAATACCTCAGTAGAAGTTGTTGAATTTTATTATTGGAGTTGTGTAATTTGATATTTGGAGTTTTTGGATTATATATGGAAGTTATTGGGAGTTCAAATTATTTGTGTTGAAGTATTTGTCTTTAATGGTTATGGATTTTTACCTTGTGCAAATGTTTATTTAGATTACTGTCTTGATCCTTTTTCCTTTTATTGGTTTATTGAGGGTAATTTCGTAAATTCTCTCTTTTTACCAATTTTTGGAAATTAGGGTCGTGACAGTTTGTGGAGAAAATTTGATTTTCGCGAAAAAAAAGAGGGACAAAAATTTTAGTTTGCCGCCCAGATAAAAAAAACCCATCCCTACGGTTTGGGGCTATAGAAATTATTGATTTTAAATAAATATTTAAAAATTAATTTCATTTTTTGGTCCGAAATTCGATTAAAATAATAACTCGTTAAATACATTAAATGTTACAATGTCTTTTTGAATTCTTTAAAGACCCAATGAAAATATATTTTAATTAATATTTAATAAAAAATAATAATAAATACTACTCAATTACATATAAAAAATATAGCATTAATAGTTTACAATTCTTTTTTATCAAACAATTTTTTTATTTTTTATTTTTATTTTTTGAGTATATATAAACTAAAGTCGACACCATATATGTACACAACTTTCCACTATGTTTGTTTTTGTACTCACAATATATTAAATATGTTCTAGTAAATCTCACGGGTGATCAATGTCGATTGATTTGTTCAATCACTTCTATCCGATGACATTCGTCAAATGAAAAATCTAATTTAGGAAATCGGTTCAGTCAAACGTAAAATGTTTAACAATGTACATGTTCCTACGGCTTGACTTAAAGTTAAATTTTCATATTGATATAATGAAATCGAAAATTAAGCTGGATAAAATTCGTTTTTTCAAAAGTGACATATCCGCCTAAAATCGGTATTTTCAGCTACGGAGTATTTATAGATACCCTAAATGTCGTTTTTATTTGTGTGTTTTATTTTGTTTTATCATTATCCAGTGTAGTTTTTTTGCAATAACTATTTAAAAATAAATGTAGGTAATTATTTAAAGTTTTTTACTTATATACATAAATAGATTAAAGAAACAAATACGCTAAAATAGAAGGCCTAATTTCGGTGAATCTGATTAAAGTCCCTAAACACATAATCGACTCATAGACACCCTTCCATTTAAAAAAATAATGATTGTAAAGCCCAATCAACTTTTGACCTTAACATTTCTCTAAAATAAAAAATAAAAAATAAAATAATAATAAAATAAAATAGACCATTAATAAAAATTCAAAAGTTGGTACATGTCCCAATGCTACCAAATTCAAATAAACCAATTCAATTTAGGAGTGACACATGTTACAATCCTACCAAATAACCAATGGCTGAGATTATAGAGCCGTTAGTACATGTCTTCTTCTTCTCTATATATGGGTGGTGGCTACCTTTTGAAGCTTGCTGGTGATGAAGGTTTTTTAATTCTTCCAAACCAGGTAAGCTTCTTTCATGCATGGTGGCGATATTTTGACTAAGACACAAAATAACGAGACCAATATCTAAAAACATAATTGAATTTCAAATTGTTTTTGCAGGATTGTGATCATGATGAAGATCCAAGTCAAAAAGAAAAGAAAGAAATCTCACGAAAGAAAGAAGAAAGCGACGAGAAAAAAATATGTGAGCATTGTGAAGAAGAAGACCATCAATTTCAAGTCTGTCCTTACTTGAAAATTCATTATAGAATGCAAGCTGCAAAAATCTAGTGCAATGTATGTGCGATCTGCTAAAATATAGTGATAAGTAATGAATTATGTAATTTTGTAACTACCATTCTGCAACTCTAGCTGCAACTTCTATTTTGATCGAAAAGTAGAATTAATTCATTGATAAGAATTTAGGAAAATGCATGAACAGGTTCCAAACTCTAGGATTAAATTCCATTAGCAGAAATACAAATCCCAGCCCAACATATAATAAATAAGACTATTACAGACTCTAAAGTAGCAGAGCAACATTCTTTTCCACTTGGCAGCGTACAGACTTGCAGCAGCAGCACCTGCAGATCCCAAGTACCATCATCCTTCCGCTGACTGACTCTGAGTGCTAGAACGGTACACCAACAGCTCTTTTGGCCATATAACACTTCCTTGACCAATTTGACCAAGAGTTGTAAAGTACTTATCATGAGGGCATGGTAGCTGAATATTTGGATCATGGACGACGTTTACATAAACTTTAAAATTCCCTTCTTCTAGTTTCCTATCACCGAAATCTAATGACGGGTCGACATCTTGCACAATCCCCCTAGCAACAACCTGTAGAGGCCAACGGCAACCACCACGTATATCACATTCCTTACCAATGTTGATACTGTCCATCTGTAAGTTAGATTTATTAATTAGTAAGTGTTGTAAATCCCTTGTTATTCTAGAAAATTTAGAAAAGTCGGCTTAACATTGAAACATTGAAAACTTACTACAATAGAGTGCCTAGAAGAATGGGATGATGGTGATGAAATATCCGGTGCATATGTTCTCCTTGGCATAGTTAACAATGTTCTGATCTCTTTCATGCTTGCATCCATTTTGGCCTCCATGTAATCGACCCCCTTCTCCAGCTCAGAATTTTTCACTATCAAGGCTGCTTCCTTTTTTAACACGGAGTCAATCATTTGAATTTGTGTTTTACAAACTCCAGTCCCCATGCCTCGATATCGGCCTTTTCCATCTCCCCCAACAATCTGCAATAATAAAGCACACCATTTAACATTTACAAGAAAATGAAATTAATCTATCTTGTGTTTATAACAAAGTTAAGCTTTCTTACATTTGTACTTGCATCATTAATCGATGTCTCTTCAGATTCAGGGTGCTCAGCGATATAGTAATCGATTGAATTTTATAAGCATAGCACAAGTAAAAATTGATAGTTAAAATTTTAAAATTTGCAAACAAAAATAATAACATAAAATTTATAAAACAAATCGTCAACTTAGGGCATTGTGGTGTTTTGTCTTTTTTGGTGTGAAGGGCCTTGTATGAATCTGTTCGTCCAACCTGGGAGACAGGTATACCTCTCTCAACAGCCATCCTTCTTCGAATCACAGATACTAGTCCTACCAGAACATGAAGACAACTTTGTTTCTTTCGATTTTCCGTGTTTTTTCCACTACTAGCTTACATATAATAAGCAATATATTTAAAGTAAACCTTATTATATAAGCGTGAATATTTTTCTCATTGGATAATCTATAAGGGAAATACCTGAAACTTTTCTGAATTGCAAATGTCAACAAAAGTTTGCAATTCCTCCAAAGGCACGGTAACACCTTTGGGAGTTTTTCCCTTAATAACAGTTGGATCTTTGCCTTTTACATGAGTCTCATACAAATCATGCTTAAAGTTCCTCCATGCATCATTAAGTTTGGTCCTTGTGTACTTTGTATCAAGCGATTCTTGATAATCATACTTAAAATGTTTCTCCAAAACTGCCATAGCTTCCTCAATAAAAGGTTTTAGATCTTTGTCACGCCAATCAGTGTAGCAGATTGGAATGTCACGACGAGCAATAGTACCCACTTGTGTTGAAAAAGCTCTAATAACTTCATCAGGTCCCTCGGGTTGAAAAAGATAATTGGTCATAATAACCATCCGAGGTTGCCTAACTTCATGCTCACCAATGCCTTTTGATGGCCCTCTCTTTTTTGGACCAGACATAGCTGCCTCAGAATGAGATGATTCACCTGCACACATGAATAATTATATCATGTTTGAACTTACTCATTTTCCTTAAAGTTTGTTTAAAACAGTTAGAAGTCATCATCTATGGATAATTAATTCACTTTCAGGTTCATCTGGGTCTTACAATTTTTGGGTCATCTTCAGTATAGTTGGTACATAAAGGTATATATAGAAACTGTTTGGACAATATATATATATATATATGGAGCATGATAAGAGATAAGTCCAATCCATTTAACTAGGTATGACAAAGATTAGTATGCCTTATTGTAAACCATAGGTGAAAATATCGTTTGAGGGCGGATATCCGACCTGTGAAAAAACGGAAAATATCGCGGATATCCGACCTCTTGTGTCGGATTTTTGAGGTTCGGCAAATTCGAAAAAACCGGAAAATATCGCGGATATTCGCGAATATTCGCGAAAAATTCGGCAAATTGGGAGGTTTTCTGCACTTTCCGTGTTTTTTTGAATTTTTCGATATATAAACTTATAATTAAAAGAAAAACATACATTACAAATTAAACACACGACAAATCATACAAGGAAGCTAAGACGGAACTATTACACAAGATAGTTTTACTCATAGGTGAAAAAATCGTAAATATCGGGCGGATATTCATAGAAATTTTATATTTGTAAACACAAACAACCTTATTACAACTCAACCCGGCCATAGTTTTATTTTAATAATCAAAATAAAAGACATGCTAACCCCAGAATGATAGACGCCCCTTGTCAAACCGATGAGCTTCGAGTCGCATACGTGTGGGGACGAACTCAGTACAGTAATATTCCCATGACATTGTTTGCTCGTACGACCTGAATTGGTCAATATGCATATCATATGCATCTTGATCCATACAATACGGAGCAAATGATTCAAATATAGGAAATCTCGAGTATTGTTGAACCGGCATTAATGTATCGGCTGACTGCACGTCGGACCCACTTGTCATTGGGGCCAACCAACTCCCTATATTAGGAAACCAAGAACCACTGTCATCTGGTTGGGTTTGGTAGGATGGTACACTGGAATCATCACTTTGGGAGGTTCCTATGTTACCAATTCGATACCAATTATTCATTACACAAAAACAAACCTTGGATACAAACAGTATACTGGTTTGCCAAAAGTGAGAGAGAACTTCACTTTGGCATGGGCGTGTTTTTTTTCGTTTCTTTCTGATATATTGCTCTTGGAGGGCCATCAAGTTCGTCGCGAAAGTTTCCAAACGTCTAGTGCCTTTTGGACATTTTTTTTATAATCTCATCGAAAATTCTAGTTCGGGGGGATTAAAAATAAATGTGTTAATTTTAAAATCGAAAATTTCTAAAATTTCGATAAATATCGGTTTTTTGCCGATTTATGCCGCGAATATCCGATAAATGCCGACCGGCATGGGGTGTTTTAATATCCGAATATATGCCGTATGCCGTACCGTGCCGATCTCTGAAAAAACGGAAAATATCGCGAATATCCGACCGGCAAGAACGATATTTTCACCTATGTTGTAAACAATCTTATTTCATACATAATATTACATTTCTTATTAGGTCAATTATAGGAACTCTAATCCATCTAACCTGGTAGATATATGCAAGAAAATCCTAATTGCTAACTAGCTGGGGTGTTATAAAAAAAAAAACTATTAAGTACTTTTTCAATAAATTAAATCAAGCTATTGCAATCAATAACTAGCTAGGGCATACAACTGAATCATTCTCATAAATTCGTATGCTCAGATTAAGCGCGCAGAACTTATGAAGATAAAAGAGTAAAACTTTGCAAGCGCGTACCAGCAAAATCATCAAAAGGTTCATCTCCAGCTGAGTGAGAACCATTAGATGTTGAAGGGGAGGTGGCCATGATCTGTGACATGCAGTAAAATCCATTAGGAAAAAATAGACAAATTTACTAAAAATAAAAAAAAAAATGTCTGCATATTAAAATTCATTGATGTTCATTGGAATGAGATTATTATATAGTTTATAACATGCTAATAAATAAAAACATCACAAGAACAAATAAAATGTAAACTGAGATCTTACTCATTGTCTCCTCGATTTTTATGCCTTCTACTACTCACAACAACTTCAAAGGACTCATCTGGATTATTGAATACCAGCTCTTCCTCTATTCCAACATCAAGGTTGTTAGGCCCCACATTTATTTCATTCCTTGTTATACCATCTGGTAAGAGACGTGTTTCATCATCTTCCGAATAAACCTTTTTAGGAACTTCTAATACTACATGCCAATCATAAGCCTTTGGATCCTTGGAATAAACAACTTGAGAGGCATGCTCTGCGAGGATAAATGGATCATCACCCATTTGGTCGGAACTAAATAGATTAGACAAGTTTACCAATTTCAAGTTTGCCTCCTTGTCAATTCTCACACCATGTTGTGTGCACTTAACCCAATCACACTTGAATAGAATAGGCTTTTACCCACTTCTATAATCCAACTGAATAATTTTTCGGAGAACACCATAATATTGTGCATTGTAATCAATTGGATTCTTATACTTAGCGCTAGATCGGTCAGTAGTCGGACAACTTGTACTAATACCACTATTTTGGTTCTTTTTCGATTCTTGATAATCCTTGGTGATAAATAGAAAACCATTGAGACAATATTTATTATACTTTATCGCAACACGTGTCGGTCCTCTCACAACATCCCTGAAATGAACATCATTTGAATCTATGAATTCAGGTTGATTTTTCAGCCATGGAATAAACTCTAACGTATGTATCCTATGTTGCCCTGTCTTTCTTCTTGTGGATGCACTATTCTTTTCAAGATATTCGGTGTACCTCATACGCATTACAATTTAAAGTTAGACAACTACACATTAATAAATAAAATTGGCATATTTTTTTAATAGTTGTATGTAAAAAAATCTTACATGTTCCAGTTTGGATAATGTCACGACCCTAATATTCATAAATTGGCAAAAAGAGAGAATTTACAAAATTACCCTCAATAAGCCAATTAAAAGGAAAAATGATCGGGACAGTAATCTAAATAAACATTTGCACAAGGTAAAATCCATAACCATTTAAAGTCAAGTACTTCGACACAAATAGTTTGGACCCCCAATAGTTTCCATAAATAATCCAAAAACTCCAAATATCGAATTAAACAATTCCAACTGAGGTACTATATTCCCCAATCAACAATAATCCAATAAATGAAATAAACTTGAATAATCCATTGACAAACAAATCAAAGAACTAAACCTACTATGAAATATAACTTCTACGATCTCAAACTCCTTCCCGAACAACTGGATCTACACGAGCCTCCTGGTGTTGCTCCCGATCGTACACAACTGGCTGCTATCCTCCACTTACGCTCCATAAGGATACGTACCCACGTGCAAAACAAGCAACATGGGTCAGCAAACTATGCTGGTATGAGTAGACGAGGGTAGGGAACTCCATTCCCAAAAACAATAAACTAACAGACTCCGCGGTCTTTATACATTTATCTCGTTTACTAAGTAAATATTATATGTTATAATAATACATTACCTGAGCTGCACCTCCTATTAGGATAGGTCGATCCCTGCAAGAAATGTTAATTGACCTATCCTCCTGCAAAACTGTGTTAGTACAATAATATATAATTCATGGCATCTCAAGTCTCGACTCTATATCTCAATCACTACAAATCAATCATTACACCCAAACAACACTTCACAACCTATACCCAATCACTAGTACACCTCCCACATGATGCACTCCACACATTTGCCATACCCACACTGCACCAGTGTGCCTTGACCATGGTTAAGACCCTCTACGCGGAAACCAAAACCCAAGTGGGTGCTCACCTGCAAGCTTTAGCTAGCCTCGACGTATGGCTAACTCATGGCCTCTACTAGCTCCCTTGAGCTTTCTAAAGTGGCGCCTAGACCAACTCCAAAGGCTATGAAGGTCTGTAGGGTTAGTTCCGCAGGCTAAGCCATCTAGGAAATACCCAATATATTTTCCAAGTGTCAACCCGCAGGCTAAGCCGTCTAGGGTGATATCTAGTTTTCTTAATCCTAATTCCACAGGTGCAGCAAATGTACTAATGCTTGGGTGACTACTAAAACAACTAGATTAATCAAACAACCACACAACATTTGTCAAACAATCACATTCCAAGTTCATTCATTATTTCTTTCCAATTAACCAAGCCCTTCCAAGGCATTAAACAGTATTCCCGCATTTTCTAATATTGTATCTCGGATATACCTTCCTCTACTAACAATTTTTATCAACTGAGCGTATATACCATAAGATAGTGTTTGCGGCCGACAAGGTGCCAAAATGCCTGATCCAGATGAGAATCTCATTATCATATTCTAACATAGCTTAATAACTTAAATATAGCAGCCAACGACATTTAGTGTACTTCACGAATTTATAACAAGAAGAAATTTAACAGAAAACGTAATAACTCGGCAAAGCAGTTTACTGTACACCCATGTCAGCAAAATTTTATTTTCTCCCCATATATCATATATCCCCCGACCAATCGGCCACAGTGAACATTACATACAGTTACTACTTTTTATCCAGTTTCTTTTATAGTGCTCAACAGTATATTCCAACCATACAAGTCAATTTAATATCAATAAATGCTAATTAACATCACCTAACCAGCAGATGCATTCCAATCCATATTTTTCATATTAATCAAAAGAGCACAGAACCTATAACCTATATATACAGATTACTTCATTAGTCATTACTTTCACCAAGAATAAACTATATATATATATAGGCCCACTCACCTGCTATACCCACGTTACTTCTTCTTCCTATTTCTAAGTTCCAGGCTCTGCAATTATTCTCGCAGCAAATTTCCGCCCCAACCGCTGCTTTTAAACTCTGCAAGATTTAAATCTCTTTCTTTACTTTAATCACAGCGCCGCCATCTCTCTCTCTCTCTCTCTCTCTCTCTCTCTCTCTCTCTCTCTCTCCGCAACCTTTTCTTTTTCTTTCTTATTATGCAAAACAAAACCCTCAATAGTTGCTACCAATCTTTATATAATAGTGATTAAGTCGCTGATCTAACGGTTCATACTTAACCGAATTTGATCGTGTTGCCGTAATGATAGAAGAATAACTCTGATCGTGGGCTGTTTTCTCCAGATCTTTGGTTAAATAAATCCTTAGTCCCTCTAGTCTCTATTAATTGAATATAAACCCAAAGCCCAAGGACTTGCATTAAATTATAAATAAATTCCAGATTTACTTTAAAAATGAAGATAAGAAGAGGGGGTTTACAGATAACTTGGGTGACTTTTTAATACCCACTGGTGTGCTTGTTCGTATTCAACATCTTCCAAACTATAGTATTGACTAGGGCCAACTGGAGCAGTCTCATCAACCATGGAATCCCCACTAACATTATCCAACAAAAAGACAATGTGGGAGTTAAGTTTTCACCCATTCTATCAAGTTTCTCTTGGATGCCACCTCCACCTTTGTACCCAGAACAGTAGATTAATGTTTCTTCCTTCAAATAGCGCTCCGCAATGCAACCCTCAGGACGTGCTTTGTTTGCAACATAACCTTTGTAAGTTTTCATCATCCTTCATAAAATTTAACATGTATTAGTATAGAAAAAACAGGTAAAATATAATAAAATAACAAAGAATATAATAGAAACAAAATATTTACCTTTCAAATATGTACATCCATCGGAAGAAGACCGACCCACATACACGAGCCTCATAGGCTAGGTGAATCGGCAGATGCATCATTATAACAAATAATGATGGAGGACAATATCTTTCTAGAGCATATAGTGTCTTTACCATACTCCTTTCCAATACATTTAGTGTTTCAATGTCTATTCTTCTAGAGCATAAAGCATTAAAAATGTGCAAATGCTCGTTAGTATAGATCGAGCTGCCTTTCTCTCATTATCTCTATATGCATGTTGAATCAACATTAGGAGCAAATGTTGCATCAAAATATGATAGTCATGTGATTTCATCTATTTTAAATCCACAGAATCCCATTTGACAATACGACCCCAATTACTACTAAAGCCCACTGGCACACGCTGATTTCGTAATGTTTGAAGGAACAACTTCTTTTCTTTTTTTTGAAGCCAAAAGATATTTGGTCGCATCTTTTGTTTGCCATTGACTTCAGATATCCAATATTTCTTTTTTTTATTTTTAAACGCTTCATCAAATCCTTACGTGCATTGAGATGATCCTTGGTTTTGCCCTTCATGTTCAACATCATTGCAAGAAGGATTTCACAAACGTTCTTTTCAATATGCATGACATCTAAGTTATGACGAACAAGAATATACTTCCAATATTCAAGACTAAACAATATCGACCTTTTCGAAAAATATAAGTTATCTTCCTGGTCTTCATCAGCATGAAACTCCTCGACATCTTGTTGTATCCTTTTTCCTTTCCCCCATTGTGTTCTTAAATTCTTAGTGATATTGTCAACCTCAATCCTAGTCAACCTTAATGGTTGTTCTTCTTTTTCTTCTGTCTTGTCAAAAGTGCTTTCTCTTATATCATTTCTAGTTTGATCCTGTAGCGGCAGCCAACGTCTATGCCTCATATACACATCTTTCATTCCATAGTGGAGTCTAAGGGCAACAGTTTTGGGTCTACAACAAGGGCATGCATATTTTCCTTTGGTCTTGCAACCAGAAACATTTCCGTAAGCTGGGAAATCGTGGATTGTCCATAATAAAATGGCACGCATATTAAACACTTCACCTTTGAATGCATCTTTTACCATAACCCCATCATGCCACAAGTCATTCAACTCTTTAACCAATGGTTGCAAATAAACATCAATATCTTTTTTTGGTTGTCGTGGGCCTTCGATAAGCCCCGTGAGTATAGTAAATTGCGGTTTCATACACAACCATGGTGGAAGATTGTAAGTTACACACATCAATGGCCATGAGCTGTATGAAGTGCTTAATGAACTAAAGGGATTGAAGCCATTAGTGGCTAATCCTAATTGTACATTACGTGATTCAGCCGCAAAATCAGGAAATATACTATCAACTTGCTTCCACGCTCCTGAATCAACTGGATGTGCCATCTTCCCGGGCTTAGACTTTCCAGTGGAATGCCAACTCATCGCTTTCGCCACCTAATCAACACTATACAATCTCTTCAATCTATTTGCAAGTGGAAAGTAACGAAAAGCTTTCTCGGGGACCCTTACTCTCTTCTTAAATTGCTCAATGCCCGAGATTTGATATCTTGGCACACCGCAGGTAGGACCCTTAGATTCAGCTTTATATTGCCCCCAATATAAGATGCAATCATTTCTACATGCGTGAATCTTCTCATAACCAAGTCCTAAGTCAGTGATTATTTTTTCTGCCCGATAGGTGTTCTCCGGTAATTTATTACTATGTGGAAACACATCTTTAAGTAATTGAAGCAATTCTGTAAAACTATTATCAGTCCACCCAGGTGTGATTTTCAAATTAAACAATTTGACAATAAACCTAAGAATAGTAAACTCCCTGGACCCGTCATATAATGCACTCATGGCTTCACGTAAATTTGTAGTGAAGTTGACATCTTCAATGACTTCAACCTCTCCTTGATCACATTCAAGAAGTGTGTCCAAGGTATTGGGACTACAACTTTCTGCCACAGTATTAAAGACATCATTCATGTTTATCTCATATTCATTTTCATGAATATTTGATCTATTAACATTCTGACCCTCTACTGGTTTCTCACCATGAACACACCACACTTTATATGTACTATCAAACCCATGTCTATAACAATGCTCTGTGACCTCATCATGCGTCTTTGCTATACCCTGGTTTTGACATTTCCCGCATGGACAAGGTATGACTGTTTTGTTACGATGGTGTATCTTTGTAAATTCCACAAAATCTTTAACTCCATTAATGAAAAACTTATCTGGAAAATTCAAATGAATCCAACTCCTATCTATTGAGCATGAGGCTTCCATTTGTGTATCTAACATATAACAAATAAAAGTTCATGAGACTAAAAGATTTTAAATGAATATGGAATCCAGATAACCTTCCAAAACATATGGCGTATTGAATGAAAAGAATACTCATTTGAAATAAAAGAAAGAAAATAAGTCATCACTAATTTTTAAAGTCATTTCATCAAATAAGTAGGTGTGGAGCCAAAATTTCAAAAAATGTGGCAGCAATTATCACTTCAGTCTCATCATTAAGGAAGACAAGAAAAAGAAGACATACTCGAAAGAAAAAAAATATTAACCATAAAGAACTATGAAATAAAGTAAGGTGTTCAACTGTGTTGGCAATTTTTGCTTATCCCTATATTATAATAACAAAAGTATAATACACAAGGCACATGCATAAAATGTAGGCCAAAACATACAAAGCTAAGGCTGCCACCACAGGTCATAAGGTTTTATGAAGAAAATGCTTTAACTAATTCTAATCAACAAACAGTTGAGCGTAAATCATTTAAACATATAACTTTGGACTGAAAGTCCTATAAGGCATATAATAAACCAGTTGGGTAGACGAGTACACTAAATTTTATGTTGTATATATCTTAGAGATTACCTTGTATAAAGAAGCCAAGATCAAATAATTCACCTTTTAAAAATCGAGAGTTGAAAGAGAGAATGACTTGAAGAGTGTATCACCTATAATAAGAAATTCAGAGTTAAATACTCAAGATATTGAAAAATATATTAGGTAATAAATAATAAAAATAACTACTCATGAAATTTACATATATTCCAGAAATTATAATGAACCTAGCGACATCTAACCAAACAGTAAAGTTGTATATAGTTCTACCAATATTATATATAGTAGGTGCACTTACAAGGTTCAATGAGAACACTCAAGCAGTTTAAGATACACTACATATAAAAATTCTCTTGGATTCCTCACAAATCTCGCAAACTGTATTATACTTTCTAAGGTAGTTTGGTAATCCATCATGGAACGAGTAGATGTCTATAATAATCAAAACGATAATCAATGCAAATGCTTTAGGGGCCTTACCTTCCATTACTTGTAAATTTCCTGTTCTTGACAACTAGAAAGTAAATTGATATGTTGGTTTAGTACAAGCAAAATCACAATAAAATTAGATTTTCCAAATTGGGTAATCAAAGCAAATAGAGAAGATCAAAGAAATTGCTCGGTTGAGAAACGAGCTATAATTTACTCAATTGTTTTGATAAAAACACAAACAAAAAACAAAGCGTTGTTAAGAATTATATTGAAAGGTAAGGTTTTTTAAGGAAGAATTAAACTTTTCATAAATCGATAAGAGACATTAAAAAAAATCAATTTCAAAAATTCAGACAATTTAAGGACCAAATCAACCTATATACAACATAGAGAAGGAACATGTACCTTAAAGAGAGCAACTTTAAAAACCTAGCTGAAAAATTCTACACCCATACAACTTAATTAGGTTAAATTAGATGAATGGATAAATGGATTTGAGAAAATTGGTTGTTAATTCAGTGAGTGTGCAAGAGAATTTGGGGAAATCGGTTCATAACTTATTGAGAGGGTGGAAGGATTTGAGAAATTAGTTCATACTATGAACTTCATAGCACAGTGGAGTGAGAAAGAAAAAGAAGAAAGAGAAAGAAAGTGGGGGAAACCTTTTAGCTAATAAGGTTATTATGAAAGAATTTTTATTTTATTTTCGCGGCAATAGAAGATAGGGTTTTTAATTTGGCGCTCAAGAAAATAAGCAATTCCTACAGTTTTGGGCTATCGAAACTGTATTGTTAAAATCTGTAAACAAATGAACGGATTTTACCCCTAACATGTCCGTAACTAAAAAACCAAAATTTTAGCATTTTAATTAAAACTTTACCGACGGTCTTAAGACGAGTTCCCTACAGATTTAGACCGTAGGTATTTACCTATAAACAAAGTCTGTCGGCAAAAATCTTTATATTCCGTCGGGGAAACCCATTTTTCTTGTAGTGGCCACATGTCCAAGCTCAACTTGGATATATACTTAGGAAAATGCTAGCAGGACCGCCTCCTCACAAAACTGCCATGTATCACTAAAAAACCTGTTAAACTTTCAACCGGTTAAGAGAGAGAAAAAAATAATAATAAAGAAAGAAAAATATATTATAGAATCTAAGATATTACAAACACCACCTCGCCAAAAAAAGAGCTCAACTCTTTGCTTTCTCTATCTCTCTGAGCTCTCTCTTCTCTTTCACTATTCTTTTTTCCTTCAACTTTTTTCATGAAACCACAAAGAACTATTTGCTGAAGAGAATAGTTTCTATGTTGGAGATGGAACATCTAGGATGACGAATAGTGTATTAGGGTGCCTCATATTTAACATGGAAATGGTTCTAGGCCCTCATTAAGCACCTATAAAACACAATTGGCCCAACTAAGGCCCGGTTTGTAAAATTGGCCCTCATTAAGCATTTGTAAAATAAGAAAAGACCCATTTAACGTTGATATTGTAAAAATGGCCCTTTCACTACCGATAATACCCTTCTGGTTTATGCAAACAAATGTTTGCATTTTATGGTATGTCATTGTTTCGAGTATGCAAACAAGTTTTTGCATTTAATCTTTATGTGTTGTCACTGATGCAAACAAGTCTTTACATTTTCTAGTTTATCTTGTCGTCGTTTCGAGTATGCAAACAATTCTTTGCATTTACATTTTATGGTTTATGTTGTTGTTTGCAAGTAGCCAGTTAGTTGGAAGGATTTTCACTTTTACAATGACTATTACTGAACGGAAGGAAGGCTACTATTACTTACCGAGGGATCGAGCCTTCTTCCTTCCTAGCTGAACTCGGCTTACTTACCGAACCCCACACAGACTCTTGAGCTCCTGCACCTTCACCCGCGAAGCGCTACGCTCCGCTTCACGAAAGACTAACTCCACGCTCATACTATACTCACGAAAGAACCAAGCAAGGGTGGTCGTAGATCAGATCGCGGGAAGGCGATGGTGGTCGTAGATCAGGGGCAAAGAAATATGCAAACAAGTCTTTGCATCAGTTGAAGGGTAAACTAGTCCATAAGACACGGAAATCAGCGGTTGGGCCTATTTTACCATTAGTTCCCTAACTGGTCCAATCTTATATTTCCACACCTTAATTGGGTCCGTTTTTTTTTTCCCTGCATATTTAAATGCTTTCCAGAGAATTATTTGAATGAGAAATACCACGTGTTGTGAATATTGTTAATGAATGATGTGCTCTTGCAATGAGGAAATCGTTAAATATAATTTTCTAATGTGCAACGAGGCATAGGGAATGTTGTGTGCTGGGAGTTTGTTTAAAAAGGGACAGAAGAGTTTTTTGGGGAAATAATAGACCAGGGAGCAACTCCTTTATTCCATGAGAGAGAATTAATTTTGCATCGTGTACGTGTACCTTTCTCTTCATTTAACATTGATATAGCTACTGTTCTTTTGGCGTTTAGAGTGAGGTTCTGGCTCACAGTAATTCGATTATTACAGTGAATTATAAACTAGAAATACTTCTATAGAATAAGAGAAATAATGTTATTTATTAAAATAAAAAAAAAGAAATAGTGGAGAAAAAAAAAACTACAGAAAGAGTTGTGAGAAGAGAGAGCTCGTAAACATATGAGGGAGGTGGTTGTAATATATGAGATTTTTTTTATTTTTTATTCCCTATTATTTCTCTCTTAGTGTATTTGTATTCTTGGAGAAAACCGCTTGAAACTTTTAATCAGTTTCTCTATGTACACATGGCAGCCTCATATGAGACGGTCTACTTCCTTGGTGACCATGGCGGTCCTGCTAGCATTATTCATATACTTACAAGCTGGGAACCCGCGCTACGCACCGGGGTATGAGAAAAAGCTTCATTACACTGCCCGTGTTATTTATGTTTGATTAATTCATGTTTTTACTATTTTATTGTGTTTTTATTTTGATTTGAGAGGTTTGTGGTTAGTGGGAGAGTGGATAAAAAGTGTAGAGGTTATTTGTTTAATGAAAAATGGATAAGAAATATAGAGAAAAACAAAAATTAGTTTTAAAGTAACCAATTTTTTTTTTTTTTTTTTTAAAATAGAAAAATTGTGAGAGCTTGGAGATCATTTAGGATGCCACCTAGGAGAGAGAATGTGGGACCGCATGGGTCTAGCTATTATATAGATATATAGACTAGTTCGGTTTTAGTTTTTAATCAACGTAAATTTAAACAATTAAAATATTAAGGGCTCAAGTAAGAGAATATACCCCCAAATAAATTTAAACAAATACACCATCAAGATGTGTGGTCCAGATTGATTCAAATTCTACTAGAATTACCCACATCCAAAGTTAGGTTATAGTGTTTTTTTTTTTTTAGCGAAAAGACTATTTTATGCAATTAAAAAAATCGGATAATATCCAAGTTGAACTTGGACATGTGGCAGAATATTATGAAGCTTTCAGGGAGATAGGTGAAAGGCCTTTCATGCTAGAACTACTAACATGTATTGACCATATTTGTGAGATTTGGTCAATACATTAATGAATAAGGTATAAATAAATGTGTGATTGACCATGATAAATAATAAAGTAAGAGAGAGAGAGAGAGAGAGAGAGAGAGAGAGAGAGAGAGAGAGAGAGAGAGAGAGAGAGAGAGAGAGAGAACTTTATTATAGTGGTGATACAAAAAGGAGCTCGATAATGAGGAGAACTCATGAGAGAGATGAGACCTGAGAGGTGAGTTTGGGTGCAAAACTTTGGTCCACAAACTCGAGATACGTATAGATTAATCGAACAGTTACAATGAAAGCCTTGTATAGACAGAGATAAGATGGGGGGTATACAATGAGACTGAACCTGACGAAGATCAGGTTGCCTACGTATCCAAGAAGATGAACTTGGAATCAAGTATCTGCTTCCGCTAAGCTCTAATGGAGTTGCTCAGTGAAAGACTCGTAGTTCAGGAAGTTTAGAACTCCTGTATTTGTAGTAGGCCGGAGGAGGCTGGCTCAACCACCCCTCCGGTTTTGATTCCATGAACTCAGGTAGTTCAACTGTGAAGATGCTTTCCGTGGAGATAGCTTGCATACTACCGAGCGGTTATCTCATTGGTTTGAATTCCCTTTGACCAAGATGACTGCCACATGGCATCTTCTGATAGGTCCTAGTTCAACCTGGGTCTTCCTTTATCTTCTCCAGCGGGCTAGAACCATAGGTTCTGTTAGCCTGGAATCTCGCTGGACTTATCCAGTTGGTTGGGACTTGGATTGACCAAGCCTGAAAGCAAAGACTTGGGCTCGACTCCTCTGACCAGAGGCCCAATCTTCATTGCATACACCCTGGCCAGGTCCTCTGGGCTTATATCCTAAGCCTTTGGATGAGCCTTTGTCGCTGCTGGACTTTACTGGGTTGGACCTGGCGTACTTGACTGAGGTGGGCCTGGTTGATGTATGGGAGCCCACGGTTCAACCTTTTATACAGTAACCAGAGCTCCACCCATCGATCATGGACCATCCGGTGGGTCAAGGTCCACAGAGCGTATGTGGACTCCTTGAGACCGGGTTGGACCCTACCCGATAGCCCATGCCTAGATGGTTAATGCTCAGGTGCTCCCGGTTTAGCTTCTTATACAACCATCGGTGACACCTGTCGGGTTTTTTACCTAGGGTACACATAGTGAGGTCTCATCATGAGAGAGTGGGGAGGTCATTGGCCATGAGACCTCACCATGAGATAGTGTTGAGGTCTTGCGTGCGATTCACAATGAGACCATGAGAACATTAGTGATTTGCCTTCATATTTATAGGCTACAATGCAACTTAATTCTTAGTATTTAATGAGGTAATAATGAGAGAATATCTTTGTACTAAATGACTTTAACTTTGTAACTGTGCCTTCATGAGAGAACCCATTAGATGATGACACATGGCACCATGATGGATGGTAGAGATGATAACACATGTATGTTGTATGTAGTACCCCTACATAAAAGAATCAGTATAAAAATGTAACTGACATGTATGCATGGATGATAATTAGTATGTGATAGTAATCAAGTGATGTGGGTCATAAATGAGAGAAGATAATCATGGATGAGTTATGAGAATATATTGCTACATAAATACACATGTAATGGGAAAAATGTTGAATGACCAGTAAGAGAATGGAGGTCGATTTCGTCTTTTAGTAGCTCGATGCTTCGTCTCAATGACCAAAAAGATATGAAAGTGATACTTATCTTGTTTTTTGCCGAGCTTCACAATAATTGTGACCAAGATTGCTTCAAGCCCCAATTGTGAGTTGCAATTCTACCTTTTAAAATTTGTTGAATTTTTGAAAGTCACTCTTTTGAGAACCTTACAACAATGGTGCAATAGTGGGGTTGGTGGGTAGAATTCGCTTGAGAAAATCTCAAGTCCCATTAGTCGGCGCCAGAGACAGAGCCAGGATTTTTAGGAAGGGTGGGAAAATATTTGTGTATAAGTAATAATCTTAGAAAAAAAAAATTTAAGGGTGGGCATAACATAAGGTTTTCCAAGCCAAATACCAGTAAATCATAACTCTTTTATACTCCCTCTGTCCCAAATTATAAGTACCTTATTCTATTTTAGATTGTCCCAAAATATATGTCGCTTTTGATTTTTGAATACATATTAATTAAGTTAAATGGTTCTTTTGTCTATGGTACTCTTGCTTTGAGATTAGAGCAATCATTCTAATAAAAATTAGACATTGTAATTAGTATTAAATAAGGGTAAATTAGGAAGTAGAGTTTGTAGACAAATAATAAATGATGTTTCCTTAATAAGTAGAATATCCCAAAAGGTACTTATAATTTGGGACGGAGGGAGTATGTAATTTTATTTTTTCCTGAATTTAAGGGTGGTCGGGTGACAACTTTCCTGGCTCCATCCCTAGTCGGTGCCAAATGTATTGACCATATTTATGAGGTTGGTCAATACAATAAGGAATAATGTATAAATAAATGTGTGATTGACCATGATAAATAATAAAGTAAGAAGACGTGAACACTATTACGTGGTTCGACAATTGTGCTTACATCCAATAAGAGAAAGAAAGAACTTATTATAGTGGTGATACAGAAGGAAACTCGATAATGAGGAGAGCTTAAGAGAGATATGAGACATGAGAGAGTGGGGAGGTCATTGACTATGAGACCTCTTCATGAGATAGTGTTGAGATCTTGTGTGTGATTCATAATGAGACCATGAGAACATGAGTGATTTGTCTTCATATTTATAGGAGAGCCGGTATCCAAACCCCACCAATCAGTAATTAGGCCCCACTAAATAAATTTACTAATACCAGTTATATCCCAAAGAATAATAGAAAAAAGTGAGTAAACCCCAGTTTTTGCACCCCACCTCCATCCTATTTTTTAGTAAACACACCCCATACAAACTCTATTTTTTTTTTTCTATATTCCCCATTTGAAACACTTCTTCTCTATTTTTTTTTTTATGTATTTGCTTCTTTAAACTAAAAAAATCACTTTTTAGAAAAGAAAAACATGGAAGAAGCTTCTCAAAATGACTTGGTTTCTTTAAAAGAAATTTTTGGAGAAAAATCATTATTAGAAAACATGGGAAACACCCAACCCGGTCTTGAAAGTCTAGAGAGCTTTCAACATGTAAATATCACAAATAATGGCGATCAAAACCTAATGGTACGTATAAAAATTCCACTTTCTTTTCTGATCTGAACTTAATAATACATGAACAACTGAAATCTATCTTACAGATCGAAACCCTACTCTAGACAGTTGAAGGAAACCGATCATATTGAATCTTTGCGTTTTACGACCACCGAATATTACTATATATAACAGTTTACATAAACCGAGAAATACATTCAGTTTCGGTTTGTTCAAACCGTTTGGTGGGTTAAATTTTCGATTTGGTATTTTAAAAATGCTAACTCTCACAATATGCAAATGTCTAACCGATTCAGGAAGTCAATTTCAGTTTAATCTTCCTGTTCATGAGAAAAAAAAAATTTGAAAATCTAAATTGTGTGCAAGTAGAATACTGGACACCAAGGTATTAGCAATGTGTAGGTATTTATCGGGGTGTATTTACCAGGTGGGTGGGAATACCGACTAATTGAACCCGGGTGGGGTGGGATTACCAGTTGGGGCCTAATCACCAATTGGTGGGGTTTGGATACCAGCTCTCTATTTATAGGCTACAATGTAACTTCGTTCTTAGCATTTAATGACGTAATGATGAGAATATTTTTGTACTAAATGGCTTTAACTTTGTAACTTGTGCCTTCATGAGAGAATCCATTAGATAATGACACGTGGCACCATGATAAATGGTAGAGACGGTAACACGTATATGTTGTATGCAGTACCCCTACAAAACATAATATACAGTTACATACAACAACTTCTTTGATCTTGTGTTTTATTGGTACACGTACTCTGGTTGAACAACTTTTTGTACTCGCGTCGGCTTGCTACAATTAACAGTAACACAGTGACACTTTTAACATATATAACCATTCTTTCTTGGAACCTAGTTTTTTTTCAATTTGCTCCATTTCTTTACGTAGTCCCCCATCTTAATTATCAAAATTATCAATTTGCTTGTTTCATTTCTAATTAATGTTATGTATATTTTTTTATTAATTTTCTATTATTATGAGAAGATACTATTCAAATTTTTTTATTTTAATTATAGTTTTTTTTTTAATTAATAATTTGTTATAATAGTACTTAAGTCTTAAACTATGCATTATTAGGATGTACATGTACAAAGATGCTTAGTTAAATGTTCAGGTGAGGTGATGAACACGAACTTGAATAAAACTTGTTTCTGACTGCTTTGTCTACAGTGTGATGTACAGTGGTTCTCATCTCGATGTACAGTGTGATGTAATTTTGTTGAATAAATAAATAAGGTTGCCTACAAATAATATTTAAAAATATATAAATAAATATAATAAAGGGTAGTTTCTCGAATAAGCACAACATCTTGCCTAACTTTCCCAAAAACGCAAGAAGTCTTAAGTTCTTCCCATGAATACTTTCTAGTTTCCATTCCTACCCTTCTTACACATCTTACCTAACTTTTAAAACATCACTATCATTCTCTCTTATGTACTTAGTCATTAAACATGACAATGACATGCAAAGAACACTATCTCCCTTAGATCTTATTTTTCCATCTCAACCGTCCATCTCTAATGTAAACCTTAAACAAGTACCCATCTTCTTCTTCTTCTTCTTCCTCTTTCACTTTTTATTTTTTTGTTTGTTGTTCATCTGCTAGAAGTGAAAAACGATTTGTCTATTTCAAGGTTTTAATCTATCACTTTGTTGTTAGGTTGTTGTTATCCTACAATTTCGATTTTTCCGTGGTACCATCATCAACATAAAGTGTTTTAGGTATTGTTCCTCACTGTTTTAATGGAGAAACAAAAGACAACCAAGAAGAAAGTTAATGTTCTCGAGGAAATACCCATACCCGGTATGCATTTAAACCCTTAATGTAATGATTGATATTTAATAGGGCTTGCTATTCAATTTGATATTATTTTCGCATTAAATTCGTTATGGTTTGCTATTGTTTAAGTTTTTTCAAGTAAGTGTGTATTTGTTCATTTTGAAAGCTTTGATTTTGAAAGCTTTTAAGATGAAAGCTTTCCCAAAGTATGAATTGATTTTTTAAGTTTTCTGATTTTTAAAGTTGGGCCAAGATGCAAGATTTGATTTTAAAGTTTTTTTATAGATGCAAGCTTTGTTGTTGAAGATGCAATTAGGTTTAAAGATGCAAACTTTGCTTTTTAAAGATTTTAAGCTTTCAGTTTGTACGTAGCAGATAGATTTGCTATATAAAGCAACAGTTCTTGACAGTAGCAGATAGAATTTGAATGTAGCTGATAGAATTTAAAAAACTTTGAATAACTACTATAACACTGTGATACTAATCCAAATTATTAACATGTGGATACTTTCAGCGAATACTTTCAATGTAATTTATCGATTTGGTGGTCTGTTGGAGGTTACAGCTGAGGGGGAAGAGGATGGATATGTGGTATGAAATTGTGACCTCAAATCATATGGAGTCCTGGAAGGCTGGAACAAAATGATTGCTGGGGAGAGAATGATGCCAATTACTACTGTTGTGTCAATGATAAGAGACAATGTGATTAGGCATTATCGCGATTATCATAATGACGCCTTGAAGTTCAACTCACCAGTTACAAAATGGTGTCAGGAGCTAATAATTCATAATGCTTCCACAGCAAGAAGATGCACAATTGAAAGAGTTTCAACCGGAATTTGGACTGTTACAGGGCTGGTTAGGTCATGTGTAGTCGATCTTAACAAGAGAACATGTACATGCAAATGGTTTCAGCACAATGGGATACCATGTGGGCATGCCATGGCAGCCATAAAGGATGTAGGCCATGATCCATACAAGTTTGTTGAAGTTTTTTACTTGAAAGAAACATACATGGAAACCTACAAGGAAGAATGGATCCCCACTGCTGGAAAGGAATCATGGCCAACTGCACGACCAACAAGAAAAATATTGCCACCACTTAAAGTTTGCATGTCAGGTCGACCTAAAGTGGTCAGGAAGAGAGGTAAAGCTGAAGGTGTCCCAGTCCAGAGTAGGAGATGCTCAAGGTGTAAACGGAGAGGTCACAACAAAAAAACTTGCATTGAATTCATAGATGACTATGAACTTTTCACTCCAATGCAGTTTGGAGAACGACCTCCTCTCTCTCCTCTCCCTCAAACAACATAGGAGGTTTTCCAAGTATTTTTTGTGTGTTTTGGTATCCTCTACATCATTGTGTATTAGACTTCACATACTATCTACTATTAAGAGCATTCTATCTACTAGACTGATTCTACTATCTGTTATTTAAAATCTTGGTATCTTTGCTAACATGTTCAACAGATGTTTAAGGGTAATCCAATATACTGAACAAGGTGTTTACCATAAGTTAAAAGGTTCATAAGTTTCAGAATACAATAAATTCAGAAACATGTCTTCACAAAACAAAAAATACATAAGTCTTCACAAACATGTCAACAGGTTCATAAGTTAGGTATTTCTCTTTGGTGGTAGCTCTCCACAATCAATTAGGTCTCTAGCAATGCGGTAACGCATCTGCAAAGGATCTGCTTCAAATACTGGTGGTCTTTCTGCTTTATATTGAGTTTCAAACTGCAAATAAAATGTAGCAGATAGTATAATATAGCAGATTAAATTAATACAAAAAGGGAATTGATTGTTTTGTAGAAGATAAAAAAAATAAAAATTGAAGGGGATTTACCTCTGCAACCTGTTGTAGATTAGCTAGATCTTTTTCTTCCTGGGTGACATCTAATGGATATGCCACAGTACATTTACCTTTCTTGGGAAACAACTTCAGAGCAATTTTATTTCTAGTTTTGTTCATGTTCAGCAACTCAGACCATCCAAGCATCCATGGAAGTCCAACACTTCGATCCCTCCTAGGACCCAAATCAGGGAAGTGCAAATATGCCCAAATGATGAAAGCCAACATACACCCATTTATGCAATAACTAGGATTATCCTCAATGACTTTGGGATATATTTCTTCAAGGGAAGTCTCAAGCAATTGAAAAGTCATAGTACCCCATGGAAAATTATCAAAGGCATTCAAATCTTCAGCCAAATCTATATACTTTACACTCAGATTTTTAGATAACTCGCCAAGAAGAAAAATACACAGAAAATATAACATGTTCAAACGATGAACATCATTTGAATCTGCTTCTCCCTTAGCAATTGATCTCCTTGCTTCAGTAATTGCACTCAGAATGTGATCATCCCTTATATGCAGATTCATACCAAAGTACTTGCTCTTAAATGCACTATACTCTTTAGGCTTCCTCATTAGAAAATCAACCAGAACTTTTTGAAATTTTAAAGGCCCTAAAATCATAGCGACATCAGACATTTTGAATTTAACAACTCTTCCTCCTATTCCATATTTCAACCTCCCTACTCTATATCTAACAATTTCGGTGATAACAGATGTTATCATATGAACATCCTCGGACTTAAAATCTAGAAATTGACCAAAGGGGGAATTTCGAAATGATTCGTACTCTAAAGGTGGAATTTTGTCTGTTGGGTGTTGAAAGTGATCGAAAAATTTAGTTGTTGAACACCTTACTGTAAGAGTAAATCTCCTACCTTTCTCATTTTCGTTTTCATCATCTTTAGTCTGCTGCTGCTTCTTAGTTTCCTTCATTTTCTTCCGAAATTGAGAACTTTGAGAACTTTGGATGCTAAATTGATGGTGGGGTGGGTGGTTAGAAAATGTTATCGAAGAGTGGCGACGGTTGGGGAAGAAGAAGATGAGAGGGAGGCGTTGTTCTGAAATTGCAAAATTGAAATTGAAATCCCTAAAGTTTCGCTTTCCCTAAACTAAAAGCCCGCCTCTTTATTCCCCAAACTGCTTATGCCACGTGTTATCACAAGGTAGCAGATAGTTAGGGTTTTATTGCAGATAAGCCCAACTTAACATTGTATCCAACGGTCAAAGTTCATCAAACGAATCCCATGGTCCTTATTTAACGAAGAATCATTTTCTCACCTGTCATATCTGTCAGTCAAACCCAAAATATTATTTAAGTAATAAGGGTACAATGGGGATAAAAATTAACTAAAAGACAAAAAAAAAATTTGCTAGAGAATATATGTGCTTGCATGGGAAGAACTTAAGACTTGTTGTGTTTTTGAGAAAGTTAGGCAAAATGTTGTGCTTATTCGAGAAATTACCCTATAATAAAACAAGAAAAGGCACCCATCTGGCCATCTTTATTATTAAAAAAAAAAAAAAAAAAAAGCTCCCATAAACTGCAAGAGTGCAAGTACTGGAAGTCTGTAATTGTCGTACTGAGACTGGATATGCAGTGTAAATGTAGTGTAAGTTTTATGCCGGAGAATTGGAGAAGATGATCGGAGAAAGGAAGGTTTTGAGTGATTGAGAGTGGCTGAACTATCTGAGCGTTTATAGCTGCCTACGTATCTGGAAGGGGCGATCCAGAATCAAGCCAAACGTAGTTCCTTTTATAGGTGGCTTAGGTTGTGGATCAAATAATGACTCAACGTTCGGATCATAAAGTGTGCGGATATTCCGGGATTCAATGAGATAGATTCGTAACTGTCGTATGATTTGGAGTTTGAATGTGTTGAACTCGGTGTTCAGAGTGAGTTAGCCCCAAGTCGGATGTGCTCGGATACTTTATGAGATGAAGTGAATGAAATATGGTTTTAAACGAAGTCGGATGGAATAAGTGTCAAGTCGGTGTTTTACATACCGAGTTGGTGAGATTAGGATTTGAATGGAGATGAGTGATGTGTGATTAGATGCGAAGTCGGATGAAATAAGTATGAAGTCGGTGTTTGGCATTCCGAGTAAGGGAACTCGGTACTGGGTATATACATGCAGCCCAAGGGCCTTATGTATGTTATATGCAAAAACAGAAAGCAGTACATCTGTACATATATACTTCCTCAAGCTTCACCCAAGGCTCCAAGCTTGACTCCATGTACTGCAAGACGTAGGATGAACTCGGAATTGAAGAGCAACCAAAGTGCAAATAGGCACCAAAAGCAGACGCCTTATATATGCACATACAGGTGTCCCTCACTGCGCCTTCACTACACCAAATGCAGTGATGACCCTTTGAACGTGGAATCAATTAAGCAGGGGATGGTTCATGGTTGGAAGAAGGCAAGAAGTTTCCATCTGTTTGAAACTTGGTAAACTTTCATTCTCCAAGAGCGTACACCATGGTCTAGCTTCCATATACTGTACTGTATGAAAAGGAAATTATATCTATCTTGACTATTCAAATAGAGACTTATGTAATTGATTATATTTGTCTCTGCCTCTTGATGATCTTTATATTCAGTGGAATTTGGATTGAAGTATTATTGAACTAGGAAGAGTCCATCCGTGGAATTTTAATGACTAATAATGTCAATGTCATGTTTAATTTTATTGTTGGCCCTAATGTCTGCCCTACAATAATGTAGTATAGATAACGTTGAAATTTGACTTCTGTAATTCCTTGTCAGATAAAATAAGTTGCGGACTGGTTAAGGAAAACACACCTAATTTCTAGGAAAGAAACCATATGCTAAACTGCTAAAGAATGTTATACATTTTCAATAATGTTTTAGCTCGGAGCAGATGCTAGCTGAGCTCGGTTGGTAATGTCTTTGGGCGATTATACCCGAGGTCTGGGTTTCAAACTCAGGCAGTGCATCTTTATTTGAGTTACTGATCTCATTAAAAACAGGCTTGCCATTTTCAGGCATATAACTTGTATTTCTGCATTCTGCATTAATTTTTCCAGAAAATTATATCCACTTCCACATACAGTAGTGTATACAGTACTTCAGTCATAAAATGACAAGGTGATTATCATTGTTGCAAAGTGTGCAAAACTAACAAAATATATGCTTCGTCATTCCATTTTTTTTCCCTAATAGTCTGCTTCATCATTCCTTGATGAGTTCTCACAAGTTCACTTAATCACTTTGATTAAGAAAGAGATACAACTGTACAAGGCTTGTGTAAGATGTTTCACAAGCGCTGCTATATAGTTTACATAAAAAATAATAGAGTAAATAGAAGTGCACAAGAGCTCTCGACAAGTTTCTAATGGTAAAATGATCAAAAAATACAACGTACTTTTACTTTTTTTTCACTTTATACAATGTACAAAAAATCACGTCAAAACATCAATGTACTTTGAAATTTTTTCCACGTTATACAATCTGTCTAAAACATGCTAACGGACTGCAGACGTGGCGAATATTTATCTACGTGTATTTTTTCTTTTAAAATAAAACGCTGAGTTGTAAAATACAGAAATCAGCCCATCTACTTTAGAACGTGTCATCAGATCATGTCGACACATGTTTACATCTAAACCATATTCTCCTTAGGCAACACCCCTTTGTACACCACACCAAATCCCCCTTGCCCCAATTTGTTCTTGTCGTCGAAATTGTTGGTGGCTCTTTTCAAATCCTTAAACCTGAACTCCCTAGGTGTCCCTGGCAAGCTCTTCAATGCCCCAAGTATGTTAGTATCATTTCTCCCAAGACGAATGCGTCTCTTTTTCAAGTAATAGATTAAAACCAATATAGCTACTAGCAATAGGAGCAGTCCAGGAACACCAACACCCACTAAAATTTTGATCCATTTGGTGTCTTTCTCTTGTGGAAGAATCTGAACAGTGAGATTCTATCCGAGCACACAGTTGAGTTGAGTCCAATTGCCAGTAGAGGCTGCAAATCCAAAGTAAGATTGTTGATTGACATAATCCCTGAGGTTCAACTGAATATCTAGAAGTGGTACAGCAGGTCTGGGTAAACCTTCCAAGGCCATGTAAGCTTTAAAAACTTTGTCGACGCCATCATATTGGATCCAGACAGTGTAGTTCTTGGGGTCTAAAGGTGCAATTTCGATGTTGTGATTGGACAAGGAGACAGTAGTATTGGATCGAATAGAATTAAGGTCAAGACCCATGTGGTTATCATCAGGGTCAAAATCCTGTCTAACAGTATCAAGTTCAAGAGCAACAAGTTGGTTAGAAGAAAGGCCATCAAGAGTGGAATTTGTACGACCCAAGTATTGAGCTTCACTAGCAATAGGAGGGGATGATAAATCTGGAGCTATAATGAAAGCAAAACCTTCACCAGCAATAGTGTTTGGGGAACGAAAAATGTTAATAAGGAAAGAAGTGTTGAAAGAAGCAACTATATTTGTTTGTTTATGGGTTCCATCCATTTGAAGAAGTTACACTTTGGTATACCATTGTAGAACAGAGCACAACCAATGAACTGCTTCCCAACATTTTCAGGTGTCCACGCGATATTAATAGGAGAAGGAGCTCCACAACTGCAAGAACGAGAAGAATTAAGACTAGAAGATGATGAAGACATGGTGAAGAATTGGGGATTTGAATTAGGGATTTGAAGATGATGAAGAATTCAAAGTGAGAAGAATTGGGGATTTTAATTAGGGATTTACAGATTTGTTGAATTGAATTGTGAAAATAGAGAAGAAGTCAGTCACATGAGAAACATGTGCCTCATTTTGATGTGTTGGAAATGTTGTTTAACTTTATTTTAAAAGAAAAAATACACGTAGATAAATATTCGCCACGTCTGCAGTCCGTTAGCATGTTTTAGACAGATTGTATAACGTGGAAAAAATTTCAAAGTACATTGATGTTTTGACGTGATTTTTTGTACATTGTATAAAGTGAAAAAAAAGTGAAAGTACGTTGTATTTTTTGATCATTTTACCGTTTTTAATTAAATAACTTTCTAGAAGCTCATATATGTATAATTGTATGAAGCATAATCACATAATCATTTAAATTTAAAAAAGGCGGTTTAAATTGAATTTTGAAACATCTAACAATCCTCTGCATAACAATGCCCATTAACACTAAATCATTCAAAGAGAAAGAGAAAGAATATTTGAAATAATCAAGTCTAGCCCATGTCCCATGCAGTGCCCGGGCGGGCCTAAACACAAGTCTATATTGTAAATCTGATTGCCAAATATGAACCTCAAAAAAGTGTTAAAAATCAAAGAGGTAATTAGCGATTGCCCCCATATTTGAATGCCAAGTTTGCAAATGTCCTAAGATTTTTTTTTTTGTTTAGTGATATCTCTAGAATTGTTTTTTTTTCTTCTAATACCCAAACTACCTCTCTGTTTTGTTTAGTCTTTGCCCCCAACTCTATAAAACCACTTAAACTGCCACGTAAATAACACTTTGGTGGTTTTGATCCAATCGTAAATCTTAAACACATCTCTAGATTAATCTAACAACAAACAACTAAAAAATCTAATCCTAAAAAATATTTAACACAAATCTCGAGGTCAATCATACGCCACCAAAAAACAATAACCAATATCTAAATGACACGTGTAAAGTGATTTATTTTACTAAAATAAACCCACATTCTAATCGAACTGAACATATTCTTTGTTGTTGAAGCTAAACCCTAACTTGAAACCCTTATCTTTCTAATATCACCTTCACCCTATTTTTACCCCATTGTTTTCAGATCATCTTCACCCCAATCTTCTTCAATTTTTGTTCTAACTTTTATCAAATGGCTAGTTTATTCACTTCTTCACCCCATTTTTACCCCATTGGTTTTTTAGTGATGTAGGATTGACCTCGAGATTTGTGTTAAACATTTTTTAGGATTAAATTTTTTAGTTGTTTGTTGTTAGATTAACCTAGAGATGGGTTTAAGATCTACGGTTGGAAACAAAACCATCAAAGTGTTGCTTACGTGGCAGTTTAAGTGGTTTTATAGAGTTGGGGGCAAAGGCTAAACAAAATAGAGGGGTAGTTTGGGTATTAGAAAAAAAAAAAAACAATTCTAAGGGTATCACTAAGGGCCTGTTCGACAACAACGTTGGAATACATTTTCTAACTTTCTAAAAGAAAATAAGTAAAAAAAATGTTCGGCAAACCTTAATTAAAAAAATAGAAAGTACTTTTCATAAGTCGAGAAATAAATTTTTAAAGAACTTTTCTATATTAGGTTTCTTCTTTCTCCTTTCTTATTTCTTCAACCGCTACTTTCACGGAAATTCCTTTCCGAACTTCTCCTGGTTTGTCCAACGGGCACTAAACAAATAAAAATTTGGGGGCATTTGCAACTTCGCATTCATATCTGGGGGCAATCGCTAATTACCTCAAAATCAAAATACCGAAAAGATCCTAAAAAAGATTCTTATATAAAGCTCTCGGTTTTCCCCAATTCCCAGTCTCTTCACACTTCGCTGCTCTACTACTTATTAGGGTTTCTCAGCCTCTCTCTCTCTCTCTGTCTATCTCTGCTTACCTCCTTCGTCTTTCGCAATGGCTGTTTTCACAGATCTTCACACAGAAACTGGTCTCAAGTCCCTTGAAGAATACCTCTCTGGGAAAACTTATATCTCTGGGTAATATTTGGTTCTCATCGTAGCGTTTCAATTTTCTTATTAGTTTGTAAATCTAATTATTATTATTATTTTTTTGGATTTGCAGAGATCAACTAACTAAAGATGATATTAAAGTTTACGCCGCAGTTTTGGAGAAGCCTGATGCAGCTCTTGCCAATGCTAGTCGTTGGTACGATACTGTATCTTCAAGTCTTGCTGAAAGGTTTGTGCCAAATTCGATCTATCTATTCTTGAATTATTTGTTTTTTGTATTGAAAATCATACTAATGTGAAATCGTGATTACATTTTTTTTTTTTTTTCCAATTTTCAATAATAGTTCAACTGACCTCACTGCTAAACCATTCACTACTAGTAATATGTCTAATCCTAAGGATTTGTTCAATTAACGATTAATACAACAATGAGATTTTAGCTATTCAATTAGTTGCTACTGTCATATGTTTGCAACATTGAAAACAGAGCTCGTGTTTCTTTGAGAACTCCTGTAGGAGTATGGACAGATATATCTTCTTCTTTTACCACATTTAAATTGTTTCTATGTTTGTATTTGAATGGTGTGTTGGTTTGCTTAACTATTGTTCTTTTTCTACTATGGACTATTGGACTGCCCTTGTGAATTGTCTTGTATTATTCATTCTTTATAATTCTCCTTTTTTTTGTATCTTATAGGTTCCCCGGAAAGGCTGCTGGTGTGAGAATTTGTGCCCAAGCAACTCCAGCTGATGCTGCTCCAGCTGCAGCTGCAGAGGTGTGTTCTAATTAACCAATTCAGAAAATGTATTTTGTTTTACTGATAAATATAACATAAAATCAACTCATTCAGAAAAGTATAAACTGTTTCTTAAGACTTTTTGTATCCAAGTATTATGCTCTTTGTATATATATTTGGTGGTTATGATTAATATCTGTATAAGTAAGATGATGTGATTTTTTTTCTTATTTTCTTTGTTTGTGATACACAAATATAACATTATAATTTGTTGCTGTAATTCTGAAAATTTGGATATTCTTTTCTTGGCTCGTCTAGTGTTCCAATATACTGTTTCATTTGGTTATGCATTGCATGTTCTGCCATAGAAGTAACATTGACTTGGTACATATATAATATGTACATCTTTCTAGTTAGAATAAAATAGTCCATAGTTATTAATACCAACGTGCACAAAGTTGTAATGAAAGCATGAATTAGTAAAATTAGAGTGGAGCATCTGCCTGGATTTATTTGGCTTGGTGGTACTGTTTTATCCAGTGCTTAAAAAAGCGTAGCGAAAATGCGTCTTAAGGCGCGAATTGTGGCGAGGCGCACCAATTTCGCTTTGAAGCGTATGGAGAAAAGCGGACTGAACAGTTAGCGTGGTCTTTTGGGCCTAAAGCTGCTTTATTGGGCTTTAGCGTAAGCTTTTTACGCTATTGGGCTGAAACCCACGCTATTTGGGCTTTCTATAGGATTTGAGCAGATCTGATCCAACGACCGAATCAAACCCCATCTTCTATCCTTCTTCGTCTCTTCCATCTGTTGGATCTAATAACAGCCGTAATTGATAATACTCATCTTCTTCAATCAGGAACAATAATTGAAATCTTCTTCTGGTTTGATCAAAATCATCTCCTCTAATAATCTTCTTCACTTCTTCATTGTCACGATTTGGATTGGATTTTGATTAGGAATTAGGGGTTTTGGTGAAACTTGGAGAGGAAGAGAAGATAGAATAAGAGTGTTTTTAGAAGAGGGAGAAGATGAAGAGAAAGAGAGAGAGAAAGAAAGATAAAAGAAACATTTTCATTGATTCCTTCCTATCAGTACAATCACTCTATATAAGCATATATAGAAACATCATACAGCTCACCATCCACTCATATTACACGTGGCATACAATCTGTCATGGTGACTTGTTAATCATGACATTCATCTACTCTAATAACAACAAATCTTCTACACTTCTTCTTCAACTGAAGTTCCTCACTTCTTCAACTTAAAGTTTGATTACGAGTTCATGGCATTTTTGAAATCGAACATATGTTTGAAACTTTAATGTACGGCTTTATGATTAATTAAGAAAAGTAAATGTACAAAAGGCTTACGCCATAACGCCTTATGGCTTACGCCTCACCTTTTCTAAGGAAAACGCTATAGCCTTACGCCTCGCCTTTTTAAACATTGGTTTTATCTTTTGATATTGTCGAGGGAATTATCCAGCTAATGCAAAAATTATCTAATTTTCCAGGCAGCTCCTGCTGGAGATGACGATGATGATTTGGACCTCTTCGGTGAAGAGACTGAGGAAGATAAGAAAGTAGAGGAGGCCAGGACGGCAGCATATAAAGCTTCCATGAAGACAAAAGAGAGTAAGTTTCAAACAGACGAATGTATCAGTGGTGGATGTTATAGACGTAATTGGTTAAATACTTGCTTGTCAAAATAATAATAATAATTGCATCATTCAGTCTCCCTGAATCAAGGCATATGTAATTATTTTGATCCTGGTGTTATATGACTTTCATAGTCAAGGAATATAACCTTACACTTGTGAGATTTGTGAAGTAATATTATTATATTCTGGCAAAATGCACAGTCATTTCACTTGTCTCATTATCTTTGAACCGATTTTTGGCTCAGGTGGAAAATCCTCTGTTCTCTTGGATGTCAAACCTTGGGATGATGAAACAGACATGAAGAAGTTAGAAGAGACTGTTCGCAGTATTGAGATACCTGGCCTTCTCTGGGGAGCATGTATGTTTACGTTTTTATTATTTTCAGATTCTAGTTATATGCTCATCAGACATTTTATTGACCGCTGCTGAAATTTGGAAAAACGAATCATCACTTTCTTTTTCATATTGCAGCGAAACTGGTTGCTGTTGGCTATGGCATCAAGAAGTTGCAAATTATGATGACCATTATTGATGACCTTGTCTCTGTTGACACTCTCATCGAAGAGCGCCTCACCGTTGAACCTGCTAATGAGTACATCCAGAGTTGCGACATCGTTGCTTTCAACAAAATTTGAGAGCATCACTGATAAAGTTGTTACTCCGTGGAATGATTTTATTCCACCCTGTTATTGTTATGCAAGTTTCTAGTATCTTGTGTTTTTGCAATGTTGCATTACCTGTTCTACCTTTGAAGGAGGTGACAAGTGGTGTCAAGGTTAATTTTAACTGTTATGAGATTGAGGTCTTGTTTGGAATGCTAGCTTAAATTATTTAAGAATGCTATCAGCAATTTTTGATATATCAATCCTTCTAGAAGTAATACATTTAAATGATTTCATGGGATGAGGTGCTTGCACTTTTAATCTCTTTTTTATTGCTCCTTGTATGTTAGGGTGTAGGTATTAAATTTCTCATGGTAAGCAGTACTGCCTAAATATTAATTGTGACTTGTGCAGCTTCAACATGTTACTATGTGCAACTGAATGTGTTTGATGGTGTCTGTCTCGATTAGGTTGGGATGTTTAATGATGTGGTGTGAATGTGTGATTGATGGCAGTTTCCTATTTTAGTTTTGTTAGCCATGCTAGGAGTGTGTGATTTGGTCTGGATGTTTAATGATGTGATGTGAGGCAAATATAGTTTGCCAAGCATGGAGTGTCTTGGCTTCTCTAATCCAATGATGCCTCCATGACTCCATGGGTGGACGAACTCAACCAGCTACTGCATCAAATGAGTTTTGAGGGCTGTGATTGTGGAGGCAAAAATTTCCTTAAAAAGTGAAAGTTTAGACTCTTGGAGAGTGAAAGTTCTTTAAAAGTGAAGCTGTTTCCAGGTGGAAATTTAGAAAATCCGCGTAAAAGTGAAAGTTTGGAGGGTTACTACACTGCTCAGAGGCACTCAGGTATGGTTTCAAGTTGTGCATTCCACAACTGTTGCTCAAAGAGCATGGCCTAGAGGAAGTCAACAGGAACTGAGCATCTTGGACCTTGTCATCTTGGATCATATATTTATATCGAAGCAGGGGAGTGGGAAGATGACTAGAGTTTTTTGGTTTTGGTGTGCAGGCTGGGTTTAGGAGGCATGTTCAGGGATTTTTATTAGAAAAGTACCAGATGGCTAGTGTCTAGTGAGTCTTCTCTTTATGGTTTCAGGGTGTTCAATATCTGTATGGTTTCAGGGTGGTCAGTTTGCGTTGCTCTTCTTATTTTACAAGAATTTTGAACTGAAAGCAAATCTAATAGCAAACTTGTGTGCAGGTTTCATTTACATTTTTCTATTTGCAAACCATAATGTGTTGTGCTTAGCCTCAAGTAAATGAAAATGAGCCTAGCAATCCATTTTCTAATGACACAACACAGTTTAATGTTGCTGTTGTAATGTAATTCTTTCTTCCAATCAATAAAATTTTATCTATAAAAAAAAAAAACAAAAACACAACAACAACAACAAAAAACTATTAAAATGCAAAAACATGATAGCTACACAATCAGTTTGGCAGTAGAAATAACTGTAACTCTCATTTCTATATATAAAAAAAATCTACCAAAAGGAAAATTGTGACTCATCATCGTCAGTTCGTCACACTTGAGAAAAGAAATAAACAACACAGATTTACTTTGTCTAATAGGCCAGCAGTCAGTGTTTTCAAGGGTTAAAACCCAAGTGTGATCTTTGCTCACATATCATTCTTCATTCTCTTCTTTTCTCACATCTGCTACAGTTTCATTGGCGCCAGAGACAAGTTCAGCTTCAAATGACACGGAAGGCAGTCTTTCATAGACTTTGGATCCCAATGGAAGAAGTCTACGTTGTCCACTGTTGATTGTCTGGCTTATCTTCTCATAAGTCCATCTCTGCTGTATGAAGACTAGGATAGCAAGCACAAGAGCTATTACTGGTATAGCAACATCCCCAAACTTGGAATAGAAATCTAGAGATGGATTCACAAACTCATACTCCTCGGAGAAGTAGGGATTAAAAACTGGAGCTCTCCAATAGTCATAAATATGAGGAAGAAGCCTCACTGATGTTATCCCCATGTAATAAAATTTCCGGAGGGGTCTACAGTGAATCTGCCACAAGATGTTGCCAACAATTTGAGGAAGCAAAAAGAAATCTTGAATAAGACCCACATATTCTTCTAGCTCAGTTTCCCACTCCTGCAGTGTAACAGAATTACCCCTTGGATCTATATATTTTCGTGGCTGAAGAGGCCTCTGCCTAGCATTCACAGCATGAACAATAAGAACTAAAATAAAACCAACTGTGTGTAGGACCAGACATGTAAAGAAGACCTTTCTATCACTAGGAACTCGTCCAGGTTCTAGAGGAGTACGAGTAAGTAATCTGATTCGAGATTTCCACACCTTCTGACCAAGCCTTAGGGTGAGTAGAAACGCAACCAAGATGAGAACCTTAACAGTGTAGTCAATCACATGGAACCATTGACTACTCTCAAGATCATAGGATGGGCTTTCAGAAGATTCAGATGCTATTTGTTTGAATATTGCCTCTGCACCTGTAATCAGTGGAAGGGTATATCCAAGAGCTTGAACACCTAGCATGACAACTGATATATAGGGAACTGCATCTGCGTTGTCTCTGATGTATAACAGTTGACTTAGTATACAGGAAATGGCCAATGACAGCGTCAATATCCGAAGGATCCCCTCGACACCTTTGCGAGAGAGTATGTCTTCCCTTTGCTTTTGGTACAGGATTGGAAGAGTCTGAAGGTTGACTGGGCTAAAATGCAGGGGGTCATCATCATTTCTTCGGCTGGATATTGTGATCTTTGCTGTTGGATTCATTAACCATCGAGCTGTTGTGGGTGGGTACTCTAGTTTGACTTCAATCAAGCAATCCAAACCACTTTCAAGGTCATTGCTATCAAACAATATCTTCCATGTCGCACGAACATCCCTGCAACCAATCAGATACATCTTACCAACGCGTGGATCGTAAAGACCCTCTAGAAAAAGCATGGAGAAGTTGCTGTAAGGTTTCCCAGTGAGAGTAAGCTGAGCAGAAACATTCAGCAGTAGCTGTTTTTCAGTGGATACGGATTGAGCATGGAATGGAATGTTTCTTTCAACAGCCGATCCGTTATGCAAGGACCAGTAACGGCCAAACAATGGACCAAGAGAGAGTATCTCCATTTGGATGGAAGTTCTCGTTGGACGCAATTTGGGCAACGGATCAGGAATTGCAGAAACATGAAGTGTGAGATCTTCTGACAGACGAGAAAGACTGACTAAGAACGCTGCTTCATCTTCCAGAGTTGGATAGCTCAGGAATGATTTCTTGATAACGGCTCTGAAATCAAAAGGTTCATTTCTCTCTAGAAAAGCACCCGCAGCTGCATATTTTGAATACTTATAAGTTAGAGGGGAGGTGCTGAACCGGTCCCACAGCTCTGAAGGGTTCACTACCTTTTCAAACGAAAGAGGGAAGTATGAGACACTATTATTATTAATGCTTGATATGCTTCCCATGACAATGCTTCTCTGCTTGATGGAAAATGAGATAGGAATATATAAACAAACTCGAGAACCACAACTTTCTTGTTCAGTAACTAGAACCCCAAGGCAACCGGTCATGCACAACTGTCCACTGGAAGAATTCCATATTCCTTCAGCAGGAAGTGTCATGTTGCTAAGACCTGTCCTCTCCATTGCTGTAAACTGATTCTCAAATGGAGTAACTGCTCTAAACACAGATGACACCCTCAAGGAAGTGGAATTGTTTTTTCCAAAACTTAGCTCACACCTAACATCCTGCATAAGAAGTTTAACATTGTCGAATCCCCCATCTGTGGCCTTAATCGCCTTTCCAGAAATGAATGGACCCATTCTACTGCAATATTCATCTGTACCATTGCATCTCCAGTTTGGCACGACATTCAGACCTTCGCCAGAAGTATACCTCTCAAGTATTCCACAAAAATCATATCCTGTGTATACGTCAATATCACCATCCATCAGTTCATCTTTGTATGGGTATGGATCACATGCTTTAGATACAAGCGTTTCAGACCCATATTCGTAATTCGCATATGCACCTAACTGAGATAAAAGATGGACCTTATTGAAGTACTTTGGATTCCTTTCTTGGTTTAGGCTTTTCAATTCGCCATGGATTGCCCTGCTAGTCAAGGTTAGATTCCTTGGATAACGAAGAACAAGAGAAATTTGATCTTCTTGCAAGAGAGGCGGTTGATAGTAGGTAGAACCACCAGAACCCTTCACCCATTCCCACGGGTCAGCAGAATCCGTCTGACGAGAAGGCAACATTGTGTTCCCCAACAAGCACAAACCACGTTCCCTGCCATCTTTCTCAGACTCAAAGTAAACCCCTTGGAAGAGAATCATGAGTTGTGTATGTCCTGGCCACATTTGAAACTGAGGGTTTCGCTCATACGGCTTGTATGCAAATGAACCATTTCTAGTTATACCCAAAGACATCATCCCACTCACACTAAATGTCTTCTTAGACCTATGCTCAGGATCAACATTAGTCACCCAAAAAGAAACCAACTTGATCGGAGGCTGCAGATCGGAATCCTTCTCCGGGATATCTTTATTATCAAAAGGAAGCAATGGTGCTCCTTGTTCCTGTTGCTCCCAATCCCCATTTATAAAAGATAGCTCATTTTTAATTCTAAAAGCTAAATTACCATCAGATTTCAACTCAGAAGCTGAAGATAATACAGACCCACATTCTTTTTTGACTTCATCAATCCGGTCATATGAGTATGTTATAGAAGGATCATCATCTACGATTATGGGTAGCATCTCGGAATTATGTGTGTAAAGTGTTGAGTATGAAGTTGTGGAACTAAATAACAACATGACCATCAAAGAGCAAACATGAAGAACTCCAAATGGTAACATACCCATATTATCTTGTAATCCAAAACTACTTTATTCCCCTTCTTGAATATTCTTAACTACAACCACCCAAAATTCTCTTTAATTAACAAATTCATACACCAAGATAACAAGCTTTACATGATACAAATAATGGGTATGCTTGAATTTGTACAGAGATTGAAAATGAATTATGGTTATTTAAATTTGATTTTCAATGCTATTGAATACAAGTGAAATAATAATAATAATAATGCATACCTAGCTTGTCTTTGATTCAGATCTTGATATGTAGAGAGAAAATGAAAGAAGAGAAGTGAAGTTAAAGACTTTTGGAAAGTTAATGATGATGATGATGATTAACTAAACAGTAAACACCATTAAAAAAGGGTTGGTGTGAAGTCAAGAAACTTTTGACTTTCGGATTATTAACAAATCTAACTAACGGTCTACATAGACCATTGTGGAGAGGAGACTGAAGAGGAAATTTTATTGTTGAGGATATAACAGTACTTTACTTACTATCAACTCGCCAAAACAAACTTGTTTCTTCTTGGTTAAATGGGTTTGTTGTCTCAGTGAGAAAAAGAGAGAGACTGAATTGATTTAATTTCTAGGTTTTTTTTTTTTTTTTTTTTTTCAATGGAAGAACAATTGGGAAATTTTAAATCTCCATGTCCAGTTGGATTGAAACATTCGAATTTAAACAAGTCATTTAAGTTAGGTATTCGTTCTATGCTTACCACTTGTTCTAAACAGGTACATTACTACTCTACTCTTTTATTAATTCTTTTCAATTGATTTTTCTATTATTACTTATTGTATATTTCTTTCTAATTATCATTAATGTAGGATTTTTGCAAAGCATTCACATCATTCAACAAATCCAAGCAAGATGCTCTCTATAGCCTTTTCACGAGGGTACATCTTTTTTTTTTTTCACTAGGGTTTATGTGGAAGTCGATTGATTGCTTTCGTTTGTAATAATTATATAATTTTGAACAATTTGTTGGAATGATGAATAAGATAGTAAGGATTTAAGTGTATCAAGTACTTTCAAATTGTAAATTCTCCACTTTATAATACAAAATTTCTTAGAACATATAGGATGATGGTTTGCGTGAAATCAACAGTTTGTTGAAAGTTAATTAAATCTATCACTGATGATGTAAATACTTAGAGGTGGAAAAACATCAACTCCAAACCATTGCTTTGACAAGTATATGTTTGACGGCTTCAAAATGGGTTGGAATTTCACCAAAGTTATACTCATACTGAGGGCATATATGACAGAACATAAAATCCTAAGTCTCCCATATTTTTGTAATTTTTTATTGGTTTACATTATTTGGTTCTTAAATAGTTTCCAAGTTGCTCTGTAGTTGATGACTTTGTTGGTGTGCTTTACATGTTTCAGGTCATCACGGCAATGCATCAAAATATTGAGGTAATTTTCTAAGCCTACCTATTAAGTTACTGTCTTTTGTGTTTCATTTTTGTTGTAAAAAGTAAAAACTCATCCATCCAGCAACTTTCAAATGCTTCTAAGCTTATATAACACTGTATTCTGCATTTTATTTCATTGGAATAGGGTATGCACATTGAGATACCACTTTTAGTGTTCCTTGTGTTTGTTAACTTTGAATCATATGTAGGTAGGGTTTCTTGACATTATTTGCAGTCATTAGATGACTTTAGCTGTGAGGTTGTCAGCCATATCCATACCTAAACGATGAAAAAATAGTATGATGTAATACTATCGGCGGAAGCAAACAATAATAAGAACACCAATTAAATAAATGGTTTGAACACCCAAAAACTAGGGTTCTTCACAAAAACGAATTTAATGTCTCAAGACATAAACAAATCTTCAATCTAACCTACTTAATAGGGTTTGCAATCCCTTATTTATAATAACCTAAACCTAATCCTAACTACACTAGAAAGCTAAGTAAATAGAAACTACTACTAGGGATGTTCTAATCCATATAGGAATCTGCAGGAACTATGAGGCATGTGTCTTGCACATGCTATCTTTATGCATATGCATCAAATCCCCCCAACTTGAAAAAAAACTCGTCCTCGAGTTTGTGTACTAACATCCTCCAACGTTCAAAACAACTCTTGTACATCAACCTCAACCTTACGTTGGTGCAGAAAATCCGGCCATGAATCTTCCCCAGATAGTTGCTCGCAGAAAGAATGGTGGGCATCTATGTAGCACGGACTCGGACACGGATACGGACACAGACTCGGACACGGACACGGCATGGACACGGGAATTAAATAATATATTTTTTTTAATATATATGTATAAAACATGTATAAAACACTAAAATCAAATGAGATATCATATTATATATTCATATTTCATAGTTGTGTACAACATAGCTTCCATTTCAACATACTTAATTAGTTATCTTCACCATCCAAATCCAATAACTCAACATCATCATCAACTACATCATCACTTGTGTACAACATAGCTTCCATTTCCGGCTCATCAAGAGAGAGGTCTGCCATTTCAAGAATCCCAATATCATTCAAAGTATCAAATCCATCTCCTCCCACGTCCCACATGCTACTCTCACCTTGTTTATATTCCGAAGATTGCCTTGATAGAAGACGAAGGTTTGAATGAACAAATACCAAGTCTTCCCCTCTTTGTGGTGTTATCTTGTTCCTAATCAAAGAGTTGATAAAGGAGTATGTACTCCAATTTCTCTCACAACAAGAAGAAGAACAAGGTTGACCAAGTAATTTCAAGGCTAGATTTTGAAGCAATGGTGTCGAAGATCCATGTGTAACCCACCACAAATCCGGATCCATATATCCACGATCACTAATCGAATCACTACTAGCAAACTCCCTCAAAGAAGCAGAGAACTTAGCAAACTCCGTGTTAGCTTCTCTACGTTCGAGGGTGGAAGGAAAATACCTCTCAAAGCATTTTTGCCTTTCGTCTGAAATCTCCTTGTCCTTATGTGGGGGAACCCGATTAGGTGACTCACCAAGCCATTCAACACTATAATACCTATATCATTATTTATAGTAAACCATTAATATAAAAAAAAAATGAAGACATGCAAGTAAAATACAAATATATAAGTAATAGACTAATAGTGATATGAATATTACCTAGGGTTCAAAGAGTGAGCCAAACAATGAAGAGGTGTGTTACTTTTAGCCCAACGATCCACTAGTATAGTATGCACAACGGAATAAAATGATGAATCCTCGTCATCTAGTATTCCCTCATGGCGGTAAATAGCTATCTTCACAGATTCTATCATACTGTCCCACCAATCATACACCAAGTGAAGACATGGTCTATCGGTATCCGCCTTCCTCAACATATCATATATAGGCTCGGTGAAAGAAAGTATGTAATCAATCTTATCCCACCACAAATCATTCAAAATCTTCTCCTTGACCATGGCAGCTTTAAGAACATCATCCTCCCTATAGTTTGTCCAAGTTGGACTAACTACCATATTCAAAAGCCCTTGTTTGATCTTCTTGAATCTTCTAAGCATGATAATGCTTGAAGCAAAGCGAGTTTCTGCAACCGCAAGCATCTTCAATACAGAATGAGTATTAAACATTGACAACCGCATAGAATGATTCATAATGAAGTTCTTGATTGTCATGACTTCTCCAGTAATTTCTGTAATCCAACTACACTCTTCATATGTTTCCGCATTGCTTTGTGTATTCTTTGCAGCCCAAATATTCTTCAAAGCAAGATTCAAAGTATGCACCACACAAGGAGTCCAAAAAATATGAGGAAACTGGTTTTCAATTAACAACCCTGCACTCCTACATACAGGTGCATTGTCTGTAATCACTTGAACTACATTAAGAGGCCCAACTGATTGAATGACTTCTTTGAGCAAGTTAGAAATAAAAAACTTATCTTTGTATTCACCCTCACAATTGACGCTTGTAAGAACATTGGACCACTTTCACTAGCCGCCATAAAGTTGATAATTGGCCTTCTTTGAGCATCTGTCCACCCATCACTAACAATGCTCACACCTTTCTCCTTCCAAGCCGACTTAAGAGGTTCAAGCAACCCCTCAATGTGTTGTCTCTCTTTTTGTAAAAGTGTGGTTCTCAAAGCATTATAACCAGGAGGAGCATAACCAACAAGATTTTTGCTATTCGCGGCTCTAGTATACGAGCGAATGTAGTATGGATTCTTTGCAAGAACAAACGGCAAACCTGATGAATAGAACATTCTTGCAATTTCACAATCTAATTCATTTCGAGCTTCCATGTTAAAAGCTCTCTCAAGAGGAGAGTCACCCACTATCTTCTTCCTCTTTGATGGAAGAACATCGAAACCTCGAAGACGAGTTCCAATTGAAGTTCCCGTTGAAGCCGAAGATGAAAAAGAAGTAGTTCGACTAGCGGATGGTGGAAGTGGGACTTGTTTGGGTAAAGATTGTTTCTTGCTCAATTCAAACTCTTCAACTTCTCTTTGCATCATGACCAAATCATTGTTAGATACTTTGGTACATTTCATAGTTCCTGTACCACCAATCTTCAACAAATGCCCTTTTAAGCGTGCATAAGAACCCGTAATAGTTTTATTGCAATAAGAACACACGAAACGGACATTTCCTCCTCCCTGTACCTTCTCTACAACTTGTACATACTTCCAAAGAGGATTCTTGGTGCTGTTGTTGGATGGTTCCCCACTCATGGTTTCAACAATCTAGTACAAGTGTACAACTGTACAACTGTACAAGAGAAAGAGAAACAGAAGAGAACAAGTGAACAACTTAATTATCCATCAATTAACCATCAATTCAATGATTAGTTGATTACAGTATCATCTCAGTTTATGCAACGATAGAACAATTCAATGATTGATAACAAATCGAAATTGAATGGAGTTGAACGAAATTGATTACAAATCGAAAGAGGGTAACCAATTAACCATCAATTCCCAATTAACCATCAATTCCATCAACAAGAAGAAGAATACAGTTGAACTCCGAAGTTCGTTTTACATCCTATCAATATTTGATGTTATTTGCTCCTATAAACTATAAAGTAAATAAATGGACTGAAAGACAAAGTACACTAACACTCTAACAGTTTCTAAAATGTTGGAATTGAATCAGTTGATGTATCATACTCCTCACTTTGACTATAAAATTTTATTATCTCGTTATGAATTCCTTGACGCAGCGATTTGAATAGTCAATACTTATTGGGAATTCTATCATTTAGCTTTGCAGAAAACGGGAATTTATTGTGATTACTAGTTAATAGATCATCTCCTGTAGTTCAAAACTAGTTATGACTTCCTTGATTACAAATCGAAGAAGAAGAAGTAAAGCAGTAGCAGTAAAGCAGTAGCAGGTCGACGGAGAAGAAGAAGAAGAAGGTCGACGGAGAAGAAACTTACCAGTAGCAGTAAAGCAGTAGCAGTAAAGCAGGTCGACGGAGAAGAAGAAGAAGAAGAAGAAACTTCTCTTCGTCGAGACTCGATGGTAAGCAGTTAAGCACTAAGCAAGAAGAAGAAGGTCGACGGTCGTTCTTCTTCGTCGATGGTAAGCAGGTCGCCGGAGAAGTGAAAAGAGAGAAGTTTGTTAGATCGAGAGTGATGAGTGAAGAGAGAGAAAGAAAACTAGAAATATTTGTTCTCTATCCAGATCCGTGTCCCGATCCGTGTCCGACCCAATATGCACATGCGACACGGCACGTGCGTGTCGGACACGTGTCCGAGCCGTGTCCGTGTCCGAACCGTGTCAGACTCTGCTACTCCCCTTATTTTTGAAGTGTCCGTGCTTCCCAGGTGGGCATTAATGTCATAGGTGCATCATTAGGACAACCCAATTGATTGGAACAATATAGCCGCATGTCAAGAAATAAGAATTGAAGGTGTTTGTCCCTCCATGGAGAAAATCCATTCTCATCTTGGAATAGATAAGGATCAACATAACCACCAAACAAATTACCAATTACTTTTATGAGACGAAATTTGTGGGGATGATAAAAATCATCAATTTGTCGGTCGGAATCAATGGAATTCATTGATTCATGGGAGTGATGAGCGAAATTCCGAGAACGTTCATCCTCTTTACCATTGTCATGGACAACAACCAGGTTTCCTTGCTTGGGCAACATGGGGAACGAATAGAACTTCTTATTTATCTTCCTTGCAGATTTTTCAATCGAATCTTCTACTTGATCCACACATGCAACTTCTAACTCAAGAGACACAAAACTAGATGTATCATCACTATCATCACAAAACACGAAAAAGAAATCAACAAGATTGTAACTTTGTAAACCACCAATTCGAGTACGAGTGACGTATTTTTCTTCTTCAAACATGTTGAGTAAGAAATTAATCTCCGCTTCTTTGTCAAGTCGTTTCTCTTCTTCAACAAATTCTTCCTTAAAAGACGCCAAATTGACTTTTTAATTTAGTAAAGCAATTTAAAAGTTCCTTCAAATCTTTTTGTATGCTTGGTGACGTCATGGAGGCATCGCTCTTAGAATCGATTTCAGATTCAATATAGTGTGGGTATTCTCCATACGGAGTAACCTTAGAATTGCGACTACGAAGACCATCGTGATCATAAGTCTTTGGACGGTTTCCATGGGAATATTTAGCACCATAAGCAACATATTGTTGCTGAAAACCACATCGAGGAGGGTGCGTGTCCTGCTGGTGGTGGGAATAATATCCATTGTCATAATAACTATGACGTTGCCTGCGTGGGGGAGAAGGGGAACGAGAGGAAGACGGAGGTTCATACCTTCTAGAAAGAGGAAAGCGGCGGCTAGGATCAAAGTTGGAAGCTTTATATTCAGAATCGGTATAACGCTTCGATTCATGTAAACTCCAGCGATCTTGCGGCGACGAAAATTCTCTTTGACCTCTTCTACGATAACCCATCTTCAAATCACCAACATGAACGCGGCTCTTGTAATAAAAATCAGGTTTTTATCTTCTAAACCCAGAAAAAACAAGCTTTTGATACCAATTTTGATGTAATACTATCGGCGGAAGCAAACAATAATAAGAACACCAATTAAATAAATGGTTTGAACACCCAAAAACTAGTGTTCTTTACAAAAACGAATTTAATGTCTCAAGACATAAACAAATCTTCAATCTAACCTACTTAATAGGGTTTGCAATCCCTTATTTATAATAACCTAAACCTAATCCTAACTACACTAGAAAGCTAAGTAAATAGAAACTACTACTAGGGATGTTCTAATCCATATAGGAATCTGCAGGAACTATGAGGCATGTGTCTTGCACATGCTATCTTTATGCATATGCATCATAGTAACACATTTCCCTTACAGATAATACTAGAGATTAAATCACTGGTCTTCTCTAGACCCGAGGATTTCCATCCATGCCTTGTCAGTTCCTTTGTTGTCTATATGGTGGAGATTCTTATGTGAATATTTTACTCTGATCTCACACGCTTTCCTTATTTTCTTCTCTTTTTATTAGCAGTTGAGTCGTTTGTTATTGTGCTCATATATTTCCCATTTTGCTGTTCTTATTCTGCATGTTCTGCGTAAATAATATGGGTTCGACCTAATGTTTCTAATTGAACTTCCTCTTTAAATCTTGCAGGAAGATTTTGAGTCTGTCTGTCTTGAAGCGCAGGTGTGCTTCTTCTGACTTTATTTTGTTTGTAGAAATATACTTATTATCTCTATTCTTTTTATATTGTTATCAGTTGTGTTGTCTCATGTATATTGCTACGTGGGAATCCCCTTGGTGAACTCCAACTTATCTCTTACAGGTGGGTGTCACACTTGATACTGTGGAGAAACTTGTGGAAGAACAAACTATAGACATTTTGTATAATGATAAGTAAGTGTTTTCTGATTTTATGATGATTCGTGTAATTTATGCTTCGGTTGATGAACTCAATCTTTCTTTGGGTTTTCTAGAATTAACATTCTTCTTCAACTACCTGAGCAACCACAAACTTTAATATTGGAGATAACAACAACGCACACGACACCTGAGAAGCACCTATCACAATCCTTGACACTAAGGGGCACAACATCCATGGTTAGGCATACACGACTTACATCTTCTAGGAATTAAAAACCACGAGGCATGGACACACTTTAAAGTGCAAAGCTTGTATACGACTAACTACCAGCAAAGACTTTGGTATTAAATGTAGTTTGGACTAACTAATATCACAAATAGGGAACACAATAGTATTTAGCAACCCAATTGGAGAAATCAACTCATGGAAGAATGGGTTATGGCAATAAATGTTGCACTTTTTAGTATGAAACTTCTTGCACCCCCAACTGTATGGTCCAAGAAGGCATGTGCAGTTGTGTAGTAAACCTGTGCTGGGTGAAAACACACTGTCGGTTGACTGCAGTAGATGGAGACAGTTTCAGTGTTGATTATTACGGGGAATCATTACAACATAGGTCTCTTTATCTCTAGAGAGACGAATAAGGATTAAACATAGTTTATGAGGGTGGAACTTACGTTTCTGGCACAACAATGGATGTAAACTCATAACATACGTACATGCAAGACGAAAAAGGACATCACAATGAATTGATTCTTGCACCACCAAACACCTTTAACAAACACACATTAATGCCAACAATTGGAAGTGCATTATTAGTATGAGGGCAAATAATAGAAGTGTCGCTGGGCGAGGTCGGAAACAAGAGTGGTTGATGTCTTGCCATTATTCTAGAATAACATGTTCTATTATACTATGAGGATAGGAATGCCCAAACCTGATAGTCACATTTATAAGTTAGTATCATTTTGGGCGCAGATACACTTAACTGCAGTAAAGCACCGAGTGTTAAGTATGCTCATATTAACAACTTAAAGCTAATGCAGGACAAATTTGGCCAGTGTCAAGCAAGAGATGTCAAGGGCCAAGAAGGATGAAATCGCTTTCTTGACGAACATGTTGGAAGTGGTGAGGCTCTAAATCAATTTATGATACATGTCTTTGTATGTCAGTGGTAAAATATCTAGGTTAGAAGTAGTCTTTATTCTTCTTCTAGTACTATTAAAAATGACTTCTTTCTTTTTGAACTAGTATAATCATAAAAGATTTGGCTGATGATTTTTGGTTAAAGCGTTTGATACTGGTATCAGAAATATGAAAACTCTGACTAGATACAGAGAAATGTATAATATTAATTTTAGGTAGCACAAATCTATCTGTAATATCCACGTAGTTTATAATAAACTTATAATACTCTTTTTTATCAACAAGCTTCTGAATAGTGTAGCTGTTATGGTACTATTGGCATATGTTGCTGCACAATTTAAGCCCATTACCTTTTATGGAGATGAAGGTGACATCAATATTTTTTCATATCACACAAATGTAGTGTACATTCTGAAAAATAGATCCACAAGCTTGTGTTTTAAGCGAAACGCCGACTTTGTAGTAAAGTAATAGACTGAGTATTACCAGGATGATCCTTTGAGGGTGTACGAATATGAATCTTGTCCAGCAATCTTCTATATTTTTTATTTCCTATGTCTATAGCGGCTCTTCCTTACTGAGCCTAATATGTTCTGGTATTCTCATGTAGTTGCCTTTTAGTTAATGGTATTTTTGCCACGACTTTCAGGAGGTAGAAAAGAATAACCGCATGAAAGCTCACATTGACTCACTGAAGAATGGAAGGGTGGATTCCTTGGACACTGCCGATGCTGTTGAGAAGGTACTCATCTATAGCCTTTCCTTTTTGTCCCAATTCTTTCAGATAGTAACTGTTATTATTTTCATGCTTCGGTGAAGTACATTGAGGGCCTTATGCAATATTTTTGGCAAAATTTCACAGTTGAGAAGCTGGATTCCAAACTATGGGTAAATCACACAGCTGTAGACTCCATAATATGTCCAAAATTACTAGTATCTGCATGTCTCAGCTGCAGTTTTGGACATGTGTTATGGTTGTAAGCACAATGGGTTGAGGATTGTATGAAGGAAATCGAAAAAATGTCTAGGTTTGTAACAGTTTTCTTGTATAAAAATTGTTTTCGCCAAAGATCCGAAGTTTATATTTTCTACAATGGGTTGATAAGTTGCAATTAAGTTTCCTTTGTACTAAAAATAGTAAAACCATTATAGTAAATATTAAGTTATGGTTTCTAGCTTGTTTTGTTTTAGCTCTATGTACTTCCTCCTGGTGTTTTGGCTTTTGTTGAGAATTCTACTCTGAATAGTGAGTTGTTGAAAATATATTATTTTTTATTTTGAGTGGAGTCTCCTTTAGAAATCATGGGATTTCAGTCTTGTGAATTCTGTTTTTTTATGTGGAATATTTAGAAGTTAGAACTCTCTGTATGAATTTCATTAGGTCAGGAAGTTGTAAGTATTAGCTTAATTTTTAGGATTTGAGTAAATTTCTGAATAACTATGTAGGAGTTATCTATAGAAGAAGATCTAGAAACTAACTTTTAAAAAGTTTCAATAGAATATGTTCTTTATTTTGTTAACTCTAAGTTTTAAACTTTACACGCTCTACATCACATCTCTAACTAAACATTTTGTACTTCTCTTCTGAAAAAGAGGAAATTTCATCAATTGCAACCGGAAAATTCAACTTCTTGTGGCCTGCCCTGTAGAAAACCAAATGAACTGATCTTTTCAGGATTAAATGGATGGGAGCCTTTTGTTGGCTGTTCACTTCCCAATGTGAACCGATGTGCTGACTTCGACAAAACTTCCAAAAGGATCCAGCGAAAACAATGCAGTTCGCATAACTCGTTAAATTCTAGCAGTTTCTCTGTTCAGAGTGATGCCCTGATTTGGAGTAGTGAACCTGGCAGGGATGTTGCACTTGTCGAAGAATCTGATGATTACTTAACCATCTGGTCAAACAATGGTTTGTCTAAAACACTAGTCCCACAGACATTCGATGGATCACTCAGGGTATCTGATGACAGACCTCCCACAAAGCAGATGACCATTGATCGTACATTTGAAGATGAGTCAGCAGGAGGGAGTAGCACGCCTGCAGAGAATATGTCACCAATACTCATTTCAAATGAGGTGATTGATCAAGCAAAATTGTCCCGACCCCACAAGACAACTAAAAGGTCCATCAGGTTAGTGAACTGTACTGGTGATAAGCTTCGAAAACTGACTATCCCTGTAGGTAAGCGCTTTCAGGCAGATATCCCAAAATGGAACAAGGCACTTCCTTATGACTACAACTTAGAGAGCTCAAAGTGGCTTGGTGAGAAGATCTGGCCTACTGGAAGTGGAAACATCAATACAAATATAGAAATGATAGGTAAAGGAAGACCGGAATCATCATGCTCCTGTGACTTTCCTGGTTCAATAGAGTGTATCAAAAGTCATATACATGAGGAAAGACTTAGACTACTATCTGAAGTTGGTGATGCATTCTATAGTTGGGGTTGTGATAAAATGGGAGAGGCAGTTTCTGAGTCATGGACACTGAAGGAGCAGAACAACTTCAATAAACTTTTTGGAACAAGGACTCTGTCGTATGAAAGGTTTTGGAGGCGTGCAGTCAAATGCTTACCAATGAAACGAAGAGAAAGCATAGTCAGCTTCTATTTTAACGTATTTGTCCTTAGAAATGTGAGTAGACAGGCTCGATTGCCTTCTCCGGTAATTGACAGTGATGATGACAACAAATGAGACTGAGATGCGTACCAAGACACTAATTGTCGTATCAAATGGTAAAACTTGTTCAAATGTCAGATAATATGAATTTTTCGAATCAGTTTGTGTCAATACCAAGCTGCGGTTTTCTGGACCTCTATCAGTTTACACAAAAACCTATTACATTCTAGTGTACAGAAAACCTTGTGAGCGAACAGTGTCATCAGAATCACATAAACTGGCTGTGGTAGCTTCAATCTGCTGAAGCAACTGGTTAGTTGGTTGCTTTGGTAACCAGTAAGTCCTCAAGAGTTCTTCCTAAGTAGTCGAGACTTCACAGTATGCTTTGAGTCTGTTTGAGCAAGGAGATGGTTGTAGTTACTGCTGCGAACAACTTGAAGTTCTGCAACAATAGCTTAAAAGTCTGAAGCAGCTAAAGATATGGTATCCCATATTGTGTGTGGGTACTCAACCAAAATCAGATATAATCTTCAGAAGGTCCTTCGGCATTACATCGTACAATATGAGAAAGCCTATGCCCCAGTTGAGTATAGGTGCTGGCTACAAGATCTGGTTTGCTTCTGTTGTAGACTCTTTAGCTTCTGCAGTTTGGCTTTTAAGTTTTATTTTTTCTTGGATATTGGACACCACTTGTATATCAAAATTTTCTATTGAAATTTTATAAATTCCTTCTCCACTTGAGTAATGGTGCTGGCTAAAATATGTTTTTGGTTGCTCTCGCAGTAATGTGCTAGATCTGAAAGTCCTCAAAATTACTCCTTAAAGCACTGCATTTTAAATGACTAATTTGCTGAATTCTCAAGGTTGGGGTGTTATATTATATTGGCCAAGTTGTACACTGATCAAGGGTATATCACTGCAGTTTAAGTGCACTTAGCATGAGTAAATGTACATATGTAACTGTTGGCCTATGAGGAGTAACTTTGTGTAAAAGAATCTGGAACCACAAGGTCTAACAACACCTGATCAAAATGCAAAATGATTGTTCTGTAAGTTTTTCTGTTAGCAAGCAGGAAAGACATCATTCAGAGTTTCAGACTATAATCTATATAACAATGTCTACTGAATTCTTTCAAGGTATCAACATATATTGTCACTGGTACAAAACAGATGCCAAACAAAAATTGTTGATTGACTTCCAAACTCAAAATCAAATTGAACTAAGTATTTTTTTGGTAAAGAATTTGAACCTAGTTTAAAGACCCTTAATTAGATGCTATACTTTTGGTTGACATATAATTCTATATAGGTTAAAAAAATTGCAATATGAATTAAGAAACAAAATCCCTTTCTTCTGTAACACTCTTAATGCACCTTTCTTTTATTTGGTAGTACATAATACATAATAATGTTCTTAGAGGCCGACCAAAGTGATCCCATTCCATTCTCCACTCTCAATTGACTGAGATGCAATAAGGTGTGCATGCTTTAGTCATCTTTTATGTTCTAAAGTAGACTCTAGATATCTAGAATGATTATAAATAAAATTATAGAATATACTGTATTATTTTTAGTATAAAATAATAGAAAGAATTTCTGAGGAAGTGAGGATCAACTGAAAATATCCTCTTTATTACCCCAAAAAAAAAAAAAAAAAATCTGAAAAAGTGTGACAACAATTTTACATGACAACATTAATTGGACTCAATTTCATAAACCATATATGGGGCTCAATCCCACAGGCCACAGCCTGATCAAGCCATGTAATGGGCTTCATCAACAGGACTGTGGCCCGGAAACAAGTTGAACCTCACAATGAACACTGGGAGATTCTAAATTTTTAGCAGGACTGATGAATAATGAGATCAATGGATGCATGGGTCAAAAGATGTGAACTATCTTGTGAAAGAGAGGAATGGGGGCAAAAAGATGTGAGGAAGATTCATCAAATGGAGTCGAAAATGCTCACGTAATTTTGACTGATGACCATTTTAATGGAAATTAATGTACAATTATATATATTCGAACTACTAGTACTACTACACAATGAGAAATGGATTCACAAGTTTTATTTTCTTGTGATATTGACAAACAACATTTTCTTCATACCTATCAATCCAAATGTTCCAATTATCTAATGACAAGTTGAATTATGCGCTTCTTTTAGAAAAAAATACAAAACAAAAAACTGCGGTTGATATACTTTGATAAAATATTATATTCTGATCCCTATTATTGGCGAATCTATCTAAATAATTAAGAATTCTAAATTTTTTTTTTCTTATGAATACAGCTGATGATTCTTATATGTTAGTGAGTGAAACCTTACAGCCCATAAATGTATCCATCATTAGCTTTCCTTTCCCTAAAGACTATTATACTACAGAATCTTTTCAAACAGGCAAAGTTCAAATTCTTCTATCATCTTATATTATGCAGTATGCACCACTAAAGCGGAAAGTTGTTAGTTGTTTTTTATTTGAATAGAAACTGTGTTTATCGTATATTTTTGGTCCGTAATTAGTTCTAGTCTGTTAGATGGTTTTCGACATTGCTGTCAGAGCATCTCAAAGAACCATGAATGGTTAAGATTGATGTGAGATTATGATAAAGGATCGAGTAGTAGTACTGATCCAGTTGAAGATGAATGAGAAAGTTTATAGTACTTATGCATGTTAAGACTGGATAATGAAGAATAGTATCTAGTTATCTACAGCTTTCATGCTCATTTTGAACCATTATTATTAATTCTTTGCAGTATCAAAGCTTTCTCATCTATGAATTCTCTTAATATATTCTTGCTGGTGGCACATATTATTCCATATCTTGACCATGCAGATGATGATACTTTTTCAAAGAAAACACAAATTCTGATTATTGGGATCAATGTAGTTGTCATATGTAATTGAGAATGCATAATTCATAATATATAAACCCGGCCTTATTATTCTAAAGAAAATTGTGTATGAAAACATGAAATACCACCTTCATATATAGTCCATCCATTGGGATTATTCCATACCATACCATACCATACCATTGTTGTATATATGTTTGGTGGAGATCGGTTTCGTTTCTTGACAATAATTAATTATTGTATTGTAAAACAAGCTAGAGAATATTCCCACAATTGCACCAGACAAAAGGGATATTCAGAAGGACGATATGGAGAATATATCGCATACACGTGTCACGAGGAGGATCCTCCATTAAAGATATAAAGAAAAACACATTAAGAGAGAAGAAGAAGAAGAAGAAGAAGAGAATCTACACAAAAGGTGTGTGTTGGAGTCTTGTACTTGAAGACTGAGAATTTGTTTCAGAAAAGGACCAACCCCTTAACCCTACCTTCATTATTGCACAGGGAATTTGATGCACTGTGTTACTTCTTCTTCTGTTTCTCTTTTTGTCCAAAACAAACACTGCACAGCTAGCTAGCTAGCCCTACTTATCCTCAAGATCTTCTTCATCTTCATCTGTCAGTATATGGGTCGGGTCAGATTGAATCAAATGTGCCGTATTTGATCCACTTGGGCGCGCAAAAATGAACTAGCTATTCTTGAACTCCCAAGTCTTTGAGATTAGTAAATATGCGGTTTAATTTAATTAAACTCATCTACCAAACCCTTTTGTTCCGATTCTATGCCATTTTCGTTACTTTTCTGGCAGAAAAATGACCGATTATTCTAGCCATTTTATATTAATGTTACGTTGATGAATATAGCCGAGACATGATACAAAATAGTTAAAACATACTAATTAACTATCTATTTAAAATGATGATACACCTAAATGAACTGGGTCGGGTACATGGGTCATGTGTGCTATATATATATATATGCTCTAAAACAATTCAAAATCTGCAGACCCTTGTTACTGAAACCTATGTACACTGTACATCATGAAAAGAGAATCTTGTTACCTTCCTAGCCACTTCTCTAAAGGTTTAGTAGCAGAAGAAGATTCCCACACCTCTTAAAACAACCCTTTTTATTCTTTATTATGAAAGCTTTTGTGGGTGTATTCCCTACTAAGCCTTTGTTTAGAGTCGTAAAATTGGAACTTAAGATATTCCTTCCTTCCTTCCATCCATCCATATATATATATAGACACAAATATAATATGAGTATCATTACATATATATAATCTTTAATATATATTGTCTCCTTCTTCAAATGTAAGCATAATTACACTACTTTTGAAACCATAAAGAAAGCTGCATGATGACAATGGTGGATAGATAGATAGATAGATACTAAACATATTTGAATATTTTTCCAAAGTTATAACCCAAGCTCTTCTTTTTAATACTCTGTGTATGTTAAATTGGTATATGCTACTTTTGAAGCTTTATCTCATGAAATTCACCACTTTAATTAATCATCATAGAATCATTGGTTGGTTTAATTTAATTTTATTATGCGCACCGTACACGTGGACAGACAATAGTGGAATCAAGAAATCTCAAAGTAGATCTCAACATTATCGTAACAATTCATTTGCAAACTTTTTCCTGCTGGGACTGCCATACTTTTCTTTTGACTACACAAAAGAGCCTAAAATGCTTCATATATTCACATTGTTTTTAGACCAATTTGCTCCAATGCTTTTAAAACAAAAACAAAACAAAAAGCTCCTTGGACAAAGTTTGTTTTTGTTGAACATAATATTTTATTTTAATTAATTTACGATCGATTTGATATTGAAATGAAATGCAGTTCCCTTCTAGTCCATATATTGGAAAGGTGTAAAACTGGAACATATACATTTGTTACTACAACAGTATTTGGCTCCAAGTTGACTACATTACTTCTTCAAGCAATAATGTACAGGATCATATCATACAAGTTTAAGGAGAAATGTGAAATTAAATTAGAAAAATATATATGCATTTGAAAAGAAAATCCTTTGATTACAAAGAAGAATTAAAGGTAGGACAACAAGAAGAAGAATCATCTTTTATAATATATAGTGGTACAAAGATACCTCCCAAAGGTTATAAAACAAGGGGGGTCTAAGCACATGACAAACTATGTCCACCCTTGTTGATTCCTTCTCTAAGAGAGCCCCTAATACCACTTTTTTTTGCCTTTGTTCTTTGCAAGAAGTTACCATCCCTTTGCTTTATTTCCCCTATACTTTTCCTTTTCCTCTTACAAAACACTACTTTATTCCCTCTCGAATTCACCCCTAAAAAGAAAGATGATCCTCTCTTACCTAGTGTTCACAAACATCTCTCTTCTTCACCGCCTACAAAAGAAGACCACCCCTCATTTCATTTCCTTGATTTTTCCCTATATCGCTCAACTCCCTTGACGTAAACTAACAATGGTTTCAATTACTTCCGAAGTCTGCCAAGACAGCAAACCTCACAGTTATTCTATGCTTCTAAAGTCGTTCGTTGATCAGCCTGAACAAACTCAAAAGCTCGAAGAGTTCCTAGCTCGCCTTGAAGAAGAATGTCTGAAGATTGAAGCGTTCAAACGCGAACTTCCCCTCTGCATGCAACTGCTCACTAATGGTAATTGTCCCACTTTATAGTTTTTTATATAGTCTCTACCTCTTAAAAAAGTTTGCATGGTATATATTTTGCATAAGAGAGAAGTTTATTTTCTCCTTTACATGTCTCAAGAACAAACAAAAGCGGCATTTAAAGATAAGATATACAAACAAAGGTCCACATGAATTAGATTCTAGAATTCCATTGAATATAAAGTAGTTAATTGTATCTATACATCTTTTACAAATAAATCCATAGTGGAACCATTAGTAATGCTTTGTGCTTCTTGATCTTTCAGCCATTGAGACCTATAGGCAGCAACTACAGTCATACAGGGGAAACCAGGGGACTAATAAGCCTGTTCTTGAAGAATTCATACCTCTCAAGCACTCTCGTTCTGAAGGATCAGAGAAAACATCAAGTATCTCAGAGAAATCAAGTTGGATGGTATCAGCGCAATTGTGGAGCCAATCAAATGATGGAAACAAGCAACAGACAATAACGTCGTCACCCAAGGAAACTGACCAGTCTTTCAGTCCCAAGTTAAGTTTGGATGATAAGAAGAGAAATGGAGGAGGTGGTGCTTTCCTTCCTTTCACTAAAGAAAGGAATACATGTGCTAGTCCTAATACATTACGAGTACTTTCTGATTTAGCTCTTGCCTCGACCGATGATAAAGAATTAAATGATAATAAGAAATGTCTTGAGTCAGATAAAGTTAAGGGTGGCAATGGAGGGACAATATCTGAGCAAGGAAAGACTGGGGCAGGGAATCAAACTGAAGCCCAGGCGGCATCTACAAACTCACAAACACATAGGAAAGCCAGAAGGTGTTGGTCGCCCGATTTGCACCGAAGATTTGTTAATGCTCTTCAGATGTTGGGTGGCTCTCAAGGTAACAATTTTGATAATATTTAATTATGTTTGTTTTTAGAGTTGTTTTTATAAACCCTATAAATGTGAATTAAGACTTCTAATTGTTCTTTTCTTACTTTTGAATACAGTTGCAACCCCAAAACAAATCAGAGAATTCATGAAGGTTGATGGTTTGACCAATGATGAAGTAAAGAGCCATCTGCAGGTACCATAGTACTTCATTTATCTGCTTTCCTCTGTCTAACTGTCTTCATGGTACTGTCAAGTATCAAACATGCAAACTGCATGGTGTACTTTCTCTATCACGTTAACCAACAATAGTGTACTACGCACATCACACTACAGTGCTGATTTGAAAGAATCATCTTAAAAAGGATTATTAATGTTTTAATTTTATTTATACAAATTAATCCTGTTTATTTTTATTTTCAGAAATATAGACTACACACTAGAAGACCAAGCCCAAGTCACCAAGCAGCAGGCAACCAAGCACCACAATTGGTAGTCTTGGGCAGTATCTGGGTACCACCAGAGTACGCAACGGCAGCTCATGGTGGTGGTCCAACAATCTACAGTGCACATCCTGCATCTCTTGCTACAACACACTACTGTGCTCCACAGGAATTTTATCCTGCACCATCATCACACCAGTTGCACCACACTATCCACCACCCTCACCCTCATCACCAACCACATGTATACAAGACTTCTTCTAAGACACATAGCTCACCAGAGTCTGACACACAAGGTGCTGGAGACCGCTCTGAGAGCATCGAAGATGGGAAATCAGAAAGCAGTAGCTGGAAAGGAGATAGTGGTGAGAATGGTGGTGAGAGAAGAGGATTGGCTTCATTAAGAGATGAAGGAGAGAAGAGTGATGGAAATGAGATTACACTTAGTTTTTAGGGTTATGCTTAGAATTAGGGTTACTTTTTTTTTCCTAATGAGATAGTGAAAGGGCATTAAAGGTAAAGTATGTGTTTGTTTCCATTTGATTCAAAATATGAACTTTATAATATATGGTTTTGACGTTTTATGGAATAGCTCTGAGCTTTACCTTTTGTGCCCAAAAGACTTAATTGCCCTCACTTATTTTGGATAATGACTTCAATAGAAACAGAAGTAATTTTTGGGATTTGGAATATAATTGTCATTCAGTAAAAAAGAGCAAAAACAAAAATAATTAATGACTAAATTACCCTCCATGCCATGTTACATTGGTACCCAAAGACCAAAGTACTCAAATGGGTTGAATTTATAAAAGTGCTTATTCATAAAACTTTTGGAAAATAATTCATGACATTTTTTTAAGTAACACTTTTAATTCATTACCATTTCTTTTTTCTTTTTCTTTTTCCTCTTCTCTTTCTATAGTCATGTTACTATGTTAGCATTCACATTTCACACCACCTGAGCTGCTTTTGTGTCACATATTCAAACTTTAATTTTCTTCCCTCCCATTAGAATAGTTGGAGAAAATTGAAGAATTAAATCCTCTTCACACAATTTCATAACTTCATGTTCAGGAAGTGTAACCATGGCTATTCTACTCAAAGAAGTGTCACCTTCAGGTGAAGGAAGGATTAACACTTGACCTTCTCCGAAAACATGCTCAAAGTAGTACGAAACCCGAATTGGTTTGACCCCTGATTCGAATATAGCCGAGTATGGATCGAAGTTCTCCCAGTTTGCACATATAAGATCAGGACCATTGATTGGAGGAGGTTGATAATCAGATAAGTTTTTGCCATCCCTTTCAGTCTCCAACCATTCAACTAAATCCATTATCTCTTCTTTTCCCATCTTTTGAATAGCATTTGTTATAGCCTTAGCAGCCTGCCTGAGTTCAACTTCCTTTATATCCTCTCCAAGAACCTTGCTAAATATCATACAATTTCCAAAGAAACTTTTATCAAGTCCCAAGACATTTCTTCTATCAAGACAAATAGACATGTTAATGAGCTCTCTTTTTCCCTTCAACTTGCCAACACTGAGCCAAAAGAGTGAAGCAAGGGCAGCAAAAGGTGAGCCATTCGGTATACTACCATCAGCTTGGGACTCTGTCATACACTTCCTTACCATCTCATCAGAGAAGGCAAAGGTGACTGTTTCATATTTCTCAGCGGTTGAAACCGTGGACTGTCCGGTTCCTTCTAAGTACAGTTTATAGCAGTTGATCAAGTCATTGTCTAGCTTGGGATTAATGCCATTATGGCCTCTTCTTAGGTGTGGGAAAGGACCAAAGTGTGGAGGGTTGTGCATCTTCCCAAATAGGGTAGTTTCCGCCCACGTCTTGATCAGCATGGTAGCACATGCTACATCTGCAAGTAGATGGCTGCAGCTTAAACCAATTGCAATACCACCACCTTCAAACTCTGTCATCTGTAAGAACCAAAATAAGAATTAAAACCACAACTTTCTTGTCAGAATGGCATGTTTAAGTGTTCAACCAGCTTTATTGTCATGTCCAATAAAAATGGTGCAAGTCAAATTTCTAAATTCGCATAACTACAATAACATGCAAATCTGTGAACTTAACCGTGTGTGAAGTATACAGGTTAAGCATTCCAGAAAGGTTCTTTTAACTTGCACCATGGAAGTGAAATAAAGAAATCAGATGATTCTTAATTACCTTAATGTAAAAGGTAGACCAGAAATATGGTTTGTGGAACATGTCTTCCCAATATACAAGCTTGAGTTCTTCTTCCCTATCTGCTTTCTGTAACCAGTCCTCCATACTTCCCCTAGCTCTTGCCTCAATCATTCTTACTCCAGCATCATTGCACTTGATCCTCCAATGCCCTTCAGATGTCTTTTGCAACCTTCCAGTGATTGTTGGATAACTGTTAAGCATTTCAGATAAAGACTCCAGTAGCCTCTTTGTTGCCTTTCCCAGCTCAATTTCACCTCGAGTAGGATAATAGAAGATGAGACGAACATTGCTTGGTTCCATTATATGGCCAAGGACCGAGAGAGAGTAAAATTTGCCAAATTGAACTGGCTTCGTGCTTACTATTGTTCGCATGCTTACAGTGGTAATATCTGCCATTGCTTAAACTCAAGCTGACTGTGCTTTTGTCTACTTGTGTCACCTTGGGCATGCTTATATATTATATGGGAGTAAAAACTAGCAATCTACGAGAGACCACAGCCCATCAGAGGCAATTTTTTCATGATCCAGAATGATGCCCATGTATGACGCCCTGTTTTAGTGACAAGAAAAACCTACCGGTTACTACGACTCAGAAAAAAAGGAAAATCCACATTAACAGGATACTGTATGATGTTCTCTACTAGAATATGAAAACCCTACTTTTAAACAAACTGAATACAGTTTCTCACAGGTATATTTTGCTGCACTGATAGGTGTCCTGATATAATCTAAACCATGGAAATTTCCTTTCATTTTACAACAGAAAGTACTCGTACCATAGTTTAAAATTCCGAATCCAGGTGAAATTTTGGATTCAGAAAAAACGGTATATTCCGACATTCTGACCCTCGAAACAAATATGTCACCTGAAATGTCAGGAATATTTTAGGTATATCCTGGAATTTACAATGCGGATTCTCTAAAAACCGGCATACTCCGCCGAAATTTCGCGAAATATGTCGGCATTTTTAACTATGCTCAGTACCACAAAACCAGAAGAGCCCATCAAAGAAGACAAACTTATTTTGTTAGAAGCTGAGGGCAAGAATGGACTGGATTGTTAACTACCAATTACTCACACATTCAACATTCACAACAGATTATTAAAAAAAAAAAATCAACATTCACAAGCTGAGGGCAAGAATGCCATTGGTCTTGGAAACAACTAAACCACATACAAGTAATTACAAGTTGCTAAGTGTAAAGTTGTAACTAATTCCTCAAAACCATGGAACAAACCAAAGCTCTCATGCTTTTACTCTGCTTAGTCTGTTACTGAAGCTTCACATTAACAATGAGCTGTTGCTTGCTCAATCCTAATTGATTATCAAAAATGCTATTTCATCAATAAAAAAGAGAGCTGTAAATATCAGCATGAACTCATAATGTACTGAAACAAGACATTTACAGCGGATAAATCAGCATGGTGTCATTTTGAAGGGAAAGCTGTAAGAGGGAGTCGTAAGAGTTATACACAGTTGTATATGTATATAAATATTGTTATCTGGTGGACAAAAGGATTTGAGATATACCAATGATGAATTGCTGATATTTCAATGAGGAATGACAAGCAAAACCTGCTCCTACAATTTGGGTTGTAGCATTCTAAGAGGATGTATTATGTATACAAGAAATTTACAAGATTTACAGATATTCAGATATTCCTACCATGTATGGTGAATTGGTGCTTGCACCTAAGCACTCCAGTGACGTGAGCAGATGAAATGTTTCAAGGTTCCAAAATAAATATTCCATTCAAGGTTTCAAGAAAATACTCATGTAAAAAGAGCTGGCAGCTTTGAACTTGTCCTTAACTTCAAGAAGGATACCTTCCTTTTAGTATCCATCTAAAAAGAACTTAATCAAAGAACAAAGGAAAGCCCTTAAAAAACTAAAATGAAGGAGAAAAACATTTCTTAATAAAAAATTAATTTGATTAAAATCATATCAAGATCTTCAATATAAGTAGTGTAACACTGATCGAGCTTTTCATAAAAGATCAGACCAAAGAAATATGGAAACATATAAAAAACTACCAAATTCAATCCAAACAAAATTGGAGTGTCATGCCTTTCCATTTATGTACATAGAACCAGCCATGCCCTCAGCATCCTCCACGTCATCAGCTTCGACCATGATTGTATCAACAAGAGACTGAAAACCAATATTGATGTATTAGCAGAAGTCTTTGTCCATATAGCAATATTATAATATACATAGCAATTCCATGCTGCAGAAAACTGAACATTACTATCATGAATATGAAAGGCATGATTCTACATTGATTGAACCCGCAATGTTTTGACATTTCCGATCACAAAGTTCAAAACCATCAAACTCACCTAGGATACACCCACACACACCCACATGCTTAACAGCCTAGATTACAGGTATAATTACCCAGGAATCAAAATTACCTAATGCAACTGCCAATGTTTTCCTACAGTTTTCAATGCCATGAATATGTGCATAAAAGATCTAAACCTATGGTCTACCCGCCGTCACAGACTAAACAAAATTGAAAAAATAGAACTACATTCTCTTGCACTGTAGGACACCACTAGTTAGGCTACTGCTAAGTCTCAAATCCAGTGACTATTACATGTGCAAGGACATGCACTAGGCTAATATGTCGGAGTGCGAAAATAACCTGAAGCTCCAGTTCACTGCTTTTAAGTTTTTTCGTGTGATCATTTACTTGCAGAATACATCTTTTGAACTGCAAAACATACAGAAGGATAAAACAACCATCTTATAAAAAATCAGCCCAATCTTCTAGAAGTAAGTACATCTGGAATGCAAGAAACTAACCTTGTTCAATTGAATTCGTTTCTGAGAAGAATTTTTTTTTGCAACGGCCAATGCACCTTCCAATTTCTGGACTCGTCATCAATCAGTCAAGCATTAATGTTACTTCAGGCTGTAACTACCCTCAAACCGCTCATTGCTGTTCAAAAATCTTAAAAATCTTACCTGGGTTTTCATCTGTAAATCCGAAACATATATTTCCCTCTCATCCAACTTCTCTTGAATCTGAGAGATCTGATCATTTAACAAAGATGCGTGTTTTGTAAGAAGTCGAGAATGATATAGAAATGCAAACATATGGAATGATAGAGAAAACTGAAGTAGATGAAATTAAAGCAGTTAAGAAAGATTTTGCTTCTAATGTATTTTATTTGGCAGTTGGTGGTTTTAGTGGTTGAGGCTTGATTTCATAAATAAAGACAAAATTCAATTCGTTTAACTTCATGAACCAAAACACTCTTATCAAGGATCTGTTTTTTTGTTTTTTTTTTGAGAAGTAAACGAGCATAATATATTCATATCAGAAAGTTGATTACAAACAAAGCCAAGGGATGAGATATCCTTGGTCAAGGAAACAAAAACAAAACACAGAAGAACAAACAACAAAAACTATAAGAAAATCTACATCAAGGGCCACTTAGAACATTCTCCCAAGAGTAAGCAAAAGAAGCATAAGGAATCTCTCCATAATCATGCCATCTCTTGCACCAAAGGGATACGAGTCTTTTGATGTCAAGGATGGTGTGATCCACATCAAGGATCTGTTAGATGATTTGAGTGACATTCCAGCTACTTCAATTATGAGGTAACAACAATAGAGAAGATGGATAGAAAGTCTCGATAGTTTTAAGTGCTCGTTCCAATTAAGAAATCCCAAATTTCTAAGTCCATTATGAATGGAAGAGAATAGCTACTTTTGTTTCCACGAAGTGAATTGAAATCCCACTTGTTAATGTACTCTTCTGTATCAAGCACAGAAGAAAGATAGAGAGGCGAGACCGTAAGATCAGAAAAGCTAGAGCCAAAAGGTTAGGAAAAAACTATTTCAACCTTAGATGTTACAAATATTTTAGCATTGTAGAGTAAAATGACTTGCCCAGCTACTGGAAATGGATAAGGAGAAAAAGATTTTTAGTAAATACTTTTTATGATCATCATGCTTCTAAGAGACACTCTAATCTGGTAGCTCCTGTTCCTTTCAATCCAAAATTTGTATGGCAACTTAAGGGTCCACTTAAGATGAAATTCTAGTTCAGCAAAGGTACAGATGCGCGGACTATTTGGCTTATGTAATATTAGGTACTGTTGATGAGTCTCTATCACATCTATTATTTAGTCATTTCAGTATTCCATGTAAGAAGGCAGCTGTGTTGTGACAGAGCTAGTATGATTGGAACCACTTGTTGCATCTTATAATGTCATTGGTATCTTAAAGAAATGGGACTAAACACTGTGGCAGGTATGTGCGACCCTGCGAGTTAAAATATGATGGGTAATTCGGAGGGCAAGGAATGTGGTGATCTTTAAGAACCACAATGGAACTACTGATAAGTTGTGCTAGTAAACACAACCCTTTAGTACTGGCTTCAAGGAACACGTGAGAGAAAGGATCAGCATTTTGAAGAGCTAATCACTCACTGAGTCACCGGGCTACTTCGATTGGATCCAAGGATTGATTTGTCCAATTCCATATTTTCTCTAGTTTTCACGTGTTTGTCCTTTTGAAGTATGGGTGAGTCATCTCACTCACAATGTGCATTTGCAAATAGCATTATTTTCAAGATTATTAGCAAAATGCCTAGACAAACTTACAATCAGATAGGACTTTAATAAAGTTTAACTTCTAGATAATGATAAAATTTTATCAGAAGTGGGTAAACCTCTTGGTGAAGATTGTCACGGTTTTGAACTGCTACCTCCAATTGTTCCTTTACCTGATAATGTGAAAAGGATGTGAATCAGAGGGGAAAAATTGTTATGAATGTTTCAAAAACTGCATGCAAAAAGGATATACTTAACCATCTTCATTTTCTTTTGTTGGTATGTAAAGCAGTAATAAAAGAATTTGAGTTGTGATGATAGGATGTCATCCCACTAGCAGACACTTGGACTCCAGACAACCTACGATAATGGGATAGACAAACCCCACTACATCAAGTAGGTGCAACAGCTACTAACAACTTAAAAACATCGTCTATCTTACCTGGTCATGATAATCATCGCATGAGTTTGATGAAAGCTCTCTACTCTGTCGATCACTGAAACGGGAACTGCATAACAGAAACAATATTTACTTAGAAATCTAGACCAATACGAAGTCAGGATCGGTGTGAAGTTTGAAATACCATGACAATCCCTAAAAGAGTTGTTCAGTTTAAAAGTGGAAGTGCAGTTATATTCTTAGATGAGTAGTAGTGGCAGCAGTTAGGAGGCACTGAAAAAATTATATTTCAAAGGTACCATCGTTGAAGTCTTATTTTGGACATTGTCTGCATTATACCAACTTGGAAGGTATCGGTCTGGACTTTGAGACAGTTCTTGAAAATCAGATGTCAGAGTAGGGGAACCCCAAAGAAAAAAAGAAACTAATGGAAACAAGGATCAATTCAAATACAAGACAACTGCTTTTTTTTTTTTTTTTTTGACTTAGCTTTCCTTGAACATAGCTACATCAACAGCAGCAAATGCCACTTTTCTGTTTACTGCAAGGGATGTCTTGCAAAAGAAACAAGGATTATGAAAAAAAATACTTCAAATTTGTGGCTCACCTAAAACAGAATAACTAACCCACCCCCTCGGACAGAGTTTCTTCGCTTTTTTTTCTTCTTCTCACGGTATTTGTTGTTTCGAAGACAAATCCTTTCTTACAAATAGTCCTCAAAAGTTATACACTCCCCAGTTAAATCCGCCAATAACCCAAAATGCTCTTTTGAACGAGTAAAGAATAAATTTACTATTAAATACCAAACCTGTTTGTCAAAACCTAAACCGAATCCTAATTAGTTTGTTATCGATAGAGTCCCCGAAGCAGTCAACAGCCCAATCTATGAATCCTTATGAAACTTCACTATCTATTTACCTACAATCTTTGTACATCGTGAAATGTTGTCAGGAGTAGAAAAGGCGAAGATTGAGGGTCAAAACTTCGCCAGAAGACTACAAAGAAGGGGCACCCTTACTCATGAGAAAAAAAATGTGAGCAAGTAGTACACCCCAATAATCCCACCATCTGATATCTGCGGAAAGTCCAGCTTTTAGGAGTTTCGGGATGATGCAATTAGTCCTACTCGTTAATAATTTGAAGCCATACATTCTGCAATTAGGAGGGCATGCACAATACTTCTTCGTAATGGATTAAACTGAATGTATATGACAAATCTTTTCATTCCAAAAGAGAACCAATAGATTCACAATCCTATTTTGGATAGACAATGAGGATCCTATGTTGGGAGGAAGAAAGAGTGTTTGTGTAATGTTAAAAATTGAACATCAAATATGAAGAAAAAATCTTTTCAGCTTCTATCTACAAGTTGTTTATGTTATACACTATCTTATAACTATAATACAATTATGACTTCAATTTCAGTCCTTAACTGGAGATATGACAATGAAGGACTACATATCCCCATCACTCTCATTGAGGCCCATGGATAAACAAAATTCCAAGAAAAATGTTTGCAGGGCATCCTGAGCCAAGTTTTTTGTTTTCTGACATATTGTTCTTCATAGACGAGTTCTTTCTTATTACAGTCCTAACATTTGGTACTAACAGAGTCATACATTCTGAGTGATCCCCACAAGCTGGGAAGTTTATGTTTTTCCTCTTTGTCTTACAATGTATTTAACCTCTTTACAGTGGCTGTGTAACACCTTTCACAACCTGTTTTAGCCATTACTATTGCTGTTATCAATAAAGTGACACAACAGAAAAAAAAAAAAAAAAAAAAAAAGCACTTTAAACTTCATGACATTGTCGTCTTATATCAAAAGATTCATGGAAAATTAGATCTTAACTACAGTAAGCATTATACTACAGATATAACACTCTATAGAATTATTTCGTATGTTATACTATTGAACACGAATCGCAAGTAACAAAAATAACATATATAAAGCTTACCTAATTCGACCTTTTGATTGTTGATCTTCATCTTTATCGCTTTCCCTTCTGACATGATCATGATTTGTGTCCATCTCTCTATCTCGATCCCAATCAAGATCAAGATCTCTCCCAAAACCTCGATCTCGCTTCCTACCCCATTCTTGTTCGCTGCCTTCCCTCTCCAGATCTAGATTTTGATCTCGATCGTGATTTTCATGTACAGAGCGGTTTTTGCTTCGATCATAACCACGAGGACGCTCGTATTCTCTTTCCCAGTCTCGAGATCGTCCAGTATTACGATCATGGTGACGCTCTCTATCATGGTCATGATCCCTCTCTCGATTTCTGTCCCTATCCCAATCCAAGTTCTTGTCAGTATCACGACGGCTATCTACTCGGTTAAATTGTGGTCTCCCACCTCTTGTCTTCACTTCATTTACTTTCACAACTCGCCCACCGATTTTCTATTTAAAAACACTTTAGACTGTCAGTTTTGTAAGCATATAAAGTAGAAAATATGAATTTTCCTGTTTATTACTACCACAGAAGAAAAGTTAAACTTATTATCAAAAGAAAGAATACAAATATACCTTTCCATTCATCTCATAGATTGCATCAATTGCAGAACGAGGATTAAGAAAAGTAACAAAGCCATAGCATTTACCCCCAATATCATGATCATTGATAATCTGCAAAGAAATACAAAATTGAAAAAATGCATTGTCCCCAATTAGAAAATAAAAATACTGCACACCAATCAACTTTCCCATACACACATTGACTGATTGACAATTGACATATCTAATATGAAATTATATGCATTATAGGCTACTAAACAAACATATGTCAAGACTTATTATTATTCATGTTGCAAACCCCAGTAATATCAACACTAAAGAGGAGTAACATCGGCGGTATGAGAGTCAATCGTAACATTAGTGTTTACTGTTTAGTTGATCGATATTGTCGTGGTACATGGTTTTTAGGGTTTATAGAATAAATTTGAAACCCGTTTTTGAGGGAAATGATGATGTTTTGAAAATGAAATTGAAACCCTAGATAAGAAGAAGAGAGTTAAAAGCACCTTAACGGCGACAATTTGGCCATAGGGATCAAAAGCTTTGCGAATTATATCTTCATTGCAATCGTATGGAAGTCCTCCTACGTATACTGAATTCTCATCGTCCACTGTCATTTTTTCTTTCACCTTTTCTTCTTCTTCTTCACTTGTTCATCTTTCTCAAACCAGAGCAGAGAGACTCATTGACTGTCACTGGACTGGACTGGACTGGACTCTAAAGTGTAAATTTCTGGATCTAATCATTTCGGATCTTGGTCCATCCCATTATGGTTTCGAACTTACAGCCTTCTTTGGTTCAATGCTGGCCTGCCTCCATTCTATTTTCTCTTACTAAATCAAACGGTAACCATTTACAACTCTGATTTTCATCCTATACGTCTATCACTTTGCATCTTATTAAGATTAATTACTGAGATCTTCATCTAGCTAGAAGAGTAAATATATTTTTTATAGCTAGGGAAGGGAGATTGGGAACATGGTTATGCTTGTAACTAGGGCTCGAAATGGATGTGGATTTATCTGAATTAACTGCAGATATAAAAACACACCCGAATTAAAATTTGAATTTAGATTTACACCTATTTAGATCCGAATTTTAATTTATTTTTTAAAAATTTTATATAAAAAATTGTTGGATTTTTAGATAAATCTCATATTTGGATTAATTATTTAAACCCGAATCGAATTTAGATCTGGATTCAGATTTACCTTATAATATTCAAATTTGGATTTATATACATCTGATCCGAATACGACCCGTTCTCAGCCCTACTTGCAACCGTAAAATATAAGTAGACTGCAGTGTAAAAGATGTGAACTGTGGCATGGAAGAAAGTATGCACACCTCTGAAAGAAGGAGGTCTGGGACTTAGATATCTAAAAGATGTGAACCTGACAATGTTGATGCAGATGGCTTGGGCAATCAAGAAAGAAGTCACTGTTTGGGCACAATTTATGAAAGGGAAGTTCTTAAACAAGCATGAGGAGTGGACGGGAAATAAACATACAACAATTTGGGGAGGAATGAGATATGCTTTGAAGGAAATAAGGAAGAAGCAAACTTGACATATTGGCAATGGAAAGAGTATTAATATATAGAAGGACCACTGGATAGGAGAGCAACCACTTTGTGACTACATCAATCCAAAGAGTCCAGTTTGGGGCAATCTACATGCCACTCTCAGTAGTTGCATTATTGAGGGAGAATGGAGTTGGCCAGAGCAAATTGTGGAAATAATCAATAGGCTTGGGACTGGATCTGCACACAGTAAAGAAGCCTAATGTCAACAAAGATGATGAATGTTTCTGGCCTTTTGAAAATCATGGGAAGATGACTGCTGCAGCAGCTATGGAGGCCATCAGACATAAACAACATATTCCGAGCTGGGTGAATTTTCTGAGGAGCTCTCTGGTCCACCCAAGAACCATGACATTAGCATGGAAAATTCTTCACAATGCATGTAACACAGATGACAATATGCAAAGGAAACAATTCAGTTTAGCTTCTAGATGCTGCATGTGTGAAAATAAAATGGAAAGCAAAAATCACGTTCTTTTTGGATGCACAAAAGCAGAAAAGCTGTGGGGAGTAGTGGCAGATTGGTTTGGACACAGTAACAAACTTAAATGTATAGAGGATGCTATGATAATAAGGAAGAAGCACAGTCCACTGATTAAACAACTATGGCAAGCATGTGTCATAAGTGCAATGGTGCAGATGTGGAAAGCTCGAAACAAAAGACTATATGAAGAATTTTCAGTTAATCTGAATATCATGGTTCACATTGTAAGGAAAGCAGCTAGCTGGGCCTGTTGGGTTTTATGTGCAATATGGGCCTGTTTGGGCCCAAATTCGTGGTCTATTGTAAGGCTATACTATAAAGCCAAATAGAAGTGATACAAAACCTGAACTTTTCTAAGAGAGAGATTGTGAGAAGCCATTAGAGAGTTTGAGAGAACTTTGTGAGGAAGAAGACTTTGGTTTCTTCGTGAGGGCTTGTACAATTGTCTAGATAAGAAAAGCATCATCCTTTCTCCCCGTGGACGTAGGCATATTGCCGAACCACGTATATCTTGTGTCTTGTGTGTGGTTGCTTGTTTATTTTGTCTTTTTCGTTTTACTTTCATACATTAGTTCAATCATCATATTTGTGCATTAGTTTCCGCTGCGCACAACAAGTGGTATCAAAGCAGGATTGCAGAACATTGGTTAAATGGTTTTGAGGAATCTGTCCAGATTCGATACTCTGTCGTAAAACGGCCATAACTCTGTTCTCGGATATCGAAACGTTGATCCGTTTTTTGGGTTGGAAAGAAGAGTTTTCAGGCTTTCCAACGGTGTATGGTACGTTTTCTGTTTCAAAGTATTCTGTTCCCAGTAATTCTTTGAAGTTGACGGTTTTGTTTTCTCAATTTCGGTAGAAATCCAATCTTGGATTTTTCTTGTGAGCTTTGGTTAGAACTTGAGCGTCTAGAAGGTGTTTGTTGAAATTCCAGGGTGAATTTCATATTCGTTTGGTGATTGTTTAGTGTTTGAAAGTTGGTGAAAGATGTCAAAAGAAGGGAGTTTGAAGAGTTCGAAGGGGGAAACCAAGTCAGTGGTTTACCATCAAGCAAAAATTGATGTAGAGAAGTTTACTGGCACCAATAACTTTGGTATGTGGAGGTGTGAGGTAATGGATGCTCTATGTCAACAAGACGTAGAAGATGTTCTGGAGGATAAGCCAGAAGATGTGGAAGAGAAGGATTGGAAAAAGATGAACAAACGAGCTTGTGGAATCATAAGGTCGTGTTTGGCACAAGACATTAAATATCTTGTGATGAATGATGTTTCTGCAAAGGAGATGTGGCGAAAATTGGAGGAGAAGTACATGACAAAGACTATCCACAATAAAAACTATCTACTTCGAAAGTTTTATCGAATAGATATGAGAAGAGGTATTTCCATGGCGGAGCATCTTAATGATTTTACCAAGGTAATTGCCGACTTGGTGAATCTTGGAGCAGATGTAAGTGATGAAAGCAAGGTAGTGTGTCTCCTCAATTCGTTACCGGACGAATATGAACACTTGGCTATCACACTTACATATGAAAAAGACAAGTTGGTGTATAGTGAGATTTCTGCAGCATTGTTAAATCATGCGTGTATGAAGAAGGACAAAGAAGAGTCCAAAAGCTCAACACCAGAGGTCTTAGTGGCAAGGGGAAGCTACAATAGTAGGGGTGAGTCTCGTAGGGAGCCGAAGAGGGGGTTTCTAGCAAAAGAGGAATGTTCCTTTTGTCATGAGAAAGGGCATTGGAAGAAAGATTGTCTTCAAGCCAATGCAAAGGACAAGAAGAATAACTCTGAGGTAAATATTGCACGTAATAATAGAGATGAAGATGATGGTTCTGATTACTCTTTATTTGTTTCATCCATCGATTGTTCCACTAATGCTAAAGAGTGGATATTAGATTCGGCTGGTACTTATCATGTGTGTCCCATAAGGGAATGGTTTTCTAGCTTTAAAAGGCTAGATAATGGTGCAGTAGTGATGGAGAATGATCAACCTTGTCATGTATTGGGGATAGGTACTATTCGAATGAAGATGTTTGATGGAAAGATAAGAGAGTTGAGGAATGTAAGATATGTTCCTGATTTGAAGAAGAACCTTATTTCACTTGGTACTTTAGAAGCCAAAGGTTACAAGGTAGTAGCTCAGAATGGTGTTCTAAAGGTTATGGTTGGTGCAATGGTATTACTAAAGGGTACTCGACGAAGTAACATGTACTTCTTGCAGGGTAGTACAGTTACATGTGATGTGGCCATGTCAGAGGCTACAACGAAGTTTGCTAGAGAGACTACCAAATTGTGGCATATGCGGTTGACGCATAAATGTGAAAAATCTTTGCAGACAATGACGGAGCAAAGGTTTTTTATGGGTGCTATCGCCTGCAAGTTAGAGTTCGGTGAGCATTGTGATCTGGGCAAGCAGACAAGAGCAAAGTTTGGCACAACTATCCATTGTATGAGTGGAGTTCTTGATTATGTTCACATGAATGTCTGGAGACCTACCAAGTACACAGCTTGGAGAGGTAAGTCTTATTTTGTGTCTTTAGTTGATGAATTTTCTAGGCGTGCGTGGATGTATATCATGAAGCATAAGGATGAAGTCCTAGAAATATTGAAGTGGAAGAAGCTAGTTGAGGCCCGAATTGACAGAAAGATCATGGTATTGTGCTTAGATAATAGCATAGAGTACAAAGATGATCCGGTCTTGCAAGTATGTCAGACTGAGGGTATTGAGCGTCACTTCACTGTGAGAAAGACACTGCAACAGAATAGGGTGGCAGAACACATGTTGTTTATGGCTGGATTAGGCAAAGTGTTTCGGGTTGAGACATGTCATCTTATTAACAGGTTGCATTTGATTGTGATAAGTGGTAAAACTCTTATGGAGGTTTCTATGTTGAAGCCTGAGAGTTCTCAGCAGGTGGAGAACAAGACCAAAGAGGTTTTGCAGTGGGTGGAGATTTGCATATCTCCATATGTTCCAGTGGGTTCTGTATCTAATGTGGAAACTCTTGTAAGGGTTTTGGGTGTTTCAAATTCTGATGACATGACAGATGATGAGACGATTGGAGATGCAGAAAATGGTGATCCTATTGATGAGGGTCCAAATGCAACTAGATTACCTAAGAAGGAAGAAGAATCTCCAGGTAAAGATGTGCACTTGAAGGTAAACGTTTGCATCCTTATGGCCTTGGTAGTGCGATCTAATTGTGTATTTAGCTCTGTTTGATGTGAAAACGGTTGTTTTACATGGTGAGCTAGATGAGGAGATATATATGTCTCAGCCTAGTGGTTTTGGAGTTGCAAAGTATGATGAGTTGGTGTGTTTCAAACCATATATTTCACGAGCAGTGGGCATTGTAGGTAGATACATGCATGATCCTGATGTGAGACATTGGGAAGCTGTGAAATGGATGTTCCACTACATTCAAGGTAGTGTGGAGGTTGGTTTGCTAGTTCAACATGGAAGGACTTTGAGTCTGCGGTGTGGTGGTTATGTGGATGTTGAGTATGATTGTCACTTTGATAGATGTTGGTCTACTTTTGGATATGTGTTTTACATTGGCAGTGAGATCTATCAGCAGATTGTCCACATTACATTCTATGGTTGCTTTGTCTCCGACAGAAGCTTGGAATATTACCCTGACTAAAGTGGTGTATGGGACTAAGTTCTATTGGTTAGAATTGGTCCATATCATTCCTTCGAGTTGATAGTATATCTTGGAGTGAACTACGATGGCTTGATCCCTTAGAAGAAGGGTACGTAGGCAACCATGAGGTGGTACAGCCGAGGTGGTCTTTCGGGACATGTGTGGGAGTTTGTGACTTGTGTTTGTCGGCTTAGATTTATTGAATCTTCGCCGAGGTGGAGAATTGTTGGGTTTTATGTGCAATATGGGCCTGTTTGGGCCCAAATTCGTGGTCTATTGTAAGGCTATACTATAAAGCCAAATAGAAGTGATACAAAACCTGAACTTTTCTAAGAGAGAGATTGTGAGAAGCCATTAGAGAGTTTGAGAGAACTTTGTGAGAAAGAAGACTTCGGTTTCTTCGTGAGGGCTTGTACAATTGTCTAGATAAGAAAAACATCATCCTTTCTCCCCGTGGACGTAGGCATATTGCCGAACCACATATATCTTGTGTCTTGTGTGTGGTTGCTTGTTTATTTTGTCTTTTTCGTTTTACTTTCATACATTAGTTCAATCATCATATTTGTGCATTAGTTTCCGCTGCGCACAACAGGGCCTACAATCTATCCAAGAAACACATGGACAACAACATGCACGATTTGCAAATCATGAGGAAGCTCCAACTGCCAACAAGGTTCAAAACACCACCTGGTATTATTGAGTGCTATTGGGGTCTCCCACCCCAAGGATGGATAAAAATAAACTCAGATGGAGCATCAAAGGGTAATCCCGGAGTGGCAGGCTGGGGTGCAGTTTTAAGAAATGGAGAAGGCAATCTTGGAGGAGTTACCATTGGAGGTTTGGGCGTAACAACATGCTATGTGGCTGAGTGAACAGCTATCATTGAGGGCATCTCCATGGCAGCAGAGATGGGATGGACGAATATATGGGTGGAGACAGACTCGGAAGCTGCAGCAACTGCATTTCGGACCAACAAAGTACACTGGAAAGTCTAGCTGCAGTGGAAAGCCATTAGAGCACTTGGGCTTAACTTGATCATTAGTGTTAACAAAAGGGAAGTCAATTTTGCTGCTGACACTTGTGCTAGAAAAGGGACATTTTTAGAGATGGGACAAAAGCTTAGATGGGACAAACCTCCTTTTGTTTTACCTCTAGAAAATCCCCATTCGTATTATAGATTTCTTTAAATTTTGTTTGGAATAATGCTATAAATTCCATCTTTTTATTGTAACATTCTTGTAACCCCCTTTTTTATCAATTTAATCATCTTTGAGCAAAAAAAAAAAAAAAAGCAGTGTAAAAAATAAAAATAAAAAAATTGTATCGGGGATACAGTAGTACATAGGTGATATTGACAAGACATGAAGGACCACAAAACCAAAGTAATTCAGCAGATCAACAGGCACCAGCTTTGGCTTCTTCTCTTTATTCTCCCTTGGCGCTTCACCAGTCATCATATAGTTGTAGACTTGTAGCTAGCTAGTGTTGTACTATACCATATCCATATCCTTGTTTGAAGAAACAAACGAAGGATAACAAAGAAGATCTTGGCCTCCTCTATCGATCACATTCATCCATCTTCAACTATGATATGGCCCGACTCAATTGGTCAAACTTGGTGCACTTTCATTCATTCATTCTTGAATCCATGATTTATGTATGAAAGATGGATCAGAAGGCCAGCATAGAGCCATAGACAGTTAGACAGAATCAACATGTATGGTCACGTGTCTTAGTTACCCATTAATGAGTTTATGACATACATTCGAGTACAAAAGGAATGTCTCATGTCATTACAAGTTCAATCGGGTGCCCTATCTACATCATCATACGATATAACCTATAAATGTATATCATTTTCAGTTTAATTTGTAAAAAGACCTTAAAAAATACAACATATAAGAGATGGACAAATATATCCTAATGCGAGAATATATATATATATATATTAATTTTTGACACAAATGACTAAATGAGTGTTTTTTTTTTTAGTTAAGTAAATGAGTGTCTTCATTTGTAACCATCTACAACATGCTACAGCCTAACTACATACCCATGAAGGATGATTTTTAGGTGCTATAAAATGTTTTGTTGTGGACTTGTATTCAAATTAATAGTCCATACTCCACACTTCTTTCGATTCCAATAATTCTCAATTCACTTCACTGACACGTAACTCATAATAATAATCAATCGAATCCTTTCAATACCCCCACCCCACCCCCACACAACAACCCAAAGTCCAAAACACGTCGCCGTCAATGGAGCACATAACGTCTCCTCGAAACCTGTGCCTTTTAGTTGCTTTAGCTTTGCAACAGCACTTTGGACATTTTTTTTTGTTTTTGTTTTTGTTTTCAGTCTAGCACTCTAGCTACACATGCATCTTTAAATTTACTAGCTAGCTTTAGCCTTTAGGCCTCTAATACTATTGCCGGAATACTACATTTCTATCTGTGAACTCTGCCGGAAATCCACTCCTACAAAGTCACCAAAAAGTGTTGCAGATGATTGAGAGTATGGAATCTAAACTTACTTTTTTTCTTTATATATAATATATATATGGCATGTTTTTAATTTGTTTAATGAATAGAATTACCCATCTCTTTATTGTTCTTGGAAGCCTTTTTTTTTAAAGTATTGTGTGGTGCATAAAGATATGGTTGTTCTCAATGCATGCTCGCTTGCTCCCCATCCTTATAAAGCTCTCTCAAACACACTATCTTCATGACTCCATATGTATGTTGAAAGCTTTTTCTTAAAGCTACTGTTTCTTATTTCTTGAATACAGAAAACTAAGATTATTCTATAGCTTTGAACCATGTTCTTACTCCATTCTCTATTCCCCAAAATCCTTTAAACATAGAAGATAGTGAGATAGCTTAGCTAGCTGAGATCGAGAGAGAGAGAGAGAGAGAGAGAGAGAGAGAGAGAGAGAGAGAGAGAGTGCTTCAATTCTCTGCTTTTGAAAGTAGCATGTTCTTCTAAGTTTTCCAATCATTCTTCTTTAGTTCATTCCTTCTCGCCATCTTGCAAGCATATCTCATTTTGCAATTAGTGGTGCGTAATTTTCTTACATTTGTTCTATATATACATATCTTTCAAAAGGCTATTTCTACCTCCTCAACTTCTAGTTTGAAGATGACGATGAATTACAACTTTACCAAACCATTATCATTTTACATTCTGCATTTGAATTTATTGATAAGTTCCATTTTGCAGCATCAGCAGTACTGCAGTAGTATAGTATATACTATATAGTAGTAGTACTACTAGTCTACTACTATTACTTAACAAGATCTGACGAATATTGTAATGTACTACTGTCTACGCTGAGCTTATAGCTAGGGTGGTCAGTACTGAAGTAGTTATCAAAACAGTCTTTTTTTTTACAGCAAATTAGATAGAAACGTCTTGTCACCATTTTTACTTTTTCTTACTCTGCCTGCTACCTGCTTTCTGCAGCAGCAAGTAGGTGCTGTGCCTGTACTGTGCTGTTCTGCCTTGATGAGCCGGAGTTTCAGCTTGAGACATTAAAGGCGTAGCTCTATTTTCAAAGAGGTATGAAACTAGTAATACTAGACTTCAACAACATGTATAGACCCACTAGCACTGTTTAATGAACTAGCCAATAGGTGCACCAAAGCAGCTCAAACACACAACAAATCAACCCAAAAGTCTCTCTCTCTCTCTCTCTGATGATTGCAATGTGTTTGGCATTTCATTCTCAACCATATCCTTTTAGAGTAGTCCGTGATCTAATGTACTTTGGGGGTAAGATTCCTAGATCATAAGCATGCCAGATTGATAACTATATTTGGGGGTGGTCAGTGGTGTACGTGTTTCGGTGTTTGTGAGTGAGGAGTAGAATTATATATATATATATATATGAAGTGTCTACTACCTGATGCAGATAATAAGTTTGAATTTGAAGGATATTCTTACTTTACACGCATATCATCTAATCATCATCATAAATTCATATATAACTCTCTCTCACCACCAACACAAACACAAACACAAACACACGTGATCGGTAGTTCAAGACTTGAAGCTGGGGATATGTATTATGACACTAAACCAAACAGGCCGGGTGGGGGACTGGGGTGTCTAATTCCTTTTGTTTATTTTGGGGTTTTGTTTTTGGCATTTTTCACTTTGTAGTAGCTTCACTTGTTGTTGCAAAAGTTTTCAATCCATTTGCATATTAATCAAACTTACAATTAATTTTAATTCAACAATCATTCAAGGTAAATCAGTAAACCTTGTGGTATATATTAATTGATCATCAAGTAGTAATTGAAGTATGTCTGTAAAAGTTTGATCTTGGGTCCCACTCTTAAAGTCTCATTACAGAGTTACAGTTTAAACTTTAAAGTCTTTGCTTTGGTCTTTGCTCTACTATAAATACAATTCCAGATTTCCAGTCCATATATGAGATATGAGATATCCCATCTCTTTAAGGTACCACTGACATATTCTATTTTATTCCCTTTTTATATCTTACATTACATTGTGTCTGTCCCAAGAGATCGAGTGGCCCAAATTGAAGCTGATCGATGAGTAAAGAGAGAGAGAGAGAGAGAGAGAGAGAGAGAGAGAGAGCATTACATTACATTACATATGGGACAACTTAAAGAATTTTTTTTGAATGCTGTCGAAGTGTCAAAAGGCCTTCTTGTCCAAGTGATGAAAGTATTGATATCTTTGCTGGTTAGGGATAAGAGATTTGATGTTTCTGAAACATTTATTCATTCATATATGTTCTTCATGAATATTGAATGAATCATGCTAGCTAGATGCTTGGACTAGAGTGTTTTACTGAATCTTAGTGCTTTATTTAGTTCAACAGTACACTGCTTAGATTCATTGTTGTCTTTTTCTTCTTGGATCTTTAAAACCAGATGCTCTTCTCTTTCTGACCCTACTTTGAGGAAGACTACTGTAGCTAAAACAAGTAAACCACAAACCCAAACCCAAACCAAAACCAAAACCAAACCCAAACCCAATACACTACTGTCTACTACATAATACATAATACATATTACATTTCTCATCACCATAATGACAACCAGTCGTCCAGTACTCGATCCAATCCCTCCCTCAACCTCACACAATGACACAAAGCCACAAAGGGTTGTGACTTGTGACTCAAATAAAAGAATGAGCTAGCTTCTTGTTGTACTATTTCACCAACCTTGTTTTAAATGCAAGATTTATTTAAGTATCCAGACCTCCAGAGTTGATCATATCCTGCAGTAGTACCTCTTCCAAGAATTTATTGACGTGTAAGTATCCCCTTCACATTAAAAGCACTAGACAAAAAGAATTTTTACTAGCAAAAGATGTATGAAATTCCTTTCTATGTGTACTACTTTTAGTAAAGTTAAAATATAGAACAGTAAACAGTTAAAATAATATATATAAGTCAGATACACAGATGCCTTCATGGTCCACTCCAATCTGTTTGAATTTTGGAAGACCATCTTGTGATTACTGGTCAAATTCATCTATATCTGTTTCCATATAAATAAAATTATATTTTGCAACCACAAGGTCACAACAAGATCCCAGATATATCATGGATATTATATTAACATTTTTATTACTACTACTGTAACCTGCCAGTGTTCCTATGCTTGTGTGTATAAGTGCTGCTTCTAAATACAAGTACAAATTTTCAAATAGATGTACAAATCCTTTCTCCCCTTGGGAGAGTATTTTTCTTTTAAAATGGCAAGGGAACATCTTTCACAAGATTCAATAGTATTGTTTGTTTGGTTTTCAATAAATCTTCTCTTGATTCAATCTTTTTTTTTTTTTTTTTTTTTTTCTATAAGAGTGTAACATTGATGAACACAATAAAATTGTCTTGTTAGTCTTTTCTATATTCTTCTACTACTACTATTCTTCCAGCGGTTACTTTTCTTGCTTTCTGAACAAAACTCCAATATTCTTCCACAATTCTCAGAAAAAACGTGAATAATGACATGTGTGGGGTACCTTTAAACTTGTTTTTTCCAGCTTTTATTTTGTCTTCTAGCTTTCTCCTCTTCCTTTGTTGCATGCATTTTGCTTATCTTTCTTTCTTTCTTTCTTTCTCTCCCTGGTCTATGTTGTTCTGAACTGAACTAGTTTCATCATGATGAAGAAGAAGTGAAGTATTAAATGTTAGATCTAATTTGCTGATTTCATAGAATGGGTTTTCTTTCATTTTTCTTCTTCAGCATTAACTCACCCTCACGCGTGCTACTTTCTGTTGCAACCATATGACACTGTAATCATTCAACTGTTCTTCTTCTTCTTCTTCTTCTTTTTATTCTCTCTTTAACACTTGTTTCTTTTTCATTTCTACAGGTCAAATGCAGTAGTTCTTCTTCTTTTTATTCTAAGGAGATTTTAATTTTCTAAAAAAAATAAAAAATGCCTCAAATTCAAATGAAAGAACCTCAAGAAAAACATATAGTTTCGCGAAAACCATTGCAAAATTCAGTAAATCAGCAAAAACCCTTGTTAGAAACGTTTAAGAATTGCTCAGTTTGTTTGGAAGATACAAAGAAGAGAGTTCGAAAAAGAAGGGGAAGAGGAAAAGGGAAAGTAGTACCCTATAATGATTTTGAGAATCTGAAAGAAATAGAGGTTGTTGATCATCAGCTACAACCTCTTGTTTCAAGCAAAGGTCTCACATTTCATCGCCGACCTGGCTATGGACAAGCTGGAACTAAATGCATGGTTAAAGCTAATCATTTTCTTGCAGAGTTGTCGGCTACTGATTTGATTCATTATCATGTAAGTGGCTATTTGATCATAATTTCAAAGTTCTAATGCATATATATGTTGATAAATAAAGAAGAATATGTGTGCATTGATTGGCGAAATGATAGTGTTGTTTTGGTTTGCTACAGGTTCTGATAACTCCGGAGCCTGCGGTGAGCTCCCAAAGATTGAACAGAAATATAATGGCTCAATTGGTGAAGCTTTATAGGGAGAGTGATTTGGGTATGAGGCTTCCTGCTTATGATGGAATGAACAGCCTTTATACTGCTGGCTTGCTTCCTTTTACCTCGAAGGAATTCAGAATAACTTTGGTTAATGAAGATAGCAAGATTGCAAGGTCAAACCTCACTGTTTGTGTATTCTGTTTGCATTTGCTTTACTAAAGATTAATAGTTTATCCTTTTTGTTTTTCTATCAAAGATGAAATGAAAGATGGAAGAAAAAGCAAAAAATCAAATAAAAATAATTAAAAATATGCAAGTATATAGTTTTGGGGGGGGGGGGGGGGGGATTTGGCTTTCCCATTGTAAGGTGTCTTTTCGATACAGTCAAATCTGCGAGAACTCCTTATTCTAACAATACCAATCTGGATTTTGCGGCTTGCAATCATTTGGGGGGATACCAAACAAAGCATATGTTTAACGTCGGCATCAGTTAGTAATTCTAATTTAGGTTCCATATATGCTCAGCAGAAACCGAGAATTTAAAGTGGTGATTAAATTTGTTGCTCGTGCCGACCTGTACCACTTGCGCCAATTTCTTGCTGGAAAGGTAGCAGATGCTCCTCAAGAAGCTCTACAGGTTCTTGATATTGTCTTGAGGGAAATGCCCTCCCAGAGGTAACTTTTCTGGATTTCTCCAATTAATATTTTTTTCATGGTTATGTTGTAAGCATTGTGTCCCTACCTACATTCTAGACTAGTTATTATGCTTTTATTCCAAAAGGAGAAAAGCAGAAGACAAAAGAGATATAAAAACTCTTGTTACATTTTGTATTTATGTGTGCCTGCAACATAGCAGGCTTGAAGTTAACTAGTAGGAGAATTTGGAATGGATCATCAAGGCCATTTGTTGCCCAACTCCTAAAATCTGGCCTTAATTTGACCTCTAGATAACCTGCAAATGGTTTTGAACCATGTGTAGGAAAGGTGGCACTTTCCAAGCCAGATCTAACATGGTGTAATATAAACCTCTAATTAGGTAATTTACTGTAGATAGGTGGTGGTTGTGGACTTGTGGCACCTAATTTGGTCAATATAGACTATTTAAAGAAAAAGAAAAAAAAATTGGTCCACATTGTGGTTGCCCATCGCGAGCTGCCTTGGCGGAGACATTATTGACAAAATTGGGACTCTTAACTCACACCAGCTTAGGTAATCTTTTAAATTTTTAACCTAACTTGTGAGATCTGGCCTGGTTGGAAGGGCTGCTGTTTTTTGTGATGAACCCACTGAACTCACAGTTTTATGTTTTTCCCTTTTGAGAAATTTGTCTATCGAAAAGGTCAACCTCAGTTAAAGACTTACTTGGAATATAGGAGCTTTTCCTTTTTCAATTATAAGCCTCTAGATTTTAGTAAGTTTCCCTGAGCCATTAAATAATCAGTGGCAGGCGCTAACAATCATCGTCCACAAACACAAAATACAAGTAGAAAAGTTGATCACTATCCTGAATGAAAGAAAATGATCGAGTCTGCAGATAAATACATTTCATATTATATACGAAGCTGTCAAAAAAAATCATGGCAATGTAATGACTTTCACAACTCTTGATCTTTCTGAAAGAGTAAAAGCATAACATAGTAATCAAAATGTCTATGTAGAGTAGGTCCAAAATTGACTCAAACTCTTCTACTAATTATACAAAATTCTATTCCAACCCAACCAGGACTCCAAGATTTAGTAAGTTTCAAAAATCTTCTTTATACTTAACCTAGCACCATTATAGTAAGTTTGTATGGTAGTCGTCAAACATTGTAGATGATGTGGTGAACTGCATATGAATATCATCATGCTGTCAGCCTCTGTCCCTCCTTGCAAGTGATTAGCCATTATTTATAAGAAGAATTCTAAACTACCATTCATATAAGTTTATTTACTTACCTCCCTATTATGATGCAGCCTTTCTTTGGTCTTCACTAATTACTCTTTACATATTAACATCCATTTACTTACCTTGAAAATTCATAATCAATGTGTTTGTGTTATAATGATTTTGACAAATTCATTTTTATTATGTAAATGTTCTTTAGGTATATGCCCATTGGGAGATCCTTTTACTCCCCTGAAATTAGAAAGCCGCAAAGATTGGGCGATGGGCTGCAATCATGGCGTGGCTTCTACCAAAGCTTGAGGCCAACCCAAATGGGCTTATCTCTAAATATAGGTGGTTCTTCGAATTCGTACTATATTACTACATGCCTACCTTATGAATCTAAATAACACTCTCAGGATTTCGTTATAATTAAAATTTATCTTTTTATATTTTCATCTCATTGCAGACATGTCTTCTGCTTCTTTTATGGAACCACTCCCTGTGATTGAGTTTGTTGCGCAAATTCTGGGAAAAGACATTTTGACAAGGCCATTTTCTGTTGCAGATCGAATAAAGGTATGTTACTCTCTGCTTTGTGAAAACCGAGGATGAGAAACAGCTTTAGTGTCCTCTAAGTTCCAACACATTTATGTATTAATAACACTGGCACATGATTGATCCAGATACGACATCTCTTCTTTTGTTTCCTTATTTGTGCCTCTCAAGCCTTGCCGTTCTTGTCTTCTTATGTTTACTTACAAAGCAAAACTAGGAAGTTTGGGCTTGTCAACATAGGGTAAATCACAGTCACAGACACACTAAATATCCATGACTTATGCCTCTGTAGACAACAACATTCTTGTTCGAGCCCATGTAATTTGTCCTATGTCATGCGATCTATTTGTCATATACCTGGAAGATATATCAAAATGTAATAGCAATGTTAATGGAAGAATGAGAAAGTGGGAACTTCTCACTAAATTTGGTATATAACTGTAATGCTCATTAGACATGGTCATAGGTTCAATGAAGCACATTAGCACCCAAAACGAGATGAATCGGATACACTGGCTGTGTGGTCTGAGATTCTATAATTATCACAAACCTGTCTTCTAGCAATCTAAATCAATTCGTCAACCTGTAGATCAGTTTCTACAATATATAGTTTGATATAGATGGCTATAATGTAGAATTGAGAGGGCACCAAACCTTCTCACGAAGAGCGAGAGTTAGACCTTTTCTTGTTCAGTATATTTGGAAAGCTGTTGTCGGCCTTCTACACTTTATCTTCCTTACAGATTAAATTTTTAAGTACAATCAATTTATACCTAATACTATATTCATAAATATAATTCAGGTTAAGAAAGCCCTCAGAGGTGTCAAAGTTGAAGTTACACACAGGGAAAACGTAAGGCGAAAATACCGTGTTGCAGGATTAACTTCACAACCTACAAGGGAACTGATGTATGGTTGATTCTCTTAATATATTTCTTAGTTTTGGTTATTTATAATATACTTGAATTCTTGGATGATAAGTTTTTAAGTTTCTCCCACTCAACAGTTTCCCACTTGATGAGCAAATGAATATGAAATCTGTTGTCGAATACTTCCAAGAAATGTATGGTTATACCATTCAGCATTCCCATCTTCCATGCCTTCAAGTAGGAAATCAAAAGAAGGCCAATTATTTGCCAATGGAGGTGAATTCATAACTTTTATATTTATTTTATATTACTTTATGTTTTAGACTTGTTTCATAAACAGAGCTTATTTTACGTGTTGACATTGCACAGGCCTGTAAGATTGTTGAGGGGCAAAGATACACCAAGAGGTTGAATGACAAGCAGATAACTTCCTTTCTAAAATTTACATGTCAGAGACCTCGGGATCAAGAAAATGACATTTTACAGGTGATTACTGATGAGTTATTTTGGAATGACTCCTGAATTATAGTTCCCATGGAACTCTGCCCTTCATTTGTCTGTATATACAATGGTAGAGTAAGGCACTAAGGCTTTTGTAAAATGACAACAGCATAGGTGGTTGTCGTAATATGAATGCAGATGTTTAGTGTGTATTAGGGTAGAGGGTTCCCATCCAATGAGTCCTAAGAGAGAGATCTCGGTAATTGAAAATATCATAAACTGAACTCCTGTCCCACTCCATCTGAAATAAGTAGCCGAATGTTGAACAAAACTGTTACCTCGTAAAAAGCTTATTTGAGAGTGAATCTTTTAATGTTCATAGAATAAGCAGATTATGAACTTCATGACTGGGCTATTACCGTACAAATACATCAGAGATGAAATAACACTATGGTTTTGTATCGATTTCAGACTGTTCATCAAAATGGGTATGGGAAAGATGCCTACGCAAAAGAGTTTGGCATCAGTGTCAGTGATACACTTGCCTCAGTTGAAGCTAGAGTTCTTCCTGCACCATGGGTAACATGCAAATGCGTCAAATTATGATGATCTTCTTGTGCAATGTTTCCATCTTTTGCTATCTTATGCTGTCCTCTGCTAATTAGATTTTGTCGCTGTCTTCTGTTTCTTATAGCTTAAGTACCATGATACGGGAAAAGAGAAAGATTGCTTACCTCAGGTTGGTCAGTGGAATATGATAAATAAGGTACTATAACACGAAAACTAAATATTTTCTGCTACTTGTACATTGAACTGGTTTTTATTCTAAAGTACAAAGCATGTTGTGCTATCACAGACTAATTATTCTTTGCGTGATACAGAAAATGATAAATGGAAGCTCCGTGAACCACTGGGCTTGTATTAACTTTTCACAAGGTACTCAAGAAAGCACTGTTCGTGGTTTTTGTCAGGAGCTCGCAAAGGCGTGCCAAGTGTCTGGCATGGTACACTTCTCTAATCCAATTGCTTTCATCTTCAGATGGTTTTTTATGTACTTAATTTAATCCATAGGACTGAAAAATCCCAAGCGAATTCTTCTTCCTTTAAGGAATTATTAGCATCCTTCCTATTGTGCATTAGTGGTTTGTATGAAGTTACCTACTAGATAAGTAGTTTCATTCTGCTGTTGGTTCTTAACTGCAGGAATTCAACCGTGACCCTGTAATTCCAACATATTCAGCTAAGCCGGACCAAGTAGAAAAGGCATTGAGATACGTCTACAATGCGGCAATGTGCAAACTTAAGGGAAAAGAGTTAGACCTACTTATTGCCATTCTACCAGACAACAATGGTTCTTTATATGGTACGTCTTTCTATTTGTTGCATGAAGCAGGTAGTGACTCTAGTGTAGCTTTGGTTTTTAGCTACATCTGACATATCGATGGTTAAGGCTCATAATGTCACCCATAGCTAGGGTGTAACTTTTTCGTTATATATAATGAACTGGCAGGGTCTGACAACCCTACTCACTGCTAGAGGAGGGTTAGGAATTTTGGAAATATAGAATATGCATCTTTGTTATAATATCAAACCAAGAATCAATCTAAGTACAATATAAGAAAGTGCTTTTCTTTTCTTCGCTTCTGAAAAATAATGTTCGTTTTGTACCTTATCTGCTGATTTTTAAAAATTGAGAGGATTTTATGTAATATTATATAAAAGGTTAATTGCTAGTAAGTACCTACTATTGCTAAAGATGAAATAATTGAGAGCATTAAAGTGCAATACAAATTATTTCATCTTTAGCATAAAAGGTTTAATGCTCATAAACCTTGTGTGTGAACAATAGTCACATAAGTTTGCCTGAGAACTTCTCTTAGTAAAGATATAGGACCCTTGCGTCCTTGACCATATGCATTGGTTATATTTATTTGCTACATCTTCTAATTTGTTTTTATGGTCAGGTGATCTAAAGAGGATTTGTGAAACGGATTTAGGGTTGATATCCCAGTGCTGTCTAACGAAGTATGTAGTTAAGATTAGTAAACAGTATCTGGCAAATGTTTCACTAAAAATAAATGTAAAGGTGAGTTTTACTTTTCTGTTTTATAAAAAAAATTGGCAATTTTCTTTCTTGTATATGTTAGAACTTAGAACGGATGTTTCCAATTACTCCTGTTGCAGATGGGAGGAAGAAATACAGTACTATTAGATGCTTTACGTTGGAAAATACCTTTGGTCAGTGATATTCCCACAATAATATTTGGTGCTGATGTAACTCATCCGGAGACGGGGGAGGACTCCAGTCCATCAATCGCTGCGGTAATCACACAAGCACCTGTAGTCTTTGAATGCTATATGGAAAGACTATACTGAATTATCATATGTCCAGGTTGTGGCTTCCCAAGATTGGCCTGAAGTTACCAAATATGCTGGACTTGTATGTGCTCAGGCTCACCGGCAAGAGCTTATTCAGGACTTGTTCAAAACTTGGCAGGATCCTGAACGAGGTACAATCAGTGGAGGTATGGTCAGGTAAGCAATCCATTCTCCTCTATATATACAATCATCAAATAAGAAGAAAAATAAACAACTTTTCTTGCATAACAGGAAGGAAAGTTGATGGCGGTGATCATAACATCTGTAATGATCTTAGTGATTCATGTCATTTGTGTAAACTAGTATTTCAGAATTAGAGTTGGAAAATCGTTAATTACCATTCTCTTTCCTAAGGCATCTCAAATAATTTTCCATCTTAGCAATAGATATGTTTTCCTCAATATGAGTTAGTGTCTAGAATACATATATCAAACTAATGTTGGTTTTTTACTTTAAATGAGAACACCATAATACTAGAGTTAACCTAATCTCCGACTACTGCAGGGAGCTTTTGATTTCTTTCAGAAAAGCAACTGGACAAAAGCCGTTGAGAATAATATTTTACAGGTGCATAAATCTTATCAGAGTTCTATGGTTTCATTTACTCATTGAGTAGGACAAATAAAATTGGTAAAAGCTCAGCATGTTTATTATAAATCTTATTGTATTGAGCTGTAAATTAAACCAATTGTCTTAAATGAGTTCTTGATCGATGTAGAGATGGCGTTAGTGAAGGGCAGTTTTATCAAGTCTTGTTATATGAACTAGAAGCCATACGCAAGGTTTGTCGACTTCAACTTACATGTAATGTAATACAGAATACACACACTTTCCCGGTGCTAATTATAGTTCCTTCTTCAGGCTTGTGCATCCTTAGAACCAAATTATCAGCCACCAGTAACTTTTGTGGTGGTCCAGAAGCGTCACCATACCAGACTGTTTGCAAATAACCACAAAGACAGAAGTAGCATCGACAAGAGTGGAAATATCCTACCTGGTAAACAATCTCTTTCAGCAGAGGTTTTTCATGTAGTTGCTTGCGAATTTTGAGATACTAAAAGTGAACTATACAGGTACTGTGGTGGACACTAAGATTTGTCACCCTGCTGAATTTGACTTCTATCTTTGTAGCCATGCCGGAGTTCAGGTACGGTGTTAGAAATGCTTTTAATAGTTCCTACAATTTGGAATCATGTAAATTTTGAGAAATATATGTAATGGTAAACGATAATAATAATGAAATAATGATGAATGACAGAACTCTGTGTGCAATGTTGATAAGCATTGCTGCTAATCTTATTACGTTTTGGATGTATCAATGACAGGGTACGAGTCGTCCAGCTCATTATCATGTTCTCTGGGATGAAAATAATTTTAGTGCAGATGAAATACAGTCACTTACAAACAACCTTTGTTACACGTAAGCTGCTTGGTGCTACTGATATATCACTATAGTATTTAGTTTATACGACTCGTAGAAATATGAACATTGTTGAGTTGTTGCAGGTATGCTCGGTGCACTCGGTCTGTTTCTATAGGTAAGATTTAGATTAACCACAGCATCTATGCATACTTTGACTAGTCTGTTATCTGAAAATTTAGAAATTGCCCACCATGATATTCTCATCTATAGATTGCATAAATGTTTGCCTGCATTATTTTCCTCTACATTTGTTATTCTTAGTGATTTACTTTTTCGCCAAGTATCTAAAAGAATCCTTGCTAAAAGTTGTTTCGGAAAGCAAACTACTTTTTACATCCTTAACCGGTTATGTTAGGTTTGAAGTACTTTCAATTAGAAAGTTGAGAAACAAAGAAATAGGATTCAAATTTAGCTCTGCTAGAATCAACCTAATCAGGAAACAAAAAAATTGATTCCAAAAAATCCCAGCTAACCTCTTTATACTTGGTCATGTTTGCCTTCTATTCTTTGAAGTTAAATTCTCATGAATGTTTTATAGATTAATTTCCTTGTTTCACAAACAGTGCCTCCAGCTTACTATGCTCATCTGGCTGCATTTCGCGCTCGATTTTACATGGAACCTGAAGAACAAGAGAATTCTACAACAAGAAGTATGCAGTCATCTGGTTCATGTGTCCGAGAGCTACCAGCATTAAAAGAGAAAGTGAAGAAAGTGATGTTTTACTGTTAGGAATGGTAGAGAATAGGGTGGGAGGGGATATCTGTACATGAATGTTGTTTATATTGTCGAGGGATAGTGTATTACAAGTTTTGATATTGATGTAACAGTGTTTTTTGCCCAATGTGATATCTAATATAAGTTTAATGCATTAAGTTACATAGTACATTGAACTTAATTTGGATAATGTTTCAGCTCATGAAGTAAGATTTATAAGCTAGTAGATCAAACTGTAAGGGCAGATGCATTCATGCATCAGATGAGATATGCCATATGCACAAGAGAGACATTAATATAGTGGAAAATCAACATACAGGTGTGAATAATAAGGAAAATGTTCTAGATGAGATGAACCAATGATGCCTCCCAGATCCCAGATGGAACACATGTTAAAACCACCAAATTCTACCATGAGTAAATTGATTAACAGTCATTAACTTTTATCTCCAGGGTCTAATTTTGACAGCTGGGAATTCCGGCTACAGGGGTAAACAGTCAATTTGAGTCTTTCTCAATCTAAAGTTTTCAAATCAGTTTCCACTTGAATTTGATTAGCAAAAGAGATCACTCAGACTCAAGTCCTCAATCAGTTCTTATTTCTTCGCAATAGGTGCAGTCACCTGACTTCATGCATGTACCATCTTTACCTTATTTGTCCATTTGTAGGTAACGTGGAATATTTCTCATGCTACTGAAATTTTGAGAACTTCGCAAGATTCATGATACACTTATCGAACAATACAGGCTACTTGGTTAAAATAGTCAATTTAGGCAATTACATTGCCTGTATTGTTCGATACCTGCCACACAACACCCAGTCTAGCACTTGATAATTCTCTCATCCTATTGTTATTTATGTATTACTATAAGTTAGGTCTGAGCTGCTACGTGTGTTAGTGTCAAATTCACTCTAATTTGCAAACCATATGGCAGTACAACACCATCATCTGCCCCGTGAGTTCGAAGGCCTTAAGTCATTTCAACTAAAATCTGGGATTTGCTTAGAATGAACCACAACTTCCAATAATTTAAACTTGCCAGATCTAATTGGAGAAAAACAGGACATGTCTGCAATGCAAGAAACTTGTTTACTTTTTACCGACCTTAAGAAAATGATGGATTAGGTATGTGGTGATCATCTTATTTTTCTTGATGGATTAGGTTATATTCGATTATCTTCATCTATACCTAAGAAACAACGAACATAAACTCACAGAGATGGAAACAGAAAAGCCATTATTTATACATTACAAGAAGCTTTTATCAAAGGATTCAATGGAAGACTCCAAAACGGAAGTGCTTTATCTTTGAAGTATTATTTGCAAAGAGATGGAGAAACCTTGAGAACAAACCTCCCATATTTTGTAGATTATGTTTTGCTAATGAACCAGGCAAGACTCCATTTAAAACATAAAAAGAATTACTTTTCTTTGTGTGATATGAGAACAGACGAACAGTAGATAGCAGTAATGTTTCGATTTGATTATTTACTGTACAAAAAACTCTTTTCCGACCAAATGCCAAAACATGCACTAGATAATATGTATCTCAAAGAACAAACAATGTGTACAAAAGGTCACTTAAAGATAGGTACTGAACCTGATATGGCATCTTTCTGTAATCTCCTTATAACACACTCAGATAATAGCCATCTACTGATCAGCTGATTTTAGGACTGAGATAGTATTTCTGGTCCCTGAAAAATATTGATATTCTCTCTGCCTTCTCTGCAGAGAGGTCTGTTTTTTCCAAAATATGGTCTTTGGATGCTTTGGCTATGGCTTCAATTGAACCAATCGCTTGATTTAGCTACAAAGAAGAAACAGGCAAGATAGTCAATTACTTGAAGACTACAACTCATGTCTGTAACTGTAACATGCATGAAGGCCTCTTGTGAAAACAAGAGTTATTGTTGTAGAAGAAAAGAAAACTTTTAAAATAAAGACGCATATTGTTAGAGATTAGAAGTGAAGGATATCTGTCAATTTACAGATTTCAGTAAGATCCTAACATTTCTTGAGTCAAAATTGGTGCAGATAACAAAGTAGACCATAATTAAAAAGTCTGCATTTCTAAATTGAATATTATCAAGCGTTATAATTGGTAAAACTGTTCAAAAGCAGATTATTACTGTTTTAGTATAATTTTCTGTAAAAATAAGTGGGAAACCTAAACCTATTGAATCTATATAAAAGCAGATACAGTAAGGGTACGCATAAATAAATAGTGGATAAGACCTTGACAAGAATAAAAAATAAGAGACTTAGATGCAGAACGATATATGAGAAAAGAACATGAAGAAGTGTCAAAAGAAAATGGGAATAAGAAAACCATTTACTATGGAAACGCAAGTTTAGAAGGTTCTGCACTGTTTTACCAGATATAAAGTACTTTGTCATTTAGAATGCATTATGATTTGCAGCTGACGGAGGAGTATGAAATGTATTCCCCTTAAAATTTGTGTTCAATCATTGACCAAACATACTCGTTAGGTTAAATTTCACTGGAAGATGTGAAAGATGTAAAACTGATCGACTATCTCAATATTGCAAATTCTCTGTAAATATAGCTTATACGTTCGTGATTTGGTAATAAAAAATTTTCTCTTGCCAAAACCAACACAGGTGAATGATGGCTGTATTGTGATGCAAGTCCAAGACCAATAGATAAGTTATTTGCACTAAACTGACCGGTATGGCAATAGATATATCACCTACGTCGAAATGAGAAATGCAGATGTGCGCTAAAACATTGGTCTCGTCTATATGGATAGGTAACAAATAGTAGATACATGATAGCTGAGTATCAAATTCAGTTCAATCAATAACACGAAAAAAACAAAAGCAACAACAAAATTACTGCGTTGGCATCATGGTTGTCGATCCCAGGTATGGAAGTGACCACTCTGAGAAAAGCATCCATCCCCTGCACTGCTTGCTCCCTCTTTTCAAGAAGCAAAATAGCATATTCAGTTATGTGTCTATACAGAAACTAAACGAAATGAGGATGAGTACAATCAACAAACTGACCTCAGCCTTCATTTTGGAGAGCACATCCTGCCGCTTACACACTGCAGTACATTTTGTTGGTTACTGGTTAGACATGTTTAAGTGATGATTGGCTAGAATAGAATACAACTACGATTACTAGTAAATATTTATCTAATCGTCACAAGAACTTTTACCTCCACGAGCATGGGCTATCTTCACAATCTTTTCGAATCCCATCTCTAAATCTTGGACTGGCACAAATGTTGGTCTGGCAATCTCCATTCCATACCTATCAGAAACCCCAAATATATACAAGTTTATCAGCATGGTCAATCTGTCATGATACAAATCAGTTTGCCACAAACAACTTGTTACTCACTTGAAATAAGAGTGAACAAATGACTCATTTTGCTCTCTGGTCTGGAGAGTGACAATCACATAGAGATTTCCAAACTGCCCCTTCAGCTTTTGTATTCTGAGTAACAATACAAAGTCACAATTGGGCCTAAAGCAAAATATTTTCAACAATGGCAACGAGAAGGCTACCTGGTAAAGAAGAGGGATGTATTGTTACAGTCCCAAGTTGTCACGAAAACAAATGCAACAGACAGGCCACCACAGTTGAAAATAAAATCCTACGGTGAAATATTCTGCAACTTTTAGTTGAAAGTCACAGTAACATATGAGAAGAGAAAAGAGAGCACATTACTGGGGCAATGGGGACGAAGTTAAGTCGAAATAAGTTTGCTCTGAGGAATGATGAAATAAAATGAATTAATGAAGGGTGTTGTTCGTCCTTCCATGTGTTTCTCATCATACAGACCCCACCACCTCCTGCAGATGAAACAAAATCTTATTCCCCTGAAATAATGATGCTTTGAAGGCAAAAACAATGTTTAGAAAATGCCCCACATATAACACAACCAGTTTTTGGATTTTCCAGTGTTGGAAGTAAATTGTATCTAGCTTGAGTGTCATAAGCTACTTTATATCCTTTAATTTGATTGAAGTGTGTGATGAAAAGTAGCAAGGGGCCATTAAATCTCAAATAAATCAAAGCACAGATGTTTAGGAGTTCATGGAACACAAACTCAACTACAACTAGTTACTTGATAAATAGGAAAAACACAAAACGGATGAAAATCTCACAATAGGTTTCTTTAAATCTTGAAAACATAACAACTGAACTAAACTACGGGAGCATAACCTTTATATAATAAAACCCAATTCTAAGTAATATACGGAACTAGTAGCAACTAACTGATAAAAGAACGGATGAAATAGTCCAAGCCCCATATAGCAGAAACCAGGTTGACATCATGTGATTTCATTTTGATGTCATTATGATGACACCAATTATTGTGCCAGTATAAATGTGTCATCCAAATACAGCCGAAAATTTTATATTGTATATGACTATATGTGGCACAAGTTAATATTTGTAAGTTGAAGTTCTGAAATATCAGCAGTGAACAAGTTAATACTTTGCAGAGAGTAAATTCTAAACACTGATAGCTCATATAGATTTCATCTTTATTACATTTAAAAGTACACTCCACTAATTGAGAAAACTCAAACGTAGATATTTATTGTCCTAACAACTTGAATAGAGATGTCACAATCTATGGATCGTATTGTAGATGTCTTATATTCCCTGCATGACACATTTTTTGAACATGCAACTAATATGTACAATTATGAAATCTATGCGAACCTTATTATCTAAGTACCATATTTGAATCCATGTTAAGATTGTCCAATGGGGTAATTTGGAAAAGGCATAATTATACAAGATGGTGCTGATCCAGAAATTATGATATGGCCTCGGAGAGGTTAATTACAGCAGTGACAACTGACAAGAGGCTTATAATGGTGATACAGCTATAGAGTGGATAATTAGATGCAGTAGGTTGGTATACTGTAGATGATAGCATTTGCACTTCCTTACGAGGAGTTACATAATTTCCATTTCAATTGTTTTGATAATGCAAAGTTCACCTTCATTTGGATAAAGAATTAGGTTAGTCCCAAACTCAAATATATTTACTTTCATTAATGATTAGCAAATTTTCATTGTTGTAAGTCGTGACATCAAAGAGTACCAGAAAATGAGAAAAAGAGGAAACTTTACAACAGATCCAAGAAAAAGCATAGATAAACATTCAGTAGAAGGTTGAAAATGAAGCTCAGCATCAAAATCATGAAGATTGAACTAAATAAAACACCTAATATATATACATTTCTCATCTTACTCAAGAACTCAAAATGATTTACCCTAATTTATGTTGTTTAAAACCTAAAACATAACAATTATGCTGAATTCAACATAATCAGACAAAATTAACAAGAATAAATCAACAGTTTACAATTTCATCAATACTCACAAGATGAATAAATATAGTAAGAAAGAGGAGAAGATCTAGGGTTTTTATTTGGTTTGAACGAAATGTGAGGAAAATGATTCGAAAACAGATCGAATTCAAGCATTTCAACCTAAGATAAGTCGTAAGAGCTAATTGAGTTGGAATTTAACCTGAATATGAAACGATCGAAGAATCTCTAGCCGGAGATTCACCGTAATTCGGTCGGAAATTTGCCATTTGTAATCGCTTTGAAGACAAGAAAGAGAAAAGTAGAACGATTAACGAGCCGGAGAAAGGCGCGAAAATGTTCCGATCTTTGGTTACATTTATATACTCTCTGACTTTCTAAGAGAGAGAGAGCTGTGGATTGGTCCGTAAATTTGACCCAATAAAATAGCCCGGCCCACTATAGAATCATTTTCATTCGGCCTTACTCATCTAATCTACTAAAAGCCCATCAAAAGTGTTTGTCACTGTCAATTGGGTTAAGCATTCTCTAATGTCTCACTAATCACTATCATACAACAGTACACACCATTGGCTTGCGATATGAATTTGTTACACCCATATTAAAACAAAAGTACTTTGGTGATGCATTTGGTAATCAGACCAGGTCGATATCCGGTGATAAAATCAGTTAACCTTTCTTGGAAATTTTGGATGAAGTTTGGTAAATTCTATGTGTGCAACAGATGGCATTCTACCGAAAAAAAAAAAAAAAGTGTATTATTGAATATTGATTGATTGAAGATCGGTTTAGTTGATTTGAAGAATAAGTATACATAGTGATAAGATGAAATTAACAGGAATCTTATGTTAACCATAGCAGTTTCAATCATACTCCGTGACCCTTTCTACTACGGAAGGGTGCGACTGGTGTGTTGCACTGCCGCACTGGTCCGGTTCCACCCTCAATTGGAAGCCCAATCAATTTGTCAATTTGGAATATGTCCTTTCCAATTAACCAAAAGTCACAACAACAAATAGGTGAAGTCGTCAAATATGCAAACAAATACTAAATACCCTCATTCTCACTCATTCACTCCAACTCTTATCAATGGAAACACCAACGAGAACAACCCCTCTACTTCAGAGGAGGTGGCGCAACTTACCTTGCGCCACCAGTTTCAATATGAAAACAACAATCTGGTCAGAAATAGGTGGTTCAGTTGGTGATTTAGGGACTTATATACCTATAGTTCTTGCTTTATCAATAGTCAATCATCTTGACCTAGGTACAACACTTATCTTCACTGCTCTTTACAACATTCTTACTGGATTTCTTTTTGGAATTCCAATGCCTGTTCAACCTATGAAATCAATTGCAGCTGTTGCTATTTCTGAATCCCAAACTCATCTTACTATCCCTCAAATCATGGCTGCTGGTATCTCAACTGCTTCTGTTCTTTTAATTCTTGGTATTACTGGTCTTATGTCTGTTATTTATAAATACATACCTTTACCTGTTGTTCGTGGTGTTCAACTTTCACAAGGTCTTTCTTTTGCTTTCACTGCAATCAAATATATTCGATATAATCAGAATTTTGCTACTGGTAAATCGGGTTCTTCACGTTCTTGGCTTGGTCTTGATGGTTTAATTCTTGCTTTATCGATGTTGTTGTTTGTAGTTTTAGTTACTGGTTCTGGTGATGATGGGGTTGAGTCTTTTCCTGAATCAGAACAACCTAATCCTGCAGATAACTCTACTGGGGGGCCTTCTCGTCGCAGGCGTAGATTCCGCATCTTATCAGCAATTCCAGCTGCATTTCTAGTGTTCTTGATTGGGTTAGTACTATGTTTTATTAGGGATCCTTCAATTTTTAAACAACTTAAATTTGGTCCTTCTAAAATTCATGTTGTGAAGATTACTTGGGAAGATTGGAAAATTGGATTTGTTCGAGCTGCGATTCCACAAATTCCACTATCGGTTCTGAATTCAGTGATTGCAGTTTGCAAACTGTCGGCCGATCTTTTCCCCGAGAAAGATGTTTCTGCGACTGCAGTTTCAGTTAGTGTTGGAATAATGAACTTGGTAGGGTGTTGGTTTGGAGCAATGCCTTGTTGCCATGGTGCAGGGGGACTAGCTGGACAATACAGGTTTGGAGGAAGAAGTGGAGCTGCAGTACTCTTTTTAGGGATCATGAAGTTGGTATTGGGACTTGTTTTTGGGAACTCTTTTGTGAGAATATTGAGTCAGTTTCCAATTGGGATTTTGGGTGTTCTTTTGCTATTCTCTGGGATTGAATTAGCAATGGCTGCAAGGGATATGAATAGCAAAGAAGACGCTTTTGTGATGTTGGTTTGTGCTGCAGTTTCTTTAACTGGGTCAAGTGCTGCTTTGGGTTTTGGATGTGGGATTGTATTGTTTTTGGTTTTGAAGTTGCGTGAATTCGATTTCTCCTTAGGTAATGGTGGAGTCTCCAAATCAAGACCTGATCATGAAACTGAAACTGCTGATAATCCTTAAGGTTTGTGGGGCTATACTCCCTTGGGGTGGTAGTTAGAATATTCTGTTAGTATATGTAAATTGAGCTAGCAGTTTAGCAATGGAAATAATTGAAGTTTATCATGTCTAGCTGAATAAGTACTTAATACTGATAGAGCAGAGAAGAACCATGTCTTTTACTGTATTAAAACTTTATCATTGACATGGAAAGTCTTGTATAATTAAAACTGCAAAATGAAGATAATTTTGATCTATCTGAGAATGAATTGAGAGTACAAGATTTTGCAATGCAAATCTTTGCTTCTCTTAATAAGTATTTGACAGTATAAGATATATCTCTTCACCAAAAAAAAAAATATATATATATCTACAAAGAGATCGTGTGTTTGAGACTTGAGAGATGGGAAAGACTTCTTGTCGTGATCTCTAGTGCGAGATCGTGTGTTTGAGACTTGAGAGATGGGAAAGACTTCTTGTCGTGATCTCTAGTGCGAGTTCCACCCTCCACAAAATAGCTTTTGCTTGCAGAATTAGAACAATCTGTTGGATGAAAAAAGTAAATAAAAGTTTAGTGTCATGTGCAATCAACAGTTGCAATGAACAGACTGTCACTACAAGAAGGTGAAATAGCTTTAAAGAAGGGAGAGAGAGAGGGGGGGTCTCTTTATGTAACAGTAAAGGCCTACAACGAAAAACTTGTGTAAGATTTAAATTTGATTTGTGCCAGCATTCACCATGCAGTCTGTACTAGTGCTGCATTCAGCAAGGAAGTTTGTAGAGTTGGTCATTCCTTGGCATCCCATTTGAGCATCATGATAGCCTAACTAGCCCATGTAAGAACTAAGCAGTGGAAAGCGTTGAAGAACAACGTACCACTTGCTATGTGATTGTACTGAAATGAAGCTATTTGTTGAGATATAAGGTTGTATGACAGGAGTTCGATCGTGTTGCCTTAGGGATTTACGGAGCAGACACTATGCATGTAGGCTCCTTGTGAAGACAAGAATTGTGCATTTCTTAAATCGCCTGAGTAAGTGTGGGTCTAAACTCTAAAGTACAAGTGAGAAATGGTTCTTAGCGTGAGCAGAGCACCTTTGGGTGATGGTTTTCTTAGCTACTATGCAAGTCTACTGATGGCATGCATTTCCCCTTGAAACTCATCACAATTACTGGTACGGAAACCAGAAGATGGGGAATACTATGTACTTATGTTCCTTAATGGTGGACCCTTATTTCTTCTTCAGTGCTTCTCATAAAATATGGACTTGTTGCTATGCATGGGTTTTTGGTCTTCCAAACTTCAACGAGAAATGTTAGTACAGCCGCAGTCCATAGATCCCTTACTAATAAACTATAGTGCTTGTATTTTCCTTGTCTTCTCTAGCATTAGCAGTTCTCATACACCACCTGAAAAAGACTGCACAACCACGTAAATATATAGTGAGACAACATAGATGCAGTTCCAGAACAGATGCTCGATACTCTCTCTTCCTCAAACTTGGACTGGTAATGCTAGATAATTGGTAATAAGTAGAGGCAGTAGAGCTTTGGTTCGATACAGTTTTGGTTGGATCTTTTAATCTGGTTTTAATCAGTTCCTGATAAAATTGACCTCAGATTCTACATAATATATAAATATATGTTGCTGTGACTTTGGGTATGTAAATCTAAACGCTGCATTAGAGAAGCTCTATGTACCCTTACCTTCAACTTTAAAAATCCCATGGATAAGCTCTATGTACCCTTACCAATTTCATGACCTCGTCTCATCTTATCTGACAGGTAAGCCTACAAATGTGTAAATCATGATGATTCACGGGATGGACCATGCCCAAATTCAAAAATCAAATGGTAGGTATTACACATATGATCCTAGTTGTTTAGAGCATCTCTAATGGGTCTCTCAAATATTGCCGACACATGGGACGATTTAGCATACACGTAGGTGCCACCTACGTTTCCATCACTTTTTTTTTCACGTCTCCTATACCTATATCAAGGGTAACCCTAACGCAAAACCTTTTTTTTTTCTAAATTTTATCTTCCACGCTGGTTGGACCAGCGTGGAAGTTATGGGCCTTCGCACGGGTGGGCTTTGATGGCGGACTGGACTGGACTGAAATTGGTCTGTTTTTCCGCCACTTCTCATTCCCTCCCACTCTTTCCCGCCACTTCTCATTCCCCTCCCATTCTTTCCCTCAATTTCTTTTTTCCCTCCCATTTTTTCACGCTACTTCTCATTTCCCTCCCATTTTTTCCCTCCATTTCTCATTTCCCTCCCATTTTCCCCCTCCAGTTCTCTTTACCTTTAAATACGTTTCTCCTCCATTCCATTCATTCACTCAAATAGTAAAACTCTTTTCATCACAGATTTTTGTGCACTCTTTCTCTCCAATGAATTCTTACGACCGACATCTTGAAATTCTGAACCAACAACGCCAATTGCTTATGGACTCATCTGATGATGAGGATCTTAGCACAAGACATATCATTCGTCTGTTTCCAGCTATTTCGGTTTCTTTGGAAGAAGAAGAAAATGTAGAAAACATACCAAGATGGGGAGGTTCTAAATTTGGTCGAGCAGCTAACAGGCGTGACCATGTTCAATCACGCAACATGCTTATCAACCATTATTTTGCAGCCCAACCTGTTTTTGGTGCAAAGCTTTTTCGACGTCGTTATCGTATGAGGCAGAATGTTTTTTTTGAAGCTGTATAACGCAGTTGTTGAAAAGAATGATTATTTTCACCAGAAATACGATGCTCTAGGTGTTCCTGGACCTTCTGGCCTAATTAAAGCGACATGTGCACTTCGCCTTCTCTGTTATGGGTGTCCAGCTGATTCTCTTGATGAGTCAATCAAAATAGGTAAGCAAACTGCACTCAATTCTCTGAAGCATTTTTCTCAAACTGTTGTCGACATTTTTGAAAATGAGTATTTGAGGACACCCACTCCAGCTGATGTTGAACGTCTGCTTGCTAAAGGAGCTCAACGAGGGTTTCCACGTATGTTGGGATCCATTGATTGTATGCATTGGATTTGGAAGAACTGTCCTACAGCAGAACATGGGCAACATATGGGACACCATAAGAAAGCTACTGTTATTTTGGAAGTTGTTGCAGATCATGAGCTTTGGATATGGCACGCCTTTTTTGGAACGGCAGGTAGTTGCAACGATCTCAATGTCTTAGAAAATTCTCATGTTTTTGATGATATGGTAAATGGCAGATCGCCTCCTTGCAACTACTAGGTGAATGGGAATCATTATAATATGGGATACTATCTTTCTGATGGTATCTACCCACAGTGGGCTACTCTTATTCAAACGGAGAGATTTCCAGGGACGCGAAAGAAGAAAGTGTTTGCCAAAGCCCAAGAAGCTGTCAGAAAAGATGTTGAGCGTGCATTTGGTGTTTTGTAGGCTAGATTTGCCATGGTTGCAAGACCAGCACGTACCTGGAACAAGGCACAACTTGGTATATTTATGAAGGCATGTTTGATAATGCATAACATGATTATTGAAGATGAGAGGGATATTGTTCTTCGAAAGTGGAAGCCCCCTCGTGATGAGCCTCCATTACCTGTAATAGTGGAGTTACAATCAAACGATGTGGATGAGGTTAGAGACATGCTTCATCGCATTTGTGCTGTAAGAAGTGGTCCTGCACATGACTTATTGAAGCATGATTTGATCGAGCATATATGGCATCATCATGGAGGCAATGAAGATTTGGACTGAATTGCTGTAGTAGTTTGTGTTTGAGTTTGTCTTTGATTTTGAATTTGTGTTTGAGTTTTTGTTTGAGTCCATGTTAGTTTCTGTTTTCTTGTGTTGTGTTTGAAAAGATGATTTCAATGTTATATTAAGAAATTTCATGTTTTATAATTGTTAATAGTACAAAACATATAAAACTAAGGCCCATACTAGTACAAAACATATAAAACTAAAGCCCATAAGCTCCACTAGGCCTATAAGCTCCATTAGGCCCATAAGCTCCATTAGACCCATAAGCTCTATTAGGCCCATAACCTCCACTAGGCCCAAAACCTCCACCAGGCACAAAATCATCTGGCGCATAAAGCCTATAACCAAAAGGTACAAAACCAGTAGGCCTACTAGGAATACCTTGCTGAAAACTAGTAGGAGCAAATGGAGTACCCGTAAAATCATTCTGTGAGAAAGGCCCATTTGGATCGTCTGGGGATGCAGTCCACGTAGGAGAGAGGTAATTGATCTGTTTGTGACGCCTATCAAAGATTGCTTTCTGCATCTCTTCAAAGTATTGTTTGCGGATAGTGTTAGCAATTTTTTCTGTCTATCATCATGATATTGGATTATCTTTCTACTCTTCTTTCTTCATTTAGTCGTGCCTTTTCTTCTTCCATCTGCTGGTACATTTTCATCTTCAACTCCCAATTGAGTTGTTTTAGAGCCAACTCTGCATTCGTTGTTTCATTTACCTTTGTCAGTTGAGCTGCGTATTCGGCCCTAGAAGAACTAACCTCTCCCCCTGAAGTAGATGATGAAAAGTCCCACGATGACGTCAAGAACGACTAGAGGGGGGGTGAATAGTCCAAATAAAAATTATCTAGGACAAGTGAATGATTATACAGAAGAGGAACACTCTTAACACAAGACAATAAAAACTAACCAGGAATAAACCTCACTCAGATAAACAAAACAAGGTTAATCCTAGTCTCAGTCTGTCAAGGTCCAGTTAACTGGAGTCCAGTTGACTGGAGTCCAGTCGACTGGAGGCTCGACTAACAGAGAGGATAAATGTCAGATTAGGCAAAACCAACAATACAAGGATGATGAGAGTAAATAGAAAGTAAAGAACAAGCAAACAACATAAGAGGCTTGGTTTATAGTGGTTCGACAAGGATGCCTACGTCCACTCTTCAAGGAGGCTTTCTTAGCCTTTATAAATTCCAGGCAAAGCAAGGTAGTTACACCTAGTACACCACTTCTTCACCACAAGCACTTCTTGTTGAATCTCTAATGAATCCTTCAACCTTGAATATTGTAGAGATACCTAACCTCTAACCTAGCCTACTAGGATTTCTTCTCACAAATCACTTTTAACAAAGTGGGTTTTGTTTCTCTTAAAGATTCCTCTCGAAGGATGGATAGAGAAAGAAATTAAAAGCACTCAAGGTTGGTTTATAGAACACCAACTACAATAACTCCCACTCTCATAAATAAAGAAGCATTCAATGTAGTGAGTGAAGTTAATTCGATGGAATGGGATGGATTTCAATGAAGCTCTTCACTTAGGGTTTATCACTTTTTAGTAGATAATGGAGCTAACACCATCGAACCTTTCTTTAGCCTTCTCTTGCTAGATATACTCCATAAAGTGCAATAGATCCGTTGGTCAAACCTGTGTTGACTAGATCTGAAAACTTCAGTGGATCATGGATCGGGTCATAAACCATGTAGCTCGGTAATGTCGCTTGCTGCTGAAAATAATAAGTCCCGTCCAGTCGACTGAGGTCCAGTCGACTGGGGTCGAGTCGACTGAGGTCCAGTCGACTGGAGCAAGGAAACCTGGAGGTTCTGTCTGGTCTTCATTTTCAGCTTTCTTTTCAGTTATATAATTTTTTTTCAGCTACATAATCTTCAAGTCTTCAGCTCTTCATGTTCTCTGAGACACAAGATATACTTACAAGACTTGTTACAAACTCTTTTAGGGTTTACATGTGTTTTTACAAAATTACCCTTTGTCATAATACACAACACAAAAACCATAGCTTTACAGATGATTGTCGTGCTAGCTTTCTTTTTTCTTTAGCAGCTTTTCTTCCAGTTGGTCGCGCTGGTGGTGGCACTGGACCATCCCCAATGTTGAGAAAAACATTTGGTGTAACCCCAACATTAGTTGTACCTTCTGGAAATTCATTTTGGGAGTCATCATCACTGAGATGGATGTTCTGTTGGCTACGAGCATTTGAAGCTGGAGTATCATCGCCCAGATTGATGTTCTGCATGTTCCGAACATTTGAAGTTGGAGTGTCGTTTGAAGCACCAGTAAACTCCGAGTCTGTGTTTGATTTCTGCTTCTTAGATGTATTCTCTCTTTGAATAGTCGTAGGGGTTCTTGCTGAAGCATAATCCATCCACTTTGCAGAAGTGTGCAAATATTCATAGCAATGCCCAGATTTAAATGGTTCCCCTTCCACAGTTTGGTAGACTGAACGAGCAGTTGTCCACTGAAAAAATATAATTCAAAAAAATAATTAAGAAATAAACTATTTATGAATTAAAAATATTAGAATTAAAAACATAGAATCCTAAAAATTAAAGTTAAAAATATACCTTGTCTTCCTGACTGGTTCCAGATCTATTTATGCGGACTTCTCGATTAATATGACACAAAAATTTGGTACAATCAGGACTTATTTTCGCCCATTTCGACATAATTGAATCGAGCGACCTTTTCTTCGAATTTCCATTAGAGAGTAGAACAAATTCTTTCCAAACTTTGTCCCAAAATGCCTGTTTGGGTTGACCAGCGCCGACGACAGCATCTTCAGAAATTTTCATCCAAGCTTTACATAAAACAATATCTTCTGCCTTACTAAAATTAGACATTCGTGGCGCCATGTTTGAGAAAAGAGTTCTGATGAAGAAAAAAGTTTTGATGAAGTTTGAAGAAGAGTTTGAACAAAGTTTTAAGTCTTCTGATGAAGAGTTTATATAGATGTCGAAATTATATCCGTTCGAGATTATAGCCGTTGATGGTAGCCGTTGTGGATATAGCCGTTCGTTCCACGCTGGTTAAACTGGCGTGGAACAAATAAATTTGTTGGAAATAGTTCCACGCTGGTTAGACCTGCGTGGAATTAAAAAAAAAAAAGTTACACGCTGGTTGAACCAGCGTGGAAGATGTTATTTTTGCCATTTCTTATAATCCTATCTCTGGTTCGATTTTGGACGAAGTTTTAGCAGACCGGCCCACCACATCTTACGTGGATGGCCGACTGCTATAATTTTAGCAGATGTGTTAGGGTTTGGTTTTTTTAGGAATTCCTATAATTTAGGTTTTAGGAGACCCATTAGAGATGCTCTTACAAGCAGTTGGTTAATGCTAGATTGTATAGCATTTGCCTTTTGTTCTCTCCATGACTCCATCCACCAGAATGTTGTAATGATGATGAACATACATAGTGTACTAGCCACTCGGTGGAAAAGCTACTTTTTTTGAATAATTTTGTAGTTGAAAATCCAATCCCCTTAAAAATTCCCCAAGTTCAAACCAAAAAGAATGCAGCACCAATCATTGACATAGAGCTATATAGTCCATAGAGTAGTGTATCATGTCGAATGGAAGAATGATTGTTTGTTGACAATTGACATTGAGTTCTTCTAAACCTAAGCTTTAACTACAGATAGCCGTTACATTACCCACTGCGTCTGACGTGGCATCTAAATTTGAATACACAACAACATTTCCACTTTTTCAAATCAAAATCGACCGTTGTATTAGATTGATAGATTCACTTTTCTTCCTCAACTTTTCTCCCAACACTTCTGTTTACTTTGGCTACGACACAACACAAGTACCACTACTCAATACTCATCTCTCTCACTTCTCATTGGCTTTTACTTCTTGTAAACAGAGATTGATAATCATGGCAACCAAACTCTTCTTTAGTGAAGAACATATGACTGTAGATGAATCCGTTGGATACCCTAAAGCTTATGCAAAGCTCTGTCGAGATCCCCATATCAACCCTTACAATCATGGTCCACCCTTCACATTCATGCCTTTCGCCTTGCCGTCTCAGGAGGTATCAATAAACAAACCATTTCTTTGTTTTATTCAATTGGGATCATGTGTGTTCTTTACTCTTTTACTCTGTTTCATTCAATTGGGGTCATCGGTGTTCTTTATTTGCTTGAAATCCACTTCATGTTTCATATTTTTGTTTAAATTAAGGTAGTTCGAAGGATACACATGAATCAATTCAGTAACAGATTTTTATTTTTATTTTTGGTTTTTAGACTTTAGTTATAAATTAAGTGAATTATCTGATATGCAGGTTTCAAGAGCAAGAGATTTAGATAAACTATTTCCAATAATTGACTTGGAAACAAAACCTTCAACAAAGCCGAAAATTTATGCCAATATACTATGGAAGCAACTCAATCACCTTGGGTTAGTTCTCAATTTGATACTGAAGTTGTTAAATTAAAACGTAATTGGAAATTTGAAACCAAATTTCTCAACTTTTCTCTATTGAAATGGTAATTTTCCAGGAATGCTGGCTTTGATCCAGCTAAATTTCGCGTCGATCCATATGGAAATGTTCTGTATTACCACGCGGATTCAGCTTCTCCTTTAGCTTGGGAGATTGATCATTGGTTTCCTTGCTCCAGTAATGATAAACTTACATACACTTTCTGATGAATTATTTATTTTATCAGTCTATTTTCATCGAAACATATGTCAGTTAATTATTGATGATCTTTGGGGAAATGCAGGAGGAGGAAAAACTGTTCCTTGCAATCTGCGACTATTGCAACGGCAAGTATATAAGAAAAAACATAACAAGCTGGAATTCCTTGTTCCATGGTGGGATCTGCAATTGGGGGTCTCTGTGAATCAATTTCTTTCTATATTTGCGTCTTCCAACTCGGACTTCAGGTTGGTATTGTAGACCTCTCTCACCTTTAATTTATAAAATTGTAAACTGTAAGTACTTGTGTTGATTTCAATTTTCGATTACAGGAATAGAGCATTTTCCTTATTGTTTTCCGAAGGTGAGAACGAAGAATTGAATGATTCACAAACAGTAGATTCATACATCTTCTCTCAACATTTTATTGGATTAAAAGAGAAAGTAGGGCTAGCACCGGCTGCAATTGTTTTAACTCGAAGAGAATCCTCAGATTCATCATCAGTCCTCAGGTCTGTTGATGTCAATAGAAAATCGAGAGCCCATTGTTCTGCAACAGGTTAGGACGAAATTTATTTGATAGTACTGTCTATATATCCATTGAGCATTTTACTCGTGCAGTAATCAATATTTTTTTTTTGTTGTGGTCATTATAGATGCTAGGAAATTCTTGGCTGATGAAAGTCAAACTGTTTGCAAGTCAATCCAAATGTTCAGACCAAGTGTGTCAAAAGAGAACGACGATCCTAACGACAACATCAACCCATACTTAACTATTGCCTTGGCCAGGGATTCCCTAAGGCAGAGAGAAGAGATGCAAGCTGAGATACGGAAATTGGATATGGACTTGGATGACTTGAATAAGAAGAATGAAGTGGAGAGGGTTGCTCTTCAAGACTTGGAGTCAGTGTTGATTAAGCGCAGGAGAAGGGCAGAAAAGAGCAGGCGGTTGGCAGAGGCGCAATCCTCATACAAGGCTTTACTCGAAAAGATGATTCGAGATGCTATGCACCAGTAAGATTGAATGATTAATTTTGGAACCTTACTTAAATAATACCCTCAGTAATACATCATATGATTTTAAGAAATGTATATATATGTATCAATGCAGGAGTGTCATTTACAAGGAGCAGCTTAGACTGAACCAGGCCGCTACAAGTGCTCTCATGGCAAGACTGGAAGCACAAAAGGCAATATGTGACTCCTCAGAGAGAGATCTGCATCGAAAATTTAAACAAAGAGATGAAATTGAGAAGCAGATCAGGCCTCAATGGGAGCATGGGAGGAAGAGGTCAAGAGTAGATGAGATCCTACCTGAAGAAACTGACAGTAAGGCTCTTCTATACTTGCCAGAGATCAAGCCAAGGAAGACTTCTCAGAAGGAGCTGAGAAAGTTTCTAGAGGAAGAGCAGAAAGCATCGGAAGCTGGGTTGTCCCTCAACCATGAACTGGTACAAGAACAACGGAAGTCATCATATGCTCACATACTCAAGGAGAAGCCTTGGGAACATACATTTTCCAATTCAATCAAGGATGAAACGCCCATTGAGGACATGTTTCAGAAACTAGATTTTGGAGAAGTGAAGAAAAGGATGAAGGACATAGCAGATTCTGTTCCTCAAAGCCCAGAAAAGGAGGATGAGGAATGCAGGAAGCAACGTGGGAAGGGCAATGTAGAAAAATGGCTTCAACTTCTTTTAGATGATTCAAAAGATAACTCTCCTTTAACCTCACCTTGCCAGATTACTTTTGAAGAGGAAAAGAGCAAGCCAGATGATATAATAGAGAAACTGAACCTGAAGAATTCACAAAAGGAGATCAGGTTCATAAAATTTCCGGTATCAGAAGAGAAGGCAGGTTTTAATCAGAACGGCGATGAAATCAAGACAAAAGCAGTACAGGAAAAAGATGGAGGAAAGAGGACTGAGAAAGCTCTTGAAGTGGGAAGTAATAGCATCTATGACAGAAGCGATGTAAATGAAGTATCTAATACCTGCAAAGGTATTGGAAGTAGTACGAGCTTTGGAGCGAAGGAGAGAAGAGAAAGAAGTGGAAAAGAGAGAGGTCTGACAAGGTCTGAGAGTGCCAGAACTTTCAGGCCAATCCCATATTCTCCTTCAGTTATCTTGGGAATGAAAAAGGGAGCTGATTGCATAGGGAAGAAACCGATAGTGATTGGTTCCGATGAAGACAATGATGAGGATCAATCCCTAACGAGCAATTTCTTCAAGTCATCTGTCAAGAATATTAAAAAAGCAGTGAAGATATGAAGCTATGTTCCTGGGAAAGGAAAAGGGAGTTGTTTGTGCATAGGAAGGATTTCATGCTACAGTGATTGGATTACACGAACGGGGTTTAGAGGATCATACAACTTCTATAAATCATCTATTGAGACAAGAAGAAAATAGTGAAGATATATGAATCTCATTGTTTTCGTTCGTGTTAAATATTATACACATTATTCATTTGTAATGATTTTAAGGGAGCTACCTAGTAGCTTCTTTATCGTAATAAGTCTGTTGTGGAACTTAGGTGTTCTTTTACCTTGAATTTGTATTTAGGTCTTCTGTTATGATGAATTTGTATTTGAAATCAGTTGTGCAATTTGTCATATGTATTCTTAGCTATCCAATTAATAAAGACTGTCCTGTAAACTACGAAGCATTGACAGTGAAATCATACAGTAGAAATCTGCATCATTTAATTGGCAACAACTTACTGTGACAAACTAAATCAAATATTCATTATATGGGACTTTGGGTAAAAGGTACATTTGTAACACCATAAAGAGAAAAATGAAAGGAAATTACAACATCAAAATTACAACAGCAAAAGCAGACGATCTGGTGCCATTACATGACTTCTGTTTAAAAACCAATTCAAAGGAATTTTGTTTTATTCATTCAAAAGGCTTAAATAGACTTGCTACTAAAAGAAGAGCTTTATTGCAACCTGGTTTCTTAGCACTAGAACTTTATTGCGACCCCGATCATATTGATTCAAGTCTCTTCCTCCATTTGCAGTTTTGTACTATCTGCTTCAGTTGTGTCTTTTCTCGTTCAGTTAAAAACATAACATCAACTTTGCTGACAACGCTCGACCTGGCATTAAGATCCAGTTCGAAAGGCACTGACCTTTTGTTGGAATGAATAGTATTATCAAAGAACTCAAATGGTGAAATCTTAAGGCCACACTCCAGACATAACCAAATTGTTCTCCTATGAAGATGGTAAATTCACGTTCAACATCTACCTTCCAGATGCATCTGTAGACCTGCATCCTTGAGACAGAAATCACATTTCCCCGAACAAAATTTCTCAATCTTGCGGCCAAAATTTTCATCTATGAAGATAGTGAACACGTGAAAAAGATACATTCCAAAATCTCTGATGCAACGTCTGACCAAAAGCACATTCCTTTTCTTTTATTTAACCGAATCTAGATACCCTTGAACAAAACTTTTCAATTTTTCGGTCTTGCCTACTGAAGAAAGCCATTCGGTCAGGATCTCCATGGTAACATAATCTGGATTGCAAGCCTGATCATTCATATTATCCATCAGTTCGAAAGCTTTATCCAACCAATTCATATCTTGAAGGCCTTTGAACATGGCATTGTAAGTTAAGACATTCGGGATCACTCCTTTGTTTTTCATGTCCTCCATCAAAGTAAGTGCATCCTCCACTTTCTTATTTTTGCATAGCGAATCTATCAAAATATTGTATATCACAGTATTAGGTGGAACTTTTGAAGTGGAATCCAGTAGATTGAATATTTTCAAGGCTTCCTCGAGTTTCCCAGCTTTGCAGTATCCATGAATTAATGAACCATAGGTCATCACAGTGGGCTTAAGACCCTCATCAGTCATTCTTGTCAACACTTTATGGACCCTTTCAAAATCCCCGGATTTGCTCAGACTGGCAATGAGTGTGTTGTATGTGACCTTATCTGGTTGAACGCCTGCCTTTTCCATGACCTTGAGAATCTCATACACCTTATCCATTCTATTTTTCTTGCAGAACGCACTTATCAGAACATTGTAGCTCGTTACATCAAGGAGGAATCCTGCACTCTCCATTTTTGATGCAACTGAGCATGCGTCATCCAGCCTACCAGCTCGACAAAATCCATTGAGCAAAGTGTGAAACACAATGAAATCAGGAGCGCAACGGGAATTCAACATCTCACCAAACAGATTCTTGGCCTTGCTAAGATTATTTACGTTGCAGAAGGCACTAATCAAAGAAGTGAAAGTGATAGCATTCCCTTCGAGGCCCTTCCGTTGCATGTCACGAAAGAATTCAAGGGCACTACTGATTCGGCCATGTTTGCACATACCATCAACCAAGGTATTGAGTGTGATAACATCCACAGGGACTCCCTCTTCATTCATTTGATCAAATAATTCTCGTGACTTCTCAATTTCACCTGCCTTGCAAAACCCATTAATCAATGCGTTGTAAGTGACAGTATTGGGAGCATAACCATGCTGAGATCTCATGCTATCAAGCATAACAAGGCCCTCTTCTTGCCTCCCCACACTACAAAGTCCTTTGATAATTGTGTTATAAGTAATAATATCAGGTGTTGCAGTAACATCACCATCTTCTTTCTCTTTGGTCATTTCCTCAAACAACTGCAACGCTTGATCAATTCTACGTGATTTGCAGAGATGATGAATAATAATTCCAAAAGTGTTTCCATCACGCTTAATACCTTTTTCCTTCATCTCAGAGAAGAGCAAGCACATCTTCTGGAAGTTGTTCTCTCTGCCCAAACCCGTCAACAGAGAATTGATAGATGAAGCCTCCACAGTGCCACCCATGTCCATCACCACATGTAGAAGCTTCCAAGCATTTTCACTATTACCACTTTTACCTAGCTTAGTAATCAACATGGTAAGAGCTAAAGCAGCAGGAAACACCCTATGCTCGCAAAATTTCGAAACCAACCCAACAATTTCTTCCACTTCATTACCACTTTCCCAGGCCTTGTCATTATTACCACTTCTACACAGCGTAGTAATCAACATGGTAAGAGCTCGAGCATCAGGAAACAACCCATGTTCACAAAATTTCGAAACAACCTCAACAATTTGTTTCACACTATTATTACCACATTTACATAGCATAGTAATCAACATGTTAAGAGCTCGAGCATCAGGAAAGGCTTCATGCTCGCAAAATTTCAAAACCAACCCAACAATTTCTTCAACATTCACCTCATTTTCTTCTTCTTCTTCGGACTCTTCTCTCTTCCCTAAAACAACAGGAAAAACAATAGACGCAGTTTGATCATTAGGAAGAAAAGTCGATTCTGGTTGGAGCATTTCATCAAGCACTTGCTTTGCTTCAACAAATCTGTTCCTTTTATAAAGAACATCAAGAAGAATATTGCAAAGATGGGTGTTTTTAAGTAATGGGTCGATTTCATTGAACACATTAATACATTCATCAATCATTCCTCGTCTTGAAAAATGATGAATCAATGTAGAAGCAAAATCAATACTGATAGAAACATTATGGGATTTAGATGTTTGAAAAATATGATATAGTTTAAGATGAGAGTCTTTTTCTCTAGATGCAATTTCACATATAGCTTGATAAACAATAGATTGAGATGTTGGAAGAGAAGTTGGTGAATTAGTTTGAATCCATTCAAGTAAATTAAGAGCTTTAGAAGTAGTAGTTTTCCAATGACGAAAAACTTGAGGAAGACGAGGTGGGGAAATGGAAGAAAGGAGTTGAAGAATTTGTTGTTCGTTTTCCTTCCAGTTATCATCATCATTGCTGGATTGAAGTAGATTTAGTAGTTGTTGTTCTGGATTTGGGTTTGGGTTTGGCTTCTTTTTTGTTACTGATGGTGGTTTTTCAGTTATGGAGGAAATGGTTGAGATGTGGAGAAGAAGAGAAGGGGAGGAGGGTTGTTGTTGTTGTTGTTGCAGAAGCCGAAGCAGCTTTGCTTGTTTTCTCAAGAGAAGTTTTGTGCTCATGTTTTCACAATTTCAGGTTTAACAGTGCATTCCGCGCAAATTATACAAATGAATTGCAGAAAATACTAGGGTCTGTTTGGAACTTTAAAGTTGGGGAAAGGAAAGAAAAGGAATGAATTTGGTTCTACAGAATTTACCCCGTATTTTTCAGTCGGATAAAAATCTCTTCTACTACTATCACATTTCATTCTCTCTCATTTTCCTTTTTCTCACTTTCTCTGCCTTCTTTTTCCAATTCCAAGCGAAATCATCAACAATCTTTCTTTAAACTTACTCCGACCAATCTCTGTTCGATCTCGATCTCTATATATCATTTAATCTTTCTTTCTATCAAACAATTTCATTATTTTTAAAACCCAAGATCTATAAAAAAAATATGTGAGAGTAAAAACTGTCCATAATTTAGTTTTAAAGGATGGTGATGAAATAAAAGAATCAGAAGAAGAAGAAATTGAACAATCAAAAGAAGAAATTGAAAGATTAGAAGAAGAAATTGAAGAATCACAAGAAGAACCAAAAGATTCAAATGATGTAAATGAAATTGCTCTCTCATATCTGTTCTTTTAGTCTTAAAAAACTCATTTTTTTTAGTTTTATATATTAAACTACTCAATTTCTTTTGGTTTTACAAGTTGATCAATACGTTGATTAACACAAATTATAAATTGATCATCATGTATTATCAACTATTGTGTTATAATTTAAGTGTTAAGTTCATGTATAAGTTGATCAAATCAGTATATGTATATTGATCAACTCAGTATCTGTTGATCAACATATTGATCAACCTTGACATCCATCTAAAGCAACTATTATATTAGTTGATCAACATATTAATCAATTATTGTATAAGTTGATGAAGTCGGTATATGTATATATTGATCAACATGTTTAATCAATTGATTAGTATCTATCGATCAACATATTGATCAACTCAGTATTTGTTGATCAACATATTGATCAACTTAACATAAAAAATAACTGTTATATTAGTTGATCAACATATTGATCAACAATTGTCCATTGGTAGATCAACATATTAATCAACTATTGTATAAGTTGATGAAGTCAGTATATGTATATGTTGATCAACATGTTTGATCAACTGATCAGTATCTATTGATCAACATATTGATCACCTTGAAATTGGTTGATCAAGCTAGTATGTGTTGATCAACATATTGATCAACTCAATTCAATGTTGATCAACATATTGTTCAACCTTGACATCTAAAACAACTATCAATACATTGGTTGATCAACATATTGATCAACATATTGATGAACTTGAGATTGGTTGATCAACGTGTTAATCAACTTGAAAAATCTCAAATAACTATTATATTTTAGTTGATTAACATGTTAATCATTTGCAATAAAGTAGTCTGGGATGATTAACAATTGGTCGTGACGTTTCAACCAGAATTGAACAAAATAATAGAAGTCGAGGAAAACATCATGTTAACTAACCTTGATGTTGTAAAACTACAAATAGTGCTAATATAACAATGGAATATTCAAACAAACAATCAAACAATACGCAGAAAGAAAATAACACACAGAAATTTTTAACGTGGTAAAACCCGAAAAGGGAAACGTCCACGGTTGTCCTCGCGACAACAAATAATCCACTAGATGAAAAGAGATGTACAAACCTACCAACTACCTGCACTCACTGCGAGTTGATACTCCTGGTTATCTCTAACACCTTGACTTCACCAGAGCACCTTGATGTACGCACAAGACACTCGACTTCTTGATGAACACACAAGAAGACTCGAAGCCGAAATCACAATAACTCTTGAAGATCACAAATTTATGAATTGAGAGAAGGGGGAAGAAAGGGAATTGAGTTCAATAGCCACAAACACTTTCAATACCAAAACCTAAACCAAAACACATGAACTAGAAGAAGAATGGACGGCCAAAGAACTAACTTGTTCTTTGGAAGAGAAACCCTATTTATACTTAGGGTTGGAAACCAAGGAAAATGGGCCGAAATACTGAAAATCCATATTGGACGTACGTACGTCGAATCAACGTTCGTACGTCCCCACACGGTAAAAGTTTGCTGCCTGCTTGGACGTACGAACGTCCTAACTGCGTACGTCCGTCCTGACCAAAAGATGTTTGCTGCCTCAGTGGACGTACGTACGTCCTAACTCGGTACGTACGTCCAGTACCTAATAACTTTTCCTAGACAGAACCAAGAGACACGAAGGACACGAGACGACCATGCGTACATCTTGATTTTCCTAACAATGAATTCAAGGCGAGATAAGCAAAGACACTTTGTCACAAAATTGATGTCAAACCACTTCGTGCCGGTTTCAATCTCCCCCTTTGACATTGATTTTGTGACAAAAACCTATGACTCTAATAGCACTTATAAAACGTGCTTACAAGCCCAAACCATGGCATTTATAAAACATGCCTACAAAATCACTCAAGATAGAAACACATAACAAGTCACTAATTCTTGTTATCCAGCTTTAGCAAGATGCTTTAACCATCAGAGACCGAACGGAAGCAATCAGGAATTTCCGAAGCAATCAAGGATTCAACAGAAGTTCCTTCGAGCAACTCCCCCATACTTCATGAGCTCCAAAATATTTTTGACACTCGAGCTCCCCCATAATTATATAACGTCTAAAATCATCAACACGTTCACTCCCCCATACGTGTAGCATACCTGAACCATGACCCAAAAATAACCTAACAACAAGAAGACGATTGTTAGTAATTAGAGTCATAAATCTCCCCCTTTTTGTCACAACAAGTGAACAAAATAACCAACCAACAAAAGAAACGATAAAATAACAACAATAAACAAATAACCAAGAAAAAGAAATCAATACCAAACAAGGAAGACAAAACAGATAAAAAGATAAACCTAACCCAACTGTTAAAAGTTCATGAAATCAACTAATAAACAAACATAGGAATCCATAAACATAAAAGACAAAACGACAAAAACACAAGGCTTAAGTTAACGAATTCGAAAAACCCGTTCCCAATGACCTAGAGGAAGCTTGGAAAAGTAAGCTTCCGCACGAGCCGAAGGTCTATTCCACTGAGCAATCACATGATCATCATAATCCTCCAGCCATTCACTCTTACAAAACAACTCCTCAATTCTGCTGTCCAAGCCACAGTCGGTAAGTGGAGCAGCAAGTCCTGGAACCTTCGGATAACCAACCAACTCCAAGATGTGATTTTGAAGATGTCCCGGTAATCTCTCCCAATGATTGACATGAACCAAACAAGGATTAAGAAAAGGTCGATGAATATAGTCATACCCATGGGGAACGCGACATAAACGACAAACCTTAGCATTGTTTTTGTATTCCATCACCATAAACGACACATACCCAACACCCGGAACAAATACACCATGAAGTTCATATTCTGCCATTGGAAATTCTGAAGAACAAAGAGAGAACTAGCAGGAGGTAAGAAGACACAATAGGAGTAAAAGAAGAGAAGACTCCCCTATATATAGGAAAAACAAGAGTAAACCTAACATGGGCCCAATAAGAGAGGTCCATTACCTAATTAGCAGGAATTTTCTGCAAGTCAGGAAGGAACTAGAACTCAGAATAAAATAGCAATATCCAATAACATGCTCAACAACTAGATATAGAAATAACACGATATAACAAAAGAGCAATGTTAAGTACAAAAATGTGGAGAGTAAACCAGAATAAGAACTACTCGTACTCAGAGTCACCATCACTGTGTTCACCATCACCTTCGTCCTCACTCTCTCTACCAGAGTCATCACCATCACTGTCACCTGGAACTGGAGGTACCTCTTCCGGAAATGGAGACAAGTCAATGGGAGTGAAGTCCAGCTGAAGATGACGCATCTGGGCGACGTTCATCGCATGAATATCACTGATCATGACATCATGACGAGAGAGAATGACCCCAAAACGATCTAACCGAGCATCCATATGATCCTGACGACGTCGGAGAGAGGAAACCCGAGCATCAATTGCTGCAACTGCCCGATTGCCCCTAGCAGAGGCTGAGATGGGGCGTCCAGAGGTCAAAGCCCGATCAAAATCATCATGGCGAACAAGAGCCCTGCCTCCCCAAATTAGGTGATGCGTCAGACGCGCACCCACGGACTCAAAGGCCGACTTTCTAGACTGACAGCCCTTCTTGATGGCGTTGACCCAATCATGGCCAACAAACCTTGGAGGGCTCACCTCCATATACTGTCCCTGAAAACCCAAGTGCTTGAGTATAGTCATTATAAAGCTAGGAAAAGGAAGAGTACCCTTAGCTGCATCGATCTGAAGCATTCGTGTGTAGATGACCTCAGAAATTTGAAGATGGTGCACCGACATACAAACCACTAATTTGACCATGTCGTCGGTCATGATGATCTTGTTGCCCTTGAAGGGGTAGATGTTGGAGTGGGCAACCATGTGCAAGAGGATGGCGCTGTAGTGCTTGGCATGATACCTTTCCGTGACACCATCAATGAACATCCTCTGAACCTGATCGACAAAGTCAATCTGAATCGCATCCGGAATGGGCCATCTGACAGAAACAGCACCTTCAGGAATAAAATCACCGTCAATACCCAACGCCTCCCGTACCACCTTAGGAGAAATAGTGTATCGCCGACCTTCAATCAAGACCGAAAAACTCGAGCGATTCTGCGAGGGTGTCTTCGTCTCATAGAAGGCTATCGTATGCTCAACCGAGTATTTTGTGATAGGTTGAGCCACCCTTAACCAATTTCTAGTCTCAAAGAAAGTGGCTATGTTGCCAAGTTGAGAAGCCCCTAGAGGGGTGGCAGCAATGTCTCCCAAATCGAAGAAACGCTCGGGAACAATGGCCTTAGCCCGAGGGTGAGCGCCAAGGGATGGAGAATGAGACGACAAGCCCGGAGTGGAACTTCTACCCCGGGGGGCGCGAGAAGATGATGCACCCTTAGACGCAGATGCCGTGGTGATAGGAGTGGTGCGTGCGCGCTTTGAACCCATTGTCTACACAAGCACAACAGTAAACAACCAAAAATGTAAGAGAATTGACAAAATAAACAATAGCCAGGTCATTGAGGCATTTACTCAAACACTTGATCTGCAGAAACAAGACACATGCTATCGGCAACAATGTAGTAATGGCAAGCACCCAAACATACGACAAAATAGACCCAACAATAGAGAAGAAGTTACAAGGAATAGAAAGAGCCAAATCGTCCACCAATTTCAAAGGAATGAAATGGAAAACGAACCAACACAATCAAAACAAAACAAACCAATCATTTCAAAGAAAATAGAGAATAACCATGCGATCCAACAATACCAAGAGAGTAAGTAGAAGGAGAAGAAGAAGAATATAGAAGGAGTCGAGTGCACTTACATGAGGAAAAACAGAGTATACACCAAAAAGAAAAAAGAAACTGCCGGAGTTGAGCAATGAACAACCACCAAAGAAAGAGAACAGAAGCAAAACAAAAAAAATATAGAAGAAAATCTCCTAAGATGAGCAAGGAAACCAAAATGCTAACAACTTGTAGTGTGCCCAAAACGAGGGAAACACGATTGATATAACAGCAAATGGCTTTGTGTTTAAAAAAAATTGGTTTTAAACAGCAAATGGGCCGAACTGTACCAGAACGTTCGTACGAACCCCTTTTTTTTTTTTTTTTTTTTTTTTTTTAAATATATATATAAAAAAAATGAAGAACCACCCAAACAGCTAGATAATAAACCAAAGAACTACCAAGAACAAATATTGAGAGACATCACAAGAAAACACTTCTACTTATCATAAGGATTCCAATTACAGCCGAATACAGTATAAACAACCCTCAACCTCAAGACAATGCAAAATCGAAGAACGACATCATACACCACGGCATGGTACTTACTAGAATGATGCAAGCATGTAGAAGAACCTGATAGACCAATACCAACCTCCGGAAACAAACTAAAAAAAATGATCATTGAATACATTGAAAGTCTTTTGCAAGTAGACCAAGGAGAAGGTGAAACCGATCACAACAAAACCAAGGAAACACAGAAAAATTGTTTTTCTTCTTGTCTTCCAACTAGACAAGTGTGACAGACACTTATCATTCCTTTTTTTTTTTTTTTTTTTTTTAAAAAAAAAAAAAAAAATGCCATTCCCGTGTGGGAGTATAAAGTATCTCCATCTTTTACCAGAACACGAGGGTAGGGTGTAGCCTACATCTTTTCGGCAAAACACACTCAAGAAGTGCAATACCATGATAACGTGCAACACAAGAACTAACATCTCCTGAGTGCATCCGTCAGAGCATGACCCTCACAGCCCCAACGGGTTCTTAGCCAAATGAGTATGCTCTCAAGACATTCAAATGGCTGGGGATTTTGTGAGTCATTGACCACTTACAAGAGGTAAATAAATATAAAAGAAGACGATGATCATGATAGGAAACCATAGAAGACTGGAGATATACAGGTATGCAAAACGACAATCCAACTAAATGTAAATGCATCATGTAAGAAACTACCAAGACGAAGAGAGTATGATGTAACCCTACAACTATGCATGACTCAGAAAAACAGTTGAGAACGCCAAACTAGAAACAGTTGTAAAATGGAATCCACACAATAGAGCAAGTAGTATGTCCTCAATACCAACAACAATAATAAATAACCGAACCTAAACATCCTAAACACAGACAGTTCCAATGAACACATTAGGTATATGAATGCGGAAGAGGTGTAGTGACAATGAAACAGTTATCAGATGAGCGACTACCAGTTAACACCAAGATATGATTGGAATCAAAAACATCACACCTATTATCCTCAAACACAACCTTAAACTTAGCATCACATAACTGACTAATACTCAATAGATTGGACTTAAGACCCTTAACAAAAAGAAGCTCATGACTATTGAGTGATCCAACCTCAGAAAAGTTACCTTTACCTTCAACCGGAAGCATTTTACCATTACCAAACCTAACCTTACCTCCATAACCAAGAGTCAGGTTATCAATTAGAGTTTTATCACCTGTCATATGACGCGAACAACCGCTGTTAAGATACCATGATAAAGGCATTGGTTCAACCAAACGAGCCATGTGAGATACCATTTTCCTGGATGCATCCATACCCCTATCCCAGAAATGTGGTGGTGGAGTAGGTATGGGTGTTGCTTGAGGACGATTACCATAAGGAGAAGTTCTGGGTAAACCCCACGGAGCATAGCCATTCCACATGTATGGAGCCTGCATGGAGAAATTGGAAGACTTGTTCCAATAAGAATTACCTGCAAAAAAAAAATGATGAGCAGGATACAGATTATTCCAACAAAAAGCAGAAGTGTGACCCATACGACCACAGGTTAGACATTTAAAGCCTTTGTGTCTAACATTCTTTTTCGGGACAAGCTTTACACGAGTGATCTTGGGTGAGGAAACCACACCAGACACCTGCACAGGAGCAGGAGAAGCAACACCTGTTGGTCTGACAAAAGTAGTACAGGAGGTGTGAGCAATAGAAATAGGAACAGATGTGTCATAACCTAAGCCAGATTTATCTGAATGGGATTTACCACTTCCCAGCAGAGAGTTTAGATTATCACTAGCTTTACCAAACCCAACCAATTGTTTGTTAGCAGCAAACAACTCAGCTTTTACTTTCTCATGTTCCAATACAAGAGATCGATACCGTGTTTCCAGTTCCTTATTCAGTTTTTCCAAAGTGGCAATACGCACTTGGAAATCCTCCTTTTCCTTCACAAATTTTTCTTTCAACATGTTGGAGTCACCTGCAAGATTACAAATATCCTGCCCAAGACTATCTACCTGTTCCTGTAAGACAGTGTTAGTTTTTTCAAGCAACTTTACTTGTTGCATGGAAAACTTATATATATCACATAATTCACTAGTAGTAGCATGAACACCAGTATCAGAAACATTAATATCATCAGTAGAGGATACAATACCTCCTGGATGCTCATCCAGGGATGCACTGAAGACCACATAATTGGAGACAACATTTGAGGAATTGCCATCATCATCTTCATCTGAATCATCCCATGTCACTGTGAGGTTCGCTTTGGAATTGTCACCAGGTTTGCGTTCCACTTTCTTGTCACATTCATTTGCAAAGTGTCCATATTCACGACACTTGTAACATTGGACATTTTTACGATCAACTCGAGCTCTTCTCCCATCCACAGAGAATCGCTCAAAACCACGACTCCTAGGAGCATTTGAGGAATCAGGAAATCGCTTCCGAGGGTCTCGATTCTGTTGATATTTCAGAATCTTCTGAAAGCTACGGGACAGAAAAGCATAGTTATCATCCACATCCTGTTCTTCATCATCAGAAGGTCCTGTGGAAGTTTCTTTAGACGATGTAGCTTTGAATGCCACAGACTTGTTCTTCAAAGGTTCTTCCAAGGCCTGTTCCATCTCACATGTCCTTAGTTTCCCCGCAAGTGTCTCAATGGACATGTTCTTGATCACATTACTCTCAGTAATTGCATCCTTACGAGAACGAAACCTAGGAGGCAAAGCACGCAATATCTTACGTACCACTTGTGTGTCAGTATATGCATGACCAATAGCCGCACTGCAGTTTATGATGTCTTGGAGACGAATAAAGAAATCATCAAAAGTCTCAGAATTATCCATCCGTAGATTCTCAAACTGAGATGTTAACAGTTCCAGCTTGCTTTCTTTGACAGTTTCGTCACCTTCATGTGTACAGATAAGCCTGTTCCATGCATCTTTAGCCTCTTCACATCCTTGCACACGACGAAACTCACTGGCATTTAATGCCATGAAAATAGCATTGAGTGCCTTGTTGTTATAATTTGCCAACAACTTCTGTTCAGGCGTCCACTTTTCACGTGGCGTCAGTGATGTAACAGCAGTATCATCAGTACCTGTAGTAGTCAGAGGTTCTTTCCACCCTGTAACAACAGAAAGCCAGACTTCTTCTCCTAATGCTTGGAGATAAGCTCGCATCTGTACTTTCCAATGACCAAAGTCTTTTCCACTGAATTGTGGAGGAAGACTTGAAGTAGCAAACTTATGAGGTTCCATAAGCACTATTGATCGTTAGCGTGAGCCTTTACACTCCTTAACCAGCCCCCAGCGACTGATACCAATTGTAAAACTACAAATAGTGCTAATATAACAATGGAATATTCAAACAAACAATCAAACAATACGCAGAAAGAAAATAACACACAGAAATTTTTAACGTGGTAAAACCCGAAAAGGGAAACGTCCACGGTTGTCCTCGCGACAACAAATAATCCACTAGATGAAAAGAGATGTACAAACCTACCAACTACCTGCACTCACTGCGAGTTGATACTCCTGGTTATCTCTAACACCTTGACTTCACCAGAGCACCTTGATGTACGCACAAGACACTCGACTTCTTGATGAACACACAAGAAGACTCGAAGCCGAAATCACAATAACTCTTGAAGATCACAAATTTATGAATTGAGAGAAGGGGGAAGAAAGGGAATTGAGTTCAATAGCCACAAACACTTTCAATACCAAAACCTAAACCAAAACACATGAACTAGAAGAAGAATGGACAGCCAAAGAACTAACTTGTTCTTTGGAAGAGAAACCCTATTTATACTTAGGGTTGGAAACCAAGGAAAATGGGCCGAAATACTGAAAATCCATATTGGACGTACGTACGTCGAATCAACGTTCGTACGTCCCCACACGGTAAAAGTTTGCTGCCTGCTTAGACGTACGAACGTCCTAACTGCGTACGTACGTCCTGACCAAAAGATGTTTGCTGCCTCGGTGGACGTACGTACGTCAGAACCAAGAGACACGAAGGACACGAGACGACCATGCGTACATCTTGATTTTCCTAACAATGAATTCAAGGCGAGATAACCAAAGACACTTTGTCACAAAATTGATGTCAAACCACTTCGTGCCGGTTTCAGATGTCAACATATTAATCAACCCTGACATGTAAAACATCATGTTAGCAATACATAGATCATCATGAGATGTCATGAGAATAAAAAACATCATGAAGACATTCAACAAAAGTTTAATTGAAGAAACCCTAATCCAATCCAACAAGAAGAATAATAAAAAAAAAAAAACAAAAACACCAAATTCAATTGCAAAGTTTGATAAACAAATTGAACAAACAAAATCAAATTCATCATACTAAAACCTAATTGATGAAAAAAAAATCCAAAAACAAAACAAGTTAAATAAACAAAATCATGATGTTTACTTCATCAACAATGAAAAACTAACCTTGATTTTCTATTCATTAACTTTGATGTTCACTTGATCAATGGAACAAAAAACAACAATCTCAAATCTCTAAAGAATCTTCTTTTTTTTTTTTTTTCTTCTTCGTAAGGTTTAGGAGCGAAATTCAAAAGGAAAACAAAAGATTTCAGATCTCAACAATTTACAAGTTAACAACTTGATGAAAGGGCAATATGGGTATTTAAAAAATACGTTTTTGTTAGATTTGGCCTAAAGACAATGAAAACCCGAATTATTAGTTTAAAACCTAATGAAACTTGAACTCGGATCCTTGAACCTAAAGAAACTTTACCAAATTTTAAATCTGAAAAAAACATTGTCTCCTGATCCTTGAGCCCAATTTCTAGTTGGCTCTAACGGTGTGTCTCTTTGGCAACCGGATGGAAAGGAATGAAAATTTAATGTTTATTTTTCCTGGTCATGTTTGGCAAACTAAGGAATGGAAGAAATATATATATATATTTAAATTGACATAACATTAGTAAATCAGGTGTGGGTTCATCTTTATCTGCCCCTTGAGCTTGTAGTTGTGTTTGGAGTACATTATATTCTTCAATTTGATCTGAGAATCATTCCCAAAATCCATCATTATTACACATCTCAGAAAGAATTGATGCTGCATCAATAGTATTAACGGATGACATGGGCACATTAGAGGAAAAACTTGCAAATTAGAGGATATTAGCTGAGTTTTGTACCAAACTTCATTTTTTTTGTAGGCAAGCGGGGTTGTTTTCTAGGGCCCCCTACCCCGTTTCATTAGTCATAAAAGCTGGTTACAATCTCACATATTGTGTGCCATTAGCATCGCTAAAAACAATTTTCCTAATGTCCTCAGAAAATGAGGTAGGTACAATAGTAATGAAGCTAACAATAGGAATATTACTAGCTAAAGTATCGGTTAGTTGGTTTGCCTCCCTAAACACATAAATGAGTCCATTGAACATGAGTTTCAATGCATCATGTGTGATACCTTTACCCTTTGTTGCGTTACAAATCCATTACTGTACTTTCCCCCACTGCTTCAGCTTGGTCAATGTCTTCAAACAACCTTTCAATGCCATCCATGTTATAAATGAGTGCCTAGGTATTCTGTGTGATAACCAAACAATACTATGCCACTGAATAGGAACCTTAGTCACCCTCAATGCTTCATATGTATCTTTCAGCTTATAATCTCCTTTCAACGATACAATCCATACTATTTCATCTGAACCTTCCCCAATATGTATCTCATTTAGCATTGCAGTAAGTTCTGGGGCATGTATCAAGGTACGTGCAGGCAAATGCCATCTCCCATCCACTATAATATTTGAAACTGGTGCACTTAGATAGCCTGTTGAATTATACCTCAGGGCTTGGGGAAACAAATCATGCAATACGCAATAAGAATGCCATGGATCATTCCATATCCGAGTAGCTCTACCATCACCAATTTGATGTAAAACAATGAACATTACCTTCTCTCTATCCTTCAAAATACACCTCCAACTCCATGAACTATTCTTGGATATCTTCATCTGCCATAAGTTGTTTCCTTTAATCAGGTTCTTCTTCACCCACTTCACCCATAATGTATCTTTCCCACTAACTATGTTCCAAATGTGCCAGAGGTTGCCAGCATGGTTCACAATCAATAGGTCTCTAATTGCAAGTCCTTCTCATCGTAAGGAAAACATAGTGAGTCCCATCCAACTAAGGCATGTGATAGAGCACAAAGCACAATCTGGTCCAGTCCATAGGAAGTTTCTACACACTTGTTCATATCCTCTACTGTCTTTCTCGGCGACATACATGAATGCTGAAGTCCAATACACACTGAGATTGTTCAAAAACCGACTTGATCAATTGCAACCTCCCTGCATAAGACAAGTACTTTCCTTGCCACCCTTGTTTCCGACTACCAATTTTATCAATTAAGTGTAGGCAATCGTGTGATTACAATATTTTGGGTAGTAAAAGCAACCCAAGGTATCTAACTGGCAGCTCATCTTGTGGAAACTGTAAGGCATCAGTCACCTCATTGCATACATTTCCTGTCATCCCAGCATAGAATATTTGACTCTTCCTTATGTTAACTTCAAGTCCAGTGTAGCCTCTAAACTTATCGAGTGTTTGCCTGAGACTTCTTTTAGTGCCAACATCCCTATGCATAAATGCAATGAGATCATCAACAAAGGATAAATGAATGATGATTGGATCTTTACATCTATAATGCAGCTTGAATCACCATCAACAACATATTTGAGCATAATATCAGAGAACAAATCCATAACCAAGACCACGTAAGGAGACATGGGATCTCCTTGCCTAATACCTCTCATGCTCTTAAAGTAGCCATAGGAAGCACCATTCATCATTATAGAAAATCTTGGTGTTTCAATGCATGTCATGATCCAGGCTATGAATTTTTGTAGCACCCCAATTCTTTATAGGGCAAACTGCACTGCCTCCCATCTCACAGAGTCATAGGCCTTCTTAAGATCTATCTTTGCAGCACACCTTGGTGGAGAGGTGAATTTGTGGTAGTTATGCAACAATTGTAGTATATTATCCTGGATAAACCTGCCAACAATGGAAACAGATTGATTAGGAGATATAAATTCATGTATAAAAAGCTTCAATCTGTTTGTCAAGATCTTTGTGATGCACTTGTACACCACACTGCAGCAAACAATGGGCCTGTAGTTCCCCAGAGATGTTGGACTAGTGATCTTGGGTACCAAAGTAATACAAGTGGAGTTTACGTCTTGTAGCATTCTCCCCGTTCTAAAGAAATTTTGTATTGCTTTCGCAAACACGCCTCCAAGATTGTTTGAAAAAAAAAAAAACCATTATTGCCCGGAGCCTTTTCATCACCAATACTAGAAAGAGCCTCAGTGATTTCATTCCTGGAAACCTCCCTAGTTATGTAATCAGCCATATCTGTATCAAGCATCCCCCTAGGTTGAATCTCCTCAAAGATAGCAAAATCCAGCTCTTCCATCTGCAGTAGATCATAAAGTCGTTGGTAAAAGCTCACACATTTAGTCCCAATTTCAGTGACATCATCTATTATCCTTCCAACATCATCCATCAAACATGTTATTTTGTTCTTGACCCTTCTTTGTTGTACTGCTTAGTGAAAGAAATATTTTGTGCAATTATCTCCCACGGTTATTACTTGTTCTCTAGACTTCTGTTTAAGTACAACTTCCTCATTCTTTGCAGCTTTAACATACTCCTTAATAGCCAAACTCTCCTCAGATATTAGTTGTGCATCCAATGATCCAAGTTTGTTCTTGTAGCTTAGCTTGTACCTCTAGCATATTCTTCTTTGTTATCAATAGTTGTTCATTTGCTTTAGGTCTTCTCTTGTTCCACTCACATAATATTGTTTTCGCATTTTTTAATTTCTTCATGAGAGTGAACATTGGGTTGTTGCCTATCACTTCTAGCTGCCAAGTATCCTGTACCACCTCCTTGTATTCCTCCATAGAAGTCCAATAGTTATAAAACCTAAAGGCCTTCTTCTTGTTACCCTTTTACTTCTTACTTGTCACCACCATAGCTGAATGATCAGAGGTAACTCTTGGACTTATAAACTCAGTTTCATAAAATTGAAACCAGTGTATCGATTTTCATCTCAAAATTGAATTGAGTTAAACTGTTTGCGTCCATTTTCATGTGAAATAGTTATCAATTTTTCATAATGAGAAGTATATGTATAAACCAAGCAATTTGAATGTTACTGGTCTATCTGCCTCCATAATTAGGTTTATGAAAGATTATAACTTTATGAAGGTTAGGATTTCGTAAAGATACCATCTTTATGAGAGATACAAATAAATATCACCAACATTCTGTTCCTTGCAGTACAATATGTTCAATGTCTGAAATTTAACTCTTATCTGGCCTAAATCAAGCAATATCTATAACATTTAAAGCTTCCCAAGTTTTTGTTGATTTCTTCTTCCTTTGCTATCAAAGCTTTAGATTTCTCTTTCCCTTTCTTCTTTTGTGGCATCTTGATTGGATTAACTTGAAACAAGAACTTTAATGTTTGTGTCTTTAAGATTTCGTAGATGAAAAATAAGATCTAAAAGAAGATGAAAAATAATCTGTGTTAAGGTTTCAGAGAAGAGAAGAATAAAAAGTTAAAGAAGATGAAGATTACACTGTTGTTAGTTTAAATGAAATTCAGAGTTAGTATATGTTTGCTGAAAAAGGTTGATTTGGTGGGGACATATGCTACAGTGGTGCATTAGGGTATAACAATAAAGAAAAATAAGGAAAATATGGTAGAGTGGCAATTTGAGAAGATTACTACTCATGAGTGGCTATTTGGGAAGAGACACCTAAATGTGGTGGTTTTTTAAGAAATTTTCCTTTTTATTAAGCTAGTTTTCTTTTATTCTCTTAAAAAAATGTGTAAAAGAATAGGGTAATTTCCTGGTAAAGCTGCAGGTGTCAGTTGGGCTCAACTGGTAATACTTTTGGGTGATGATACCAGAGGTCTGGGGTTCGAATCCCGCCAGCATTACCTAGTTACTGATCTCATTAAAACAGGCTTACCACCAAATTTTAGCGAATGAGCCTGTGGCTCAATGGTAGCACTCCTTTCACAAAGTGGAGAGGTTGTAGGTTCGAAACACGTCAACAGCTAATTGTTGATATAAGTTTCTACATGTAATTTAAAAATGGGTAGGGGTCCCCCAACCTCGCTTGCCAATCAAAAAAAAAAAAAATTTCCTGGTAAAGCACAAGATTATGGTGGCATACCCCAAACAGGCACGGAAATGGAAAAATATACCCATTAGGCACGGAATTGTACTTTTCATACTTTCTCTTTCGATAATACATTTTTTTGTTTTTTTCTTCATTTTTACATATTTATTTTTAAAATTTATAAATTCCATAACTTTTGATTCATAAGTCGGATATGAACATTTTTTATATGGTTAAAAATATTTCAAAACGATCTATTCAACAAGATCATACATGACTACTAAATTCTAAATTTAAAAAAAAATAAAAATCATAATTTCATAATCTTTCACAAGAAGGTGTAAGTCAGAAATTAGAATGTGGAGGTTCATTTCATGTTTTGAAATGGTCCATTATAATGAGAGAAAGATTCTATTATATATAAACTATAGAGTAAAAACAATATACTTGACGCCCCCAAAAAATCCTATAGAAGTCCTAAAATACGTAGTTGAAGTCCCCATATAAAACCAACTGAACAATCAAACATAATAGATCCACAAACCAAATATAGAGGTCATCAAAAGAAATATATTAAATACGTCAACACAAAACCACTGGAGGTCTTCAAAGAAAACTTTAAACATCTTACCAGTCCATCGAAGAGACTTTTAAGTTTCTCCACTTCAACAAAAGTTATCTTTGGTGCTTCACTTTGTAGACTCTCAGAGAACAAAAGGTAGTTGTAATTCTTCTCGTGAAGTATTAAAAAAAAACTTGCGAAAACTTGTAAGTGTGTCTGGAGGGACTGGTAAGATGTCATTTATGTTATCTAAGACCTCCAGTGATTTTGTGTGGACTTCTTTTATTTATTTTTGTCACCTCTATATTTCGTTTTGGGGACCTCTATATTTTGTTATGGGGACCTCTATATTTCTTTTACTATGTAATTTATATATAACAGAATGTTTCCCCTAATTATAATGGACCATTTTATATCAATCCTTACATTCCAATTTCTGACTTGTACATACTTGTGAAAAAATACGAAATTATAATTTTTTTTTTAAAAAATAGAATTTAGTAGTCATGTATGATCTTGTTAAATAGATCTTGTTGAGATACTTCTATCCATATAAAGAACGTTCATATCCGACTTTTGAATCAAAAGTTATGGAATTTATAAACTTTAACAAAAAATATATATGTAAAAGTGAAGAAAGGACAAAAAAGGGTATTATTGAAACGAAAAATGTGAAAATTACAACTTGTGCCTAATAGGGTATATTTGCCCATTTTCGTGCCTGTTTGAGGTATACCACCATAATGTTGTGCTTTTCCAGGAAATTACCCATAAGAATACTATATTTTTGTTATGGAAAAAAATTATTTTCTCAGATTTTATTTTGGGTAATTTTCTGGAAAAATACAAGATTATAGTGGTATACCCCAAACAGGTACGAAAATGGAAAAATATCCTTATTAGGCAAGGAGTTGTACTTTTTATATTTTTTCTTCCAAATACTCTTTTTGTCTTTTTCTTCGCTTTGAAATTTTTTTAAGAAAAGTTTATAAATTCTATAACTTTTGATTCATAAGTCGGATATGAACATTTTTTATATGGTTGGAAAGATGTAAAGAAAATCTATTCAACAAGATCCCACATAACTTTTGATTCGCGGGTATTGTAAGTGGCAGAGTGGCCTTGCTGCCACGATCCACTGAGATTCAGCCCCATGTCGCACCGATTCGTCCCTTCCCCCCTTCAACTTAATTTCTACCAAGTCCCAAACATCCCTCCCTCCCTTACAAAACACCAACGTTTCGTTAGTGAGGTTAGAAAGACCCCGGGCCCGCCGATGGAACGCTCTCCGCGGTCAAGAAATAAGTTGGGAGTGTAGAGCCCATGTCCAACCGAGCAAATGCCTTAGTTGCATTGGAGGCGATTGGAATGGAATGGGGAACCCAAGTCCAAACAAATGCATAACTGTTATGCCAACAACCTAACTGCCTTGTCCAAAGCAAATCAAAGATTTGCCCCTCCCTTAGGCTTTGGGCATCGGAGGGATGCAAGTGCAATGCAAATCAAAGAGGCAAAAGATACTTACACACCTACATGTGTCTTGGTTTAACAACACACCAAGTTCTCCTTCAGTTGAGGATGAAATGTCGATCAAACAACCGAAT